>OY970822.1:82813134-84028175 GCA_963853835.1 Calendula officinalis | reverse complement strand
GATGAGGATGTATTTGTGTCTGCAAATCAGTCACAAACAGCAGAACAAATAATCTCACCAGTTGCTACTAAAGTCATTGAGACTACTGATCCTATGGTTATTACTGATGAAAAGGATCAAGAGGTTGTTACTACTCACCCTATTGAAGAAGAAGAAACGCCAGTAGTAAATGCTCCAGAAGATGAAAACATGGATACTACTGATGCCCTAGCAGTAGTAACTACTGAAACAACCTCACCACTAGTAAAAGAAAATCAACAATTAGTGGTGTTTGAAAAAGAACCAACATCAGTAGCAACCACATTGGTTACTACTGAAGATGAAGATGAAGAAATACCAGAGGTTCTTGAAAGAGAAAAGGTTATAATTGTCACAAAACCTCAAGCACCAAAACAACCACTTGTCATACCTGACATTGATGATAATGTGAACTGGTATGAAGTTGATGAGTGTGAGCTTCCTCCACACCCCAAGATATTACCACAAAATAAAATTCATTTATTATCTCCATCAATTAAGTTATCAGAAGTTTCTGATATGAAATATATTCCACCTTTATTATCTGCCTGTATTGGAAAAGGAAAAGAAGTATTTAATGAAGACTATCCAAACAGAGCTCTAGGACATTACATGGTAAATAAAATGAACCTTGTTAGAAAAGAAAGACTTGACAAGTTAAAGGTGAAGAAGATTAGATATGCAAGAAAAGTTGCAAAGACTCAGGCTCTTGAAGATCAAAAACTAAAACAATCAGAAATTCAAGAAGCTGAGGTACCAATTCAAAAGATTGACAAAGTCCTGGTAGAAGGTCAAAAGGCAGAGTTTGAAAGACAAAGAAAAATAGAAGAAGAACATCTTACTTGTCTTGAAGACTTAGTAGCCAAATGTAAAAGAGAGAAGGCTGATCTACCGGATGATATATTTGAACAAAAGAAGAAAATGATTGACTTCTTAAAGTCAAAAGGGCATAGTGCTAAGTCCTTTGGCAGAATGAAAATGATGACAATAATAGAGAAATATTGTACTGCCAAGAAGAGAGAATTAGCAGAAGAAAAAGCACAAAAAGAAAAAGAAGAAATTTTGATTGAAATAGATCCAACAATCGTTATCTCCAGAACACCAACACCCGGTGATTCTTCAAAACCCCCTTCAAAGAAAAGAAAACCTCTTCAACAAGAACAAGAAGCCAGCAAGAAATCAAAACAATCAGAACCAATCATTCATGTTTTTGATGTTCCTGTTGCTCCCATTGAAGATAATCCAATTATCAATTGGAGAGTTGTTGACAATGTCATAGAGGTCATCAGAGAAGACAAAATAATTCAAAGATTTACTGGTTGGAAACCTATGGTCAGATCTTGTTCAAGAAGTGATATTATTAAAGTTTTGATCATTGGAAAGCCAAGGATGGCCAAGAAATCATGGAAGAATTCAGGAGCTGGATACTTAACCAAGATGATTGATGCTGCATTTTATCCAGATAACTATCCTGAAATATTCACAAATAAAGAAAATGTTCATGCTTGAAATGTGCTCCCCACAGTGAACATGTACTTCTTTGAAAGATCAAGCAAAAATTGTGAACTGTACTTAATGGAAAAAGAATATCCACACTCTGAAGAAACAATGTATCAGTTATACACTAACACAATGATAAAACCCTATGATGCTGTGATGTATCATGAAAAACTTAATTATTATATCAAAAGAAACAGCAAATATATTATAGTTCAAAGAAAGAGGCAAAATCAGAGAACAATTGAGGGTATTCAAAGAAGAGCAAAACTGATAGAAGAGAAGAATGAAGAACAGAAGAAACTTGAGTAATTCAAAGTGAATTAACAAGTTTAGGGGGAGATTGTTGGGATATAAAACAGATATACACATTATATTACTGATGCTGCAGTTAGTACTGATCAAAGAATATTGAAGTTAGTACTGATGGGGCAGAAAAGCAATATACTACTGATGCTAATCTTGAAGTTACTACTCATGATACTTACTACTGATGATCTGATTTACTACTGATAAGCGTATCTGGAACAGATCAAGTCCGAGATTCTAGCTTAGTTAGTTATAGCATGTATATCTTTATGTGTATTGATTGTAATCTATTCCTAGAATAACTAGGTTAATAATTTAGGCTTCAAGAACTATTATAAATAGTTCCTTACGAATTGTAAACGTACGTGTGTATTGTTCGAAGAATATCAATATACATTGAAGCTTTTTGTGATTATTGTGTTCTTGTTATCGTTTTACACAATTATAGTATTCGTTTGTTCTTAATCAGTTAATACAAGTGTTGATCCGCTGCAACTTCTTGTTATTAGTAGATCTGGGTTTATAATAACTTGTTTAAGTTATTAGATCCTGACAGCGCCTAAAATTAAAAGGGAAAAAAACAAAAAAGGGGGACTAGTATCATTTCGGTTGCAAATTGAATAACTTTTAGTTAAATATGTAACAATTTCGTACTTGTATACATTATATCTACTCCATTCTCGTCTAATATTACAGAGCTAACTAATTTAGACGGTTTGTGTGAGATAAAAGTTAGAGAACTTGATTTATAAGTTAAGCGTCTTAATTATTACTGTAAATTTTCATTACTTAATAGCAATGCAACAAAAGTGCCGTTCGTATTAGTCTATTAGAGTCGTTGATGATACATTGTGAAAAGTGTTAAAAACTTAGATTTTTTTAGTGATATAAGTGATAAACTCACACCATTTTTCTGTCAATAAATATACACACACTCACACCCCGAACAAAAATACCCTCTCACTTGGTGTGAAAGGGCTGTGGTCCGACTAACTGCTTCTCGCCAACCTCCATCCAACAGACAGGTGTTCTGCATTTTCTTCCGTACAAGGCTTCATATGGTGCTGCCTTGATACTGCTGTGATAACTGTTGTTATAAGCAAACTCGATAAGGAGTAAGTGACTATCCCAATGGCCTTTCAAGTCGATTGCGCATGCTCGCAACATATCTTCTAATGTTTGAATGGTCCTTTCACTCTGACCATCTGTTTGGGGATGGTATGATGTGCTCATCCTAATTTGGGAGCCCAATTATTTTTGGAAACTTTTCCAGAAATTTGAAGTAAAACGGCGATCTCGATCTGATACAATTGATATTGGCACACCGTGTCTTGAGACAATCTCATCTAGGTACATTTTGGCTAATGTCTCCAGTGAGTGTGTTTCTTTAATTGGTAAGAAATGTGTTGTTTTGGTTAAACGGTCCACAATAACCCATATTGCATCTAAACCCTTTGGTGTCTTTGGCAATCTTGTTACAAAATCCATAGTGATATGTTCCCATTTCCAAATAGGAATATCTAATGGTTGTAACTCACCGTAAGGCCTTTGGTGTTCAATTTTAACCTTCAAACATGTGAGACACTTTTGAATATAATTTGCTATTGATTTCTTCATTCATGGCCACCAGTACAAGCTTTTCAAATCTTTATACATCTTATTGCTTCCAGGATGGATAGAATACTTGGATTTGTGTGCTTCATCCAGTATAACATCTCTTAAATTTCCAATCTTAGGAACCCAAATTCTCCCTTGAAACCTTTTGTTTCCCTCACTATCAGCTTCTAGTAACTTGACTTGCCCGAAGATTCTTTCTGCCTTCTGGTTATCTTGTTTCAACGCCTCCTGTTGTTTCTCACGAATTTGTTCTAATAAATCATTTGTAGCTAATAGACATAATGCACTGACACGAGTAGATTGAGGTCGTTCTTTCCGACTCAAGGCATCAGCTACAATATTGGCTTTTCCTGGATGATATCTGATCTCACAATCATAGTCTTTTAACAATTCCATCCAACGCCTTTGCCTCATATTTAATTCTTTTTGGTTGAACAAATACTGGAGGCTTTTATGATCCGTATATAATACACACCGCATACCATATAAATAATGTCTCCATATCTTCAAAGCAAAGACTACTGCCGCTAGTTCTAGATCATGTGTTGGGTATTCTTTCTCGTGCTCTTTTAATTGTCGAGATGCAAAAGCAATAACGTCCCCTTTTTGCATGAGTACACATCCTAAGCCTTGCTTGGATGCATCACTGTATACTACAAAGTCGTCACTTCCCTTTGGTAAGCTTAAAATTGGTGCACTACTTAATTTAGTTTTCAAAGTCTGGAAAGCTGCGTCTTTGGCAGCTCCCCATTCGAAGTTGCAGGCCTTCCTTGTTAGTGCTGTTAATGGAGTTGCTATTTTAGAAAAGTTTTGAATAAACCTTCGATAGTATCCTGCTAACCCGAGAAAACTTCGTATTTCTGTTGTTGTGCATGGTGTCTTCCAATTTGTTATGCATTCGATTTTGCTTGGATCTACCATGATACCCTTTTCATTGGTAACATGTCCTAAGAATTGGACTTCTCGGATCCAAAATTCACATTTTGAAAACTTTGCATAGAGTTGTTCTTGTTTCAGTAATTCTAGTGTCTTTCTTAAATGCTCTTCATGTTCTTCCTTGCTTTTGGAATAAACAAGAATATCATCGATAAATGCAATAATGAATTTATCTAAGTACGGCTTACATACCCGATTCATGAGATCCATGAATACAACTGGGGCATTTGTTAAGCCAAAAGGCATGACCAAAAATTCATAATGACCATACCTTGTTCGGAATGCTGTTTTTGAGATGTCTTCTTTTTGGACTTTCAACTGATGATATCCTGAGCGTAAGTCTATTTTCGATAAATAACTTGCTCCTTGTAGTTGGTCGAATAAATCATCTATTCGTGGCAAGGGATATGGATTTTTGATTGTGACTTTATTTAATTCTCGATAGTCGATACACATTCGCATGGTTCCATCTTTCTTTTTAACAAACAATATTGGTGCTCCCCAAGGTGATGAACTTGGGCGAATGAACCCTTTATCAAGTAGCTCTTGTAACTGTTTCATAAGTTCTTGCACTTCAGATGGTGCGAGTCTGTATGGTGCGCAATCGACTTGAAAGGCCATTGGGATAGTCACTTACCCCTTATCGAGTTTGCTTATAACAACAGTTATCACATCAGTATCAAGGCAGCACCATATGAAGCCTTGTACGGAAGAAAATGCAGAACACCTGTCTGTTGGATGGAGGTTGGCGAGAAGCAGTTAGTCGGACCAGATATTATTCAACAAACAACAGACAAGGTAACTCAGATAAGAGATAGACTCAAAGTTGCTCAAGATAGGCAGAAAAGCTACGCCGATAAAAGGAGGAAACCTATCGAATTCCAAGTTGGTGACATGGTATTATTAAAAGTATCTCCATGGAAAGGAGTACTAGATTTTGGCAAAAAGGGTAAGCTTCGACCACGTTATATTGGACCATACAAAATAACTGAGAAAATAAGTGCAGTAGCATATCAACTTGAATTACCTGAAGAACTAAAGGGGATACACAATACATTTCACGTGTCTAACTTGAAGAAATGTCTTGTTGAAGAAGATGTGGTGTTTCCAACCGAAGATGTCACAGTCGATGATAAACTCAACTTTATAGAGAAACCCATAGCAATCACCGAACGCAAAGTTAAAAAGCTTCGAAACAAGGATGTATCCTTGGTATTAGTTCATTGGGATTGTACTCACGGGATAGAAGCTACATGGGAAGTTGAATCAGAAATGAAGATCAAATACCCATACCTTTTCGAGTAAGATTTCAAGGACGAAATTCTTATAAGTGAGAGAGAATTGTAACACCCCTATTTTCATATTAATAAAGGTACTATTTTAGAATAATGAAAACACATATCTTTATATGATTCTAGAGCATGTGCAAGAGATTAGTTAAGTATCTATTACTATAAAAGAACATAAATGTTTGTTATGGAAAATTCTTCTAAATATTATCTAAAAATAAAAGTTAAAAGTAAGCAAGCAAGCTCACAAGTAGCTCACCAAGTGCTTACATCATGCTTATAGAGGTGCTTACAATTACTACAACACAAGCAACAAGTCACTTATGCATAGATGATGAAGAGTAGTGACCAAGCAAACCTAAAAATATGTTCTTATCCACAATTAAAACCTGTCCAGGTGTATATAGTTACTGTCCAGATCTGCCCTAAGTAGTTATAGGTCTTCAAGCATGACATTTAAATGCTAGAAGCATGAGGTGTAAAATACCTAGAGGTCTAGGTACCCTAGGTAAAAGATTCCCAAAAATTTACCATAACTTAAGCCTAAGTAACAAGTAAGTAATGCATACTATTTGCCTATAAATAGCATGTAAGATTAAGAACAATTGATCATTCCAAAAAGTAAGGAAAAAGCTAAAGAACTATCAAGCAAGCTAAAAGCAAGGTGAGTATGTTTATGAGATTTTTGTGATACATACATGCTAATATGCTATGTGTTAAATGTTTTGACTAACGTTACCATATTTGTTTACATCTATATTTTCCAAGGCATGTTTTTATGCATACGGTAATGTTACCATGAAAGTTTTTATGCGTGTTAAGTATGGCCACTAAATACCCAACGTACGGGGTATAGTATTAAGGGACGCCATGCAAACGACCCTTACGGGACAGCCATATGTAGATCCCGAGGTTAGTTAACCTCATATAAGTATGGCCTACTTACATGTATTTATGAGATCTAAAAAGAATATTTTAAGCATGAAAGGTATATTTATATGTTATGCTAAATGTCAAAATCATAACTACTCACTAAGCTTAAAGCTTACATATTCTTGTATGTATCATAGGAAACAAGGAGTAGGGAACTAATACCAAGGATACATCCTTGTTTCGAAGCTTCTTAACTTTGCGTTCGGTGACTGCTATGGGTTTCTCTATTAAGTTGAGTTTATCATCGACTGTGACATCTTCGGTTGGAATCACCACATCTTCTTCAACAAGACATTTCTTCAAGTTAGACACGTGAAATGTATTGTGTATCCCCTTTAGTTCTTCAGGTAATTCAAGTTGATATGCTACTGCACTTATTTTCTCAATTATTTTGTATGGTCCAATATAACGTGGTCGAAGCTTACCCTTTTTGCCAAAACGTAGTACTCCTTTCCATGGAGATACTTTTGATAATACCCTGTCACCAACTTGGAATTCGATAGGTTTCCTCTTTTTATCGGCGTAGCTTTTCTGCCTATCTTGAGCAACTTTGAGTCTATCTCTTATCTGAGTTACCTTGTCTGCTATTTGTTGAATAATTTCTGGTCCGACTAACTGCTTTTCGCCAACCTCCATCCAACAGACAGGTGTTCTGCATTTTCTTCCGTACAAGGCTTCATATGGTGTTGCCTTGACACTGCTGTGATAACTGTTGTTATAAGCAAACTCGATAAGGAGTAAGTGACTATCCCAATGGCCTTTCAAGTCGATTGCGCATGCTCGCAACATATCTTCTAATGTTTGAATGGTCCTTTCACTCTGACCATCTGTTTGGGGATGGTATGCTGTGCTCATCCTAATTTGGGAGCCCAATTGTTTTTGGAAACTTTTCCAGAAATTTGAAGTAAAACGGCGATCTCGATCTGATACAATTGATATTGGCACACCGTGTCTTGAGACAATCTCATCTAGGTACATTTTTGCTAATGTCTCCAGTGAGTGTGTTTCTTTAATTGGTAAGAAGTGTGTTGTTTTGGTTAAACGATCCACAATAACCCATATTGCATCTAAACCCTTTGGTGTCTTTGGCAATCTTGTTACAAAATCCATAGTGATATGTTCCCATTTCCAAATAGGAATATCTAATGGTTGTAACTCACCGTAAGGCCTTTGGTGTTCAATTTTAACCTTCAAACATGTGAGACACTTTTGAATATAATTTGCTATTGATTTCTTTATTCATGGCCACCAGTACAAGCTTTTCAAATCTTTATACATCTTATTGCTTCCAGGATGGATAGAATACTTGGATTTGTGTGCTTCATCCAGTATAACATCTCTTAAATTTCCAATCTTAGGAACCCAAATTCTCCCTTGAAACCTTTTGTTTCCCTCACTATCAGCTTCTAGTAACTTGACTTGCCCGAAGATTCTTTCTGCCTTCTGGTTATCTTGTTTCAACGCCTCCTATTGTTTCTCACGAATTTGTTCTAATAAATCATTTGTAGCTAATAGACATAATGCCCTGACACGAGTAGATTGAGGTCGTTCTTTCCGACTCAAGGCATCAGCTACAATATTGGCTTTTCCTGGATGATATCTGATCTCACAATCATAGTCTTTTAACAATTCCATCCAACGCCTTTGCCTCATATTTAATTCTTTTTGGTTGAACAAATACCGGAGGCTTTTATGATCCGTATATAATACACACCGCATACCATATAAATAATGTCTCCATATCTTCAAAGCAAAGACTACTGCCGCTAGTTCTAGATCATGTGTTGGGTATTCTTTCTCGTGCTCTTTTAATTGTCGAGATGCAAAAGCAATAACGTCCCCTTTTTGCATGAGTACACATCCTAAGCCTTGCTTGGATGCATCACTGTATACTACAAAGTCGTCACTTCCCTTTGGTAAGCTTAAAATTGGTGCACTACTTAATTTAGTTTTCAAAGTCTGGAAAGCTGCGTCTTGGGCAGCTCCCCATTCGAAGTTGCAGGCCTTCCTTGTTAGTGCTGTTAATGGAGTTGCTATTTTAGAAAAGTTTTGAATAAACCTTCGATAGTATCCTGCTAACCCGAGAAAACTTCGTATTTCTGTTGTTGTGCATGGTGTCTTCCAATTTGTTATGCATTCGATTTTGCTTGGATCTACCATGATACCCTTTTCATTGGTAACATGTCCTAAAAATTGGACTTCTCGGATCCAAAATTCACATTTTGAAAACTTTGCATAGAGTTGTTCTTGTTTCAGTAATTCTAGTGTCTTTCTTAAATGCTCTTCATGTTCTTCCTTGCTTTTGGAATAAACAAGAATATCATCGATAAATGCAATAATGAATTTATCTAAGTACGGCTTACATACCCGATTCATGAGATCCATGAATACAACTGGGGCATTTGTCAAGCCAAAAGGCATGACCAAAAATTCATAATGACCATACCTTGTTCGGAATGCTGTTTTTGAGATGTCTTCTTTTTGGACTTTCAACTGATGATATCCTGAGCGTAAGTCTATTTTCGATAAATAACTTGCTCCTTGTAGTTGGTCGAATAAATCATCTATTTGTGGCAAGGGATATGGATTTTTGATTGTGACTTTATTTAATTCTCGATAGTCGATACACATTCGCATGGTTCCATCTTTCTTTTTAACAAACAATATTGGTGCTCCCCAAGGTGATGAACTTGGGCGAATGAACCCTTTATCAAGTAGCTCTTGTAACTGGTTCACAAGTTCTTGCATTTCAGATGGTGCGAGTCTGTATGGTGCGCAATCGACTTGAAAGGCCATTGGGATAGTCACTTACCCCTTATCGAGTTTGCTTATAACAACAGTTATCACAGCAGTATCAAGGCAGCACCATATGAAGCCTTGTACGGAAGAAAATGCAGAACACCTGTCTGTTGGATGGAGGTTGGCGAGAAGCAGTTAGTCGGACCAGATATTATTCAACAAACAGCAGACAAGGTAACTCAGATAAGAGATAGACTCAAAGTTGCTCAAGATAGGCAGAAAAGCTACGCCGATAAAAGGAGGAAACCTATCGAATTCCAAGTTGGTGACAGGGTATTATTAAAAGTATCTCCATGGAAAGGAGTACTACATTTTGGCAAAAAGGGTAAGCTTCGACCACGTTATATTGGACCATACAAAATAACTGAGAAAATAAGTGCAGTAGCATATCAACTTGAATTACCTGAAGAACTAAAGGGGATACACAATACATTTCACGTGTCTAACTTGAAGAAATGTCTTGTTGAAGAAGATGTGGTGTTTCCAACCGAAGATGTCACAGTCGATGATAAACTCAACTTTAAAGAGAAACGCATAGCAATCACCGAACGCAAAGTTAAGAAGCTTCGAAACAAGGATGTATCCTTGGTATTAGTTCATTGGGATTGTACTCACGGGATAGAAGCTACATGGGAAGTTGAATCAGAAATGAAGATCAAATACCCACACCTTTTCGAGTAAGATTTCGAGGACGAAATTCTTATAAGTGAGAGAGAATTGTAACACCCCTATTTTCATATTAATAAAGGTACTATTTTAGAATAATGAAAACACATATCTTTATATGATTCTAGAGCATTTGCAAGAGATTAGTTAAGTATCTATTACTATAAAAGAACATAAATGTTTGTTATGGAAAATTCTTCTAAATATTATCTAAAAATAAAAGTTAAAAGTAAGCAAGCAAGCTCACAAGTAGCTCACCAAGTGCTTACATCATGCTTATAGAGGTGCTTACAATTACTACAACACAAGCAACAAGTCACTTATGCATAGATGATGAAGAGTAGTGACCAAGCAAACCTAAAAATATGTTCTTATCCACAATTAAAACCTGTCCAGGTGTATATAGTTACTGTCCAGATCTGCCCTAAGTAGTTATAGGTCTTCAAGCATAAAATTTCAATGCTAGAAGCATGAGGTGTAAAATACCTAGAGGTCTAGGTACCCTAGGTAAAAGATTCCCAAAAATTTACCATAACTTAAGCCTAAGTAACAAGTAAGTAATGCATACTATTTGCCTATAAATAGCATGTAAGATTAAGAACAATTGATCATTCCAAAAAGTAAGGAAAAAGCTAAAGAACTATCAAGCAAGCTAAAAGCAAGGTGAGTATGTTTATGAGATTTTTGTGATACATACATGCTAATATGCTATGTGTTAAATGTTTTGACTAACGTTACCATGTTTGTTTACTTCTATATTTTCCAAGGCATGTTTTTATGCATACAGTAATGTTACCATGAAAGTTTTTATGCGTGTTAAGTATGGCCACTAAATACCCAACGTACGGGGTATAGTATTAAGGGACGCCATGAAAACGACCCTTACGGGACAGCCATATGTAGATCCCGAGGTTAGTTAACCTCATAGAAGTATGGCCTACTTACATGTATTTATGAGATCTAAAAAGAATATTTTATGCATGAAAGGTATATTTATATGTTATGCTAAATGTCAAAATCATAACTACTCACTAAGCTTAAAGCTTACATATTCTTGTATGTATCATAGGAAACAAGGAGTAGGGAACTAATACCAAGGATACATCCTTGTTTCGAAGCTTCTTAACTTTGCGTTCGGTGACTGCTATGGGTTTCTCTATAAAGTTGAGTTTATCATCGACTGTGACATCTTCGGTTGGAATCACCACATCTTCTTCAACAAGACATTTCTTCAAGTTAGACACGTGAAATGTATTGTGTATCCCCTTTAGTTCTTCAGGTAATTCAAGTTGATATGCTACTGCACTTATTTTCTCAATTATTTTGTATGGTCCAATATAACGTGGTCGAAGCTTACCCTTTTTGCCAAAACGTAGTACTCCTTTCCATGGAGATACTTTTAATAATACCATGTCACCAACTTGGAATTCGATAGGTTTCCTCCTTTTATCGGCGTAGCTTTTCTGCCTATCTTGAGCAACTTTGAGTCTATCTCTTATCTGAGTTACCTTGTCTGCTATTTGTTGAATAATTTCTGGTCCGACTAACTGCTTTTCGCCAACCTCCATCCAACAGACAGGTGTTCTGCATTTTCTTCCGTACAAGGCTTCATATGGTGCTGCCTTGATACTGCTGTGATAACTGTTGTTATAAGCAAACTCGATAAGGGGTAAGTGACTATCCCAATGGCGTTTCAAGTCGATTGCGCATGCTCGCAAGAATCACCAGAAAAAATTCCAATACCCGACACAACTCTTCCAGCTCCAATACCCATTCTCCAGGTGGCACCTCATGATGACCTAGCTGATATTTACGCCAATCTAAATGAGATTATTGAAATCAGCGATAGCAATGACTATATAACTTCTGATGCAAACAATAATTTCATGCTCACATATCCTTGGGATGATGTAAATTGGCAGAATGAAGAGTTTGTACCTCCACCACGAATATCCCATCCTCCCCCACTAGATGCTATGTCAGCCATAATTGGAGAAAACCACACACCCCCTCCAAGTTTAAACTGGGCAGATTTTGATGAACTCATGAATAGGATGACCGAAAGTAATCATCAATGTGCAATGGCACAAGCAGAAGCTTATCGACAAAGAAACTACATAATGGTTGTGGAAGAAGAGCTAAGGGAAGCAAGAGCAAAACTAGAAGAAACAATGTTTAACTTGGATCAAAGCAAAACCAATGTTACTATCCTCAAGGAACAACTCAACTATCTCAGTCACTCTCGTTCACCTAAAGGACGAAACCCAAAGAATTAAACACATACTCCCTAATGAAGCATATAAAGATATATATATATATATATATATATATATTTAAAGGAAAAACGGATAGGTTGAATATTTTAGGGACGTTATATGGGAACATTTTCTTATTTCCTCAAATTTTGAAAACCGACATCCTATATTAGTTTGTATTAAATGATATGTATAAAAGTAAGTTTGTATTATATGATATATAAAAGTGTTGTAGCTTATAATACTTATGTATGAAAGTATCGTTAACTTATACATGAAAGCATATTTGTATTTGTTTTTCTTTAATTTTTAAGCTTATGTTCATTTTATTTATAACAATTTATGAATTAAAAGGTTAGTGTTACTTCATATGACTATGTTGTCGTTGTTGTAGAATGAACACTCGAGGAACGACTAGAAACAACCGACAAAATGCAATACCAACTAGAAATAACCCACCGAATGCCACATCAGCTAGAAATAACCCACAAAATGTCATACCACCAAGAGAAAGAAATAGAGATGGAAGAAACACAAGTAACCCTAATAACTCTAATGGAGGAATTGATATAGCAGCAGAAATCTCTCGAAGCATTCAAGAAAGTCTGCCAACTATAATAGCCTAAGTTCATACAGCTATAAATCAAAGCACGGTACATGGAGCCGAAGTAGAAAATCCAGCAAGACACGAGCTCGATAATGGACGTACCAATGGATGCGACTACAAAGCATTCACCACTGCTAGTCCTACTACCTTTGAAGGAAAAGGAGGACCGATAGCCGCTATGAATTGGCTTGATGACATGGAAAGCTGTTTTCAGACATGTCAATGTGCCCTCAACCAACGAGTAAGGTTTGCCTCAACTAAATTAAAGCTAAGTGCCCTCCATTGGTGGAAGACTATTCAATCTAGCCGAGGCATCGCAGAGGCAACATCAATGCCATGGGGTGAATTTAAAGCTTTAATCAATAGAAGATATTGCCCAGACGCCCGACTAAATATGATGGAAGAAGAATTTATGAGGCTGGAACAAGGAAACAAGACGGTGGAAGAATATGCAGAGACATTTCTAGAAAAGTCTCGATTCGCAGCCGACATGGTGATGACTGAAACTAGTAAGGTAAAACGTTTTCTACAAGGCTTAAGGAAAGATTTACGAAGATTTGTGAATATGTCACAACCAAAGACTTTTCAAGAAGTTATGGATTTAGCTATACTAGCTGAAAAAGATAGCTATGTACTAAATAACCATCAGCTAAACGAGAAAAGGAAGTTTGAAGGCAAGAACTTTAATCATTCATTCAAGAAGTCAAGAAGTAACGATGCAAGGACGTCAAACAAACCAATTTGTCCTAAATGCAATAAGAATCATACTGGAGAATGTATGATGGGCAAAAATGTATGTTATAAATGTGGCCAACCTGGCCATATGGCAAGTAACTGCCCTGCAAAGAGAGCTTGTTACAATTGTGGTTCAACTGGACATCTCGTGTACGATTGCCCAAAGTCTAAGAATGTCCAGCCACTGAAAGCAATAGCAACCACTAGTGGGTACAAACCAGAAGTCGGAAAAGCCAAAGGAAGGGTGTTTCAACTTATTAGTGAAGAAACGAAGGAAGTACCAGACGTAGTGACAGGTACTTTCCTAATCAATGAAAAACCTGCTAATGTATTAATTGATTCAGGAGCAAATTACTCAATGGTGTCCACAAAATTTTGTGCACAATTAAATAGCCTCTCTAAGAAATTAAATCAGAAAATTGAGATAGAAATTGCAGATGGGCGAACCACAGAAGTAGATGAAATTTATGAAAATTGTTCCATAGAAATAAGCGGAATTCATTTTGCTATTAAACTTTTACCATTATTTATTAGAGGATTTGATGTCATTATAGGTATGGATTGGTTGTCTGAAAATAAAGCCAATATAAATTGTCATAAGAAAACGGTAAGAATTAAAGATAAGACTGGAAAGGAAATAATTATATATAGCAGTCATAGAAAGAATTACGTCAACTTTATTTCAGTCTTAAAGGCAAGAAAGTGCACACGTAAGGGATGTGATACTTATTTAGCATATGTGATAGATGCTAAGAAAGAAAAGAAATCACTAGAAGAGATTAAGCTTCTTAACTTTGCGTTCGGTGACTGCTATGGGTTTCTCTATAAAGTTGAGTTTATCATCGACTGTGACATCTTCGGTTGGAATCACCACATCTTCTTCAACAAGACATTTCTTCAAGTTAGACACGTGAAATGTATTGTGTATCCCCTTTAGTTCTTCAGGTGATTCAAGTTGATATGCTACTGCACTTATTTTCTCAGTTATTTTGTATGGTCCAATATAACGTGGTCGAAGCTTACCCTTTTTGCCAAAACGTAGTACTCCTTTCCATGGAGATACTTTTAATAATACGCCAAAGGGTTTAGATGCAATATGGGTTATTGTGGATCGTTTAACCAAAACAACACATTTCTTACCAATTAAAGAAACACATTCACTGGAGACATTAGCCAAAATGTACCTAGATGAGATTGTCTCAAGACACGGTGTGCCAATATCAATTGTATCAGATCGAGATCGCCGTTTTACTTCAAATTTCTGGAAAAGTTTCCAAAAACAATTGGGTTCCCAAATTAGGATGAGCACAGCATACCATCCCCAAACAGATGGTCAGAGTGAAAGGACCATTCAAACATTATAAGATATGTTGCGAGCATGCGCAATCGACTTGAAAGGCCATTGGGATAGTCACTTACCCCTTATGGAGTTTGCTTATAACAACAGTTATCACAGCAGTATCAAGGCAACACCATATGAAGCCTTGTACGGAAGAAAATGCAGAACACCTGTCTGTTGGATGGAGGTTGGCGAGAAGCAGTTAGTCGGACCAGATATTATTCAACAAACAGCAGACAAGGTAACTCAGATAAGAGATAGACTCAAAATTGCTCATGATAGGCAGAAAAGCTACGCCGATAAAAGGAGGAAACCTATCGAATTCTAAGTTGGTGACAGGGTATTATTAAAAGTATCTCCATGGAAAGGAGTACTACGTTTTGGCAAAAAAGGTAAGCTTCGACCACGTTATATTGGACCATACAAAATAACTGAGAGAATAAGTGCAGTAGCATATCAACTTGAATTACCTGAAGAACTAAAGGGGATACACAATACATTTCACGTGTCTAACTTGAAGAAATGTCTTGTTGAAGAAGATGTGGTGATTCCAACCGAAGATGTCACAATCGATGATAAACTCAACTTTATAGAGAAACCCATAGCAGTCACCGAACGCGAAGTTAAGAAGCTTCGAAACAAGGATGTATCCTTGGTATTAGTTCAATGGGATTGTACTCACGGGATAGAAGCTACATGGGAAGTTGAATCAGAAATGAAGATCAAATACCCACACCTTTTCGAGTAAGATTTCGAGGACGAAATTCTTATAAGTGAGAGAGAATTGTAACACCCCTATTTTCATAGTAATAAAGGTACTTTTCAGAATAATGAAAACACATATCTTTATATGATTCTAGAGCATTTGCAAGAGATTAGTTAAGTATCTATTACTATAAAAGAACATTAATGTTTGTTATGGAAAATTCTTCTAAATATTATCTAAAAATAAAAGTTAAAAGTAAGTAAGCAAGCTCACAAGTAGCTCATCAAGTGCTTACATCATGCTTATAAAGGTTCTTACAATTACTACAACACAAGCAACAAGTCACTTATGCATAGATGATGAAGAGTAGTGACCAAGCAAACCTAAAAATATGTTTTTATCCACAATTAAAACATGTCCATGTGTATATAGTTACTGTCCAGATCTGCCCTAAGTAGTTATAGGTCTTCAAGCATGACATTTCAATGCTAGAAGCATGAGGTGTAAAATACCTAGAGGTCTAGGTACCCTAGGTAAAAGATTCCCAAAATTTTACCATAACTTAAGCCTAAGTTACAAGTAAGTAATGCATACTATTTGCCTATAAATAGCATGTAAGATTAAGAACAATTGATCATTCCAAAAAGTAAGGAAAAAGCTAAAGAACTATCAAGCAAGCTAAAAGCAAGGTGAGTATGTTTATGAGATTTTTGTGATACATACATGCTAATAAGCTATGTGTTAAATGTTTTGACTAACGTTACCATGTTTGTTTACTTCTATATTTTCCAAGGCATGTTTTTATGCATACGGTAATGTTACCATGAAAGTTTTTATGCGTGTTAAGTATGGCCACTAAATACCCAACGTACGGGGTATAGTATTAAGGGACGTCATGCAAACGACCTTTACGGGACAGCCATATGTGGATCCCGAGGTTAGTTAACCTCATAGAAGTATGGCCTACTTACATGTATTTATGAGATCTCAAAAGAATATTTTAAGCATGAAAGGTATATTTATATGTTATGCTAAATGTCAAAATCATAACTACTCACTAAGCTTAAAGCTTACATATTCTTGTATGTATCACATGAAACAAGGAGTAGGGACCACCGAAGTATTGCTACCTAAATAAACTAGATTCTTATGAAAGTTCCTAAGTACTTCCGGGTAGTATTATAACCACGATATAATGATGTAATAAAGAAAGATGTTAAGTTTATGAAAATTTTCAGTTGTTTAATAAATTAAAGCATAAGAAAAGATAAGTGATGGTACTCGGGAAACCGGGGCGTCACAAGTGACACCAGGCTTGGCGTGAGGCTGTTGCGATGTGGTGGTGTGATATAGCGGTGTGAAATGAGAAAGGCACGTAGGTTTGACGTGCGTTCGGCGCCATGACACCCTCCCTCTAATATGGTGTGAAATGAGAAAACCCGTGTCACTCCTTTTTTTTTTGTCTTTTTGTGCCTTTTGCTGCGTCTTTCTCTCGCCGCAAATTCCCCTCCATGGCAAAAGACGTTTTTTCTTGTTGTGAGTATGCAAAGTTTCCTTGATCTTATATATATAAGTAAGGTAATACAGCATATAATTTATGATAATTTAAGGTGTGAAAGTGTTAGTTTTTGTCAACCCCTAATTAGATTTTCTTCATAAAAAAAATTTGTTTGATTTGTTCAATCTATATTATTACTCAAGCAACGCTTAATCATTCGATTTTATGTGCCATCAAAATGCCACCTAATTTTAATTAAGTTGATGGTTTCAAATCATAATGAATTATTATGGTACTTGTACAATTGATGGTTTACATTGATAGCGAGTTAGGATACCTGCATTGGACAAGATTGGTTCCTAAATTTTACCAACTCCGGGGTTCTTAGACCACTTCTAATCATAAAATTAATTGACAATTTAGTTTTTGTCATATAATGGTTTCGTCACATTCATGTCAAAATAGATATTCAAAGCATTTTTAATGGTAGCTTTTTATAAAGCTTTTTACATTTTCAATAGGTCGTTTGAATGTTTTTGACATCCTTGCAAAAAGCTTTTGCTTCAAAAGCCTATTCTTCCATAAGTCTTTCTCAATACACATAAAAAGCTTTATCAACATCTATATTCATTGGAGCAAAAACTTTTTGAAAGTTTTTTTGTTAATATTTGGTGAAAATTTTATGTGGTACTTTCAACAAGTCATTACAAAAACTTATGCATTGGGGTGCTCTCACTTCATATTTTTAACTCAGACATTATAAAATACACCCAATATACTAATAGCTCACATTTTTCGCGTCCTCTTCATTCGTCAAAACGAAGGGAAGACTCGCAACGCCGTACCAACGATGTCAGTAAACGGAAGGGTTTCGGTTGACAACCATGGTACCATTGGCACTAGTCTTACTATAAGATTAGATGTTATACGCTTGTACTTGTTATAAAATGATAGGTTCTAAAACTTATCGCTTTTGACTGTTTAGTTAACTGCCTTTGTTGGGTAGTAAAGTCAAAATCTAACTTCAGCATTGTTGAAACCTTCCCCAAATAAGTCAAAACATAAATGACTAGAATGAATGTAGAAGTAGAAGAATCACAAGTTCAAATTTAAAATAAAAATAAAAATTAACTGATATATGTACACAGAAAAATTAAGATTTGAGTTTTTAACACATCGGGATTGCTATATGCGGTGGTTTTGGTGGCGTCTGGATTTCTTCCACCGTGATCTTTCCTTGTCTCGGTGGTTCACATGGACACGGCATTGCAATAAACCTAGCAAACTGATCTCCAGCCATTATCACCGGCAAACTCCTATCCTCTTCTCGCTTGTTTTCCTGTTTTGCCAAATTATTGGAATAAAACCAGTTAAATACAGAAATTTCACCGACGATTTAAATCAATTGTTCTGGTTGATTAATTATAGATCTGGTTATTAGTTAATTCAGTTACCGAATATATAGGTTTAGGCTTGAAAGCGGAGTCATCGGAATTAGGATTGTCGTCATCGGAGAAATCACCGCGCAGGTGACGAAGCTTGTCCCAATGGT
Source organism: Calendula officinalis (assembly GCA_963853835.1). NCBI lineage: Eukaryota > Viridiplantae > Streptophyta > Magnoliopsida > Asterales > Asteraceae > Calendula > Calendula officinalis. The sequence goes on along the minus strand of OY970822.1, from coordinate 84,009,419 downwards.
AACAACAGGAGAAGATGGCGCTGAGGCTGAAAACGACGATCAGTAGCAACGCGGTGCCGAGTGGAAAGCCGATGGTCGGACGAGATGAACCGTGATGTAGATGCGGTGGCGCGTAGTATGGAGGTGGCTCCATTTATAACTTGACAACAGCTTCTGGTACAAGTTAAGAATAATGAAATTTGGTGAGGATGTTGTATTGTTTCAGTTGCAGAAGCTACAATTGGTCTCATTAGTGGCAACAATGGTGGTAATGAGTCTCTGCGTCTGGTTAGACACAGAGTTAAATGGTGTGAATGGTGAAATGAGGGAAGGGTTGGGGTGAGGAGAGAGTGGGGGCGGGGGTTGTATTTATAATGGAACGTGGGGGTGCGTTACGTTTACGTGGAAATGGTACAGCTATTTGTCCTCGGTACGGAGGGAGGCGTTTTTTAGGTAGCGATGGTAGGGTCTTCATGTTAGTTTTTATTTTACAATAAATTTTTGAGTAAATTACGAATCATCCTTTAAGTTTATAGCAAATTTTATCAATGGTTTTTTAGTTTCAAAAATTATATTGATTGTCCTTAATTCTGAAAAGATTTTCACCGATTGTCCTTTACACTAACCGACGTTAATTTATTCTGTTAACTCATCACATATGCAATGAATGTGAGGGTAAAAAAGTCTTTTTTAATTTGTTTTCATTCTTAAACTAATTTTTTTAATCTTAGATAAAAGTCTTTAGTTTAAGAATAAAAAGAAATGAAATGAAAAACGATTTTTTTACCATCATATGCATTGCACATGGGGTAAGTTAACAGAATAAATTAACGTCAGTTAGTGTAAAGGACCATCGGTGAAAAATCTTTCAGAATTAAGGACCATCAGTGTAGTTTTTGAAACTAAAGGACTATTTGTGAAATTTATCTTAAACTTAAAGGACCTTCTGTGTAATTTACTCTAAATTTTTTACTCTCTCCATTTTATAATAAATTTTTTATTTTATTTAAATTTTTGTCCCAGTAAAATTTTTATATCTCAAATGCAGTCTTCTATATAAATACAGTATATTATACTAATAACTTACCACCAATTATATTTTTTAAACTAATTTATATTTTAATTATAATTATTAGCAAGTATCAACTACTAACCATCTCTTAAACAGCCGTTCAAAATAAAAATATGAACTTTTTTACGGGATAGAGACTGAAAAATATAAAAAAAATCCGAATTTGATATTCAAACTCGGTTTTGACTCGAAGGGTCCGACCACAATCTAACCCGCTTTTTGACGGTTTTGAGTAGTATAAACTAACTTGTGCAGTTTATTACGATTTCCACAAATTGTGGATTATATCTGGATTTGGTCATCCTCTTACATTTTGACATAGCAAACCATTCTTTTCTTGTAGAAAAATTCCAATTTTATTCAATTAGAGATTATAATAGTACCATCAAAATATTTTAATCTGAAATTGTTTTATGACTTGAGAGCGCTCGAAACCATCAAAATTCACTATAAATTTATATTCAAACTCGGTTTTGACTCGAAGGGTCCGACCACAATCTAACCCGCTTTTTGACGGTTTTGAGTAGTATAAACTAACTTGTGCAGTTTATTACGATTTCCACAAATTGTGGATTATATCTGGATTTGGTCATCCTCTTACATTTTGACATAGCAAACCATTCTTTTCTTGTAGAAAAATTCCAATTTTATTCAATTAGAGATTATAATAGTACCATCAAAATATTTTAATCTGAAATTGTTTTATGACTTGAGAGCGCTCGAAACCATCAAAATTCACTATAAATTTATAACATAAAATAAAATAAGTCCAAGATATCAATTTATGTTCATGTAGATTCTTTTAATGGGTACTTTAGTAATTAAACTTGTCTCTTAAGCTGCATGCTTCATGTGTTACTATGTCAGTAACGAATATACTTGGAACAATACTTAAACTCATCTAAAACCGTAGAAAATAACATTTGTGCTATTAATTTACTCGTAGATTTTAGGGTGCTTTTGTTATTTCCTAAACAATATATTGGTTTACTTCTAACATGTACTCATTTTAACTATAAAATATAAAGCCGAAATGCATGCAACTTTGTCTCCTAAACTTTTTGTCGTCTTTGTTTTATTTAAGTTTCGGGTCCCAAAATACATAAATAAATTTGATTTCTTCATAAAAATAGAAAGTTCTCATAAATTATGCAAAAAAATAATAAAAAATCTAGCCTACTTGGTTAGACTGTGTTTGCAGACGAATATAATTGATAAATAGAGAGTTATTTTTGTATTTTTATGAACTTTATATACAAGAAAAAAAAATACAATACTAAAAGATTTTTTCAGAAAAATACAATGATTATTGAGTACATTAATCTTTCTTAAAATTTATAGAAGAACACGTACACATACTATTTTGGTTAGACTATCTTACAAAATATTACACATACCATAATATCATTCTTTAACTTGGCTATTTTAAAGTACAAACTTTTTCGTAAGTTATTAATCTTTTAAAAACAAGTGATGTTTCATGTGATCGATTATAGTAGCGACGCATTTTTATGAACGCGTAATATCATATAACAAACCATCCAGTTTATATAAATCACACTTATGTATAATGAATATAATTTAAGAAACTGTTTAGCTCGTCACACTGACGTTTTTCTTCTCCTAAGTACACAAAGATATTTGTCTAAAGGATTCGTAAATAATATAGGCAAATTCCCAACAGGATTATAATTTTAACCCGAGATAAATGCAAATATAACTTAAAATCGATGAAATTAATCAATGTTACTATGCAAATTAAGATTAAAGATTACAATCTCTTCACATTTAAGGCACAACATTTAAGCGAAAATTGAACGATTAAGTCACGTATATCACAAGTAAATCTTGATTGCCTTGGAAAAACTTATTATAAACGATAATATCATTTTATGATAAAGAATAAATATCAAGTGCATTAATATTTTGCATAAAAAATTATTTAAGGAAATGAATTACCATTTCATGTTTATCTTGTTCAATAGTTTATTGAAAAATTGTCACGAATAGTTTACATTTTTGTCGTGTATTTTTTATAGTTAAAGTGTAGGATTAAACACATGTTTCATCATATTTTTCAGATACCGATAATTAATAACTCAGGCAGGGATTTCCATATCTTTTCCAACTTAAATCATATATATTATAATATTATATGACTTGCTAATATGCTAAAATTTGAAGGCTATTTTGGAGTTATTAACTTTCTGTCAAAATAAAAGGAGACCAAAGATTGTAATACGGGGAAAACCGATCTTAATAACATTCAATGTATTTTTTTAGGGTAAATGTCAGAAATTGTCCCAGTGGTCTTGCATTTTCTGCTTTTTTATCCCTAAACTTTTTTTTCGGGATTTTTATCCTTGTACTCTTTAAAATTCTGTTTTTATATCCTTCCGTCCAAATTGACTGTTAAGTAACAGAATATGCCAAAATAATGGGGGTGTTTTCGTCCTTTTTCTTTTGTCCCTTTAAATTCAATTTATTTTTAATTATTTTAAATATTTTTATTCTTTTTTTCTTTAAAAAACAATCTAGAAAGCAATTAATAGGAATCTTCAATTCTTCATGTTCTCAGCTTCGTCCAAATCACAAACACCGTTGAAATCAAAAACACAAACACAAACACAATCCACTTTCGGTATTTTCGTCCAAATCATCGTTCACAGCTTCTTCACAAACTTACCACCACAAACACAATAAAAAAGCAATCTTCATGTTTACCGTCGCCACCACCGCCGTTCGCCACCACCATCGTTTGTCGTTCGCAACCTGATGCCACCACCGTTGTTCGTCGTTCGCCACCACCGCCGTTCGCTGTTCGCTGTTCGCCACCATGACTAGGGTTTAGATTTGTTCAGATTCATGACGTCGGGGGCTAGGGTTCATACCAGATCTGTGATGATCTGTGATGATGAGAATCTCGAGCATCAAACTTCGATCGGGTAGGGGTTTTTGGAGGGTATAACAGTGATGATCGGGCATGGGGTTTTGGGTTTAAGATCATGGTTTAACTTTGTGTTATCATCATCGCTTCCTTCCAAAAGCCCCAATTTTGAAGAAGAATCAGTGGTTGTTTTCCATTTAGTTCTTCTCCGGAGAAATTTTGAAGAAGAAATTGGTTATCTTCACTCTCTGCACTTTTTCTTCTTCACAAAAGCCCCAATTTCTTCTTCATAAAGAAATTGGTCTGATGACTTGCAATCAGCTCGTTTACCTTTTTATTGAATTTTGATGGTTTATGGTTTCTTTTTTGAAGATTATTGTAAAATCAAAAACGAGATATGAAATGCTTAATCAACAACAGCTATGAAATCTTCTGCACAATCTTTTTCAAATATGAAGACTACGGAATAACATAAAAAGAAGATTAGAGTTTATTTAGAGAAGTAGATGAAGGTGGGAGAAACAAAAAAATAAAAGAAATTGTAAAAAGACCAAAATACTCTCATATGTTTGGCATGTGGGGTTAATTCACAGCAGAAATTGGACGGAATGACGATAAACCAGATTTTTAAAGAGTACAGGGACAAAAATCCCGAAAAAAAAAGTTTACAAAAACCAAGACGACAGGGACAATTTCTGACATTTACTATTTTTTTTTTTGTTTTGCTAATGACAGCCCTTAGGGCTGTCAATAAGAAGGCAAAAATAAGGTAAAAATCGTCCCTGAATTTTAGGAACACTACTCCATCAATGAATGTACAACCATTTTATGCACCTTATTGACAGCCCTTAGCAAAACCATTTTTTTTATTATTCGAAAAAAAACAGCAATACATTTTTATGCTCTTCTATTCACATCATTTACATGATTTCATCCAACTTTAATTAAGAATTGATTATATGAGTGGATATTTATAATGTTAGTATATTTTTTTCATTTAATTTAGTTAGTATTTATCAGTAGACATTTAATTTCTTCTTACTTATCTTTTTTAATTTTTTTTATGCAATGTATAAATAACAACTTATTAATTTTAGCTTTTGAAAATTTAAAGTATTAGAGTTGACAAGCTACAAAATCAAAAGTGAGAACAAATCGGGGCCATCGCATGCTTTGGTTGGCAACCGAAGCATTTCAGTTTAAGTGGTCCGTTGGTACGCCTCTTGGTGTGCCTTTCGTTGTGTGGGTCATATACTCATATATATAGTTTTTCTTGTCTTGCCATTTTATTTGAGGACAATAAAAATAGACTAACACATAAACTTTTGACATACGTATTGTTCTCTGTCCCACTATATCCTTTTGGACATTTTAGGGTAGTAATAAAATTTATGTTGTTAAAAAAATAATACAATTTTATTAAAGACAGGGTCTGCTTTCTAGACTATGTGATAATCTATTTTCATGTACTACGTTCTACAACATTTAATACAAATTATATAAACACTGTAAATTAATAATTGTGGTGTTTATAATAATTTTCTGTACAGAAATTACCTCCTATAAAAAATACATGTAAAAGGAGATGAATTAATACAAAATACTTTGAATGATCGTCCAGAACTTTGCTTCAATCACTTTTCTTTTTGAACGGCAAAGCTTTATAAAACAAGGGGAAAAACAACAACATAGTCTAGCAAGGAGCTAAGCCCAACAAACAACAAAAAACACAGCCACAACCAAATCCACAAGACAACAACACCCGGAACAAAAAAACACAAGACAAGTAGCCAAGAGATCTAGGGTTACTACACCAAGAGCTCCAATCTAAACTACTCCACCCCAAACTAGTGCGATGTTTGAGCCAGAAAAAAGAAAGAGCATGCGCCTCTTCACACACCGAGGTTAACCGGCCACCCCCTTTGTTGAAAATCTTATTGTTCCTACGCTTCCATAGACACCACAACATTGCAAAAAGCGCAGAAAAGAAGATCAGGCGCCTTTTTGCGAGACCCAACCAAAATATCAGGCCACTCCATAATATGATTCAACTCGTTAATATGATTGATAGACGAATTCCACCATTTAGCAAATTCAATCCAGTCTCCACGAGTCTCTCTGCAAGACCAGAACAGATGTTCCTCATCTTCAAACGCCCTTTCGCACCTGTAACAAATAGCCGACTCAAGCATCACACCTCTTTTCAGCAAGTTAACACAAGTAGCTAACCGCCTATGAGCCAACCGCCAAATGAATATATTAATCTTGATCGGAACTGCCTTGACCCAAGGGACAGTCCAGTCAGATCTCAGCCCAGAGATAAGACTATCAATGGCCCATCTCGCAGAAGTAGCAGAGAAGCAGTCACTCGGATCAAGCGCCCATCGAAACCTAACTACCCCACTATTAGCGACCGAGCTATCAAACCATGAAGAAACAGGAGCATTAAGCTTGTTAAAAGCAACCCTAATCTTACCGATGTTACACCAAATACCCGGGAATTTAGCAGTCGGATCACAAGTTGACCGCTCACCATGCAACGAGAAAATAACGTCTCTCCACAAAGGCCGGCTTGGGTCTTAAATTTCCACCACCACTTACAAAGAAGAGCAAGGTTTTGGGCTTTCAAGCTACCAACCCCCAAACCTCCTTTTTTTATTTTCGGACACAACTAAATTCCAATTAACCCACTTTATTTTCCGATCACCCGGTTTTTCTCCCCAAAAAAAAACCTAGCACGAATAGACTCAAGTTTCTTTAGAATACCTTCAGGAACCTTGAACAGGGAGAAATAATAGATACCAAGGGCTCCCAACGCCGATTTAACAAGGGTCAACCTCCCCCCGAAAGATAACGAGGACGCCTTCCAATTAGAGAGTTTTTTTTTTTTTGAAATTTATTGATAATAACCTCCCAAGGTTCCATCCGGTTCATAGAAGCACCCATAAGAAGGCCAAGGTATTTAAACGGAAGATCTCCCACACAACAATTAATTCTATCCGCCATGGTCTTAACCTCCTCATCGGGCACACCAATACCATAAAGATTACTCTTATTAAAGTTTACCTTTAATCCCGAAGCAAGGTAGAAACAACGAAGAATACGGGAGAGATTTTTAGCATTCGCCAAAGACCATTCTCCAATAAACATCGTGTCGTCCGCATATTGGAGATAGGAAATAACCGGCCCGTTGCCGGGGAGAAAACAGCCACGAAAAACACCTTTCTCAAGGGCTTCACACATCGCCACATGAAGGCCTTCAACGGCTATAATAAAAAGGAAGGGGGCCATAGGGTCACCTTGTCTCAAACCTTTCTCAATATTGAATTCCCGAGTTGGAGATCCATTAATAATAACCGAAGCTCTAGAAGAGTAAAGACACGACTCAATCCACCCTCTCCACTGAAGGAATTATGTGCACAGTTGGTCAACCTATGATGATACATCCATGCCTACGAAACACTTAAGGGTCACACCGGTGAGTGCATGTAATACGAGCAAGATAAGCAATGATACTACGAAGAGGAATGATTCATAATAGTCATTATGAATCAGTTAAGTATTAAGTTAAGTTTAACTTATTACTAGATTAGTTTAACTAACTAATTAATACAAGTAGTTGTACATTTACTAGTTGAGTAAATATACAATGTGTTAATTATAGATTATCCATGATATGATTTAAAGCTATTAAATCATATAGTAATTGGATAATATTGTTGTACAAATTATATAAAGGTTATTATATAATTAACTATTAGAAGTATAAATACAAGTGTGAATAATTCGTGTATATGGGTACCGAATTATTAGTGTGTTAATACTAGACATTTAATAGTTAAGTGCAACAATAATAAACTAGTAAAACTATAAGGGTTTAAAGTGTAAAAGATAAGTTTAATTAAGAGATTAATCTTAATTAAACTAGGAGGACTTAAATGAAACTTATTCTATTATAAATAGAAGGCTTAAGGTTTCATTTAAACCTAATCAATAATTCCCTTTACACCTTGTGAAGCCGAAAATCCCTTGCCCCCTTTCTCTCCATTCGGCCGAACACTCAAGAACACCAAGTTTGGTGTTCTTGTTCTTCGTGTTCTTCAAGTCTTGAAGATCCAAGTACATTGCTTAGATCAACTAGAAGATCGCTCGATTTGTTCATCATCAGTGGATGTAACGACCCAAAATTGTAAACAAATAAAATATGTAAAAATATGATAATTATGGATAAATCATATAAAACACGTGGAAATTGGTTTCGTGTCGTTTGGACACCGTACGAGAAAGTTATGGGCGAAACCGGGTCGAGACAAAGTGGAAAAAGTGCAGCCCTGCACACTTCAGTAGTTCGCGACGCGAACTACCGATCGCGATCGGGAAGTCGGGCCAGGGAGTTTGGCTATCGGGCGCGAAGTAGTTAACGATGAGTTAGCGATCGTGAACTATGGGTAATCGCAGAGTTCGCGACGCGAACATTATTCGCGTCGTGATCTTTTGTCTGGCAGCAATAAAATCGGGTTTGAGCTCATTTGATGCATTTGAAAACCCTAGTTTCTTTCTCTCGAGTTTGTGGACGATTTTGGGTGTAAATCGTCATTTGGAGCTGATTTCTTCATCAAATCTTGTGATTCTTCACTCCTAGTTGAAGATTTAAGGTATATCTTCACTCCTTGATCTTTGTAGCTTCAGATCCATGTATTTTGATGTATGAGTTTGAAACCCTAGCACTTGGGGTTATGGGTTATGGTGATATAAGTGGTGTATACACCTAATAGATGGTATATTATCAAAGGAAACCAGTGTATGATTATGATTTATAAGAATCTTAAGGGTTGGTTAAACCTAGGGTTGGTAAATCACCATGATTGGGGGAAATGAGTTAATAAGTGTTATCTAGAGATAGATGGACACATTGGTAGTATAATGTGATGTTGACAATCTTGTGATTATTGTTAAAGGCATTTGGTGAGGTCTTAGAAGGTTGACCGAATTGTGAAGCAAGGAAACTGACGTAAAGAATACGGTTGGAGCACTTTATTGCTAAGGTGAGTACATGAGACTTTTAAACTGGGTACATAGCAATTAATTTTGAAAGTACATATGATATTGTATCAGTCTTTATTAACAAATATTTTGATAAAGATAGTAGTTGAAAATGTATGAAAGTATGTAGAATGTGATACTAGAATGTGTCTAGTATGATTGATGAATTTGAAGTAAATTATGATAGATCCAAGTAGTTATGGAATCTATGTTAATGAACAACAATAATGAAATAATTGATTAAGAGAATGTATACGGAGCCTTATTAATAAATATTTATTAGTAAAGCAACTGGGAATGATTTTATAGTAATGAGTACCTATTGGTAAGATATACTAATAAAAGTAAAGAACGAATATATATGAGAAAGAATATGATGTGACTAGTAATAATTGTCTATTATAGTCAAGGAAGAGATAAAAGTATTATGTTATCGATAGATAAGAAATGTATATTATGTATAAAGTAAGCATGGACCTCATAGGGTTCATAGATGTAGAAGTAACTGTGGTTGCTTATGATCGGGTCCATGGGACCATACAGGTACGTTCACACTGTGATGAACTAATTATATGTCGTTAGTATTAGATAACTAACTTGTTTGATGTTGGATGTGATAGCCGAAGGCTTTGACTGTCATAACTGTTAGGTTATGGTAAGAGATAGATGGTGGTGACGCGGGGGACCCCCGGTCACTGGACGGTGGTATATATGTTTATACACCGAGTGTATATATGTTTATACACTAAGCACACGGGTGCTTCTAGTATGCATATGTTTGGTACTAGGTATGTTAGGTTCTAATACATATATGTTTATGTATCAGACATGTTGGTGCTTCTAGTACATATATGTTTATGTACTAGATGTGGTGGTGCTTCTAGTACGCATACGTTTGGTACTAGGTATGCTAGGTTCTAATCCATATATGTTTATGTATTAGACAGGTTGATGCTTCTAGTACATATATGTTTATGTACTAGATATGATTGGGTTTCTGGTACCTATATGTCTAGGTACTAGATATGTTTGCTAGGAAAGCAAAGTAGCTAGAGTCACAAAAGAGTGACTAGACGGTATTTATGTAGTTCATATATACGTTTATATAATTATGAAATGTCTATTATTGGGGTCTAAAACCCATGTATCTCACGAGACTATTTTGTCTCACGTACTACGTTTATTTTGTGGCTATGTACTCAGGTACAGGTTTGAAGTGATAGAAGGTTGCACTAGAAGTGGCCTAGAGATGTTTAGTTCGGGAGCTAGTAGGTAGATCTCGTTGCCTATGGTTTTGATATACTCGGTGACACCGTATTTTTGTAAACTCTGATATAAGTTTTAAAGTTTTTGTTAAACTGTATTTTGGATAATATGTCAGATATTGGGAAAATGTATTTTAAATGATTTAAACGATGTTTTAAAAATACGGGTGTTACAGTGGATCTATCTTAAGCAATCAACAAGGTATGTTTTGGGAAACCCTTTTCTCACTTCTCCCTCTTGGACGAATTTCGGCCAAAGAACCCTAGGGTTCTTTGGTTGATGGTCGAACGAACCACACAAGCAATGTGTGTGTTTGAGTTCTTCGTACAAGGTTTCTTTCTTGTTAACTTAATCTAAATCTCCAACATCCCAATCCTTTAGGGTTTAAGGATTAGGTTTAATCCCAGTTCCGCATTTAGGGATTAAATCAGCTAGTTGGTTTAACCGGACAAGAACACGTTCATGTTCTTGGTCAGCAAGTTTCGAACCAAGCATGCTAGGCGGTCGACCCAAGTGGTTGATCGAGTACAATGAAACCCTACAGTGGTATCAGAGCGTTGGTTTAGAGATCTAGACTAGATTAACAACGATTGTTTGTTTACTTTAATTTTAAGTTTTTTTTTTTGTTTCAAGTTTTCTTCTTCTTCTTCATAATTTTCGAAAAAGGGAAGAACCCTAGGACCAAGAACATTAAACTAGTCTAAGTTTAATTGGTCAAGAAGGTTTCTAGAAACCCTAGCAATTTTTTGAAAACCCTAGGAAGAACCCTATGATCAAGTATGTTAAACAAGATATGTTTAATTGATCAAAAGGATTCTTTCCTTACTTCCTTGAATTTTTCGTGACCAAGAAAGATCCCTAGGATCAAGTATGTTAAACAAGATTTGTTTAATTGATCAAAAGGATTCTTTCCTAATCCCTTAGAGATTTCAAAAATCTAGAGGTTACTTGGACACCAAGTTTATTATACTAGCCTAGTTTAGTTGGTGGAAAAGTTTCCTAGGCTTAAGAATTTCGAAACCCTAAAGAACCCTAGAACAATAAACTAGTTTAAGTTTAATAGTTTAAAAGTATTAATTAGGATAATAATCTATAACCTAGTTAATTAGACAAGTTTATGTCTAATAGGTTTAATTATTATTTTAATAGATTTATTAAGGCTAGTTCTTTAAACCTAGTAATTTAGACAAAATTTTATTGTCTATAAGGTTTAATTTAAAAAGTTTAAATAAATTTATTAAAGGTTATAATCTATCTTAGAATTTAAACAAAGTTTATTGTTTAGATAGGATTGATTAAAAGGAATTAATCTTTTAAGTAAAATGATGCCTTTGACCAAGAAAGTCAAAACCCTAGTTTTGATTGATCAAAAACAAGATTAGGGTTCATCAAATTAATTTAGGGAATTGATAAAGAAGATGTTAATTTTTAAGTTCTAAAATTAACAAGATGTATTTAATTATTTATATATATGTATTTAATTTTTTGGAATTTTTAATAATTAGGTAAAATTGAATTTTAAAGGATATAATAAGTTTATACGTATTTTAATTAGATTAAGTTAAAATACACATGTATAAGCTAGATGTAATATTGTTATTAGAATGTTACAAGTTTATTATAAAATATACATATATACGAATACATTAAAATACAAGATAAAATGGAACAATTAAAAAGGATAATGTTATTTTGATCTTTAAAAGATAATATTATGACTAGTTATTGTATAAGTTATAATATAATTAAAACTAGAAAGTACAAAGTTATGATTTCATTATAACTAGAAATTGTACAAGTTGAAATTATATGATTAACTAGAAATATACAAAGTTATATATATATTAAGATGTATAAAGTTATAAGTTATTATAACTAGATAATTATACAAGTAAGTATTTTACAAGTTATGTAACATACTAGATTAATGATCAAGTGAAAATAACAAGAACCTATATTTAACTAGTTCAAGTTAAATATAAGAAAGGTTTAAACAAACTAAGAATTATTATATATAGTCTTTATATAATAAGTTTATTAGTTTCACCAAGTATAAACCGGTGATTGTGTTAGCCTAAGTTTCATCATGGTTGTTGAAGCTAGTGGGAGCTACACAAGAAAATCACAAAGTTTATAAGTGTGTCGTTAAGACATAAGTTTTGGTCGAATCTAATAAGTCATAAGAAATGTTTGATTTGATTATTAGAAATATGAAAAACTAGATGTGTTAAACTAGATTTATGATTCAAGTTTATGAATTATAATAGATTTAAAAGTTTAACATAAGTTTATAAGTTTTTCAAGTAAGATAAAACAAGTAAGTTTTATGCATGTAAGATCGTGCAAATTCTTGAAACTATAAGTTTTAAAGAATAGTTCTTATGTTTTAAAAAGGTGTCTTGTAGAACTCTTCAATTCACAAGTCACACATTTTAAACAAGAATTAAGATTGGAATAAAAGTTTAAGTTTAGTTTAAGACTTAAACAAACCCAAGAAAATCTTAGATCTAAGTACTATCCACCTAATGGAACACCTCACTTGTTAAACGATATTCATATTGTAAGGATAAAGAACCTTAGATATGGATTCAAATCATTGCGAGTGTTAGGGTGCGTAAGGTTTTGTGATAATCGGGAGTCCCGGCGCAGAACATCACACTGTCTTAGATGGTCTGATCTACTTTGGTGATAATCGGGAGTCCCGGCCCAAAAAGTACTTGAGTAGAATAAACATACTAGACTTTATTACTAACTTAGAAATGTACAATTAGATTGTACAAAGTTGTAATAAGTTATAAGTCTAAAGATTCTACGACCCCTAGGAATCGTGTGAAGTCTTGATACGATCGGTAAGGAAGTTACCTACCAGAAATAGCATGTCTCGTCGGGAAGTGCCCAAACCTTGCGGCGAGAATGTGATATATGGATCCTAGGCCTAAAATATTAATTATGGGTTTATAATATATTTTAGAGAATGTTTATTGATGATTACTAATTAAACTGGGTTTGATTTGTAGATGGCAGCAACAAACGTGATTGCGACAACAAGTACTAACAATCTCTCACTTCGCTCAATCCTCGAAAAAGACAAGTTGACTGGGTCAAACTTTCTCAACTGGGAGCGCAATCTTCGTATTGTGCTCATGCATGAGAGAAAGTGGTGTGTCTTAGAGAGAGCAGTACCAAACACCCCTGCTGTTAATGCCAGAGCTGAAACGAGGCAAGCTTATGATAAGCATGTCAGTGATGCACTCGATGTGAGCTGTCTGATGCTCGCCACCATGAGTCCTGAGTTACAAGCGGGACTTATGGATGTGCCCGCATTTGAAATGATCCAGCAACTTAGGGATTCATTTCAAGAGCAAGTTCACACTGAGAGGTTCGACATCAATCGAGCCTTCAACTCTTGCAAGATGGTCAAAGGAACGCGGGTGAGTGCCCACGTCATGAAAATGAAAGGACACATGGATCACCTCGCTAGACTTGGTCACCCCATACCGTTGCAAATGGCAACAGATACTATACTCAACTCGTTGTCTGATGACTACAAGTCTTTTGTGGTCAACTACAACATGCATAATATGGAGAAATCCATTGCTGAGCTACATTCCATGCTCAAGACAGCTGATTTGAGTTTGGGGACCAAATCTAAAGACGTTCTATTGATCGGTAATGGCAGTGGCGGTGGGAAGAAGAGAAAAGGGCATGGTGGTAAAGGAAAGGGTAAAACCTATCCTAACCAAGGAGTGCCAAATGGTAAAGGTGTCAAACAAAAGGTCAAGAAGGTTAAGCCTAACACTGCGAGGACCGAGAACCGGTGCTTCAAGTGTGGTGAGGCTGGGCATTGGAAAAGAAATTGTCCAAAAGGTGCAAATGGTAGTGGAGGAAACGCAAGTTTCTCAGGTAACACAACCACACTTCTTAATCACTTTAAGATACTTGTAAAGGACGTTACGAGTAATCTAACTTTTGCAATCGTTTACTGCAGGAGGAGATGGAAAGTGATAGTGACCGGCATGAGATGGTGATGATCCCACGAGCACCAAGTTTTTCATATTTCAGTATTTTGTGGATTCGTTTTAAAACAATTTTACTTGATATACTCGGTGACACCGTATTTTTGTAAACTCTGATATAAGTTTTAAAGTTTTTGTTAAACTGTATTTTGGATAATATGTCAGATATTGGGAAAATGTATTTTAAATGATTTAAACGATGTTTTAAAAATACGGGTGTTACAACTTGGTATCAGAGCCAGGTTTAAGCGAATTAGGTTGGATGTCCATCCTAGTCTTAGACTGTAGCATTAGGAATGTAAGATTCCTTGAGATCATTAGGTTGACCTTGAGACTTTATGTTAAGTTTAGGGTTGAACCTAGGGGACCTATGAAAGTGATGTGATTATGGATAATCAGTGTTATGAGACTCATGAAACGTACACGAGGTACTAATTGTTTAATGTCTTTCGTATAGTCAAGATCGAAAGAAATGGTTAACACTCGAAGAAGTGGGAAAGCCCCGGAGGGCCGGGAGGAGGATACACCTCATGTTGAGGCTGGGGTTGAACAGGAAAGTCAACCGTCGATGCACCGGGTGGGTGAATCGGAGGTCGGAGCTAATAGAACTCCGGTGACCATGGCGGACCTCCAAACTATTATTGATCAATTCAAGGGAGTGGTGGCCGATGAGGTGCACCGCATAATTGGGGACCGTGAGAGGTCGGATGGAGATCGTGTATCCGAGGCTAGATCGGATGAGAAAACCAGGGGTGGTGGCACTCGAGTGGAGAAATCCTCCACAGGTGGTTGTAGTGATGCAAGGGCGAGGCCCGATGAAAATTATGGTTGTTCTTTTAAGACATTCATGGCTTGTAAGCCAAACATATATACGGGTAGTTCGGACCCGAAGGTAACTATGAGGTGGATCCGAGAGACCGAGCGGGTCATCGGAAGTAGCAAGTGCAAGAAAACCAATATGGTGTTGTATGCATCTCAATTGCTAAAAGAGGATGCTATGGTCTGGTGGGACATAGTTTATGAGACCCTCGGGAGGGAGGTGGTAGAGAGAATGTCATGGGATGAGTTTACCGTGAGGTTGAGGAAGAAATTTTGTCCCGACCGGGATTTGGAGAAAATGCATGAGAAGTTTGTGACCCTAAGGAAGGGTGAGATGTCGATCGAGGAGTACACGAGGGAATTCACGGGATTACTTCCGTTTGTTGCTAAGACCTACTCCGAGGAGAGGTTAAGGGTAGTTAGGTATGCTAGTGGGCTACCTTGGGATTATCAGTTGGAGGTAAAGAGAGCGGTCACGCTAGATGAGGCCATTAGTGCCGCCCGAGGTGTGGAAGAGGTGAACGTGGCAAAAGTTGACGAGAGGGTGTATGTGGGAGATAAGAGGAATGCCGAGAGTGGATCGGTTACGGTTAAGAAGGGAAAGTTCACGTCGAACTTCTCTAGGCAAGGAAGTGTAGCCTCGTGCAAGAGGTGTGGGAAGAATCATACCGGCGAATGCCGTGGGGAACCAAAAATTTGCCATGATTGTGGAAAGACGGGACATTTGGCCCGGGATTGTAGATGCAAACCAATGGCCGAGGATGAATGTTACTCGTGCCATGAGAAAGGGCATTATAGCCACGTGTGCCCGAAGAAGAAAACCGGAACGCGTGTGTCAGCGGCTCAAAAGAAGGCGGAGCCGGCAAAGGTGAGAGGACGATCCTTCCTACTCACACGGGAGGAGGCGCGCGATGGGGCGTCAGGTTCGGGAGCTAAGGAATTAAGCGGCCCGTAATTGTAGCATTGGATGATTAGGCCGGTGTGCCATTTGTTTCCCTAAGATTTATAGTTTTGGGTATTATTGTAATCCTTCTGAATGCTTTGGTTAAAAACATATTTTGAATGTTATGAATTTTATTGTTAATTTATTTACTTGAAAGATTTGAATTAGCAAGGTTGAATAATTGTCGAGGAGAGTAGTGGCATTTGGTAGGACCATTGAGATGGATTGGATGATTATGCACCAAGCCAGTATGTTGTGTGAGTATAGCCATATTGTTAGATTGTTGCCCGATTTGGTGCTTACGGGAATTAGTAGATGAGTTGTATGACGTGAATAGTCATCGTGGGAATAATCTTCCGGGTTGAATGAATTCGTATTTTTTTTTTTTTTAGAATCATAGACCGGAGTCGGTTGGTTGACTCAAAGATGACCGGGATGAGCGGTGAAATTATGGTTAATAGAATTGAGTGATAGTTACTTCGGTAGCGACAAAAGATTTGGAAATATGGTAATAAAGAGATGAACCGATTAATGACGGTTAATGTGTAAGTGGAATGGTAAATAACGAATAGAGAATGTTATTAGTTACCCGCGGGGTACGATGCATGTGCATCATATGATGACCTTGGAAGGCATATAATTGTGAAAAGATAATGTTATGTCATATGAATTGTGCTAAGTAATATGTCATATGGGAGACATACGAATGGGAAGGAAAACAATAAGGCGTCTTGTGGGAGAGGTGCTAGAATGCACGATAAATGATTTGATGATGTTTGTATGATATTGGCGTGACATATACATATGTTAGTATATGTGCATGATGATGATGTTTATTTGATATTGGTGCGATATATACATATGTTTGTATATGTGCACAATAGAGATGTAATGATGGTATTGGTGACATATACATATGTTTGTATATGTGCACAATGGAGGTAGTTAGATGGAATTGGCGTGATATACGTGTGTATATCTATATGTGTATATATGTTTATGTGTTTATATGATGAATGTAGAGCCATGTGGTTAATAAATATTACTATTATGTTATGATAAATGAGAATTTGGCTTGAAATGCGGGTTGCATTTAGGTCATGTAAATGTAGGGGATGCCTACGATTTATAGAATAGAAGGAAAGAGAAACTCCTAGTGGGCAAATTACCATGTGGTAACCCAGACATAGTACACCGTATAAGGGTGTGGGATGTATTACGGTAGCGGGCCTAGTACCGATAATTTAAGTTGATCAATGTGATACAAAGATGGTTGAAAGAATACTAAGTGATAGTATGAGTGACCAAGTGAAAGTCAAGAAACGGTAAATGTTATTGTGACCTTATGTTAAGGTGTGACCCTTGGATTAACGGGGACGATTGATGAGAAAGTAATAATGGGTAGAACTGAGAGTGATATATTGGTAATGATACGCCGTGTGTACGGAAATTGCTAGTTGGAAAAGGTATGGTTGACTTTATGTAAAAGTCAACGTTAGTCAACCCGTGATTGGTTGAATTGGTCTAAGATGGACTTTGATTCTCGTTTTGATTTACTAATGAATATTGACAGCATAATGTGTCGATTATGTGTTTGTAAAAAAAAATTGATGAGATGGTTGATTGAATTGTAGTCAGTTTATACGACTTGACCCGTTTGGGTGATTTCGATGTTGAGATTGGGAATCAAGTGTAAGACTGTAGTTGAATCATAAATTAAAAGTAAATTGTAAAGGAAAGGAGGATTTATGAAACCTCTAACGAGAAGGGAAAATGTTAAGGTTTAGTTGACTTTGTGCTTAAGTCAAAGGATAAATAATGTGGGGATATACCAATATCGGGATATATCGGCTTGGTCAAGGCTAGAGTTTGACATCCGTTTTAATCAATTAGTTAATGGTATGATTGTATCATACCATGGTTATGAGAATGAAAGGATTGGTCGAGAGAATGACGGTGTTATGGTCAAATTGTGAAATTTTGACCCGTCTAAGTATTGTGGGTTTTAAATTGAGTTCTAACCGTTCGGGCTCGATAAGATTGAGTAGATGTTGTGAAGCATAATGTTAACGGGAATCGGAATAAGAAATGTTGTTGGTGACGACCACAAGGGAATGAGAGCGTAATGCTCGGGTGTATATAGGTGGAAATTTTTGAGATTCCGAGGACGGAATCTTTTTAAGGGGTAGATAGTTGTAACGACCCAAAATTGTAAACAAATAAAATATGTAAAAATATGATAATTATGGATAAATCATATAAAACACGTGGAAATTGGTTTCGTGTCGTTTGGACACCGTACGAGAAAGTTATGGGCGAAACCGGGTCGAGACAAAGTGGAAAAAGTGCAGCCCTGCACACTTCAGAAGTTCGCGACGCGAACTACCGATCGCGATCGGGAAGTCGGGCCAGGGAGTTTGGCTATCGGGCGCGAAGTAGTTAACGATGAGTTAGCGATCGTGAACTATGGGTAATCGCAGAGTTCGCGACGCGAACATTGTTCGCGTCGTGATCTTTTGTCTGGCAGCAATAAAATCGGGTTTGAGCTCATTTGATGCATTTGAAAACCCTAGTTTCTTTCTCTCGAGTTTGTGGACGATTTTGGGTGTAAATCGTCATTTGGAGCTGATTTCTTCATCAAATCTTGTGATTCTTCACTCCTAGTTGAAGATTTAAGGTATATCTTCACTCCTTGATCTTTGTAGCTTCAGATCCATGTATTTTGATGTATGGGTTTGAAACCCTAGCACTTGGGGTTATGGGTTATGGTGATATAAGTGGTGTATACACCTAATAGATGGTATATTATCAAAGGAAACCAGTGTATGATTATGATTTATAAGAATCTTAAGGGTTGGTTAAACCTAGGGTTGGTAAATCACCATAATTGGGGGAAATGAGTTAATAAGTGTTATCTAGAGATAGATGGACACATTGGTAGTATAATGTGATGTTGACAATCTTGTGATTATTGTTAAAGGCATTTGGTGAGGTCTTAGAAGGTTGACCGAATTGTGAAGCAAGGAAACTGACGTAAAGAATACGGTTGGAGCACTTTATTGCTAAGGTGAGTACATGAGACTTTTAAACTGGGTACATAGCTATTAATTTTGAAAGTACATATGATATTGTATCAGTCTTTATTAACAAATATTTTGATAAAGATAGTAGTTGAAAATGTATGAAAGTATGTAGAATGTGATACTAGAATGTGTCTAGTATGATTGATGAATTTGAAGTAAATTATGATAGATCCAAGTAGTTATGGAATCTATGTTAATGAACAACAATAATGAAATAATTGATTAAGAGAATGTATACGGAGCCTTATTAATAAATATTTATTAGTAAAGCAACTGGGAATGATTTTATAGTAATGAGTACCTATTGGTAAGATATACTAATAAAAGTAAAGAACGAATATATATGAGAAAGAATATGATGTGACTAGTAATAATTGTCTATTATAGTCAAGGAAGAGATAAAAGTATTATGTTATCGATAGATAAGAAATGTATATTATGTATAAAGTAAGCATGGACCTCATAGGGTTCATAGATGTAGAAGTAACTGTGGTTGCTTATGATCGGGTCCATGGGACCATACAGGTACGTTCACACTGTGATGAACTAATTATATGTCGTTAGTATTAGATAACTAACTTGTTTGATGTTGGATGTGATAGCCGAAGGCTTTGACTGTCATAACTGTTAGGTTATGGTAAGAGATAGATGGTGGTGACGCGGGGGACCCCCGGTCACTGGACGGTGGTATATATGTTTATACACCGAGTGTATATATGTTTATACACTAAGCACACGGGTGCTTCTAGTATGCATATGTTTGGTACTAGGTATGTTAGGTTCTAATACATATATGTTTATGTATCAGACATGTTGGTGCTTCTAGTACATATATGTTTATGTACTAGATGTGGTGGTGCTTCTAGTACGCATACGTTTGGTACTAGGTATGCTAGGTTCTAATCCATATATGTTTATGTATTAGACAGGTTGATGCTTCTAGTACATATATGTTTATGTACTAGATATGATTGGGTTTCTGGTACCTATATGTCTAGGTACTAGATATGTTTGCTAGGAAAGCAAAGTAGCTAGAGTCACAAAAGAGTGACTAGACGGTATTTATGTAGTTCATATATACGTTTATATAATTATGAAATGTCTATTATTGGGGTCTAAAACCCATGTATCTCACGAGACTATTTTGTCTCACGTACTACGTTTATTTTGTGGCTATGTACTCAGGTACAGGTTTGAAGTGATAGAAGGTTGCACTAGAAGTGGCCTAGAGATGTTTAGTTCGGGAGCTAGTAGGTAGATCTCGTTGCCTATGGTTTTGATATACTCGGTGACACCGTATTTTTGTAAACTCTGATATAAGTTTTAAAGTTTTTGTTAAACTGTATTTTGGATAATATGTCAGATATTGGGAAAATGTATTTTAAATGATTTAAACGATGTTTTAAAAATACGGGTGTTACAGTGGATCTATCTTAAGCAATCAACAAGGTATGTTTTGGGAAACCCTTTTCTCACTTCTCCCTCTTGGACGAATTTCGGCCAAAGAACCCTAGGGTTCTTTGGTTGATGGTCGAACGAACCACACAAGCAATGTGTGTGTTTGAGTTCTTCGTACAAGGTTTCTTTCTTGTTAACTTAATCTAAATCTCCAACATCCCAATCCTTTAGGGTTTAAGGATTAGGTTTAATCCCAGTTCCGCATTTAGGGATTAAATCAGCTAGTTGGTTTAACCGGACAAGAACACGTTCATGTTCTTGGTCAGCAAGTTTCGAACCAAGCATGCTAGGCGGTCGACCCAAGTGGTTGATCGAGTACAATGAAACCCTACAGTGGTATCAGAGCGTTGGTTTAGAGATCTAGACTAGATTAACAAAGATTGTTTGTTTACTTTAATTTTAAGTTTTTTTTTTGTTTCAAGTTTTCTTCTTCTTCTTCATAATTTTCGAAAAAGGGAAGAACCCTAGGACCAAGAACATTAAACTAGTCTAAGTTTAATTGGTCAAGAAGGTTTCTAGAAACCCTAGCAATTTTTTGAAAACCCTAGGAAGAACCCTATGATCAAGTATGTTAAACAAGATATGTTTAATTGATCAAAAGGATTCTTTCCTTACTTCCTTGAATTTTTCGTGACCAAGAAAGATCCCTAGGATCAAGTATGTTAAACAAGATTTGTTTAATTGATCAAAAGGATTCTTTCCTAATCCCTTAGAGATTTCAAAAATCTAGAGGTTACTTGGACACCAAGTTTATTATACTAGCCTAGTTTAGTTGGTGGAAAAGTTTCCTAGGCTTAAGAATTTCGAAACCCTAAAGAACCCTAGAACAATAAACTAGTTTAAGTTTAATAGTTTAAAAGTATTAATTAGGATAATAATCTATAACCTAGTTAATTAGACAAGTTTATGTCTAATAGGTTTAATTATTATTTTAATAGATTTATTAAGGCTAGTTCTTTAAACCTAGTAATTTAGACAAAATTTTATTGTCTATAAGGTTTAATTTAAAAAGTTTAAATAAATTTATTAAAGGTTATAATCTATCTTAGAATTTAAACAAAGTTTATTGTTTAGATAGGATTGATTAAAAGGAATTAATCTTTTAAGTAAAATGATGCCTTTGACCAAGAAAGTCAAAACCCTAGTTTTGATTGATCAAAAACAAGATTAGGGTTCATCAAATTAATTTAGGGAATTGATAAAGAAGATGTTAATTTTTAAGTTCTAAAATTAACAAGATGTATTTAATTATTTATATATATGTATTTAATTTTTTGGAATTTTTAATAATTAGGTAAAATTGAATTTTAAAGGATATAATAAGTTTATACGTATTTTAATTAGATTAAGTTAAAATACACATGTATAAGCTAGATGTAATATTGTTATTAGAATGTTACAAGTTTATTATAAAATATACATATATACGAATACATTAAAATACAAGATAAAATGGAACAATTAAAAAGGATAATGTTATTTTGATCTTTAAAAGATAATATTATGACTAGTTATTGTATAAGTTATAATATAATTAAAACTAGAAAGTACAAAGTTATGATTTCATTATAACTAGAAATTGTACAAGTTGAAATTATATGATTAACTAGAAATATACAAAGTTATATATATATTAAGATGTATAAAGTTATAAGTTATTATAACTAGATAATTGTACAAGTAAGTATTTTACAAGTTATGTAACATACTAGATTAATGATCAAGTGAAAATAACAAGAACCTATATTTAACTAGTTCAAGTTAAATATAAGAAAGGTTTAAACAAACTAAGAATTATTATATATAGTCTTTATATAATAAGGTTATTAGTTTCACCAAGTATAAACCGGTGATTGTGTTAGCCTAAGTTTCATCATGGTTGTTGAAGCTAGTGGGAGCTACACAAGAAAATCACAAAGTTTATAAGTGTGTCGTTAAGACATAAGTTTTGGTCGAATCTAATAAGTCATAAGAAATGTTTGATTTGATTATTAGAAATATGAAAAACTAGATGTGTTAAACTAGATTTATGATTCAAGTTTATGAATTATAATAGATTTAAAAGTTTAACATAAGTTTATAAGTTTTTCAAGTAAGATAAAACAAGTAAGTTTTATGCATGTAAGATCGTGCAAATTCTTGAAACTATAAGTTTTAAAGAATAGTTCTTATGTTTTAAAAAGGTGTCTTGTAGAACTCTTCAATTCACAAGTCACACATTTTAAACAAGAATTAAGATTGGAATAAAAGTTTAAGTTTAGTTTAAGACTTAAACAAACCCAAGAAAATCTTAGATCTAAGTACTATCCACCTAATGGAACACCTCACTTGTTAAACGATATTCATATTGTAAGGATAAAGAACCCTAGATATGGATTCAAATCATTGCGAGTGTTAGGGTGCGTAAGGTTTTGTGATAATCGGGAGTCCCGGCGCAGAACATCACACTGTCTTAGATGGTCTGATCTACTTTGGTGATAATCGGGAGTCCCGGCCCAAAAAGTACTTGAGTAGAATAAACATACTAGACTTTATTACTAACTTAGAAATGTACAATTAGATTGTACAAAGTTGTAATAAGTTATAAGTCTAAAGATTCTACGACCCCTAGGAATCGTGTGAAGTCTTGATACGATCGGTAAGGAAGTTACCTACCAGAAATAGCATGTCTCGTCGGGAAGTGCCCAAACCTTGCGGCGAGAATGTGATATATGGATCCTAGGCCTAAAATATTAATTATGGGTTTATAATATATTTTAGAGAATGTTTATTGATGATTACTAATTAAACTGGGTTTGATTTGTAGATGGCAGCAACAAACGTGATTGCGACAACAAGTACTAACAATCTCTCACTTCGCTCAATCCTCGAAAAAGACAAGTTGACTGGGTCAAACTTTCTCAACTGGGAGCGCAATCTTCGTATTGTGCTCATGCATGAGAGAAAGTGGTGTGTCTTAGAGAGAGCAGTACCAAACACCCCTGCTGTTAATGCCAGAGCTGAAACGAGGCAAGCTTATGATAAGCATGTCAGTGATGCACTCGATGTGAGCTGTCTGATGCTCGCCACCATGAGTCCTGAGTTACAAGCGGGACTTATGGATGTGCCCGCATTTGAAATGATCCAGCAACTTAGGGATTCATTTCAAGAGCAAGTTCACACTGAGAGGTTCGACATCAATCGAGCCTTCAACTCTTGCAAGATGGTCAAAGGAACGCGGGTGAGTGCCCACGTCATGAAAATGAAAGGACACATGGATCACCTCGCTAGACTTGGTCACCCCATACCGTTGCAAATGGCAACAGATACTATACTCAACTCGTTGTCTGATGACTACAAGTCTTTTGTGGTCAACTACAACATGCATAATATGGAGAAATCCATTGCTGAGCTACATTCCATGCTCAAGACAGCTGATTTGAGTTTGGGGACCAAATCTAAAGACGTTCTATTGATCGGTAATGGCAGTGGCGGTGGGAAGAAGAGAAAAGGGCATGGTGGTAAAGGAAAGGGTAAAACCTATCCTAACCAAGGAGTGCCAAATGGTAAAGGTGTCAAACAAAAGGTCAAGAAGGTTAAGCCTAACACTGCGAGGACCGAGAACCGGTGCTTCAAGTGTGGTGAGGCTGGGCATTGGAAAAGAAATTGTCCAAAAGGTGCAAATGGTAGTGGAGGAAACGCAAGTTTCTCAGGTAACACAACCACACTTCTTAATCACTTTAAGATACTTGTAAAGGACGTTACGAGTAATCTAACTTTTGCAATCGTTTACTGCAGGAGGAGATGGAAAGTGATAGTGACCGGCATGAGATGGTGATGATCCCACGAGCACCAAGTTTTTCATATTTCAGTATTTTGTGGATTCGTTTTAAAACAATTTTACTTTATTGTTTGGATAATTTTATTTTATGTTAAAACAAGTTTTATTTTGGTTTTAAATAAATTTCGAATCCATGGTTGAATTATATTGTGTGCATGTGTGATAATTACACTAGTCAAGGTTTATGACTAGATTGTAAGTCAAGTTTTTATTTACTTATATTTCATGTTTATATATATTTGTTTGATTGTTGTATAAATAATGTCTTGATAGCTCAAGGTAGTTAGATGCTAGTAATTAGAAAGTTCTTCTAATAAAAGTATTTAAGAGTTTTATGGAAGCATAAGGTTCAAAAGTTATTGAACTTAGTTAAAACATCTTAAGTAATAGTCATTACTTATGATAGAAAGTTTTAAAGTATTAGTATTAATATAGTATTATTATATTGGATATAATCAAGATAGACTTTATAGAGTATTATTATAAGTCTTTCACACTTGTAGTAAAGTTTTTAATGAAGTCATAATTCCCTAGTAGGAATAATTGGATATTCGTATAATCCAAGTAAAATGACTTAGACATTAAACGACTCTTAAAAGGGACAAACTATATTAAAGTATTTAAGAATTAAAAGGTATTATTTCAAGTCTTTTATACTTGTAATCAATACAATATTTAATCAAGTCATAATTCCCTAATAGGAATAATGGATATTTGACAAATCCAAGTAATGACTTTGGCATTAAATAAAATTCTTAAAAGAATACTAATGTATTTAAGAATTGATAGTATCATTTCAAGTGTTTCATACTAGTTAGATACAGTAATCAATAAAGATCATAATTCCCTAAACAGGAATGTTGGATATTCGCAAATCCAAAGGATGATCTTAAAATTCTTAAAAAGATTGAACTACAAGTTATTGACTAGGTCAAAGTAGTAGTTTAAGA
The DNA here is from genome assembly GCA_963853835.1 of Calendula officinalis. Classification (NCBI taxonomy): domain Eukaryota; kingdom Viridiplantae; phylum Streptophyta; class Magnoliopsida; order Asterales; family Asteraceae; genus Calendula; species Calendula officinalis. The sequence goes on along the minus strand of OY970822.1, from coordinate 83,984,083 downwards.
GATGCTTAAGTTCCATAAAAGTAAGTGGGAGCTAAGACTAACGTAATTCATTAAAGATGTTGATGAATTCAGTAAGTTAGTAAGACATTAACAACAAGGTTTTACCAAGTCGTTAGCCAAAGAGTTAAGAGAAATAATAAATGATCGTTGATTAGATTATTGCAAACCTAATAGCGTGATCACAAGTCCTGTGATTAATTATTACATATCTAATAGGTTGTTAAACACTTTAGTGGATAACACAATCATTTAAGGAAATTTCTTTAACTAATAAGAATATCTACAAATCAAGTAACTAAAAGAGGCTTTAGTTACAAGGATAGTTTTATGAATTCAAGAAACTAAGGAGTTAATTTCCAATTCTCCTATGTTTACCGAATTACATAAAAAGCAAGACTAGAATATGTTCTAAATTGTAGCAGGAACAATATCTAGCAAAGGCAAAAGTAATAGTATTCCTAAATACTCGTCTTATGTATTTAGTTTAATAGAAATGATTGGTTTAGTGATAAAGTTACAATTAAGTTTGTAAGAATCATTAAGTAATCAACACGAACGAAAGGAATAAGTAATGATCCAGTAATAATTCAGTATCTATGTCCAGTGAGGAATAGTACATGAGTTAGTATCATTGTTATTCAGACTTTGTATGTTTTACAAGATCCACGAATAAAAGTCTATTTTATTCAAGAAGACACAAAATCCGTGACTACTCGTCTTGGTGGGAACCTCGATGGGACGTTAACGTCATCGCGGTATTTGGTGGTAGATTCGAAGTTCTTCGAAGATAGCTACACAAGTTTTGTGTAAACCAAATATCGGTGATATTCTGTTGGAGCTCAACGAATATTGGATTGACCACCGTGACAATACTTCGTGGTTGAAAAGTTCAAAAGTATTGTTCACTATGATTGTCCTTAAGCCTGAGGTATTTGGTTTAGGATACAATGACTAATGTGCTTTGGTTCAACTTAAACAATACTGAAATACGTTTTTCAGACGAGGCGATACTGGGTACAAAGGAAGTTGTATTTTTAAATCGAAATATTCAAGATGGCAATTGCACCTCCTCTTTAGGAGAGATATTTATATGTCCTTTGACTTGATAAGAAACTGGCAAGTGCACGGCCGTGCCCAAACGAACTGATCTGTTCTTTGTCGTTTATCACAGCAGTTTGAATCAAGAAGTCATAAAATGATTTCGAATACAGGAGTTGATAATTTCTACCATGCTCGTATTCGTTATCACAAATATCGTGCTGCAAGGGATGAGCCTAACATAGTTTGCCCAAGAAGTAGAGACAGAGTGTTCTTTACTAGGAGTCGCTATTAAAGAGTTTTTCAAAAACTATACCTGGGTTACGTAAGCTGTTTTTATGGGGTTGGTTACCTACATGCCCATCTAGAAGGCCACTGTAGCTCGTATCATTAAGACAAAGGTTACAAACTTGCACAAGTGGGAGTCTGAAGGAATTATGTGCACAGTTGGTCAACCTATGATGATACATCCATGCCTACGAAACACTTAAGGGTTACACCAGTGAGTGCATGTAATACGAGCAAGATAAGCAATGATACTACGAAGAGGAATGATTCATAATAGTCATTATGAATCAGTTAAGTATTAAGTTAAGTTTAACTTATTACTAGATTAGTTTAGCTAACTAATTAATACAAGTAGTTGTACATTTACTAGTTGAGTAAATATACAATGTGTTAATTATAGATTATCCATGATATGATTTAAAGCTATTAAATCATATAGTAATTGGATAATATTGTTGTACAAATTATATAAAGGTTATTATATAATTAACTATTAGAAGTATAAATACAAGTGTGAATAATTCGTGTATATGGGTACCGAATTATTAGTGTGTTAATACTAGACATTTAATAGTTAAGTGCAACAATAATAAACTAGTAAAACTATAAGGGTTTAAAGTGTAAAAGATAAGTTTAATTAAGAGATTATTCTTAATTAAACTAGGAGGACTTAAATGAAACTTATTCTATTATAAATAGAAGGCGTAAGGTTTCATTTAAACCTAATCAATAATTCCATTTACACATTGTGAAGCCGAAAATCCCTTGCCCCCTTTCTCTCCATTCGGCCGAACACTCAAGAACACCAAGTTTGGTGTTCTTCGTTCTTCGTGTTCTTCAAGTCTTGAAGATCCAAGTACATTGCTTAGATCAACTGGAAGATCGCTCGATTTGTTCATCATCAGTGGATCTATCTTAAGCAATCAACAAGGTATATTTTGGGAAATCCTTTTCTCCCTTCTCCCTCTTGGACGAATTTCGGCCAAAGAACCCTAGGGTTCTTTGGTTGATGGTCGAACGAACCACACAAGCAATGTGTGTGTTTGAGTTCTTCGTACAAGGTTTCTTTCTTGTTAACCTAATCTAAATCTCCAACATCCCAATCCTTTAGGGTTTAAGGATTAGGTTTAATCCCAGTTCAGCATTTAGGGATTAAATCAGCTAGTTGGTTTAACCGGACAAGAACAAGTTCATGTTCTTGGTCAGCAAGTTTCGAACCAAGCATGCTAGGCGGTCGACCCAAGTGGTTGATCGAGTACAATGAAACCATACATCCACTTCATCCCGAACCCCATTTGGAGAAGGATATATAGAGTCTAAGAACCCAATTCAGCGAATCGAACGCTTTCTCAAAGTCGACCTTAAAACCAAGGAGATTATGCTTCCTCTTTTTATACCAAGAGATCAATTCGCTAAGAATCAACGGGCCATCAAGGATGCTTTTGTTTTCAATAAAGGCCGATTGCTCCCGGCTAATAATATCGTTCACCACCATCTTTAACCGGTTAGCAAGGCATTTAGCGATAACCTTATAAAAACTCCCGATCAAACTAATCGGCCGGTAGTCCGTGATAGAAAGCGGGATATCACATTTAGGAACGAGTGTTAAGAAGGAAGAGTTACACCCCCGGTCGATTGCACCACCATCTTGAAAATAAAGGATTGCGTTATACAGATCATTTTCAATGATGGGCCAGTATTTTTTATAAAACGCCCATTTGACCCGAGATTTCTGTTTTAGGTCTCTAATAACCATATTCTCGCTATCTTTAATTTGTCTATCAATGTGGATTCTACACATCTTCTCGGGGGTACTAAGGGCCCGCGTTTCAGCCAACAGATCAATCTCAACAGCCCTCTTCTTAAGACCAGCCATAATTCTGTTATTATCAGCCTTGAACGAGCCATTCCACCACTTAATAGCCAGCTTAATCAGTCGTAACTTCTTGCAAAAATGTTGGGGGGGAGGAAGATAACAGGTCGACATTTCATCCCACACCTTAGCCACAATATTATTAACATCATCATATTTCAACCAAGAATTATAGAATTTAAAGTACGGAGGGCCAAAATCCACTTTGTCAGAATTCAGAGGAGCGGGCAGTGCTTTGGGCAAAATAGTGACCGACGGGATAGAGTTTTGTTGAGTTGTATACTTTATCTCATGAATACATATCTTACTAGATAACACGATGGCAGACTTGTCAGCAAATCACGTGTCACTTTATAAACTTGGGTTTTGAAGATGTGGCATTTTCATTTCTAGTTACGTAATCAAATATATGGTTTTTATTTTATTAATAAAAACAAAGGGTAAATATATATAACCATAATCGGCCTTTCGGGGTCTCATAAGTCACCATAGAATGCGTATGGGCTAGTCTCTTATCTCCTCGATCTTTAGACGTTTATTCCTTCTTCAAAGCATATCTTTGCAGTGTTACAATATAATATTCAATAGTCAATAAATTTGACAAAGATAATTTATAATAAGAGTATAAGGAAATATTATATTGGCTTTTATAATTACGAATAAGTTTATGCGAAAAAACGTCCTTGACAAAGTTGACATGTACAATTTGATGATTTTTTTAAATAGTATGCGATGTGATCCAGGGTGGGTATTCTGCACTACTAGAAAACGTCCTTGCATTAGGCTAACTTATTATATACTATCAAAATAAGTGATATATTTGAGAAAACATGATTTTTGAAGCAAAAGACTAAGAGATAGTTTAAGATAGACTAAAGTTGATAGTTAGTAGACAATGAGCCCACTACTTTTGAATAAAATGATATTAATGATGTTTAAAAGTAAAAGTAAGGGTAAAAATGTAATTTCACTTTATTAATGTAGATAGTTAGTGGAGAAAATATCTCACTTTTGTACCAAATAAGGTAAGTTTTAGAAGTGTACTTATTTTGTTTCACCTCTAAATAGAAAGTGTATCACTTATTTTGATACGGAGGTAGTAAGAGCATCTCCAATAGAAGGTTTTTTAAGAGGTTGATACTATTTGAATAACTTATAAAATGACTTTTTACCATTGGAATGGATAATTTTTTTAAAAAGTCACTCCAACCACTTATTCTTCCCCAATCATTTGAACAGCTTTCAATGTTTGATTTTTTTAGTCCCTATATTTAACAAATTTACATTTTAAACCCATGTATATATTTATATCATTATATGTGAATAATTTATTATTTCTATAACTATAAATTATAACTTTATCATATATCAATACTTTTTAAGGTCAAGTATTATAATATTTTTGTAAGAGACATTTTATAATAATGTTAAGTTTTGTAATGCTATAAAAATTGTTAAATTACATAAGTGAGGGGCATTTATAAAACATTTGATATAGATAAATGTAAATTAATAATATTAGTGAAAATGTTTCTGGAAAGGTTAACTATTGGAGAATGCTATTGGAGAGGTTCTATTGGAGAGGTTTCCAATTAATAATTGTGGTTTCTGTTGTTAGTTTAGGTTAAACTAGCATATTGGTAGTGTTAAATGTTGATTTAGTTGATTATGAATTGTTTGGATGAAATTGTTAGTTAAAAGCAGGGGTGGAACTAGAACTTTTCAATAGTAGTAGCACGAAACAAAATTCGGATACAAAATGAAAGATAAAAAAAAAGTTCTAAAAATACGATTGCATCAAATATAAAGTTGACATCTCCGTGTAGACATTTTTTGGAAGCGATCATTTCTATTAACATTTGTATTTGGAATACTTTTAGATAGTGGATTTTGTGGTCTTTGTGGAATTACATTAGAAACCAAAGGGAATAGTTGATTTGATTCATTGGAACATAGTTTTTTTTGGAAGACTCTACCACACTTTCATTAGGACTTTGTCTTGTTTTGTTAAGGAAATACCTAATGTTAGCCTACAATTCAAGAACAATCAATTAAAATAATTCAAGAACTAATTTTATAAATCATAAACCTACTAATTTACAATTAAAATAATACAAGAACTAATTAAAATAGATTATAATTTGTACATACACAAAGTACATCACAATTTACATCGATCAGTACATCCTTTGTACTTTTGTAGCCTATAAACCAATTGAGATAATTAAATATTATACAAATGAGAAAAAGTTGTATGCATTAGTCAAAGTACCTAGGACTCTAGGAGATAAAAAATATATAAGGAATTACAAAGTACGTAGGACTCTAGGAGATAAAAAACACTTGTATAAAGAATTATTACTTACAAAGTTCGAAGAACACAAAACTTTCTAAAAGAACAAAAATTTTGAAGAACACGGAATAGGCGGTCAGGCGGCGTGTCAGACTGAGACTAGGAGGAAAAACATTTATATAAATAGGTTTAGGTTTTGAGTTGGGCTTTGTGTTGGACTATTGCTAATATATGGGTTTTTATTTTACTAGTGTTTTATGTTATTGGGTAGTTTTTTAATCTGATAGTAGCACCATAATACCAAAAAAATTTAAAATTTTGTGCTACCCAAAAAGATTTGAGTAGTGGCCCGTGCCACCGTGTGCTAATGCACACATCCGTCCCTGGTTAAAAGGTTGTATGGATTTTATGTCTAAGTTATGAGCTAGTTAATGATTTTTTGTGACATGTTGGTGTGAATATGTTAATGATAGGTTTTATGGGTTTTGTTACTTGTTTATGTTAAAATGATATGTTAGATATGTTAGTTATGGATTATGGCAAGTTTACGCGAGCTTGAGAAACTTGAGAGGTGAGCTTGAGAAACTTGATAGGTAAGCTTGAGAAACTTGAGAGGTGAGCTTGAGAAGCTTGAGAGGTGAGCTTGAGAAGCTTGAACTAGTATTGGAAGTTGTTGATATTAGTGTAGAAATGGAGTTTTGATCTTGCAAAGATGTCTAGTTAGTTATGAATTACTAAATGGTATGATTATGATAGTGATAAATTGAAGGTTATAATTAAAATATGTGGTTTTGACCCGTTTGGGCCAACTAGTTGTGATAATGTGATATATGGTCATTGATGACCCAATAATATGTTGGTAACTCTAGACTAGTTGTAAATGCCATAAAATGTATATTTTTATGAGTCTTGTGTCGTTACTTGTTAAGTTTGACGATTGTGACAATTCCGTTGGTAATTCCGTTAGAAATACACCAATTTACTTACCAACGGATTTACCGTCCGTTAGTAGAAGTCCGTTGGCACTTGCAGCTTTTCTAGTAGTGAGGGTGAGGTGAAGGCCGCCCTGTGTCGGAGTGTCACACCACCCTTTTGGCTAGGGTGGCGCCGGGAGGACCCATTTGACATTGAAATGTTGCTTAAATATTAGAAAATCGGTTAGGTTAGCAATGGATCACAATAGTGGATTTTTGGTGTGATAGTTATGAATAAAAGGAAATGATGTGATCTTAATGTAACGTATATATGGTCGCAATGATGACACCCCATGCTTTTATATCTTTTAAGTCAAGTCATGTAGTTTATGTAAACTAACAAAAATAACTTTTTAGGCCTATTTTTAGTATTCTAGGTTCTTATTATAAGTAAACGTATAGGACTATAACTATAACTAACTTCTCATAACCATGCAGTTTTATTGGCCACTCCATGTTAGGTTTGTGACTTTATATAAATATTGAGATAAAGCAATTAGAAATACTTGGCTAGTTTATAGTCGTTTACTTAACAAATGTTGTGATAAAAAATAAATAATTAATAAAATAATTTAGCCTTGATTGGAAGTACAAGATGTTATAGTTTAAATAAGGGTTTTGCTAATGACAGCCCTTAGGGCTGTCACTAACATGCATAAAAAGCTTGTACATTGATTAAAAAAGTAATATTCCTAAAATTCAGGGGTTGTCTTTTATGTATTTTTCCTTCTTAATGACAGCCCTAAGGGCTGTCATTAGCATTTTCCTTTAAATAATAGAAGGAATATAGAAGCGTTTTGATTTTCCGTGTATTCTCCGCGTATTTTATAGAAATCTAGAGAGATAAAGAGAGTCATCATTCATCAACAGTCAACACATTGGTGGTTGGTGGGGTTTTAGTGTTTTATTGTCTATCATTTTTATCTCCGCAAAATCAAGACTGTAACTAAAGTAAAATAACCATCGTAAGATCCTATTTTAGTGTCTTACTACATTTCATATGTGTCGTTTATTATATAAATAACTAATTATATGACAAATTTTGAAGCATTCACAATTTAAATATGATATTGATATTGCGATACGACTAATAAGAAATTAGATTACTAAGGGCCTGTTTGATTTCCTTCCTAATCCATCAGATTCAGTCCAAATTAGACCCGGTCCGAAACATGTTGTTTGATAGATTGCTAATGGATCGGATTCGGTCCAAATGCCGGACTCGGTCCGTTTAAAAGCTCTGATTGGGTCCGAACCAGAAAAGCAGCAGATTCAATCTATTTTGCCCTAATCTCACCCAGACTCCATCGGAGCTTCCATCATCTGCAGCCTCCATCGCAGCCTCTCCATCGCAGCCTCCATCCTCCGCCGCAGACTCCATCGTTTCCATCGCTCCATCGCAGCCTCCTTCCTCCGCCGTCTTCCTTCTTCCTCAGGTTCGACCATCTTCACTTTGTAATCGATTTCTGCTGATGTTCTATATACCTGATTTTGGGTGTTTTTTTACTGTAAATCGTTTGGATTTCTGTTGTTGTAATCGTTTGTAAAATCGTTTGTATACCGGTGGTGTTCATTCCGATCTCCGGCGGTTAACCCGCCTCCTCCTTTTTAACTTCGCCGGAGATCCCGCCTCCTCCTTTTTAAGTTCGCCGGAGAACGGCGCTTTTCGTTTTCTACTGGCCGGAGATCGTCTTTTTAAATCGCCGGAGATCGTCTTTTTAAATCGCCGGAGATCCCGCCTTTCTAATTTCCGATTATATTAAATTAATTATATTTTATTAAATAACTGATTATTTAATATATTATTTAAATAATACTGATTTTAAATATTTAATAAGATAATTCTTTTTTAATTTAAATAGAATATAAAATCTGATTTATTTAATATATTATTTAAATAATACTGATTTTAAATATTTAATAAGATAATTCTTTTTTTAATATAAATTATATAAAATAAAATCTGATTTATTTAATATATTATTTAAATAATACTGATTTTAAATATTTAATAAGATAATTCTTTTTTTAATATAAATTATATAAAATAAAATCTGATTTATTTAATATATTATTTAAATAATACTGATTTTAAATATTTAATAAGATAATTCTTTTTTTAATATAAATTATATAAAATAAAATCTGATTTATTTAATATATTATTTAAATAATTCTGATTTTAAATATTTAATATGATAATTCTTTTTTTACTATAAATTATATAAAATAAAATCTGATTTATTTAATATATTATTTAAATAATACTTGGGTTTTTTTTGTTTTGTTAGCTTTATCCTAGATATGGCACCTAGATTTTCTTGGTCAGACGATGTAACTAAAACCCTTCTTGAAGCTTGCTTACATGAGGTATCAATCAACGGGCATGAGGGTGTTGGCCTGAAACCAAAGTCATGGATAGTAGTAGGTGAGAAACTAAAAAATGATCATGGTGTGGTGGTTGAGTTGGGACAAATGAAATATAGATATGACTATCTGAAAGCCAAGTATGGAATGTGGGTCAAATTGAAAAACAAAACGGGGAATATTTATAATCCAAAAACAAACAGCTTTAATTTGACTGATGAAGAATGGAAAGCGGAGGAAATGGTATTCTTTTATTTTAAAAGTTTGATAATGTCTTTAACTTTTTTAACAATTTGATAATATATTATAATTTTTTTTAAACAGATGAACAAGAATATAGTGAAATTAAAAAATTCGGCTCTCGTTTTTCCCGATCTTTGCACCCAACTGTTCGAAGGGTCTACCGCAACCGGTAGTCAGAGTTATGGGACATCTTCTAAACTCCCTCGTCCTAGTGTAGTGTTCAATGATCATGATTTTGAGGATATAGAGATGGAAAACCTAGCCCCCCCAGCCCCTCAGATTGAAACCTCGGCCCCTAATAGGGGAATCTCATCCTCAACAGAGCAACCCGTTGCAAGTGAAGAATCATCAGGTCAGTCAAAAAACAAGGGTAAACGGAAGCGTCGTGTAAACACACTAGATGATGATTTAAGAGAAGTTGGGAAAGAGATTGTGAAGGCAGCACAATCATTTGTGGAAAAGAATAACATCGACAAAGACATGGATGAAAGCATGGCAAAACTGGATAACCTGGATTGGGGGGAATTGGATCCAAGATATCAGACGGCACTTATGCTATTTGGTGAAAACCCTGGTAATTTGAAAGTCTGGTTACGCCTTAGGTCGTCGACTTGTGACACGTGGGTGAGGAATGCAGGAAAGAAGTTTGGATTATTTGAGAGTCCTTAGACTTTATGGATTATTTTAGATCACTTTATGGATTTTTGTGGATTTTTGTGTGTTATGACTTTTTATGTGTTATGGATTTATATTTGTTATGGATTAGTATGTGTTATGGATTTTTATATGTTATGGATTAGTATGTGTTATGGATTTTTATATGTTATGGATTAGTATGTGTTATGGATGTATATATGTTATGGATTAATATGTGTTATGGATGTATATATGTTATGGATTAATATGTGTTGTGGATTTTTATATGTTATGGATTAATATGTGTTTTGACTTTTCACGTTATTTATAATAGGTGACATATGGATACGGATGGGGAATTTCTAACTTTCCTTCTACTATCGTGGTATTGGTTGATGTTGGTCAGGAAAAGGCAAAGAATTGAAAGAATAGGAGCTTATGATCCGGTAGTAAGCGGACATGCGTATACACAAGATTTGATACACGGAAGTCCAAGACAATGTTATGATATGATGCGTCTTTCACAGGAGGCATTTGTATTATTAAGCGATCATTTTAGACAAAGAAATTGGTTGACATGTAGTAGGACAATAAGCGTTGAAGAGAAGATTGCTATGTTTTTACATGTCATTGGACATAATGAACGTTTTCGAGCCGTTAAAGGAAGATTTTCACACTCCACGCAAACAATTCATCAATGCTTTCACGAGGTCCTAGATGCAATGATGTGTTTTGCAAGAGAAATTATAGTACCAACTCATTCTGACCCAACAAGAAATACCTCGGAACGACATAGACGACTAATAGACATATTTCCCGGAGCAATAGGTGCATTAGATGGAACTCTTGTACATGCAGTTGTGCCGGTTGACCAGCAAACTCGTTTTAGGGGAAGAGGAAGAAGTGAATGTTATCAAAATGTATTAGGAATTTGTGATTTTGATATGATATTCACCTTTATATGGGCTGGATGGGAGGGCATAGCACACGATTCAAGAGTTTTAAAAGAGGTTGCATTTAACCCGACTTCCGGATTTCCATTCCCTCCAACAGGTTTGTAATCATTCTTATTTTAATTATGCATATTCTTTAAATAATATATATATAAATATCTCACTTATCTACAGATAAGTATTACCTTTGCGACGCCGCATATACCAACACTCGTGGATTTATGGCTCCCTATCGCAATACTAGGTATTGGTTAGCCGATTATCGAAGACGCAGAGCTTTAACTAAGGAAGAAAGGTTCAATCATGCACATGCACAACTTAGAAATGTTATTGAGCGTGCTTATGGTGTATTGAAGGCGAGATTCCCAATTTTAAAACAAATGGCTCCTTATCCTTTTCCAGTGCAAAGAGACATAGTTATTGCTTGTGTCGCGGTGCATAATTTTATACGAAAATATAATATTCAAGATGACTTATTTCCGAACTTTGAAGAGAATACTATGGTTCATCCTGACGTGCAAGGAGAAGGAAGTGATATCGAAAACATACATGGCATGGAATGGGGTACAGAAGGCGTTACATATATGGCTAGTTTGCGTAACCAGATTGCTAATCAACTACTTTCAAGTGGTTCACATTAGATTATTATCTTTTGTTTTTTTAGTGTGTTTAATCTAAACTTTTGTTATCATCATATAAAAATTTATGTAATATGTTTGCATCTGTTTGTAGTATTTGGATATGCTAATTGAACTTGTAACAATCAACTATTTTGGAATATTTATTAGATAATTTTATAGCTTTTATTTTGGAATCATCATATATAAATTTATGTTTACTTTAAATTTTATATGATGATTTTTATGTAATTATTTTTAATTATTTAGCAATTTAATCAAACACATATATTTTATCTAGTACAAAAGAGAAAAGTAATAAGGGCATATATTTTATCAAACACATGGACTCAATCCGATTCCAACTCAATCCGATTCCAACTCAATCCGATTCCAACTCAATCCGATTCCGACTCAATCCGACGAAATCAAACGGGACCTAAATGTATAACAAGGATTCAGATTTTAGAATGTTTAACTATTGAACATGTAGACTTGATTAAATTCACTATTACAAGCAGGCCGGCCCTCGGCCTAGCCCACCAGGGCAACCACACAGGGCCCACATAGATTTAGGGGTTTTACCAAAGGCCCAAAAGGGAACTGGTTTCAAAGGGAACAAGGAAAACAGGCAAAAAGTAGCCTTTTCAAAATCCCAAATCTAAAAATATCGATACCATCAAAATTGGAATTGGTAACCGAAGAAGAAGGAGAATTAGGAATCGAATAAACCCTCCATCTCCAGCCAACCAGACGAAGAGGTAGCACCCTTTTTCTGCATATAAATGTGAAATATCTTATGTATAAGCATAACACATTGAGTATTTGATATGATCATATGATATAAGCTGATTTCTAGTGTTGTATGTCATAGGATCTAGCAACGAGCAGAACCCATGCTAAACTCAGGGTACCTTAGTGTTCTATTACACAACCTCATATTATTATCTGTTTTCTTCAACTACTAATTTTAATCCATTTGTGTTTTATAGTAAGTAATTAAATATGACATTAATTGGTTCAATACTTGCACGTGGGTTCAAAACCTCATTCTTAAAGTTATGTTGGCTACTTTTATGGCTTCCCAGTCACCTTATATCACGGTTAGTTACATTTCCATTATTTTGTATTCTAAAGTTGATTCCTCATTTTTTTAATTATCGAGCAAAAACAAATAAGATATAATTGTAATTTCTTTATGTCTTCATTAAAAACTACATACAGTCTATATAATTTTTACCTGAAGAAAAAAAAAAAAAAAAACTCTAGGGCCCCTTTTTAAGATTCTGCCAAGGGCCCAAAATTTTATTGGACCGGCCTTGATTAGAAGTCACTTAACCTGGTAAACGATTCATTTTATTTTAAGAAAAGTTAGTATATTTTTAAATTGGGTTTTGATAATGGGCTGTCTCTAAATACATTAAAAATGGTACAAATGAGTAATTCTGAAAATTCAGGAGTCGGTTATAGATGAATATACAACTTTTTTATGCATGTCTTATGACAGCCCTTAGGGCTGTCATTATCAAAACCCCTTAAATTTTCTAATTCGGCAATTCGAGTAAAGTAAGATCGAATCAGATATGATCGAGATTTTACGACTATGTGGTTAGATCTAGATTCTTTATGGATCATACATTTGTTATATTAATTAGCGGTTACAAAATGTTATTATGAAAAATAGTATTTAGATTTGTTTATGCTGAATGAAATCGTAATAATCAGATAATCAATATTTTAATATTTGACAAACTTGATTATTTGTTTAGTTAATACATGAAATGCAAATAATCAGTTTTCAAAACGCAATAAGCATATCCTAACAAATTTTTTTTCCCAAAACTCTGTTTTGGATTGCCCAAAACCCAAATAATTCATAATTTCAGACTTTTTGACAAACACTAATTTCAGATTATTTGCGTTTCAAAACGTAATAAATAGATAATCTCATTCATATTGCAATCCCAAACATCCTTAGTTGAACGTACTTCTTCTTGTATACTAGATTATTATCACATACATCATATCATATCTATCAGATACGAAGTGGGAGTTGAGACATCTAACTACAAGGGATATTTGCTACTATTTCAATCACACTATATATAACCACTACAATCATTCTTATGGTTATCATTAACAAGTGTGGAAATCGGCCCACTATTTATTCCTTCTTTAAAATGTAACCGACCCACTTTTTAATTTGCCTCATCTAACATATATCCAACTACCCTAATTTTCTTAATTAGCTCTTTGCGTCGTCCCCTAATTCCCTTTAAGGGTTTTGCTAATAGCAGCCCTTAGGGCTGTCACTAATATGCATAAAAAGCTTGTACATTAATTAAAAAAGTAATATTCCTAAAATTCAAAGGGTTGTCTTTTGTTATTTTGCCTTCTTAATGACAGCACTAAGGGCTGTCATTAGCATTTTCCTTCTTAATTAGCTCTTTCCGTCGTTAAACTTAGTTTGGTCACTAAATTGGATTTTTTATGTGGTTTGTGGTGGGGGGTTTTTTTTTTTGCCAACCATATTGTACTAGATAGGCCGGATAACACCAATTTGGCAAAATGTTTGATGAATTGGGCAGAAAAGCCTATTTCTCGAGTTTGGCGCATAATATAGTTACACCAGGTAGAGAAACGTTCAACATAGTCCTTGATTTTTATGTAATCCCACCATCACGTGTGATTCAATACATCAACACCACCACCACCCCGTGTGTATTAAATCACATGTGACTGCACACCACCGACCACCACCACCACCACCATCCCATGTGTATTAAATCACATGTTATTCGACACTGCTGACCACCACCACCACCACCAACCTGATCTGACGGCCACCATCTCCACCACCGGCAACCCCTCGCCACCATCGGCTATTTCAATCACATGTGATTGCGTATCCAATCACATGTGATTGTGTATCCAATCACAAGTGATTGCAGCAGGCGGCGGCAGCGGCGGGCGAGTGGCCGGCGATGGTGGTTGTGTAATGAATTAGGTAATGGTTAATTGGTTTTTTGATCCAATGACCAAGATTTGTCCCTTAAGACTACATAAAAATTAAAGACTACCTTGAATACAACTCACACCAAGTAACAAAAATGAATACCATGCTAGTTTTTATAATTGAGCGCAGAGTAACAAAAATAGCAAGTCGAAAGTCGTCATCATTCTTTTCACATCTAGATTGCTCGACAAGTACGTATGTGATTTATTGATAGATTCATCCATGATTATGAATAACTTTGTGATATATAACTGGTTGTTCCATGTCTACGTTAGAAGGGTACGGAATCAACTAAAGGGCCTTTATCCACAGCAATCGTCTTCTTAATTAGCTCCTCGTTGCTTTCATTCATGTAATCTCACCATATTTCTCCTTTCTTATCCACATGAGTAGACAAATTTAGGGTTTCACCAATTATAATCAGTTAACTCCTACCACATATTTACATATTTATAGATAATGCATTTTCTTTAATTTTACACTTAAGTCCATCTAATTATTATCTCTTAATAACTAAACAATTATTTATAAGTTTATTCAGTTATAATCTATCACTTTAATAAATTTACTCATTTGTATCCCTAATTATTACCTTTATAATAGTTAGTCCCTCATAATATCTAATCTTATTTGTTGATCTGACATGGTTCTTGCGACTTATGACATTAGATATGAATCCAGAGCATATATATTTGGGATAATTACTTTTATATTCTTACAAAATTAAAAGATTATTTCTATATTCTTCTCACATTCATAAATTATCTTTATATTGATATTTTATAGTATTGATAATAATTACTGATATTTTAATGATTTAATAAATAATAAAATAGGTTTTTGGACATAAAAGAGAGTTTTAAAGATTTAGAAGGATATATAGGCAATTATATAGTTTAGAAGAATATAGAGAAAATTTATGAATTTGAAAGAATATAAAAATAATTTATGAATTTTATAAAGATATAAAAATAAATATCCCTATATATTTACCTTTTGAATACCACCATCCATCCCAACCCCAACTAAGACCACAAGTGAACATTCAGGCCCCCACATTCAAAACCAAAGCCACTACAAACATATTCCTACAAGTGGTTATAGACGGCCGCAAACTAACTTTGTTCAAAACTAATATAGATTTCAAATAAATTATCCGTTCTAATGTGCTTTTAGAAGTATTCTTAGAATTATGTTATCCGAGATTTAAAAACCTGGATACTTCCCACAAATGGTACACATGTCAATTATTTCGATTCCTGTGTCCAATCAACCACTTTCCGAAATTTCGAATCCCATATTCTCACTTGACTTTGAAAATCTCATGAGTAGGACTACAGATGATTGACAAGTGACGCATTATGGTTAGTATTTGGGTTTTCAAACCTCGGATACCATACTTTTGAAAATACTTCTAAAACCATATTAGAACCAATAATTTGTTTGATTACTTTTGACAAAACTTCCCTACAAACCCAGAGCTAACCAAACTAATAAGAGAGCCTCAACCTCCCCCACAAAACAAAACCTAACAGATTTCAAGCTCACGCTGACATAGATATTTGAAGAAAAAAAAAACACTAAAAAGACAGCCCAAAATAAGACCTAATTAGCCAAAAATAGAGCAAGGGTATCGAGTCCATGGACTCCAATCCAAACCAGACTTCTTGCTCCTATTAGAGAACCAATATAAAGCTAAACATTATACTTGAGGCATTAATGTCATATTGTCATATACGCTAAATAATAATATGTATCTCAAGAAAAGTTTAACTATGTTTAATATTTATTCTTAAATCCTAATGAACATATAAATATTAAACTTTTGGAGTTTTTTCAGAAAAATAGTTCTTTTTTTCTTAAACGGCTTACCGCCCATGTATTATATTTCACTAGCAGGGTACCCGCGCAATGCGGCGGCGGGTACCTGTAACTATATTTCGAAGTGACGACAGTACCGGTGGTGGTGACAATAGCGATGGTGATGAGTGGTGATGTGTAGTGATGGTAGGTGCTGACATTAGTGATGGTGGGATCAGATCCGAAATTGGTCTTTTTTGTGAAAGTAAATATGAGCCTTTTAAATAGAGAAATGAT
The DNA here is from genome assembly GCA_963853835.1 of Calendula officinalis. Classification (NCBI taxonomy): domain Eukaryota; kingdom Viridiplantae; phylum Streptophyta; class Magnoliopsida; order Asterales; family Asteraceae; genus Calendula; species Calendula officinalis. The sequence continues at coordinate 83,967,688 of OY970822.1, read as the reverse complement.
GGTTGAGTTATGGTGACGTTAAAACTTATATATATTAGTATCTAGAATAAATCAACATAATCAAGTAGTTGAAGTGGTTAACACACAGTGACTACTTAGGAGAGGTCTTGTGTTCGAATCCTGTAAGCAACACTTTATTTTTTTAGTTAAAGAACTTACTAAAGTGGAAATCTCCTTAAACTTAAAATTAAGGAGCTTCTTAAATTACTAAAAGAGGTAGGCCTAAATTCATAAAAGTCCATAAGTTACACATGTATGATAAATTTTGGTTTGTTTCCGCCCATGTATTATACGGAATTTTGAACTAGTCTAGGTATAATTCATGACGGGCTCATATTCCTAGCTGGATAAACTACGAAATATAACTTGTTCTATACTTTATAACTAGCTGGTACTGTTACGCTTAATTGGCTGACGAATGATTCACGTAAAAGATTACAGAGCAGCTGGGTCAGCGCGTGGGCCAGATTGGCCCAATGGGCCAGAGATAGGAATTCAGGGTAAGGTAATGAGTCGAGTTTCAAGCCCATTTTCACTTAATCCCATTTTCACTGGTCCGTCTCATTATAGCCATTCAAAGAGACCACTCACTTAATCCCATTTTCACTAGTCTTGTAACGTACTTTATTAAAGAACGAAGTGAGTACAAGTTTAGCAAGATTATTTTCATTTTTGTTAGGGTCATTATCTTTTACAAATTCCCTTGCTACTTATTTAATTAGGCTGAATGGGATAAAATAAGAAAATTTAAATTGGGTTAGACGTTTAAAGAAAACAAGTACACAAACACTCACACTATCCCGCCTCTGCTCAGTTCTGTTCCCTACAATGGCTTCATCGGAAGAACCAGATAACAACAGTTCCATGCCCCAACCCTACAAGCTCAGGCAAACCCTAACAGGCCACAAACGCTCCATCTCCAGTGTCAAATTCTCCGACGACGGCACCCTCATCGCCACCGCATCCGCTGACAAAACAGCCCGCACCTGGGCCACCTCCGATGGATCTCCTCTCCATGAATTCATCGGTCACGAACAAGGGATCTCCGACGTCGCATTCTCCTCCGACGCTCGCTACCTCGCTACCGCTTCCGATGACAAAACCGTCCGTATCTGGGATGTATCCAACGGCGCACTCGTCAAAACCCTAACCGGACACACAAATTACGTGTTTTGTGTCAATTACAACCCTCAATCGAACATGATCGTCTCCGGTTCGTTCGATGAGACGGTTAGGGTTTGGGATGTGAAGACCGGCAAGTGCTTGAAGGTGCTTCCGGCGCATTCTGATCCCGTAACTGCCGTGAATTTCAACCGCGATGGAACGTTAATTGTGTCGAGCAGTTACGACGGATTGTGTAGGATTTGGGATGCTTCTACAGGGCATTGTATGAAGACTCTGATTGATGATGAGAATCCTCCTGTTAGTTTTGTCAAGTTTTCCCCCAATGGCAAATTCATCCTTGTAGGAACACTCGATAGTACACTGGTCAGTCATTTCTTACTCCTTTTTTTATTGTTTCAATTAATTAGACCAAATTAAATTGTGTTTTGAGCTTGATTGTCTGCATAGTTTGAATACAAACTAACTGCTTAATCGTTGTTACAATTTTTTGGCTGTTTTTATTGACTTTGTTAGCTGATCTCTTTATTTCGTAAGGAAATTGAAGAAAAAATCAAACTTGCATACTATGCAATTAGCCAATTAGTGATCAATAATACTTGTTCTGCATTGAGTAATTCCAAAGCTACATTTGAAACAGAGAGTATTGCTAGGGTTCTGATTTTACCTAAACCTCTGGTTATGAAATGTAAACAAAGCAACAAACAGTGCTTAACCTTGTTTAATGTTAATTATGTATGCTAATTCCTTAATCTTTTAACTACATTAGGATTAGGAGATCACTAAATAATGTTTACGGAACTTAATTGCAGAGATTATGGAACTTTTCAACGGGAAAATTCCTAAAAACATACAGTGGTCACACCAACTCAAAATACTGCATCTCATCAGCATTTTCAATCACAAATGGAAAATACATCGTTAGTGGATCAGAAGACAGTTGTGTATACTTATGGGAACTCCAAACAAGAAAAATAGTCCAAAAACTTGAAGGCCACGCGGATTCTGTTATTACAGTTGCTTGTCACCCAACTGAAAACATCATCATTTCAGGAGCCCTAGAAAATGACAAAACAGTTAAAATCTGGACTCAAGAAAAACCTACTGATGAAATGAAAAAACAGTAGACTTTTGGAATTTAAATGTTTTTGTTTTAAGTTGTTAGTTGGTGAAGAGATTTTATATGACTTTGTTTTTGGCATTCTAGTGCCAATTACCAGTCAAATTTGTTCAACTCTACTTTAGATGTATTTTTTAGTCTATAGTTTAGTACTTTTGGTTGTTATGAATATGTGGTAATGTTTTTCAACTTCATTTATCAAATATCGACCACGTTTAAGTTTCGAGTTTTTTGTTCTTTATTTTATCGCTAAAGTAATGTTTGTAACAGTGTTCAAACTGTAAACCTTTTGATTTATTATTGATAATTTGTTACTCGTCCTTTTTCTTTGCACATTTTTCAGGTTACAATTTGTAAAATGAACCCGTTTTTCTATTTTTGGTGGTTGATAATTTTGTTTGCTATAGACGGTTGGACTTGGCCAGTTACATTAATTCCAAACAAACAATAATAAAATGCAGTGGTTTTATTTTGTTCTTTTAAAAGACCCGAATTTTTAAATTTTCTTTTACTAATTGAGTAATTGGTGGTTCTGTTCTCCTGAACCTTTGATGAATATTTATAATTATTATAATTAAATAGCTCATATTTATATTAAAAAGATATGATCACCAATTAAATAATCTAGGACAAGAATACCAAAATATCCAGATTTATAGAATTAAAACTCAGTTTTATATTCTTTCGATGGAGTTTAATGTAGTTATTCTTTTTATAAACCTATTCCACCAGAAACCCGATCCTACAGTGACCTCATTGATTAATTAAATCTGGATAATAATAAACATTATACAAATTCAAAATATAGTCAATGACAAAAGCCTGAAATTATTGGTGTTAACTTTTTTTCCCTCCTTCTAGAATCCCTTTTAGACGATAAACAAGCTGTATGATTATATAAATTAAGTTTTTTGCTAACTACAACTCTAATGGTAGTTATTTAAAAATTATTATATGCATAAAAAGTTTGTATTTTTATGAAGGGTTTTACTAATGACAGCCCTTAGGGCTGTCAATAAGCGCATTAAAACTTGTAAATTAATCAACAATCACCTCCTGCATTTTAGGTATCACTCATCCGGTAATAAAAGTACACAATTTTAATGCATGTTATTGACAACCCTAAGAGCTGTCATTAGCAAAACCCTTTTATTTATAAAAAAGGTAATTCCTAAAATACAAAGATTAGTTATTGATTGATATATAAGTTGCTAATAAGCTAAAAACTATGAGTATCTTAATACATTATCATTTGTCTTATTTTACTTCCATTGTTATATTTTCAATTTTGAACTATTATTGTTCTGAAGTAACTTTCTACTAATTAATAAGGTCTTTGTTTTATAAGATTAAGGCTTATTTATTAAAAACTTAGAGTTAAAAAAGAAAACCAAACGAGGCGTTAAATGTATTTATTTAAAATTTTAAACATAAAGTTTGTGCTTATTATGCAATAATTGATTAGTTGTGTACCCACTCGTAACATGACCCAATTATTGGTGGGGGTCAGTGTAACTTGTACATTATGAAACTACCGTTTTGGGGTTGGCCCCCTCTAATGTGGCCCATTTGACTCAACTTGTGGTTGATTTATGGGATTGTTGACACCTTGTCACCTTTTAGGGTATGCATTATATATCGTGATAATAAAATTAGAAATAATTGTCCAAATCAATGTAGAATATGGTTATAGAATCTTTGTAGATCGTTCAACTATAAAGGACAAGACATATGAATTTATTATTTCAGTTGCTTCTAGATATAGAATGTTCGATTACATATTGCTGACGTCATCAAATAACCTTATACTTCCTCCGATTCAAAATAAGTATTACATTTTGGGTTTCACGATTTTTTGAGGCAAAAATATTATAATGATAGTTAAATTAGATTAATTAAATGATTAGGGGATAATAGATCTCACACCTTTTGAATAAAGTGGAGTTAATAATGTTTAAAAGTAAAAAGTAAGGGTAAATGAGTCATTTGACTTTGTAAAAGTAAATACTTGGTGGTTGTGGGTTCTATTATTTTTTGCTAAATAAGGTCATTTTTCAAAGTGTATCATTTATTTTGAATCACCCATTTATGAAAAGTGTAGCACTTATTTTGAATTGAAGGAAATACTTCCTCCGTATCATGATAAGTGATACAATTTTTATAAATGAGTGTTTCATAATAAGTGATACACTTCAAAAGTTACATTATTTGGCAAAAATATGGGACCCAACCTCCACTAACTATCCACTTTAATAAAGTAAAATTACCCTTATACCCTTAATTTTTCTTTTAAAACTCATTAATATCACTTTACCCAAGAAAAGTGAGACCCATCATCGACTAACTATATATTTTATTATATTTTAGCTCATACTTTAATCTTTTGCCTCAAAATTCGTGAAAACTCAAGTGTATCACTTATTGTGATACGAAGGAAGTATTAGTTACATCTATGTACTATAAGATGCAAGGTGATTTACAGGTGCGTATCCGAAATTTTAAGTGCCTTGTACGAAAACACAAAAATGGCACCTCAAAATACAAGATTTTTATAAAAAAAATGAACTTTCTAATTTTTTTCTATTAAATTATTATGTTGGCTTAAATTTTAATATTATATATAAAAATTGGGCCCGTATAAAATATGGGTCATGTGCGATTACACGTCCTTAAAGACACTCCTGGTGATTTATACATTATTTATTTTGTCATACATCACTAACTCATGCTTTACTGGTGTTGTATATGTGATTCTGTGGTGTTTTATATGCAAAAATTATCAGTGTATAAGAATAATATGTGGTATACAAATCACAACCCCTGTAAAATGATTAGATATAAAGAGATACTGAATATAGAGCTATTTTGTAGATAAGTTTAAAGAGTTGCGTTCAAGGAGTTCTTTAATTTTTACGAATTCCCGAGGAACAAATCTCAATTATTGATCAATAAGATCTAATGGTCAAAATTAATCACATATTTTATACATGGAGGGTATTTTGGTCATTTTAAAAAAATAAAATATTTTTTTATATTTTATATTTTATATTCTAGAATTTTTTTATTTTTTATTTTTAAAATTTACTATTTTTACTTTCCTCCGATTCAAAATAAGTGCTACATTTCCTTATATGGGTGATAAAAATAAGTGCTACACTTTCCTTATTTGGTAAATTTTTGTATATAAAATTACCATTTTATCCTTATTTAACTTTATTAAACTTCATTAATTATTCCCTTATTTCTTTTTCTTCAATAAGCCAAAGATTATAGTGGAAGACATTGCTTCACTAATTATCCTCTTTAATCTATCATAATTGTTATTATAATATTTTGCATCAAAAAACATGAAAGTAAAAGTGTAACACTTATTTTGAATCGGAGGAAGTATTTAATAACACATAATGTGATTGCATACTGAATCACATGTGATTGCATACTGAATCACATGTGACTGAACTAACATCAAATATGATTCAATATACAATCACGTGTGATTTTACACTAAAATCACATGTGATTAAGTAATACACTAATTATTAAATAAATATTGCTTTTAACGAAAAATATAATAAAAAATAAAACAAAATAAAAAATAAAAAAATTTAAAATAATAAAAATTAAAATTTATTTTAAGTGTCAAATGACCAAAATATCCTTCATGTATAAAATATGTGATTAACCTTGATCATTAGATCTTATTGATCAATGGTTGAAATTTATTTCTCAGAACTTCATAAAAATTATTGACCTTCTTAAACATTTCTCTAAGTTTAAATCCATAACTCATTACGTTGGAAAGTTTTCTCGTATTCTCAATCCCAATTTATGAATAACTTTAAACGCATATGAAATATATATTTGATTTATATAGGTAGATATCACTCTAATATTAATTAATGGATGCGATGATCTTTTTATATACATTTGTTGCTATTACGACTGATTTTTTTAGTTATAAATAATGTAATAGGATAATTGATGTTTAAAAACAATCCAAGAACAAGGAAAGCTACCATTTATTTTATTTAATGTTTGGTAGTTGTTAACAACAAAAATTAAATATAAATATTCTTGAAAATATTAACGTAAATATAAAACTAGGGTGTGCGAAATGGAAGGTATGCAATATTTTAGAGGTAAAAGATGTAAAGAGTTTGTTCACTTTGGCCGCCAACATTTTGACTTAATTTTGGCGCCGTGTGCGATTACAACCCCAAAGTTGATAATGACATTCACTCGTTTACTCCATGAATAGTCACAATTTGTTAATCACTCGCTACCAACACTACCGCGGCACCACTATCATCACCCACTACCACAATCACAACAACCACCACCCATCATCATCACACACCATCATCATCACTACTGCCATCATCGACGATGATTATTAGGCCTCTCCCAACTCTTACCCATCACTAAACCCATCACTACCGCCACATCATCGCATCCTTACTGACACGCTACTGACACGTTCATGCCAACCCTACACATCACTAACCCATCACTAAACCCATCATTTCCACATCATCATTTCCACATCACCATTTTAATTAATAAAAAAACACATTACATTAAATAAAAAACATCACATTAATAATAAAAACAAAAATAAAAACATTACGATTAAAAAAAACACGAATAAAAAAAACAATACGGAAAAAAAAACATTACGAAAAAAAAAAATTTAACGTTGACGGTAGTTTGGCGGGAGAGTCCAAATGTGTTCGATTAAGGCATTGCGAAGTTTATGATGCACAACTCGATCACGTATCTCCTTTTCAATACGCAATTGGGCTGCAACCCGTTCATGCCATGTACGTTGTGGGTAATTATCCGGGTTAGCGGTATAGTCTTCTTCGATTGGACAAATTGCGCGGCCGTTATCTTCCGTAATCATGTTGTGTAATATCACACAAGTGTACATGATCCGTCGTATTTTGTTCACACTGTATGGTCGTGCCGGGTTTTTAATGATTGCCCACCGTCCTTGAAGCACTCCGAAAGCTCGTTCGACATCCTTCCTAGCGGATTCTTGGAACCGCTTGAACTTCATGTTCTTTTCTTCAATTGGGCATTTAAACGACTTGACAAGCGTTGTCCATTCCGGATAAATCCCATCAGCTAGATAATAACCCTTCGTAAATTGCTCACCCGAAATAATAAACGGTATTACGGGAGACCTGTCTTGCCTTATTTCATCAAACAAATCTGATTCGTTAAGGACGTTTATGTCGTTATTCGAACCCGCCGGGCCAAAGTACGCATGCCATATCCACAAATCGTATGACGCAACAGCTTCAAGCATTATTGTGGGACATCCTTGATCACCACGTGTGTATTGGCCTTGCCATGCTGTTGGACAATTTTTCCAAGGCCAATGCATACAATCAATGCTACCAAGCATCCCAGGAAAACCATGTATCTCTTGATGTTTGGCATGTAAACGTTGGACATCATGAGTTGTTGGTTTTCACAAAAACTCAGTTGAGTATAGATGGAATATACATTTACAAAAGTTGTCCAAACAATCGTACGCTGTTTGTTGACCCATGTGTAGGTACTCATCAAACAAATCAGCGGCACAACCGTACGCCAATTGACGTATGGCAGAGGTACACTTTTGAAATACATTAAAACTGGGGTAACCCGTAGCGTCTCTCTTTTGACGGAAATAATCAAAATACGACGGTAGTTGACCCGGTGGATTATAAAAATGTATAGCCTGGCATATATGGGTGAACAAAGGTTTCGACATGCGAAACCGTCTTCAGAAGTAGTCCAGGGGGAAAACGGAATTGTCGGCAAAGTAATCATTCCATAAACGTTCAGCAGCCGCAACGCGATCTCTTGGTATATATCTTCGTGGTGCTCTTGGCAGGGTGAAATTTTCAGCTTCTTGATCCAGATAATCAAGCCTTTCAATAGTTTGGTTTAAATCGAAGACGGCTGTTACATTAACATAATCTTGCCAGTAATCATCGGCGTCATCGTTTGGATCCATTGAGTGAGAGAAAAAATATGGAAATTGGGAAGAGAGGAAGTATGTGATTGTGAGAGGAAGAGAGGAAGTATGTGATTGTGTGTTTAAAATGGTAGAGTATAGTGTGTATTTATAGAGGTTGTGTGTAATATTAATTATTTGTATTAAAAAAAAAGAAAAAAAAGAAAATTGATTTTTGAAATCAATTCGGACGCTCCCCCGGACCCACAAACGCCCCTCGACGCCATGCTCCGCCCGTCCTCACGTCGACGGATTCACCACGACGGCTCGCACGACGCCTCCGTGCCAACGGCGTCGGTGGGCGACGGCCAAAAAAAACCCCACGACGGCAAGCGTTGGCACGGGTCTTATCAACACTGCAAAATATAGTCAAAGTACATGTTACAAGTACTTTGCTAATATATAAGATATAATTTTTTGAACCCTTTAAAAGAAAGAGCTATGTTCATTGATGTATCCTAAATTTGCATCTGGCTAGCCTGTTGAGATGTATAACAAAATTATTGATGAAGATAAAAAAATATATAGAACATAATATTACTTAAAAAAGGAAAAGAAAATGATTTCTAATAAACAACTTTACATAATTCCAGTAGTAGAACAGTGTCAATGTCTACTTTAATATGACGTAGAACAATGTAGATGCCTAAAATAGTTACATGTCTAGAAAACAATCATACAACAAATGTATAAATGAAAACGTGTCTGTCAATATATTCTTATCTCTAGACCTTGTAGGTAGGTATAATGACTAAATTATATAAATGTAGCAGTTGTTCCTACAAATTTACGTATTTAATTTTTTGAAGAAAATGATATATAGTCTTATTATTTGTTCCTACTACTCACTTGATATGATTATATATGTAATCTACTAATTCTCTATCTTAATATTATATATTAATTTTGACACATGTATTTATTTAATGAGATAGATTATAAGTATAAATAAATGATATGAATCAATACAATTACTCGTTTTTGAATTATTACGAATTACACGAGCGATGCCTAAAGTTAATACTTGCAACACTCACACTCTCTATGTCAATTAAACCTATCCACATCTGTTATATTACTAAGGTCAATTTCATAATATTAATAGATTTGGGTTAAGAACTTAAGATTAACCAATTTAGAATGTGTGGATGTTAAAAATTCGAAATTTAGGATAATACATGTAATAAAAGTAGTCGAGAAACAAATTTTGTGCAAACCTCTAGAATCATTATCAAATTTACCCGAAATATAATTATATTATTCAAGTTTGTTAGAAGTTACTTATCATGTCTTACAACACTAGATAGATTCTAATTTGTTCTTGACGAGGTTTGAATATTCACCGTCTAAGTATTTTCAACTTTCTATTGACGAGAATGTTCTTGGTGACAACGGAATCCTGTTTTCTTGGAACATTCATCAAAATTAACATTTTCTAGCCCAATTGTTAATGGAAGAGTCCCAACTAAGTTTAGAGGGATTGCGTTGGACTCGATGAACTGCCCCCATTTGCAACAACAAATTCGAATAAGAATTCCATCTCTTCACTCACTGTTCGGTTAACCACAATCTACGGGCGTTGATTTTTAAATGGCGGTATTTTTCCCTACCGGTTACAAACACCCTTCCCGAAATTCATCATTTGGTGGACAAATCGCACGTTCGGGGAAATTAGAAAAAAGGCTCGATCGACGAAGCAGGGGCGAAATTAGAAAATTTCACCAGTGGTAGCTACCTTGTAGTGATATAAAGAATTTTTTTGAAATATATGGGCTGAGAAAAAAAAAACACTTATAATATAGAGACTAAGAAAGGAAAAAAAAAGTTGATTTATAAAAGTAAGAAAGACAAGATTCGAACTCTAAACCTCCTCTATAAATGAATAAGGTGTTAGCCAGCTGTGCTAGCCAACATATATGTATTATTATGACTTTTCGGATATATATTAATGTATTCAAAATACAATAACAAAAAAAAAAGTTCCAAAATTTACCGTACCGAAATTTTTCGAATAGTAGCACGTGTCACCGTGTGCTACATACTACATCCGCCCCTGCGACGAAGTGATTAACACCCTCTGTTTTCCCAATTTAATTAGAGGGGAGAAGTTAGGTTTTTTTTATGGGTTAGGTATTAAATGGTTTGATTAACTAGATCTGTTTTCCCAATTCAAATTCAAATTCAAATAATAATGTATATTATATATTTTTGTATCTCTCGATTTTATTACTAGCATCTTGTTAGTATACTAATTTAATTATTAGCTTAATAAATTTAAATAATTTTAAATTTACAAGCTTATTTAAACATATGAAGCTAGAGATGCATTCAGGGAAGTCCCTTAAAATTTTAAAGTCCCAAGGGACAATCTACAGCCATCGGATGAAACACAATCAATGATCAAGATTAACTCATCAGTTACACGCGCAGGGGTATTATGGTCATTATGAAATTATACATCAGCTCCTCAAGTAAAAAACCCTCAGATCCAATTTTACGCAATCGATTTTGATCTCCGGCGATTTCTAAGGCGCAAACACATGCGATTTCCAGCGATCACTAACGCAACAAATCATCGAACCGATTGCGGCAATTGAATCACAAACATTCAACAGCGTTTTTCTGGAATTCGAGCCCTAATCAAAATCGATTTTCGAATAAATTCACTCTAATCAATCGCAGATCTGAAAATCCGACGTTATCAATGAATTTAAATCCAGAATCTGTGAATAGAAACGAAACACAGAAAAACAAAACGATGATTCAGGTAAGAACTTACAATTCAAGTTTTATGAAACAGATAATAGCTTACAAAAAACATATGTGCTTCAAGTTTACAAGCACATGTGTTTGTAAACTGCGAATTGTTTAAATGCGAACTTGTGTGGTTGTTAACCGAAGCACATGTGGTTGTTAACCGAAGCACATGCTTCAAGTTTACAAGCACATGTGTTTGAAAGCTGCGCATTTGTTTGACTGCGATCTGTTAGTAGTGAAGCACATGTGCTTCCAGCAACGAAGCACATGTGCTTCACAACCTGAAGCACATGTGCTTGGCTGTTCATAACACTCCTTTATTTTCCGAAACAACTGTTAGTAGTGAAGCACATGTGGTTCCAGTAACGAAGCACATGTGCTTCATTACCTGAAGCACATGTGCTTGGTTTTACATTGAACCTCCTTTATTTTCAAAAAGAACTGTTAGTAGTGAAGCACATGTGCTTCATGACCTGAAGCATATGTGCTTCATAGTTAGGTCAACACAGAAAAAAGTATGTAGTTTAAAAACACATGTGATTATGTATTCTGATTTATTATATCAATATGCAGCTTCAGGCGTGAATATCAGTCCGAAACCTGTTAAAGTATTATACATGGATACACCAGGAGGATCTATATATTATGTTCCAATTGTTGATGACGGATTACTACCAATTAAAGGGCAAAGGTTTAAAACAGTTGAAGAGTATATTGAAATGTATAGAAATTATGCAAACAATGGAGGATTTGACATAGTTAGGTTAACACTTAAAAGGACAAGGTCAGGTTTAGTAAAAGATAGATATGTTTGGTGCGACAGATATGGTTTACCAAGGAATGTGACTGATGACACCCTCAACGGAGAAGAAAATCTTACAAGAATTAGAAAAACACAGACAAGAAAAACAGGATGCATGGCTCATGTTAGGTTTCTCTGGAATGATCGATTAGCAAATTATGAACTTGTTGATTTCGAGGATAAACACAATCATGAGTTGATTCCTCCAGAGTATATGCATTTATCTAGGAAAAATAGAAACTTGAAGTATGCTGAACAACTATTTGTATTCAATGCTGCAAATGCAAACATAGGTCCAACGAAAGCACATCTTCTTTATAGTAATATGAAGGGATGTGAACAGAATGTCAACGGAACAGTTGATGATTTCAGAAACTGGAAGAGGGATTTAAATGTCTTTATAAATGAAAGTGATGCTCAAATGCTTGTAAATAAGATGGAAGAAAGGAAGAAATATGCACCAGGTTTCTCATTTGAGTACAAGATTGAAAATAGCCAATTACACTCAATATTTTGGGCAGATGAAGTAGCAAAGTGTAACTACAAGGAATTTAGTGATGTCATGTCATTTGATGCTACATATAGAACAAACAGGTACACATGTGCTTCACTACTAACAGTTCTTTTTAAAAATAAAGGAGTTTCAAAAAGCACATGTGCTTCATGACTTGAAACACATGTGCTTGGAAAATATGTGTTACAAATCACATGTTTTATAAAAGCAGTAACAAAGCACATGTGCTTCATAAGGTCAAACACATGTGCTTCATAAGGAGTTTCAATGTAAAACCAAGCACATGTGCTTCAGGTAATGAATCACATGTGTTTCGTTACTGGAAGCACATGTGCTTCTCAAATAACAGTTGTTTTGAAAATAAAAGGAGTGTATATGAACAGCCAAGCACACGTGCTTCATGTCATAAAGCACATGTGTTTCGTTACTGGAAGCACATGTGATTTACTAATTAAAATGATAGAAGCCTGACTCACTAATTGACATATGATTTATAGGTACAACCTCATGTTTGTGCCCTTCACTGGAATAGATAATCATCGTAGGTGTGTGACTTTTGCTGCGGCATTGATAAAAGATGAAACAACAGAGACTTATACGTGGCTGCTTAACTCATTCTTTGAAGACTTTTGAAAAAGAGCCAATTATGATAGTAACAGACCAGGATAAATATATGAAGAAAGCTATTGAGAATGTATTTAGGACTGCTAAACATCGACTATGCATGTGGCATATTGCACAAAAGTTGCCAGCAAAGGTATTAGCTACAAATTTATAATCACCTTCTTTGAAACACATGTGTTTCAAATAGTGAAGCACATGTCCTTGAAACTGCTTTATGAAACAGTGAAGCACATGTGTTTCACTATTAGAAACACATGGGATTCGTTGTTTTTGTATGCTTCAATGTTTTTAGTAACTATTCTTTTTAGTGAAACACATGTGCCTCAAAAGGCAAAACACATGTGATTCTTAATAAATATGGTCCCTTGTAATTTTGATATAGGTACATGAGGCAATTCCTGGAATTGAACAAGAAGTGGAAAGAGATTTCAAGAGCAGATTTGATAAAATTGTTTGGAACATGTACATCGAACCTGATAAATTTGAGGAAAAATGGGAAAAGTTGATGAATGATTTTGCTTTACAAAATAATAGTTGGTTCAAACATATGTTTGAGATTAGATCAACTTGGATTCCAGCATATTTCATTGAAAGTGAAATGTTTGGATTGATGAGAACAACTTCAAGATCAGAAAGTGAGAATGCCTTTTTTTCAAACTTCATGAAACAAAGAACAAATCTGATTAATTTTATGGGAAGCTTTGATTCGGCAATGTTAAGACAAAGATCAAAGCAAGAAGAATTGGATTGCAAGACAATCCGAACAACTAGAAAGTTGTGTACGAAACTGAAAATTGAAGAGCATGCATCAAAATTCTACACAAATACATTATTTGATATCATTCAGAAGGAGATAGAAGCAGCTGTATATAATTGCTCTTTGGAAAAATTGAATACTAAGGAGGATTGTCAGATTTTTATTGTTAACGAAACCTCAAAGGAAAAAGAAGTTGATCTTCAATACAAGGTAAAACTAAATTAACAAATATTAATTTTTTTTTTATAAAAACACATGTGTTTCACCCATTTGTATCACATGAGTTTCAAAAAGGTGAAAGCACATGTGTTTCACCAGGTGAAGCACATGTGTTTCTATTAAAAAATTGTTATAAATCACATGTGCTTGACAATCTATTTCATAAAGCAGTTTCCAAGCACATGTGCTTCAACTTGTTAAGCACATGTGCTTCAACTAGTTAAGCACATGTGCTTCACAAGTTGAAGCACATGTGATCATTAACTTACTAACATTGAAACTGTTTTTTGTTTCCAAAAGGTGCTTCATAATCAGAAAGATGGATTATTAGTGTGTACATGTAGACACTATCTCCGATTTGGACTCCTATGCCGACACTGTTTTTGGGTTTTGAAGAATAGTAATATAGATAAAATCCCTAATCAATACATAATGAGACGTTGGAGAAGAAACATAATACCACCTGAGTTAAGAGCAAGAAGAAAAAAATATGGCAATGAAAATATTCGAGTTCAGAAAGTGGTTAATGAAATGACATCTGTTTTTGAAGATTGTGTTCAGCTACTTAGTCCTAATGAAGAAAAGCTTAAAAAATATCTTAAAAAACTTAAAGTGTTAAAGACTGAAATTGAAAATGATATGCCAAAACAACCTCCACAAACCAAAAAGGTTATTATGGGGGATATGTATCGTGTTCCAGAGCAAGTTATTACTGGAGTAGGAAACCCAGATGTTGGCACATACAAAGGATGTGGAAGAGATAAACGTGTCATGAGTGGTAAAGAGATGGGAATTAAAGAAAGCAACAAGAAGAAAAACATTTGCAGTAATTGTAAAATGACAAATCACAATACTAGAACATGTCGAAAATATCATGAGAGCATAAAAAAACAAAAAGAACAACAACATGATATTTTAAATTCCAAAGCGACTGTGAACAAAGAGTGAAACAAAATAGATAGAAGAAAATGTAAGACTTGATTTGGATGTTATTAATTGTGTTCATGAACAAAAGCACATGTGATTGGCCTAATGAAGCACATGTGCTTCATATGATATGTTCGTTCCTTGTTTTTATTTTTTTCTGTGATTTTTCTTTTTTTTCATCATTTACAAATAGATAGAAGAAAATGTAAGACTTGATTTGGATGTTATTACTTGTGTTCATGAACAAAAGCACATGTGCTTGCCCTAATGAAGCACATGTGCTTCATATGATATGTTCGTCACTTGTTTTTATTGTTTTTCTTAATAGTAAAGCACATGTGCTTCACAAAGCCATGCACATGTGCTTCGTGATTCAAGCACAAATGACTTGCTTGTAAGGTAATTGTGTGCATGAACAAAACCACATGTGCTTGGCCTAATGAAGCACATGTGTTTCATGAAGGTGATTATAAATTCTTTAAAAAAAAATTGATTTATAAATCACATGTTTTTCAAGTGGTGAAGCACATGTGCTTCATAAGGTCAAGCACATGTGCTTCATTAGGTCAAGCACATAAAGTAGTGTATATCGTCAGCCAAACACACGTGTTTCATGACTTGAAGCACATGTGCTTCAAGTTGTGAAGCACATGTGCTTCACTAATAGAAGATGATTTTAAAAAATAAAAGAGTGTATATCTACAAAAAACATAACATTAGTAAATTGTTTCTTAAACAAAAAAAACATAATTAGATATTAGCAAACAAAAATAAAAAACCTAGAAATTAAATTGTATCATAACAAGACTTGATTGAATATTAAAAAAAATATTTGTTATGTTCTTTCCTGTTCGAAAGTGCTTGGACGATCATTTTTTTCATTTCTTCCAATGAGTGACTGTTGAAGAATTCAAATGCTTGCTCAATCATCTCCTCAGCATGAATGTTGAGCTCATGAGTGATGATTTTGGATGCAAACCGCATCCTGAGCTTTTTTAGAATCAAATTTTGATCATCGTCTTCCCTCGGTATTTCAGAATTCCAATAATTTTGTATATTACCGGTGAAAGATTCCATGTGGAACATTACAAATGGACCACAATCTACAAAATTCTTTTCCGATGACCAGTTCATTATCAGTTTCTTCGCCTTCAAATTCTCACAATTGCAGATGCTGGATGCTCGTATTTTTCCAAATGCTTCATCATACAATATTGCTGTATATAAAAAGGATTTTTAAAAATATATCCAAAAATAATAATTATATGAAAAAATATATGAATATTTGTTTAAAACTTACCACCAATCTTAGAGCCTTTCCATACTTTGTTTCAAACACTCCTCCAGTACAGTTGTCTAAAATGTATAATGCAGGTTCAGATCTAATGTCAAACACTAAGACGTAAAACTGCTCATGTGCAAGAATCGGGAAGAACACCTGTAATACATTAAAGAGTCAAGAAATATAATAAGATAAAAGTGGTTTTCGTACCCTGAAACACATGTGCTTCAAGTTGTGAAGCACATGTGTTTCACAAGATAAAAGTGCTTCCATAAGAGAAGCACATGTGTTTCATTAAGTGAAACATATGTGCTTCACAAGAAGAAACGCATCTGTATGACTTAATCAAATAAATGTGTTTCAAGTTGTGAAACACATGTGCTTCATGACTTGACACACATGTGCTTCACACTTGAAAAATCTTTGTAACTTAAAAACACAGAAGGAAAAAAAAAGTTCCATTACCATATCATAAGCTTTCATCGACAAAACATCAACATCATTACCCAAAAATTCAGAGAGAAATGATTCAAAAGAATTGAATATGCTTTCTCTTGATTCATTATTATGTTCAGAAAAGTAATGTGATTGCTGTTCATGAAAGATAGTTAACACTCAGAACATAAATATACAGAATTAACAAAATAAACTTACAAAAACGGATGCTGGTGCAAAAAGTCTCTTAAAAGCAAAAGGACTCTTAAATTTCTCTTCATGATTCATAATCACTGCCCACAAATCGACGACAGTTGCCTCCACATACAAACCTGGACAAAGGGTTTCCAAACCCAACCTTGTACTGATACCATTACCATCATTTCATTCGAAAACAAAATCCCTATCATGACATAAAGAAAAACAACACAATTTTAGTTCAGTCACTTAAAAAAAATAAAAAATAAAATGGAATTTAATGTTTCTAAGCACATGTTTTTCACAAGGTAAACTCAAATGTGCTTCATAAGTCCAAGCACATGTGTTCCGTGATTCATACACATTTGCTTCATGACATGAAGCACATGTGCTAGGCCTTATGAAGCACATGTGTTTCATAAGGCCAAGCACATGTGCTTCATTACATGAAGCACATGTGTTTGATGACTTGAAGCACACATGCTTCACTAATAACAGTTGGTTTTGAAAAACAGTCTTTATAAAAAATTTTTAAACCACATGTAAATTTAAAAACTCACATTCGTTCTTTTTGACAGGAAAACAGCTCTGCTGCAATAGCAAATTCACCACCAGAGATCAGTGGAAAACCAAGAGTTTTCTTATTAATAAATTGCGACTCATAGTTGTCTTTTCAAGCACAATGGCTGAAGAATCTAAACTCAAAACACCGACCACCACTTTGACACAAACTCGTCTTCAATCTTCACATCCTCTTTCACAATCTCATCTCCTGTTGGCATCTCAACATCAGTATCAAAATCAGTTGTAACCTGCACCTCAGGATCATTTTGTGTCTACAAAAACACAATTAATACACTTAGAAACACACTTGATTGAAGCAGGTTTATAAAAAAAATTAAAAAAGAATTAGTAAATGATAATACCTGATGGTAAATAGGTAATTCAAGTTAAATACTCTTTTAAATCCATATTTAACTAAATTTAAAGCTCTGTCCCCTTGCGGGAACTCATCATCAACTCTTTCAAATATCTCATAAACCAAATCTTTTTGTTGTTCCATAAAATCCTAAAACATATAAAAAAATGAAATTAGAATCAGAGAATGAAGCACATGTGCTTGGAAAATATGTTATTAGAATGGAGTTTTCAAGCACATGTGCTTAATGTTTTAAACCAATTTGTGAAGAATGTTTTTAAAACAGTTGAATAATGTTTTTTAAAAAACTTGATTTAATTGTGAAGCACATGTGTTTCAAATAGTGAAGCACATGTGCTTCATAACATGAAAACATGTGCTTCACTAATATCAGTTCATTTTGAAAAATAGAGTGTATATTTACAGGCAAGCACATGTGCTTCATGACTTGAAACACATGTGCTTGGAAAATATGTGTTACAAATCACATGTTTTATAAAAGCAGTAACAAAGCACATGTGCTTCATAAGGTCAAGCACATGTGCTTCATAAAAAGTCAAGCACATGTGCTTCATAAAAGGTCAAGCACATGTGCTTCAGTAAAGTGATTGAAACTTTTAATAAAATGTGAAACGTATTCCTTCTTTGATACCATCTCCTCCTCATGAGGACTATTTACATTATCAGGATTGATGGATCCTTCTGCAGCATCAGATTCAATTCCAAGAGGTGGTAATAATTCTAGCATTCCAAAACCTCCTGCATCAACTTCTTTGATTTCCCTCTTGCTCAAAAAACGAATCCAGTTTTTACATATTGGCCGTTCACGCGGAACTTGAACAGCATCAAATCTTGTTCGATTACAATAGAGAAGCTACACAATAATAACAAAAAAAAAATTGAATATTAAAAAACAAGTTTGTTAAACTATATCAAATATATATATATATATATATATATATATATATATATATATATATATATATATATATATATATATATATACTCACAATCAAAAAGGTAACGGGACCAGAATAAAGAGTTTTGCTAACATTATCCCGGTGCCAATGATTCTTACTGTATCTCAGATTGTCCAACAAAAATAAACACCAATCCAGTTTACCAATATCCGAATCTCTTGCAACACGATTAAGAATATCAAGCTTCACATTTCCATTTGGTTCACAAGAGACCATTGTTGCACAAAACAGCATAAGAAAATTAAATTTGAACAGATCATCAGCCACATCAGAATTCCTAATTTTCTCAACAATGTGAGATGGTCTAATGTGATCAGGATTTTCAAACTGACCCATCCATTGTTTGAGAAAAGAAGTATCGGTAATTATATCAAGATCATTAATATTGGTACCACCATTAGGTATACCAAACACATCATTCACTGCTTGGGCATCAACTTTAATCTCCCCCTTATCTGTTTCAATTTGCATCTGAACATGATTAAACTTATCAACTACAAAGTATCCTAACTTCCCTGGAAGTTGATTTAAATGAAAACTATTAAAGATCCAAATCCCATTGAATGTATACATTTCTTTTGGGATTCAGATAACCCTGATTTCATGACCTCTGAAAACTACTTAGGAGTTGTCCGAACACGAATTGATTGAAATGTTTTTATCTTGGATATCTTTGAAGCCTTTGATTGGACTTCATCTACAGATTGAACATTGTCTACAGATCTCTTCTTTCCCTTTTTCTTTAATTCCTTTTGTTTGTTAAAGAACTCTGCTAAATACATATCAGAATCATAACCTATGAGAACAGAAACTGATTAACTAAAAAAAATTCAAAATGTGTTTTACATTGAGAAGCACATGTGCTTGAAGTTATGAAGCACATGTGCTTGTAGCTACAACGAAACACATGTGTTTCATTACCTGAAGCACATGTGCTTGTAGCTTACAAACACATGTGCTTCATGACCTGAAGCACATGTGTTCAAGTCATGAATAACATTCTGAATTTGGAAACTTGAAAACACATGTGCTTCAGGGGTAAGAAAAACATGTGTTTCGTTACTAGAAGCACATGGGCTTCGTAACCGTACATTTTACAACAAAACATATGTGTTTCGTACCACTGAAGCACATATGTTTTCATAAACCACAGAAAATATGAAAATACTTCGAAATTTCTAATTTTTTTGGAAGAAAACAACAATATATAGCACAAATCAACAGAAAACATAATGAATCAATGGATTTTTGCATAAACAAAAAAAAATTAAAAAATAACAAAAAGCCCTAAATTTTACCTGATTTTTGTCCTCTTTCAGGTCGATTTTGTATCGGAAATGGTTTTCTCAGAACTAGATGTTGCGTCGGCCATTGAAGTATGATCAAAATAAGATTTTTGATGAAAAACGTTAACCGATTTTGAGAAAAATCGAAGAAAAAGAGAGAAAAAATGAAGGGTTTTTGATCGGTTGTGTGTGAGAGAGAAGGAGAGTGGAGGAGTTAGAGAGAGAGCGGGAAGTTTTTTGTTTTTACAAGATGCTAACTGTTATGTCACGTACACGAGTAAATTACCAAAAAACCCCTCCGCCAATAAAAAACAATTTAAATTAGATAAATGTAATTATTATGCTTTGGGGATGTGAAAAAAATTAAATTATTTTTAATTAAAAATATCTTCTAAAAAAACAATATTAAGAATAGAAAAAAAGGAACATAAAATCATTTAATAACAGGTTATTATTTTTTGAAACCCTTTATTTTATAGAAGCACATGTGTTTTTCACCTTGAAGCACATGTGTTTCACGTTATGAAGCACATGTGCTTCACTAATAACAGTTGTTTTGAAAAAATGGAGTGTATATGTAGAGCCAAGCACATGTGCTTCAGTTCATGAAGCACATGTGTTTCATGACTTGAACAAATGTGCTTCAAAATTACATGTGATTCAAAATAAATTTGTAGTTAATGTTCGTTGGTATTTTGAAACACATGTGATTCGAGTAATATGCTCATCAGTAATTTGAGAATCTGGAATCCTTGTGTTAAGTAAAGCACATGTGCTTCACCATTTGAAACACATGTGCATCATGTTATGTAGCACATGTGCTTCATAGGTAAGCATGTGCTTCATGTTATAAAAGGTCAAGCACATGTGCTTCATAAAAGGTCAAGCACATGTGCTTCAGTAAAGTGATTGTAACTTTTAATAAAATGTGAAGCACATGTGCTTCATAGGTAAGCATGTGTAGTCTATACACAATCTGATTTCAAAATCAATTCTATATTAAATTCCTGAAATCAAAAGCATCCAAATAACATGATAAAAATACAAAATAAAATCCAAACAACAGAAGAAACGAAGTTGTTACATATTAAACAGATAGATGAAAATTAAAATTTGATTCTTGAAACTTGATTCAGCTACCAAAATGCTAACTTGATTATTTATCACGAGCTGCTCTATTAGGAATTGAAAGAAGAACAAGCCTCCTGATCTCTTCTGTTGTATGAGTTTTCCTGAATTCTGATGCATAACGAAGGATCTTTTTCGAATGAATATTTAGATCATGAGTTAAAATTTTAGATGCAAAACGCATCCTTAGCTTCCTCATCATGAAGTTTTGTTCCTCGATTTTAGTTGGTATATCCATGTTCCACAATTTAGCAGTTTCCCCCATGTATGATTCCATGTGAAGCATCAAAAATATACCACAATCAACATTATTCTTGTTTGAACACCAACTCATACCAAGCTTCCTAAACCTCAAAATCTCCACAGATTCAGCATAAGGATGCTTATATGACTTTAAATGTGTTGCAAAACAATATTGCTGTATATAAATGCATTTTTAAAAATATATAAAAAATATGATAAATTTATGAAAAAATAGATGAATATTTATTGAAAACAAACCACTATATCGCAAACATCCTTGTATTATGAGGTAACTTTCGCCTCAAGCCTGTTGTCAATAATATGGAAACGAGATTTCTTTCTAATGTCAAACACTAAACAGTAGAAGTGGTTATCGATATAAATTGGGAAGAAAACCTGTAATGTTAAATGCAAGAAACAAAATTAGACAAAAAGATGAAAGGTACCAAACACATGTGTTTCATAACAAAAACACAAAAACAAATTGTCTTGAAACACATGTGTTTCATCATATCAAACACATGTGTTTTGATAATTAAAACCATTACCAGATCAATATTTTGAAAAGACAACAACGACGGATCATAATGAAGGAAAGATTCGACAGTTGACTTAAAAATATTGTACGTACACTGATTCTTTCGACAGCTTATTGTCTTTTGAGAAAGCACTTTTTGGCTGTACAAGAAAGATAGTTAATACTCCATAAAAGGATTAAAGTAATAAATAAAGTACACTTACAAAAAAGTGGCTGGAAAAAACAGTCTTCTAGGTGAATCTTTAGTTTTGAAACGTTCTTCATAATTTAAAATAACCGACCAAATATCAACACCATTCGCATCAAGATAAATTGAGGGAGAAAGCGATTCAAGATTTAGTCGGGTAACACTATAACCATGATCAGGAGTTTGGAAAATAATTTCACTATTATCAAAAAGAAAAGAAAACAACATAAATCCCTATTATGAAGCACATGTGCTTCATAAGATCAAGCACATGTGCTTCATAAGGTCAAACACATGTGCTTCAGAAAGTCAAGCACATGTGCTTCATAAGGTCAAGCACATGTGCTTTAGTAAAGTGATTGTAACTTTTAATAAAATGAGTAGGGTCATTAAACTCACATTCGATCTTGTATAGCTGCAAATAATTCTGTCGCAACTGAAAATTCAGAAACTGTAATACAAGGACGACGGGCAGTCTTCTTATTAACATAGGGAGATTTCAAGGCTGGTGACGGTTTTGAAACTCTCTTTTCTTTGAATGGCACCATAGCCTTTTCGGAAATTTCAACCAGCTTTTCGACATTATCAATCCACCATTCAGACAAAATATCATCATTTTCATCTATCTCATATTGGCCACCTACCAAAACACTTTGCTCAGGTACATCATTGGCCCCAACTGGCAGATCACAACCCACCTCAGAAACGGCCTCAAATACTTCCTTCTCAACAACCGTAGATGGCAACTCAGTCTGCAAAAATCAATTAATACACTTAGAAAAACACGAGATTGAAGCAGTTTTATAAAATTATTAAAAAGAATTAGAAATGATATACCTCAGGAATAATATTTAGATCAAGCTCGAACACTCTGTTAAATTCAGATTTAACTAAATTTAAAGCTCTATCTCTTTGATGGAACTGAGCATCCACTGTTTCAAAAATCTGGTAAATCAACTCTTTTTGAATGTTCAGGAGATCCTACAACATTTTAAAAATAAAGTTAAAGTCACAAGTGTTTTGACAATCTGTTTCACAAAAAGCAGTTTCCAAGCACAGGTGTTTCATAAGGTGAAGCACATGTGCTTCATGACATGAAGCAAATGTGTTTTAAAGAAGCTCATTTTAAATTTTTGAAAAGTGTTATAAATTACAGGTGTTTTTACAATCTGTTTCACAAAAAGCAGTTTCCAAGCATATGCGTTTCATAAGATGAAGCACATGTGTTTCAAGTCATGAAGCACATGTGATTCAAAGAAGCTCATTTTAAATTTTTGAAAAGTGTTATAAATTGCAGGTGTTTTGGCAATCTGTTTCTCAAAAAGCAGTTTCCAAGCACATGTGTTATAAGTTGAAGCACATGTGCTTCAAAGAAGGTGATTATAAAAGATTATGAATACATTTTTTGTTACAAGATATGGACTTTCAGGAAGCTTTGTAGTGTCAACACCAACATTATCTACATTGTCAACTTGAAATGGTGGCGACAAATCAAGCAAACCAAAAGAACCCAAAGCAAGTTCTCTTAACTCTCTCAATTTCAAAATGCCTTTCCAACTTTTGAAAGTTGGTCGCTGACGAACCACGTGGATTGAATCAAGTTTGGTTCTGTCGCAATATAGAAGCTATAAAATAATAAGAAACAACATGATTTTATTAATCAAAGTTTGATAAATTAAATCAAAGAAACAAAATTAAAAAATATATATATATATACTCACAGTTAGAAAAGTGGCAGGACCACAATAATGAGTTTGATGGACATCATCTCGATTCCAACGTTTCTTGCTAATTATAAGGCTATCAATAACAAAGCCACACCAATCAATTGAACTAACATCAAAATCTTTCGGAAGATAATTCAATATATCCATCTTGATTCGTCCATTACTTTCACATGATGCCATTGTACTCACAAACAACATCAGAATATTCATCTGGAAAAAATCATCAACATCATTTGATTTTAAAATTTGTTTAGAAATCATACTAGGCCTGATATGTGTGATTGGTGCAAACGGATTAACCCATTGAAGCATAAATTCAGAACCAGACTTGAATGTTAATGTACGAATACCAACAACTCCCTTCGGAATACCAAACACATCATGAACAGCATCCGAATCAACAACTATATTACCTTTTTCTGTTTTTGTAACCATTGCATCAGGATCAAATGAATCAACAACATAATAGCAAAGCTTACCCGGAAGACTTTGAATATCAAATTCTAACAAAGACCCAAAACCAAAATTTCTAACACATTCCTTTTGAGAAGGAGACAACAAACACATAACTCTAGAGAGCTGTGAAGGAGTTGTCCTAATGCGAATAGAAGGAAGTTGGTTGGAATTAGATACAACTAAATCAGAAGAAGGTTTTTTAGTATTTTTAGATTTGGTGGCTTTTGGTTTTTTGGAAGATATTTTGGATTTTTTGGTGGAAGGCTTGGTAGGGGACTTTGATTGGGTAATTTTTAATGGTTTAGAGAGAGTTATAAGTTTGGTTGATGCCTTAGATTTTGGAATTGTTGAAGGTTTTGGTGCTCCTTTTGACAACTTTATCTTTACCTTCTTAGGAACTGTTGGTTGTAATTCAGTTGAAACCTGTTTAGTTGAAATAGGTCTTTTTTTACAAACAATTTCATTGGCTCTTAACATTGGTAATTCAGTAAACAACACATCCAAATCAACATTTAACCCTGTAAAAACAAATATAAAAAATTGTTAATAATTGCTCATTTATGTGCTTGATGACTTGAAACACTTGTGCTTCACTATTAACAGGTGATTTGAAAAATAAGAAGTGTAAATTAACAGCCAAGCATATGTGCTTCGGGTCATAAACCACATGTGCTTCACTAAAAACAGGTGGTTTTGAAAAACAACGAGTGTAAAATTCAGTGAAGCACATGTGCTTCATTACCTGAAGCACATGTGCTTCACAATAAAAGTTGATTTGATGAATAAACCAGTGTATATTTAGAGCGAAGTATATGTGCTTCAGGTCATGAAGCACATGTGCTTCACTAAAAACAGGTGGTTTTGAAAAACAACGAGTGTAAAATTCAGCGAAGCACATGTGCTTCATTACCTGAAGCACATGTGCTTCACAATAAAAGTTGATTTGATGAATAAACCAGTGTATATTTAGAGCGAAGCACATGTGCTTCAGGTCATGAAGCACATGTGCTTCATAACATGAAACACACGAGATTCACTAAATTAAAACGATAGAAACCTGAAACAATTAACAAATAACTTGAGATTTAAATGTAAAACAACAAAATAAACAACAACTTATGAACAACAACTGATGAAATCGACGGATTATAAAGTAGAAACCCTAGAAAAGTTCGAAATAGGAAAAAAAACACATAAATGAGCAATTATTTGAGCATAATCTATAAAATAACTTAAATAAACAAAAAAACAAGTTAAAATACCAGAATCATGTTCGGCTACTGCTGGATTTTGATCGGAAACATTCCTCGAAACAGAAGATGGTAAATCGGCCATAGATTTCTCAAATGTATCAGATAAACAATGTTTTATCAGTGATTAACAAACGAATTTAGCAAATTAGAGAGAAAAATCGAAGAAAAATAGTGGAAAGCAAGTTAATGTGTGAGAGAGAAGGAAAGAGGGCAACGAAAGGAAGAGAGAGAGAGAGAGAAAGAGTGAGAGAGAGCAGGAAGGAAGACATGCATATTCTGTTACAAGCCTTAATGACCAAAATACCCCTCCGCCCAAAAACCTCTTAATTTTGTGAAGTAATCTAGACCATTGATCTTGATGATCCAAGGGTCAATAGTTGTCCCCTAGGACTTTAAAAAAAAAGGTGGACTACCTGGAACATACTTCTATGAAGCTAATAAGCTCAACATTGCCTTAAATAAAATTTCCCAAATATGCCCTAAATATGGATTTCGAGAATTAGCAATACAATAGTTTTGTAAGATCCGTGCGTCGGTTGTAAAATGAACAGGGTATAATGAAATTGAATATCTTGTGGCTAAAGCCATGACAAGTGCGAAAGGTTTAACATATGATTACACTCTACGGAATGACATAATAATCAACTATACCTTTTTAATAATTAAAAAGTAAAAGCTTAAATTGAGTAAAAGGAATTATATGGTTTACAAGAAGGATTTAGACAACAATGTGGTGTCTTGGTCCATTATATATTACCCATGCTTGCACCATCAGCTGTTATATAAACTTTAAAATTAGAAGAGGTAAAAAAACAAGTTTTTTAAGGCCAAATTAGAGAGAATCAATTGCCTTTTTATCACGTGTGTGTCTGGATCACAGGATTCAAGTCTCCATAAATTTACTACAAAAAAGTTCAAGTATTTATTCTCCGTGGGCTGCAGGTCGTGAGTTCGAATCTCTTTGGGAGCGTTGCATTAGCGTAATTTAACTCATACCTCACACGGGCACATATGGGGAATTTTCCTTGGAAATCCCTTTGGGGGCTGGGTTTGCCCGCTTATGCGGAGCTCGAACTCGGGGTGCTCGCTGAAAAATTGCGATTAGACTTCCGTTATTTCATTTGCTCCGTTTCCAAAAAAATTTATTCTCCGTGGTCATATGCCAAAACAGAAATATTCCACATAAAGCTGATCCATAAAAAGTAGTCTTTCTTTTTAAAAGGTAATTACGAGTCAGTCTTACCTCTACGAGTCTCTCTCTCTCTCATTACATTTCGGTACTTCTCATTCAAGGTTGATTCATTTTCATGATTAATTATCACATCAAATAATCAATATCCTCATCGAGTATTATAAACCCTAGCGGGTATATATTTCTTTGTTTTTGGTTCGTTTTCGTTTTCGATTCAAACTTGAAGAACTTGATCTTAAATTTAACACTCTCTAGTTTCTTCAACGAATTGTAGAGATGCTTATGCTATTCGATATATCATGATGTTTTCATAATTTTAAATTGTCACGTGAAACATTTTTGTAAGAAATATAGTCGTTTTCTCATTTCCAATACTTAGAAAAGTGTAGCATATGTTCATGTGACGATCTTCTGTGAGATCTAATGAAAAGTTTCTGTATTTGCAGTTTATAAACTTAAATTCGCATACAAATATCGATGGAACCTTGGCTACCTGAACTGGTAAGTTATATATACAAGTTGCATATAGTTCTTGTTTTTATATGGAATTATATAATTACATTATTGTTTGTTGAATCTTAATTTATTTTAGGAGATGCAAGATCAAGGGTTCATGAATCAATATCAGATGAACAGGCCTTATCATCATCTAATGGAGGACTTCAGTGTTGATTCATTTTCATCAGAAAGCTACACCGAAACCCCATCAAACTTTATCGATCAATCTTTTGAAACTCGTAAGCGTGTTGATCAAGAACCATCGAATATCAAGCATCCATTTACTTACAAAAAGGGCAATACTATCAACAAGAAATTTTCTCCAACTGAAAAACCGAAGCCAAACCTAGTTCCTGAT
This sequence comes from Calendula officinalis, assembly GCA_963853835.1. Lineage (NCBI taxonomy): Eukaryota > Viridiplantae > Streptophyta > Magnoliopsida > Asterales > Asteraceae > Calendula > Calendula officinalis. The sequence continues at coordinate 83,940,159 of OY970822.1, read as the reverse complement.
GCTCCCAACACTTTCACTATATCTTTTGGAGATATAAAACCTAAAGATGAGATCCTTTCTTTTAGTGATTCGTACGGATGCACTGATACTAAAAAGGGTCAACCCATGATCAGGACCCCAATTCAGGTCCAAGATCATGTGTTGGCTGAGAGAAAAAGAAGAGAAAAATTGGCTCAACGATTCGTTTCTTTGTCTTCCCTCCTTCCCGACCTAAAGAAGGTACTCATGACAAAATTATTTATCATATAACCTAGAATTAAGTAAATTAATGGGATTGCATATTAAAAATGCAAATTAGCAATCCCTAATACCCAGTATTTAAGAAATATTTGATACTCCCTCCGTCTTAATTTTTTTGTCCATATTCCCTTTTTAATATATTCCAAAATTATTGTCAACTTAAAAATTCCACCTATCATAAAATGAAATTATATTGGTTGCACAGTGTAATAAATGTATTTTTCTTAAATAATTGTATGCTTCTTGTAGATGGATAAGGCAACGGTGTTAGAAGATGCGGCTAATTACATCCAAGAACTTCAAAACCGCGTGAAGGAGCTCGAGGGCGTGAAGAGGAGAAAAGACATGCAAGAATCGGTTATATCTGGTAAAAGATCGAGGCTTAGTTGTAGTGATGATGATGGTTCTTCTTGCAATGAAGCAAACTTTGAAGAAAGTAGCAGTTGTTGTGATCCAGAGATTGAAGTACGAACATCGGGATGCAGCCTACTTTTAGAAATTTACAGCCGGAAAAACAACATTTCGTTAGTCAAAGTGTTGAGCGAGATCCAAAAGCTTGGTTTATCAGTTACAAGTTGTAGCACCATGCCGTTTGCTGATACCACTCTTCTTATAACCGTTGTTGCTCAGGTATATTGTTGAATACTTAATCATGACCGAATATTAATTAAACAGACCCTACTTTCTTTTCTTGGAAAAACTTAAGACAACATATATAGTCCTGATTCATTTTTCTTGATTTCTACAGAAGAATGATGGTTTCATGATGTCATCGACGGATCTTGTAAAAAATCTGCAGCAAGCACTTTGATCTTAATTGGTCTAACTTATAATATTTCTGTGCACTCGTTTAATTTGTTTTTTCCGTTACTGGCCGACATATCTTTGTTAATTCATCCAACTACTCAAATTAATTAATTTGTAATGTATGAATGTGTAAAAGCTTCTAAGTTCCTACTGAGAAAGGGACAAAGTTGAGAAATTTCAGTTCCCTTGATTCAGTTTTTTCACGTACTCCTGGAATATCACCAACTGTAACGAAGCACAAAAAAATATATATTCCTAAGTTGGATTCGGCAAGAATCCTTGTCGATTTTTTAGTTGTCTTTTGCACATGAGTAGAAAACTAAATTTCTTTCTTTGTTTCTGCATTTATTAGCTCCTAAATCTTAATTATCGTTAATTTCAAATTGTTATAAGGGTTTTTAGTTGCATTTTTTTTTTGTGGGTGACACGCGTTTGTTAAGTCATTGTGATTTTATAATATAAACACCCTTTGCCGTAGTCCTTTCAATGTATTAATCAAGATAGGAAAGGAGGAATTTCGAAATAATAAAGCCCAAAAGTTAGAATTTACAATAGAATATACTCCTTATATTATGCTTGCACAGGAAATCAAGGAAGGATATGTACAGAACACTGTTTTTTGTTAATGAACTATATATTTCGTTTTTCACAAATTTGCAATTTATTGTTAGAAGACTAAGCTCCAACGTAAGGATGATGATATAATCTTACCCAAATTCATCTGTGTTTCTGACTCATCACCCATCATCGATCAGATCTGTATCATATCTAATTGGGCCTTTACACTTGGTGGTACGATCAGACCTGTATCATATCTTAAGGATAAAATTAATGGTCTGAATTGTGTAAAGAAACGTCTTGAGACTATAACTTTCACGACATTTTGTACGATTTGGTGATATAGAAACAAAATGATCTTGCAATCCAACATTCCTCAGAAAGATTTGTTTAAGGATAATATATGTAAAATTTTGCTCTAATTTCCATTGGATAAATAGCGAGGGTAAATGTAAAGCAAAAAAAGTCAATGATTCAAGTCGTGTTATGAACAAATTCGTAGTATATTTTGAAACCGTTAAAAAATCTTTGTAATAAAAAATCATGGACAAATCAATATGTATATAGAAATAGTCCCATGATAAGCCCGATTGAGTTACCTGAGTTATTATCAGCTTATAAGTGAGCATACTAGCTATATCAATCTATGTGATATAAGATTGAACTTTAGCGTCAAAGTAGTAAATTTTAGGGACTTAAGTGTCGATAAAGTAAACCTTGAGGGCGTTTCAGTTTATGCCATCAAGTATGATTGTTATTTCGTTCACATCTTTGGGGTCATTAAATTAAACTATTAACTTGATTAATAGGGGTCAAGTGTGACTTGTTATTGAAAAGCACAGACACACTTAATCAATCCATAAAATGGTGTTTGATGATGATTTTGAGGAGAAAAGTGAAGAAGATGGATTAGGGCTTTTAGTGAGAGAAAGTAGAGAGATGGGAGAGAACAATTGCTGTAAATTGGAATTTGATTAATGGCAAAAGTTAAAAGCCTTACACTTTGGTATTTATACCATGGCTTAATTCCTTGTTAGTTAGGACCATTTCCTAAATAAAACTTAACATATATACAATATTACACTTTACCCCCTAGACTATCTATTACAACTTTCTAGTACCTAACAATCTCCCCCTTTGTAATAGTAGACTAGGTTGCATATCTTTGAAGACTTCTGTGTTTGTAAGGCTGGAGCTGAGAATTGAACCGTTGAGCAGTTATGTTGATAAAACAGCATCAGCCTTTAATCATCAGTGACAGACATACTTTTAATCGGCTTTTCAACCAATATAAAGTATTCCAGAAGACTTCATGCAAATCGACTGAATGTAGACCCATAGATAGAGCGGTTAGCAGCGGAAGTCCTTTCTTGAAGTTGTGGCGTTTGTCGATTTGCTGCAGATCCTTGTTCCTGATGTTTGTTGAAGTTGAAGCAGTGCGGAATGTTGATATGTTGTGGATTTTCTGACCGTTGTTAATAATGTTTGAGTACGGTCATAGAATCCCTTATCTGATTTATTGACTGTTGTTGATAAGATTGAAGTACACTCATCAGATTTTCTATCAGACATAGTGACCGTTGTTGATAAGAATGGAGTACGGTCGTCTGATCTTCGCACAAGAATGTATCAGGGTAACCCAGGATCACATAGATTTCCTGTTAGCACAACAGTTACAGAAACTGCGTGACCTACGTTCAGTGTTGGCATTGATGTTAGCACTGGTAGGATTTCCATTCAATCATCGTGGAATACCAATAATTTTGGTATCACCATGAATGTTCCGGCAATATCTCAAAGATATGCTTGGTAGAGTGACTGTGTCCTAGAGAAATTTAATTCGGTTCTAGACTCTATATGTGGACAAACGAAGGCGAGGACTGGGGGTGGGTCCTCTTTTTCAATATCAACAATCTCCAAATGAGATGTCGATAGTGGATGTGGTTATCTCCGTGATTTTGAAACAAGTACTTTTTGTACTTGAGTGGTCAGTGGGGGTTGTGCATTGCATCACTGGGTCCATGATGTCTTAATCAGAAAGCAACATATGCAATCTGATATAGATGAGGTTACCCGGTCATTTGTTCGGTTTAGGGAGGGTTTTCCGTTTTCTTTTAACCCTTTCACACACGCTCCTCACTCAACTCACTTTTTTCATTTTTCAACCACACCCTCGTTTTTGTTTTTACCATGTGATAAGCTGATTTGCACCCCATACTTCATACCCCCTCTCAATTTTTACCTCAGCGCACCCCAATCAAGATCCCATGATACTTGATTCTGCTCACCTAGACCTAGGGACCCTCACTTTTTAGTTCCTATATTGTCGGTGGCTCCGGGGAAGATCATGCTGGGTTTAGCAGATCATAGGAGTAATTTGAGAGTGGAATATTACGCACATGTTCATTTTAATCAGCTTTTTGAAGATGTTTCGTTTTAGGAGTTTCACATGGATTTTAGGTAACACCGGACTCACTTAGAGTATCCGTTAGCACACGGTATGAATCGGTAGTCGTTTGCACAACCGTTGGTTCAAATGTGTGACCTGCGTTTAGAGTTGGCTTGATTTTAGCTCTAGCAGGATTTCCACTCGATCCTCATGAAACATCAGATTGTGATGCCACTATGAGTGTTCCGATGGATTCACGGAGATCCATGTTTGTAGTGCAGGTGTCCTATATTGGAAATATTCTTGGTGGTGAGAACTAGACACACTGTGCATACAAAGAGACTTAACCCGGGGCAGGAGGTTATTATTATTCAATACCGACATACTCCGAATGAGTAGTCAGTAGCTTTTGTGCTACGTCCCCTGATGAAATGAAACAAATCCATGTTGAGAGGAATTTGAGTAGTTGGTGGTGGCGTGCATTTGCTTTACTGAGCCAGTAAAGTCTAGTGAAACATTCAACGAATGAATGATCACCTATTTAATTGGTTACCCGGTTTGTTTTCGGTTTGGATGCACTCATAAGGTGTGTTTTCTTTGATTTATCATGTTTTCACATCACCTTGCACTCACCTATTACTATACCCTAGACCTAAACCCTCACATTTACCAGTTGGCTGAAATATTTCCCTGGGAAGGTGTGGCCGGATCTGGCAAACCATGGGAAGGTATGTCTTTTGAAGTAGTAAGTAACGAGAATTAAAAGAATTTGTAATAAACAGATGCAATCTTTACTAGAGAACTAGTAAAGAGATCGTTTACGGATATTACAACAACTTATGATTAACGTTACAAACATAAAACTTTTTTATTTGGGTATTTTGTTTTTGTTTTTCTGAATTTTCTCCCCCTAGAAATAATAATTCTCCCGCTAGAATTAATATTTCTCCCCCTCGACAAAACAAAAGTAATTGACAAGTTTTGAGATCGAAGGACGTACCTTATACATCGTTGGAGGGTTGAAGGAGAGGTTTTGCGGTTAAGCTTGATTGAGATTTGTGGTTTCTTTTAAGAGCGGGTTCTGAATCTGTTTTGATCAGAAGCCATTTTCTGTTGAGGACCGGGTTTCAAGCTGAAGTACTTGAAAGTCATTTCGTTGAAGCTCGGGTCATACACTGAAGTGTGTATAAACCATACTGTTGAGGTTCGAGTTATACACTGAAGTGTGTATAAGTCATTCTGTTGAGACTCGAATTATACACTGAATTGTGTATAAGTCATTCTGTTGAGGCTCGAGTTATACACTGAAGTGTGTATAAGTCATAAACGTTGAAATGCGAGTTATACACCGAGATGTGTATAAGTCATAAACATCTCATACTCATAAAGTGAATGACCATAAATAATCATATCTCATACTTAGCAACCATTTGACCAGATATGTATATGTTTCTACTATATAGAAGTTGTCACTCTCTATTAATTAAATATTAAATTATATAACTTTATCTACGGATCCGGATCCGGTGAGGACTCTTTTCCCGGTGAGGATTGCGGGAACTCCAAAAAAACTCTAAAAATGATCCAAAACAAACTTTTTTCAAAAACTTTCTCTTTTAAACATTAAAATCGCAGCATATAAGATCCAAAATTTTTTAAAAAAATGATAAAAAAAATATGGATCATTGTTATGATCCGCAAAAAAAAATGGATCATAATTTTTTTTGGTCAAATGTAGTAATAATTATGGGGAGTTATATATTTTTTTTTGAAATTTTTTGGAATGTTTTTGAGTTGTCCTCACGAGTCCTCACCATTTTTAAAGTCCTCACAGGTTCCCACTTCCTCTATCTACAATTACATACCATTAAATTTTATGTTCACACGATCTCAAAGACAATAATGTAGCACTTTAGGTACAAATATACAAACTCAACGTACTTACGTTAAAACTGAACAAATCACCAAAAATCTATTACGTCTTTTGTTTTCAGTTTTCTCTGTGTGACAAAATAAAATGAGGGAAGGGGATGTAGATTATAAACGAAAAAACGCAAATTAAATATGTTGATTATATAATTAAGGTGAATTTCAATCAAATGCAAATTCTGTTTAAATGAGATGGAAAAAATGAACTTTCATAAAAATAAATACCGAATGTTTAAGTGTCTCAAATAAATCTTAAAATAGGCTTAAATTTTAAAATTGGCCTAAAATGACAAGAGGAGCCGAAATATATTGCACAAACAAGTCTAAAATCAAAATAAAAAAAAAACTTTAAAATGCAAATAACTTTCAAAATACATCGTTTTTCATTCCGAATATTATGTAGGCATTTTAGCACCACGCCCTACATCTTGCCAGCTACAATTTGACTGGTCATGAGATTGAAATGGTGCCTCATAAGTCATAACCCGAGTTATGCATATTTTAGTGTAACATCTTTTTTCTCACACAATTTTGGGCTGAGAAAAAAACAAAAGGGGCCTATTCTCCCTGATTGGGCCTGCATGAGAAGGCCTGTGGTCACACCTTTCATAACGTGTTGCACGAGTTTATCTTAAAGAATATTTCGTTAGAAAATATTAGTTTATGTCCGCATTAGAATTGTCATTCAAGCAAATGCAATAGATTCAACGTAAAAGGGAAAAGATAACTATCAAAAAAGTATGTTGGAATTTAGATTTAAATATTTAGATATTAGAAAGAGGACAAAAATAGAAAAAAGAATATATATATTGACAAAAACAAAAGACGAAAGCACAAAAAAAGAATGCATGGGCACATTAGGAACGTCGATTGATTGATACGCATATAATACTACATGCCAGGTCACTTGAATAAAAGCTGCATGCATACCTTTTTTCTAAAAAGATCATTAAAAACATAAAGCTGCATAAACCACCTCCCCTATGTCTACAATTTAATATTTAATTATAAGTTTAATGAAGTTAATCAAGATTTTATCATATTTAAAGACATATATGCGTGAATGCATGTGAGGAGAGTTAACATGGTAAATGGACGGATGTTTGATACAGGGATCTTTTGAGTGCGGAAGTAGTCATTAGGAATCATCTGTGTAATACTTCCTCCGATTCAAAATAAGTGCTACACTTTTCATAAATAGGTGATTCAAAATAAGTGTTACACTTTCCATAAATGACAAAAAATAATAGGACTCACACCCACTAACTATCTACTTTAATAAAGTGAAATGACTCATTTACCCTTACTTTTTACTTTTAAACATCATTAACTTCACTTTATTCAAAAGGTGTGGGACCCATAATCCACTAATCATTCAATTAATCTAATTTAACCATCATTACACTATTTTAGTTCAAAAACCGTGAAAGTAGAAGTGTAACACTTATTTTGAATCGGAAGAAGTATATAAAAGAGTTTTTCTAACTTATATTTTTTGAAGGATATATCATAAATCGCACTTAATTGAGTTATTATTTCTTAAATATTTTAAATTATACTAATGAACTTTAAATTTTATAATTTAGAAATATATTTATTTATTTATTCATAGAATTTGTACGTGTGCATTAAAAAGATATTCTACTTAAATTTCAAGAAATTTTCTAAATGTTTTATAATATTTATAAATTATGAATAAGTTATAAGTGAAATGTTCAAGGTGGTTCATTAATTTTATCTAGTCCCAAGGTACATTTATTAGCCCCTAGATCAAGAAAAATTAATGGTCAAGATCAAGATTCAAAACCACCACCACCACTACAAGCACATGTGCTTCTCCGGCGGCCGTAGACGGCGGCGGACGGCGGCGATGGGCGGCGGTCGGCGGCGGTCGGCCGGCGGCCGGAGGTGGCCCCCGGCGATTGTGACCGGTGGTGGTAGTCGTGACTGGAAGCACATGTGCTTCGTGACATGTTTTGATTTTTTTTCCGTGTAGTAAAGCACATGTGCTTCATAACGTCAAGCACATGTGCTTCGTGATTCAAACACAAATGACTTGTTTGTAAGTTACATGTGTTCAGGAACAAAAACACATGTGCTTGGCTTTATGAAGCATTGGCTTTATGAAGCACATGTGCTTGGCTTTATGAAGCACATGTGCTTCATAATGATGTGTTCATCACTTGTTTTGATTTTTTTTTCTGTGTAGTGAAGCACATGTGCTTCATAACGTCAAGCACATATGCTTCGTGATTCAAACACAAATGACTTGCTTGTAAGTTACATGTGTTCAGGAACAAAAACACATGTGCTTGGCTTTATGAAGCACATGTGCTTGGCTTTATGAAGCACATGTGCTTCATAATGATGTTGTAACACCGCATTTTTTTTTAAATATCTAATTTAGCATTAACTAAGGTTACGGAAGCATTTAGTCCAATTCATAATTACTTTAGTTTTACAAACCATGGTCCCACAAAATATTACAAACCAAGAGTTAGTTAAAAAGACGGTATTACTAAACACGGCTCATTTAACAAAACATAAATTTAAGCATGGTCAAACTTCCCGTCCGAGCCCGACCCGTTCAAGCCTTCCAACCTGAAATGTGTCAAAGAGGGAGGGATTAGCACAAAAGCTAAGTGAATGGATTCCTAACACTAGCAACTACACTAATCACTTAAACACGGAAGTTATAAAAACATATCCGGTTGGGTAGTCACTTAAACGCGGAAGTTATAAAAACATCTCCGGTTGGGTAATCACTTAGAAGATCGGCGGCTTTGCGGGCCTTAAACCATGGTCGGCCAAAACCACGGTAACCGATAGCGTTTCGTATCTAACACCCGGGCAACTCCCTCCCCTTAACCATGCAACAAATACAGGTAAGGTCGGATACCCTATTAGTCGATACCCTGTGCCCAGCCGTTCTCCTTCCGACACTGACCTCATCCCGAATGTGCACATAGTCATGTATGGTATTCCCTAACACTAGGCATACATAACAAGTAGACTAGCTACGAAAAACACCGCGAAAAAACGTCACGACAGAGTTCCCAATCGCGAACTCTAGTTCACGATCGCGAACTAAAGTTCGCGTCGGGAACTCCAGTCGTGAACTACTTCGCGACTAACCACCAACTTAGCTGGACCAACTTCACGATCGTTAAGTGGAGTTCACGCCGTGAACTCCCCTTGTCTGGTAATTTCCTGCGATTTTCTTTATAATACCAATACCAAACAAATAAACCGAAACCCGAGTTGTAGGTTGAATCCATTCACCTTTCAACTTCCGATCCTTAACTCAGTGAGCTAGTATCACTGAGTATCCTTCCCGGTTCCTGTAACAAGTATACCGAGTTAGTGATAATCCACCGAATTGTCAAAATCATCAATTTCAACAACTAAACACACAACACTCACAAAATGCATACTTTATGACATTTCCAACTAGCACAATTCCTTCATCAATACAATTGACCATTTTGACCATTTAGCAAGTATTCACACCTAGTTGACCCAAACGGGCCAAAAACCCGAACATGATCCTAACACTTCCACATTTCCATCAACTAGCAATTAACCTTTCAACTAGCAATTCACAATCCTATAACAATTCCACCAAGTTGACAACTATCACAATTCCAAGTAACATACTTGTATAATCACTAGATCACCATTTTGACAAAATCATCCAAACACTAGTTAAATTACTTCACCATTTAATTAATACTAGGTTTTTAACATCCATAACTTACCAAACACGATTTCACAACCTAATAAACAATTCTATCCATCCAAAACTCAAGAAATCCAAGATTCATCAAAACCCACCTTCAACTTCCACCATTAATGGAGGTTGAAGGTGTTTTTCACCAAATCTTGTCTTCCTACCACAAACAACCATACATTTTATGTGAAAGCTTGTATAAACATAAACTACAACATCCATAACAAGATTCATCAACAAGCTACACAAACCCTAGTTCAAGTTCTAGCTCAAGAACACCAAGAACAAGCAAGAGAAAGGATGTAACTTACTTCTAGACTTCTTCTACACAAACTTGGGTATAAAATCGTGTCCTAGCACCAAGAACAAGCTCAAGAAGGTGATGAACAAGTAGAGAGAAAAAGATGAAGTCTTGCAATGAAATAGTGAAGTATATGGATAATGTTTGAACAATTGAAACAAAGAAGAAAAGGAGGGTTTCTCCCTCCCTCTCTCTTGACCGGCCAAGCCCACAAGGTGGGGCCCTTTTGTGGCTTTTTATTAATTAACAGTATTTGTCTGAAAAGTCCCTTTCGTAATTAATTTATTTAAAATAGCAAACGGACTCCAATTTTAAAAACGAAAGCATTTCCGAAAACGATTTTTAACAAGGAATCCAAAGATATAAAAATCACGTTTTCACTCCAAATATTTCACAAGTCGGGTATTTTAACCCCTTGGTTAAAATACCGCAAAAGACAGCAGGCTAATTAAATTAACTAAGCATTTAATCAGATAATCATTCTATAAGATACCTTAAGGTCAATAAACTACTAGGCCGGGTTTTGGGATGTTACAGATGTGTTCGTCACTTGTTTTGATTTTTTTTCCGTGTAGTGAAACACATGTGCTTCATGACGTCAAGCACATGTGCTTCGTGATTCAAACACAAATGACTTGTTTGTAAGTTACATGTGTTCAGGAGCAAAAACACATGTGCTTGGCTTTATGAAGCATTGACTTTATGAAGCACATGTGCTTGGCTTTATGAAGCACATGTGCTTCATAATGATGTGTTCGTCACTTGTTTTGATTTTTTTCCGTGTAGTGAAGCACATGTGCTTCATAACATCAAGCACATGTGCTTCGTATGCTCCCTTGTGTGTGTTGGAAACTCATGGTTTTAGTGACTTGAAGCACATGTGTTTCGTGACCTGAAGCACATGTGCTTCGAAGTAATATGCTGTGTTTTAGTGAAGCATATGTGCTTCGATACATCAATACCACCACCACCCCCATTAACACCAGCACCTTCACTGTCAGCCACCACCACCATCGCCGGCCGCCGACGGCGGACGGCGGTGGTTTTAGGTGGGGGATTTGATCTTGTCCATCTTGATCCAATGGCTAGGATTTGTCCCTTGGAACTACACAAATCCTTTGGACTTCGTAGAATACAACTCTAAGTTATAAGTACAATCTTAAACTAAACTTATAACTCTTATGTAGTAAAGTTAATTTAGAACTCACTGAATAATGAGTACATTTTGTTTGTGAATAGGAACATTGTGAAGGGGAATAATATCCATCCAAGATTTCTCGAATTCAAAAAAACGCGGAATTTGTTAATTTGGAGAACTTGATCAATGTAATCTAAGTAATAAAATAGTTCGAAATTGTTATCTTTATAGGGGCTGACAAACCTTTTCAATCATAAAAATCTAAAAGTGTCTATGCACGGTCTTCTTCCAGAATTTTGGCACCATTTTACGTTTCTTAGTATTTGTATCTTTGCTCAGTTTGCTTGATAACTAAATACTGCAAATCAATTTCTTTAAATTGTTTATTATCTTTTGCACAATATTCAAATATACATCATAGATTTCTGTTCCTTGGAATTTGAATATTTCAGTGTTTTACTTTTCGAAAGGGATCAATTTTATAAAACATAAAACTTAAAAGTGGTAATATATACACCACAAATTAATTTTTTTTATTACCGAAGGGTTAATGGTTTAACGATAAAAGTGTTTGCCTCCAACTAACCTTAAGATTGAGGACTCAAGTCCCATTGTGGATATATGTAAATTTAGGAGTAAATCCGTTCAAAAAAAAATATACATCACAATTTTTAATTGATACACCATAACTATTGTTTTATTTGGTTGTATAATTCATTTATTTGGAACAGCAAATGATAACAACGAAAGCATACTCGCAATATTCCAACGAGCACCCCGGGTTCGAGCTTCTATACAGGGCAAACTCAGCCCCACAGGGGTTTTCCAGGGAAAAATCCCCGTATTTAACACCACAAGAGGTGTATTATAGGAATTGAACTCCCAGGGTAAAACACATACTTCAATCCAGCTGGGCTAAACATCATTTGCATTTAGTTGTACAATTAATTTTTAAAATTGTACCATTTGATGTAAACATTAAAAATTATGGTGCAAAAATAATTTCAAACTTAAATCGAATAAGTTTCATGAAATAAGTGAAATCAAAATTTCAAGAGAATTATTTTCGCAATTACTTAAAATTTTCAGTCTAACTTGCAAGTGTATGAAATTACCTTTTTTCAAGGTTTAGCTTTATTTGACTCGGTGTTTCAAATCCGTTAAATACATTTGAGCATTGGTTGCTCCCTATTTTCGCTGTCAATTTGATCGGCCAATTTAGGATAAGATATCAATTTACTTATTTTTCTAATCTCCTTTTGACTTATTATTCTTCATCCAGGTCAAACCATATTTTCTTCATCTCCACCGCTGCCGCCAACACCTGTCTTCTTCTTGTCCGGCCGCCATCACCACACCATTCTTCGTGTCCAAAAGCCCTTAAATAAAAAAAATAAAATAAAATTCTGGTTCTATTATGTTCGTCTCCATCAACATTTATATTTTTCGTCTCTGAAAATTGGAAATCGAGACCTGAAAATTTGAAGAAATCTTTGTGTTTAATCAGATCTGAAAATCGAGTGTGTATATGTTCTATTAGATCTGCAAATCGAGATATCAGTGTGTTTTATTAGCCCTTTTTTTGTTCGAGCTTAAATGCACCGCCAGCATCCTCTCCCGCCACCACCATCCTCACACAAACAGATCTGTGGCACCATGGCGGTCGGACAAAGAGGGAAGGGTCCAGAAAAAGGGGGCGATGTGGAGCAGAGGAGGAGCGGCTGATGTTGTGTTATCTTTTTACAGGTTGTTTATGTTTTTATTATTCTATATAATAAATATAAGGAAAATACTATTAAGTGCCTTTAGGGGATTATTTAAGAAAATAATCATTGTTTAAATATAAATATAGAACTTTATAAATAAAATAAAATAAAATAAAACAAAACGTATAATCTAAATCATTGGCAAGTATAAATAATTAAATATATTTCAAAACTTGTGTAGATTACAACTGCGTATGTAACAAATCAATAAATATCAAGTATAAATATATTTCAAAATATAGTTAGAAAATTAAAACTAAGGGACTGTTTGGAAAAGTTTATTATTAGCTTGATAAGCTTAAATAAACTTAAATTTTTTAATTTATTTAGATTTATTAAGCTAATAAACTAATAAAACTTCTTAATAATATTTCCCAAACATGCTCTAAGTTATAAATATACTTAAAAATAATGTACATGAAATACCTTTAGTGACCATTTCTCCGCCTAGAATAAAAGGGTAATATAATGTAGATTCGTTCCTATGGTTCGATCCTTCCCATTAGGCTAGTGGGTATACACCACACCACCACCACACCACATCATTTGGTGGAAATACTCACCACACCACACCACACCACACTATTTTATTTTCCATCTCATCATTTCTTTTCCATTTATTTTTTAAACATAATATTAAACTTCCATTAAAAATACTTAAAAATAACAATACATTAAATTAAAAATACAAATACTTAAAATTAAAAATACAAATACTTAAAATTAAAAATACTTAAAATAAAAAAACTACAATCCTAAATCGCTCATGACTTTTCGAGCCCTTTCCTTCGCGGCTAGGAAATGTTGAAGATCTTCTTGCGGCATGCCTGGCGGCGGTTGCATACTCAAAATATTCAAATTATTGATCATTCTTTGTTCGGTTGCAAGCGCCCTATCTCTTTCATCTTTCTCCCTCTCTTGCTGACGTCGTTCTTGTTCCAGTTGAACTTGTTGACGACGCATCTCTACGCGCTCTTTCGTTGCCTCAAAGTGCTCGTTTAATCGTTTTTGAATGTCTTCCCTATGCTTGCTCTTCGCTTCCTTTTCCGCCGCATGCCTACCCGCTCGTTTAGCCTTGTCTCTTCCAATTGGTTGTTCAAGAGGAGTTGGGGTTTCATCAATGTCGTCGAATAGGTCATCGGGAAATTCATCGTCCCCTGCATTAAGGTCGACACGAGAACGACCATCAGAAACGTCAACTGATTGTGAACTTTTTGAGCGCTTCGATTGTTGTTGATCTTTAGTAATTGTGCCGATCCATTTTGGATCCTCTTTTAAAATCAACCAATGTCGATCTAGCTCAAAAGCATGGCCCTTTTTTTCAACTTTGTATTGTTTCTTGGCGGCCTCCATAACATCAAACGCGGCCATTCCGCTACGTCTTTCCGACGAGAGTTTGTTGTATATACCATTGAATTTTGTAACCTTGTTGTTTATGTCACGCCATTTGCTACTAAGACTATTGTCTTTTCGGTATGGCGCGACTTCCAGGAAGTTATGAAATTTAGAAAGAATGGCTTCCCAATAGTTTTTAATTCTCATGTCATTCCCGTCCTTCTCGTTTTTAGAAGTCGCACACCAAGCTCGGCACAACGCAAGTTCCTCCTTTTCCGTCCATGGAAGTTGTGTGTCTTCTTCCACATCTGCTTCCCTAACGTCTTCAACAACCTCTTTTTCTTTCCTTTTCCCTTTTCCTTTCCTTTTCCCTTTTCGCTTGCTCCCCCCCCCCCCCCCCCCCGCTTGTCGTTCTTGTGTTTGGGTTTGTTGATGAATTTCTTGTTGTTGAAAATATTGGCCGGTGGGTGCAAATTGAGATACACTTTGTGAATATTGGGGCTGTTGAAATTGAGGGAGTTGATATTGAGGTGCGATTTGTGGATAAAATTGTGGAGGTGGGACAACACCGGAACTTAGGATGTTGACATACGGCTCGTAGCTACCAAATCCTAGGTTCGGTGGTATATTTTGTTGTGAAGGTTGGTTGGGTGTTTGTGGAGGATTGTTGTGTGGATCCATTGTAAGTAGAGAGGTATGAAGATAGGAGTTTGTAGAGAGTAAAATGGGTTAATTGTGTGTGTAAAATGAGTGAAAGTGTGTAATATATATAGGTAAATAATTTTTAAAAAAAAAAGTTTTTTTTTTTAATTGTAACGGCTATAATGTCGTTGTACAACGGCTACTTTAGATCAAAAACAACAATCCACGCCCGTTGCCGAGTGTTGTCCGTGCCCCTCTCTCGCCACGCCTCACCCCAACACCGTTGTGTGGGGGGGGGGGGGGTGGGGAGGCGGTGTTCCGATCTCTCGCCACGCCGTGGCTTTGTCCACATCAGCTCCCACGCCGGTGGGCGTGAACCCATACCGGCAAGCCTTAAAACGCGACTGGATGTTATGGATTCATATTACATCTTATATCATAAAGTTTTAATTTTAATATATTGTCTAATTTACTATAATAGATGTATAGTATGGTGTAAAAATACATATTTATTTAAAAATGTGATATAACCAAAACCAACGGTGTAACAATCTTGCACCTTAAATATAAATTGAAGGATAAACTAATCCCTCTAAGTAAAAAGTATGTAGATTAACTTTCTTCTTTACATCGTGAATGTCATATTTAGTTACTATGCAACCTTTTCTATTATACATTTTTCCATATGAAAGTGAATCACTTTTAAGTTTACGTTTTTTGAGACAAAATAAGGTAACAAAAAACTAGTGAAATTAAATGAGGTAATTATAATGGATGGTCCCCACATCTTGTACTATTTTGTTGCTTTTTATAGGAAGATGACAAAAATGGATGGACCCCACATCTTTACTGATGTTTAAATATGCATAAGTGTGGGTAAAGGGATAATTTTACATATAAAAACTTACTGAACAAGATAACTTATTAAAGTGATTTACTTATTTTGATACACATTAAAAAAATGATTCATTTATTTTGATACGTAGCAAATAAAAAAGTCAGCAAAAGGGTAACAAAAAGCTGTGCTACTTTTGCATGCAATTTGGATACATGTGTTTCATGAGAATAATATCTTCTTAATTGAAGTGCAAGAACGAGTGATGTACATCGAAAGGGTAACAAAAGATGTGCATTTTCTCAGATATAAATTAATAAATCTGTTTTACAAACGTGAAACTTGAAATAAAATATTGAATGGCAAGAATAAATAAATATTTAAAAAAAATATCATAAACAAAATGAAAGACCCTGACATCATCACCTTTCTAGAACGTTTCCCAATCTGCCGCAATAATCCAACAATTTTACTTTTATTAAACGTCATACTTCGTATAAGATTTGTGCCAATGTTACATTCTGTTAGTAACTGAAAGTTGTCTCCAAATCGATATCATTGATGCGCTTTCTTCTGAAGCAGTCACTTTCTTCTGAAGTAATGGTTAGTTGTTTTCTTCGGTTTAAGTTAGCATTAAGGGACGAGAGGGGATGGGATAATTGGTTATTAAAATATATGAGAGATGATAATTCTTTTTAACTTTTTCTTCATGCTCACTTTTAAACTTGATATGTGTAATTCATTAAATTTTTTCTTCATATTATTCATTGATTTTAACACATATCATTATTAAATTGGTAGACACATAAGTAGGAACAAATGATACGAACCTACGGTACCATATCTCTTAATATAAAAAAATAGCACTTTTTTATGTGTATATTTTATTATGCGTCGAACCCAAAAATAACAAGTTAATAAGTAATGTTGGCATTATTGTGTAAGTTGACTGTCAACTGACGTAAAACTAACTTTATAAAAACTGAAGTGACAATTCATACTTCCTCCGTTTCAAAATAAGTGATACACTTTCCATTTTGAGGTGTTTCAAAATAAGTGATACACTTTAAAAACTTACTATATTTGGTAAAAGGTAGTGGGGACCACATTCACTAACTGTCTCATTTAATAAAATGAAAAGACATATGTACCCTTACTTTTACTTTTAAACATCATTAAATTCACTTTAATCAATATATGTGGGATCCAACATCTACTAACTATAAAATTGTTGATCTAATTAACCTCCATTATCATATTTTACCTCAAAAAACGTGAACTCTAATTTGTATCACTTTATTTTGAAACGGATGAAGTATTACAATTAAAAGCAGTCTAAACTAGGCTTAAATTTTAAGTGAAAATATAAAGGTAAAAATAAGAAGAAATGATTGATGTGAGATCACATATTACGTAATGAACAAATTAAGCTTATTTATGTTTATTTAATTAGTAATGTTACCTCCATATTAAAATAAGTGATAAACTTTTTATTTATAAATGAATCAAAATAAGTGATATAATTCCACAATTTATGTTATTCGGTAACTCATTCTCCACTATCTACTTTAATAAAATAAAATTATTCTTTTACGGTTACCTTTACTTTTAATTATCATTAATATCACTTTATTCAAAATAAATGAGACACATTCTCAACTAATTATCAACTTTAATATATTTTAATCAAAATATTAATTTTTTTTACCTCAAAAGCTGTGAAACATCATATGTATCACTTATTTTGATATAAATTACCGAAATTGTCCTTATGATTTTTCCCGATTCTGCTTTTTTGTCCATAAACTTTTCTTTTCAAGATTTCTGTCATGTGCTTTTTAAAATCTTGTTATATGTCTCTACGTCCAAATTTGGCTGTTAACTAACGAAGATGCCAAAAAAATAAGAGTATTTTGCTCATTTTCCATTTTGTTTTTTATTTCTACTTTTTTCTTTATTAATTCTTTCTTCATCTTTTTTACTCATTCTTCGGTAACAATTAAATATGAGAGCTGATTCGTACAGAGCATATTTTGTAAATGTAGAGCAATTTTTGGTAGAAAGACAATTGTACCCTCTCTCATTTTACCCCCTCCAACTAAAACTCTTTCCTTCTAAAAATTAATTAAGCCTTTGAACCCTTCTTATTGCCGTTCGAAAAGAAAACCTGAAGGAGAGGCCGCCGACACATCTTCAATTTATGGGTTTCATGTTTGATTTTTGATTCTTTCACGTAAGGCCTCTCCCAACCCTTACCCATCACTAAACCAATCACTAGCGCCACGTCATCGCATCCTTACTGACACGCTACTGACACGGCCGTGCCAACCCTACACATCACTAACCCATCACTAAACTCATCCTTTCCACATCATCATTTCCACATCATCATTTTAATTAATAAAAAAACACATTACATTAAATAAAAACCATTACATTAATAATAAAAATAAAAATAAAAACATTACGATTAAAAAAAACACGATTACGGAAAGAAAAAAAACAATACGGAAAAAAAAATTAACGTTGACGGAAGTGTGGCGGGAGGGTCCAAATGTGTTCGATTAAGGCATTGCGAAGTTTATGATGCACAACTCGATCACGTATCTCCTTCTCAATACGCAATTGGGCTGCAACCCGTTCATGCCATGTACGTTGTGGGTGATTTTCCGGGTTAGCGGTATAGTCTTCTTCGATTGGACAAATTGCGCGGCCGTTATCTTCCGTAATCATGTTGTGTAATATCACACAAGTGTACATGATCCGTCGTATTTTGTTCACACTGTATGGTCGTGCCGGGTTTTTAATGATTGCCCACCGTCCTTGAAGCACTCCGAAAGCTCGTTCGACATCCTTCCTAGCGGATTCTTGGAACCGCTTGAACTTCATGTTCTTTTCTTCAATTGGGCAGTTAAATGACTTGACAAGCGTTGCCCATTCCGGATAAATCCCATCAGCTAGATAATAACCCTTCGTAAATTGCTCACCCGAAATAGTAAACGGAACTACGGGAGACCTGTCTTGCCTTATTTCAGCAAACAAATCTGATTCGTTAAGGACGTTTATGTCGTTATTCGAACCCGCCGGGCCAAAGTACGCATGCCATATCCACAAATCGTATGACGCAACAGCTTCAAGCATTATTGTGGGACATCCTTGATCACCACGTGTGTATTGGCCTTGCCATGCTGTTGGACAATTTTTTCAAGGCCAATGCATACATCAATGCTACCAAGCATCCCAGGAAAACCATGTATCTCTTGATGTTTGGCATGTAAACGTTGTACATCATGAGTTGTTGGTTTTCGCAAAAACTCAGTCGAGTATAGATGGAATATACATTTACAAAAGTTGTCCAAACAATCGTACGCTGTTTGTTGACCCATGTGTAGGTACTCATCAAACATATCAGCGGCACAACCGTACGCCAATTGACGTATGGCAGAGGTACACTTTTGAAATACATTAAAACTGGGGTAACCCGTAGCGTCTCTCTTTTGACGGAAATAATCAAAATACGACGGTAGTTGACCCGGTGGATTATAAAAATGTATAGCCTGGCATATACGGATGAACAAAGGTTTCGACATGCGAAACCGTCTTCGGAAGTAGTCCGGGGGGAAAACGGCATTGTCGGCAAAGTAATCATTCCATAAACGTTCAGCAGCCGCAACGCGATCTCTTGGTATATATCTTCGTGGTGCTCTTGGCACGGTGGAATTTTCGGCTTCTTCTTGATCCAGATAATCAAGCGTTTCAATAGTTTGGTTCAAATCGAAGACGGCTGTTACATTGACATAATCTTGCCAGTAATCATCGGCGTCATCGTTTGGATCCATTGAGTGGAAAAAAAATATGGAAATTGGGAAGAGAGGAAGTATGTGATTGTGAGAGGAAGAGAGGAAGTATGTGATTGTGTGTTTAAAATGGTAGAGTATAGTGGGTTTTTATAGAGGTTGTGTGTAGTATTAATTATTTATATTTAAAAAAAAAAAAAAACAAAAAAAAAATAATTTTTGAAAAAAAAAACAAACGCTCCCTCGTCCGTACCCCTCGACGCCCTTCCCCGATCCGTCGACGCCACGACGCATACGCCACGACGCCGGCCACGACGGGCTGGTGCCAACGCCGTCGTGGCTCGACGCAAGCTCGACGTGCGCCCCGACGCAGGGTTGGCACCGGTCTAATTACGTCATATCCTATTATTTTTCTATTGTTATTATTTTTTCATTATCATACTAGTTCTTGTATTGTGGCATATATTGCTTTAATATACTCATATTAGTTCTACGCCATTAGTTCTTGAATTATTATTAACTTTGAGTTTTTTTCTTCAATTTATCTGTTTTAATTATATTGTTTTGCAGAGAATGTTTTGAAAAATTAGACCGAGTTCAGACAAATGGCATTAATAAAATCAAATAATTCTCCAGTGAAAAAATCATTTGAATGAAAGGCTATGTATGAGGGGAAAAAAGGAATGGATACTAGAGGAGAAATCCTCTTCTTTTCATTATCTTTCTTTGAATTAAAAATCTTAAGATGTGTTAATTGGAAAAAAAAGTGAAAGAAACTATATAAGAAAAGAGCAAATGATGAATAAAAATTTAGTTGGAGGGAGTAAAATGTAAAGTGTGGTAAAATGAACAAAAGGGTATAATTGTCTTTTAACATAAAATTGCTCTGTGTGGATAAAAAACGCTCTGTACGAATCAGCTCCCATTAAATATAGGAGATTTTTTCATAGAAATCTGTGTGGGGACTGGGTTTGCTATGTATAAGTATTAAACAGAATATACCCCAGAATATTCTGTTCTGTAAATATGGATAGTATATATTCCATTTCCCTAAATATGTATAACAGTCAATCTCGATTAGCTGTAATTGCTCATAGTGGTTATTAGGCTGTTAATAGGTTTAGACTTTCTTAGTTTAGAGTATAACTTTTCTGTATAAATACTTACCTCCTATGAATGAAACAGATCATCAATTCTTAAACATTTACATGGTATCAGAGCCTTCTTTGTAAACCTTCTCTTCCAATTTTTTTCTTTTCGTTTTTTTTCACAGCTACGACTGATTCCAGTCCCTCAATAGCCATGGGTGATACTGGAAATCCCCCTACCAATACCCCTGCAAAATCCATTCACCCCGTTTACACGGTTACTAATATTCAAAATAAGGTACGCACACTCGATGGTACCAAAGTAACCTACTCTTCTTGGGTGAAATTATTTAAGCTTCAAGCTCGAGGTTATAAAGTACTGCCTCATATAGACGGTACAACACCCCCGGCAACCACTGATCCGGCCTACGAAGCATGGTCAGAAATCGATGCCATTGTCTTACAATGGATTTATGGAACGATCTCTGACGACCTTCTTGCTCGAATTCTCGAGCCTGAATCCACTGTCTACGAAGCATGGAACAAAGTTAGAGAAATCTTCCTCAATAACAAAGGTTCAAGGGCTGCTGCTCTTGAACATGAATTTAACAATCTTACCCTCAGTGTTATGCCTTCTCTTGAAGCATACTGCCAGAAATTGAAGGATCTTGCTGGTCAGCTTGAAGATGTTGAATGCCCGGTCACCAAAAATCGCCTAGTGATGCAATTGGTCCGAGGATTGCCATCTGAATTCGACACAGTGGCTGCCTACATCAACCAAACGTTACCTCCATGGGATACGGCCTGCTCGATGCTCCAACTCGAGAACCAGCGACACCAAGCCCGCAATAATCATTCGCCTTCTGAAATTGCAGCCACCATCGATCAAATCCAGCCAAACCATAACCGCAGAGGTGAAGAACACCCAAATCGCAGCCGCAATCAGCCTTTGCGAAACCCTAATCGCAAATCGAACACCAATGGTAACAACTATCGATTGCAGCAGCAACATTCTCAGCCAAATCGGTCATCCAACTCGTCTCAGTTCCGCCGAAATCAGTCTTCGGGTAACAATCGGTCGTCACAAGTGACCCAACGCAACTCCTGGTCTGCGTATTCACCTCCATGGTGGGCTTCCCCATGGTGGGCCTCCCCACCACCGTGTCCTTATCCAACCCAATCTGGCTGGGCTGCTCCATGGGCTCCTCCAAATGCATTTAGTGCTGGTCCATCAAATCAGAATTGGGCTCCTTCCAATCTGCAAACTGCTCCAAAGCCCAACCCTGAAGCCCACTTTGCAGACGTTAATCCGCTGGAACCAACAGACCTACAGGCCGCGTTTTCAGCTATGAATGTGGAACCCAATGATGACGCATGGTACATGGACTCGGGTGCTACCACTCATCTCACCGCGGATGCAGGTAAAATTACTACCCCTTGTGTCTCATCTACTAAATCTGTATTTGTTGGAAATGGTAATCAAGTCCAAGTTATTGGATCAGGCCACACTACCCTAAACCATAACACCCAACCATTCCACCTTAAAAACGTCCTACACACACCACATGTTATTACAAACCTTATTTCAGTTCGCAAATTTTGTCGTCAAAATTTCGTATCTGTTGAATTTGATGAATTTGGTTTTTCTATTAAGGACCCCAAGACTGGGAAGCAACTGACGAGGCATAATAGCACTGGTGACCTCTACCCTTTCACAAATCAAGTCAAAGCTCCCGCCTTTTCGTTTTCGGTTATTTCTAGTTCGCCAACTTGGCATTTTAGACTAGGACATCCAGGTCATCATGTAATGGATGTTCTTAGCACCAATAAACTTATATCTTGCAATAAAATTAATAAAACGTTTGTATGTCACTCATGTCAAATTGCCAAACACAAGCGTCTACCCTTTAAAGACTCAACCTCCACAACACTAAAACCTTTTGACCTAATTCATGCCGACCTATGGACATCACCCATCCATAGTAACAGTGGTTTTAAATATTACCTTGTCCTCATTGATGATTTCACACATTACACATGGGTTTTTCCCCTCAAATACAAATCGGAAACCTTCGACAAAATCAAAACCTTCCATAAATTCGTTAACACTCAATTTAACACCACATTTAAAACGTTTCAATGCGACAAAGGTGGTGAATTTGACAATCACCAATTTCACTCATTTGCCAAAATCATCGGTCTCCATATTGGATTCTCATGCCCACATACATCTCAGCAAAACGGAACCGCGGAGCGCATGATCCGACGTCTCAATGAACTCATGCTCTCACTTCTCACTCACGCATCATTACCATCCTCCTTTTGGGTAGATGCTCTCCACACAGCCACCTACCTCCACAACATCCTCCCCACCAAACTTCTAAATAACCAAACACCCACATCTGCTCTATACCTTAAACATCCCACATACGATCACCTTCGCGTCTTTGGATGCGCATGTTACCCTAACCTCAATTCTACCCGATCACACAAATTAGCCCCCCGATCTACCCTATGTATATTTCTTGGCTACCCACCTCAATACCGCGGTTATCGATGCCTTTACCTCTCCACAGGAAAAGTCATCTTATCCCGCCATGTCACTTTCGATGAAACCACCTTCCCTTATAAAACCATCCACACAAACACCCAACCATGTACATACAATGACCCCAACCCAACACTATTTCAACCTCTAATTACACTAACAAACCTCACTACCCAACCAATATCCACCCCCAACCCCAACACCAACAATTCCCCGCCTATCATATCACCACCCCCCACACAACCACCACAAACCACTTCTGATTACTATCCTCTAACCTATTCTCGACGATCCACTCAACCATCTACACAACCTACCCCACCGTCACTCTCCACGCACCCCATGACCACACGATCTAAAGCTGCACGAACTCAACCAATCCAAGTGCTCACTTACACACCACCAACCCCAAACCAAACCCTAACATTTCACCAATCCCTAAATCACACAACCAAGCCTTAACTGATCCAAATTGGACTTGTGCTATGACTGATGAATACATGGCTTTAATAGATAACAACACATGGGAACTTGTGCCAAGACCACCCAACGCACATGTCATCCGATGCATGTGGCTTTATCGGCACAAATTTCATGCAAATGGGACTCTCGCTCGATACAAAGCAAGATTGGTTATTAATGGTAAATCTCAACAAGTTGGCGTTGACTGTGATGAAACTTTTAGTCCTGTCGTGAAACCCACTACCATCAGAACAGTTCTCTCTCTAGCCGTATCACGAAACTGGCCCATCCATCAACTAGACGTCAAGAATGCATTCTTACATGGGGATCTTAACGAGACTGTCTACATGTTCCAACCACCCGGATTCACAGATGACAAACACCCTAAACATGTTTGTCTCTTGCGAAAATCTTTATATGGACTCAAACAAGCACCAAGGGCATGGTATCATCGGTTTGCAAACTACATTAAAAAATGCGGCTTCAAAACTACCAAAAGCACCAAAAGCGACACGTCTCTATTTGTTTTCAAACACGGTGTCAAAATTGCCTATCTACTGTTATATGTAGATGACATAATTTTAACAGCATCAGACAACAACACTCTTCAACACTTCATTACACTATTATCTAAAGAGTTTGCAATGTCTGACCTTGGCCCTCTACACCACTTCCTCGGAATTCAAGTTCAACACACAAACGGAGGATTATTCTTATCTCAACAGCAATACGTACATGACATTCTTACTCGTGCAAATATGCAAGATTGCAAACCCTCAGCTACACCAGTCGATACAAACTCAAAACTTAGTGAAACTAGCGGCACACTCATCACCAACTCCTCTCTTTACCGCAGCTTAGCCGGTGCTCTACAATACTTAACCATCACCCGACCTGACATTGCCTACGCAGTTCAACAAGTTTGTCTCTTTATGCATGCTCCACGTGACCCACACTTTAATTTTTTAAAACGCATATTGAGATACCTAAAAGGCACCAGTCATCACGGTCTTCACCTATCACCATCCAAGTCCACCAAGTTGATAGCTTACTCCGATGCCGATCGGGGGGGATGCCCTGATTCCCGTCGTTCCACATCTGGTTACTGTGTATTCCTCGGTGACAATCTAATCTCATGGTCTTCTAAAAGACAACCAACCATTTCGCGATCCAGTGCAGAAGCCGAGTACAAAGGAGTAGCAAATGCAGCAGCTGAAACCACATGGCTTCGCAACCTTCTCTTTGAGTTACACCTTCCTCTACGACAAGCCACGATCATCTATTGTGACAATATTTCAGCTGTTTACCTCACCAAAACCCAGTACAACATCAACGCACTAAACACATTGAAATTGACATTCATTTCGTTCGCGAAAAAGTGCGGATGGGTTCGTTACGAGTGTTGCATGTCCCTGCCGACTATCAATATGCTGACATTTTCACAAAGAGGCTGCCACGACAACTATTTACACGCTTCCGATCCAGTCTCACTATCCGGCCAGCCAACCATTCGACTGCGGGGGAGTATTAAACAGAATATACCCCAGAATATTCTGTTCTGTAAATATGGATAGTATATATTCCATTTCCCTAAATATGTATAACAGTCAATCTCGATTAGCTGTAATTGCTCATAGTGTTTATTAGGCTGTTAATAGGTTTAGACTTTCTTAGTTTAGAGTATAACTTTTCTGTATAAATACTTACCTCCTATGAATGAAACAGATCATCAATTCTTAAACATTTACAATAAGAGCTCGACCCAGGGTGCTCGTTGAAATATTGCGAGTAGCTTCCGTTGTTATCATTTGTTGTTTCCAAAAATAAAAACATTAATCAAAGCGGGATAATTGCTTTTATAATCCTTGTAAAACTCATAAATTATTTCTATATCCTTCTCAAATTCATAAATTATCTATATGTCCTTCTAAATTTTATAATTACCTTCATATCCTCCAAACCTTTAAAACTATTTTTTATATCTAAAAACCTTTTTTATTATTTATTAAATCGTGATAATATTAATAATGCAAGCAAATAAACATGATCTCTAGTACATAATTAACAGATTTATTGCAAATCTATTTGATAATTATTGATATTATAATGATTTAATAAATATTAAAATATGTTTTTGGACATAAAAGAGAGTTTTAAAGATTTAGAGAGATATATAGTTTAAAAGGATATAAAGATAGAGTTGTGTTCAGGGAAGAACTCAAATATTATAAAGTCCCAAGGAACACATCACAGCCCTTGGATCAAGTTTATTCAATGATCAAGATCAATTCATTTAATTAGACACGGAGGGGTATTATCGTCCAAGCGTACAAAAATTGAAAGAGACCTTCAATCCAGAGCTTCTCAGTCGACCTTCAATCCAGAGCTTCAATCCAGAGCTTCTTTCTTTCACTGTAATTGCTTTTGCGATTTCTTCAATCCAGAGCTTCAAAAATCACTCGTACACGCAGATCTAAATCTCAAACATCGAATCGACTGCAGCAGAAATCGCAGATCTGAAATCGAAGACTTAAATCGAACGGAGATCTTAAATCGCAGAAATCGAACGGAGATCTTAAATCGAAATAAAAAAAACTAACATTATCAATGAATCTGGATCCAGAATCTGTCAATAGCAATCAAGCAGATAAATGAACCGCTGATTCAGGTAATAAAATTTATTTCAAGTTAACTAGATAATAAAATCACATGTGATTGTGTGCTTTACGTTATTTGACTGATTCATGTGAGGTTGCTAAGCGAATCACATGTGATTTGTTTGCTTAAAAACAGGGGAGGTTGGTAAGAAACAAATCACAAGTGATTCACTTTACAAAATCACATGTGATTGTGTGCTTTACGTTATTTGACTAATTTGTGTGAGGTTGCTAAGCGAATCACATGTGATTTGTTTGCTTAAAAACAGGGGAGGTTGGTAAGAAACAAATCACAAGTGATTCGCTTTACAAAATCACATGTGATTGTGTGTTTTACGTTTTTTGACTGATTCATGTGAGGCTGCTAAGCGAATCACATGTGATTTGTTTGCTTAAAAACAGGGGAGGTTGGTAAGAAATAAATCACAAGTGATTCGCTTTACAAAATCACATGCGATTGTGTGCTTTACGTTATTTGACTGATTCATGTGAGGTTGCTAAGCGAATCACATGTGATTTGTTTGCTTAAAAACATGGGAGGTTGGTAAGAAACAAATCACAAGTGATTCGCTTTACAAAATCACATGTGATTGTGTGCTTTACGTTATTTGACTGATTCATGTGAGGTTGCTAAGCGAATCACATGTGATTTGTTTGCTTAAAAACATGGGAGGTTGGTAAGAAACAAATCGCAAGTGATTCGCTTTACAAAATCACATGTGATTGTGTGCTTTACGTTTTTTGACTGATTCATGTGAGGTTGCTAAGCGAATCACATGTGATTTGTTTGCTTAAAAACAGGGGAGGTTGGTGAGAAATAAATCACAAGTGGTTCGCTTTACAAAATCACATGTGATTGTGTGCTTTACGTTATTTGACTGATTCATGTGAGGTTGCTAAGCGAATCACATGTGATTTGTTTGCTTAAAAACATGGGAGGTTGGTAAGAAACAAATCACAAGTGATTCGCTTTACAAAATCACATGTGATTGTGTGCTTTACGTTATTTGACTGATTCATGTGAGGTTGCTAAGCGAATCACATGTGATTTGTTTGCTTAAAAACAGGGGAGGTTGGTAAGAAACAAATCACAAGTGATTCGCTTTACAAAATCACATGTGATTGTGTGTTTTACGTTATTTAACTGATTCATGTGAGGTTGCTAAGCGAATCACATGTGATTTGTTTGCTTAAAAACAGGGGAGGTTGATAAAAAAACAAATCACAAGTGATTCGCTTTACAAAATCACATGTGATTGTATGAGCACAACTTTGCTAGTAGAATGAGAGTGTGCAGAGAAGTAACAAGTCTTCCAAGACTTAAAAAGATGGATTTTCAAACATATTTGGATGGTCAATGACCTTGGTTTGAGAAGAAAAGAAAAAGCAAAAAGGAGTTTCCATTTTGGTGATTAACTTGAAAAGTGGAAAAATAGTGTTGTGTCATGTGTCTTGTGATAGACAGAAATGAAGGGGTAGAAAGTTTGTGAGTGGTGTTTTAATGAGGAAAGTTGAACAACTTTGGGAATGCATGTATGCATGAGAAATTGAGCTAATAACCAAAATATGAAAATCTAGGGGATGGGAAATGAAATCTTGACAGGAGGAAGAGACAAGCCAAAAACCATTTGACTTTTGAGAAAAAGGAGGAAGAGTATTAATTTTATGTATTTAGTATAAGTGGGTATTTGTAGTATCAAATGATGTATTATTTCAACTTACATTTTATTTGATAATTAATGATGGTTAATTATTAGTTGTAGAATATTATTTGGATGACTATTTTGTCATTATAAATATTTATGTTTAATTCACAAATTAAATTATTAGTCTCGTTATTAATTATTAAATCACATGTGATTTTATTATATCACTTTTGATTTCATTAAAAATCACATGTGATTTTGTTATGTAAAACAGAGTTTTTATTATAAAACAGAGGAGTCTATATACATAACAAAATCACATGTGATTGAAAAGTAAATATCAAGTGCACAAAAACAGTGACATGTACATAGAAACAATAACATGTGATTGTTAATAAAAATCACAAGTAATTGGAAAGTACACATCAATTGCACAAAAACGGAACATGTCACTTAGTATTAAATCACTGTTGATGTTGTTCCCAATCACATGTGATTATGGTAAGTAAACAAAGTTATTTCATAAAACAGAGGAGTATATACACATAACAAAATCACATATGATTGGAAAGTAAACATCAAGTGCACAAAAACAGAACATGTTATAACTTAGTATTACATCACATGTGATTTTATTAACTTTCACTTGTGATTCCGTCAGCAATCACATGTGATTTTGTTAAGTAAATCATAGTTATTTCAACTGGAACTAATGTTTTTGACGTGGATGGTTCATTGCTAATTGATCTTTTAAGCCTTATTTTGATCTTCTTTGACACCTCAACAGTTTTTGTTTTTGATGGTGATAGAGGTCTTTTTCTACCAATATTAACATTAGTTCGTATCTCATGTAACTTAGATAACATAGTGAATTCATCATCAACACCTATAAAACACAAAGAAGCAAGTTATGACAACTAATAACAATATGAGATAGTTAAATGAAATCACATGTGATTGAACTCACAATCTCACATAAACAACTGTAATTTAGCTTACAAATCACATGTGATTGAAAGCTATTTGACTGTGATTAGGTGAGATACTGAGAACAATCACATGTGATTGAACTAAAATAACATAATAATCAAATAATAAATAATAATCACATGTGATTTAAAAACAGAGTAAACATAAAAATAATAAAACATGTGAACACAGTAAAATCACATGTGATTTACAACTAAAAAACACTAAAAAGCTGAAAATATATAATAAAATCAGTGAAATCACATGTGATTTAAAAACAGAGTACACGTAAAAATAATAAACGGCAAATAACATGTGAATACAATAAAATCAGATGTGATTTACAACTAAATAACACTAGAAAGCTGAAATCTATAATAAAAACAGTAAAATCACATATAATCAAATAAGTTATAAAAAATAATTATAATGGACAATGTTTAAACACAACGAAAGAGATAATAATTTCAAACAAACAGGGGATTTAAAACTATACAGACATAGAATCACATATGATTAACTACTAAAAAACATCTGATGTAAAACTATACAGATTCAATCACATATGATTAACTAAATATATATACACAATCACATGTGATTAACTAAAACAAATATGTGATTTAATACTAAATAGAGACACAATCACAAGTGATAAACCAGGAAAATATGTGTTTGAAAACTAGACAGATTAAAATCACATGTGATTTAAAACTAAAAATGTGATTATATGAACAATCTCTTATGTTTGTTGTTGTTGATAAAACAGGGGTTTTCAAAAAACAGGGGAGGATATTTACATAACAATCACATGTGATTGTACTAAATCACATAACTAATGGTAAGACGTAAACACACTATGAATCACAAGTGATTTAAAACTAAACAAATATACAATCAAATCTGATAAGAAAAACAAAACAAACACATATATACAATCACAAGTGATTTAAAAATAAACTGATATATACAATCACATGTCGTTAACTAAATCACAAAAAACTTAAAAAAAATACTACGAATCACATGTGAAGACACTACGAATCACAGGTGATTAACTATAAAAACACTAGAAAGCTTACCAAACACATAATAAAGAACAACATATCAACAATCAACACATGAAATCGACGATTATCAAATAGAAACCCTAGAAAAGTTCTAAATATAAGGATTTATGCATAAACAGTTAAAAAACTAATAAGAACAATAACAAAAAAGTTAAAATTACCAGAAAGTTCATCAGAATGATTTTTGGAAGGAGAAGATATAGAATCGACCATTGTCAATCGCGTAAAAGATGAAAGTATAACAAATCCGATGTTGTAGGAGTGTAGAACAAACGATTTTAGCAAAATATCAGAAGAAATCGGCGATTGATCAGAAAAAAGAAGAGGATTTCGTCTTCAATTTCACGATTCGGAAGAGAGAGAGTGCAGAGAAAGAAGCGTAGAGAGAGGGAGAAGAATGAAGAGTGAAGAAGAAGTTTTGCTTTTAAGTCATGGGTAAAATGCCCATTATACCCCTCCACCCAAAAAATCATTTAAATTTGTGATATAATCTGGACCATTGATCTTGATGATCCAATGACCAATAATTGTCCCTTAGGACTTTATCATTTTGTTGGACCTCCTTGAACAAACCACTATAAAGATAATTTATAAATTTAAGAAGAATATATAAACAATTTGTGAGTTTTACAATAATATAAAAACAATTATCGCTAAATCAAAAACTTGCTCGTAATCACCACCGCCGAGCACACAGACGATGGTGAGCTGGTGAACAAAATTCGTCATTGCGGGATTTCAGATTTTCTTTCTAGAATCTAAACCTTCAAATCAGACACAATCACTAAATATCTGTTGAATTCTAATCAGATAGACAATAAAAAGAGTGTTTTTGTGCATGTTTAGTTAGTTACATGGCTACCTTATCAACATCTACTACTTCTTCTATGTGTTTTCCGGCCACTTTTGCTGCCGGAACTCGAAATTCTCTTCCGACAACTGATACATTCTTACGGTGTCGTCGGAGTCGACAATTGACTCGATTGAAAGCTCACAAGTCTGTTCATTCTCGATTTCGATCTCCTCATCAGTCTTCTCTAGAACACCAGCTCTCAACGAACAATTCTTGATCGGAACATTCTTCAAGGGTTTCGATTGGTAAAGTGGGTGAACAAGAACAGCAGAATTTGATGACCTAATTGGACTCTGGTTCTCTTTGCTGGACAATGAAGAATCAAAAGAATCACGAGAGGGATTTTTGGATACTGATTTCATCGACAACCAACATGGGGGATTCGATCTTTAAAACCCTAAAATCGTAAACTGCATACATCTTTGAAGATTTTGGTGGTGTTTGGAGGTGGGAACATGTTTAATTTGCTTAAAACGGTTGAATTCTTTCAACAAATACACATAATTGCTGGAACGAAAATTTGTTGTCTTCCATTTGTGTTCGCATATCATTTCCCTAATTTGAAACAAATTAGAATTTTCTTAGGTAATTGATTTTGATTATTGTTAGAAATTTGTGATTTAGGGTCCATCAATTAGGGGATTAAGGTTTGTAGATGAAGAAAATAGAAGAATTGAGGAAAATGTACTTATGCATGTTTGTCATGTGGGGTTAGTTAACAGTCAAGTTTGGAAGGAAGAACATAAAACCATAATTTTAAAAAGTAAAAGGATAAAAATCCAGAAAAAAAATTGAGACAGAAAAATACAATCGGAAAAACCATAGAGACAATTTCGGTTACTCTAAAAATTAAAATCAATATACGATTGTTGCGTTAATTTGGTCATTGGTAGCAGGAATTCTATAGATAAATCATGAATGTATTGGCTAGATGAATTGGAAGATGTGAATGTTTAAACTAAATCTCGTTTAACAACTTGTATATCTCTTATTTGACCGTCCCCTAACGCTTTGCTACCTGACCATATATCTTTCTAATATAATCTCTGCCATTCAATAAAAGAAAATCATAGACGCCATATAAATAATCTTTCTAATTGTTAGTTGGAATGTTTGTTTTTGATTAATAATGCGTTGAAATACCTTTAGATAACTTAGCTATTTTAGTGCAATTTAATTTGACTTTTAACTTTGTAATATTGCTCAAAATGGCTTCCATGGAATAATCTTGCCACGTGAAAAGTCAATATTTTAGCTTGGAGAGTTGCAAAGGAAAGACTACCAACTAGAATTAAACTTAATAATAGAGGAATTGATCTCCACTCAACGAGATGTCCAAGTTGTGATGAAGACCTTGAAAATGAGACTCATCTCTTTTTCAATTGCTCGATTACTAGAGATCTTTGGGCTATGATCTTCAAGTGGTGGAATATTCATATCGGTATACCCAATTGTCTACTAGATATCTTCATGTTCAAGGAGAAAATCATTGGTTCAAGCCACTTGAAGAAGTGCTTTGAGGTAGACAGGTAGTAGTCTTCTCTACGCTTTAGTCATTTGGAGATATAGGAATGAAATTGCCTTCCAGTCCACTAAGCCACGAAAACATTTACTTGGTGACAATGTTAATTTTTTTTCTTTTCTATGGATTGATAGCATGGATAAAAATGTAAACTTAGATTGGGTTGATTGGTGTAGTAGCCCTGCCCCCACTCTATGTAATCCTTTGCTTTTTCCACTTGTACTTTTATCTAACTCCTTGCTAGTGTCTATTTAATTAATTCAACCGCTGTTCAAAAATAAAATTATGAACATAAAATTGTAAATTTCCAATTATGCACTAAAAACGGGTACCCCAATACAAACCGTGGGTAATTAACCACATTATTTTAAGTACAGATAACTTAAAGCTAAGCCAAAATATGATAACTATCCGAACAGAAATAATTAATACGTTAATAACGTACCCTAAAAACTACCATAAACTAATAAATCTTCTGGAAACTATATATCCGGCATAACCCTATGATATCATCCGTGATTTCATAGATTTAATGCATTTCCTATGGAACACGTAGATGGGACTATTACTGCCCTAATGAGTGGTGAACAATAGATTCTATAATGCAAAGGCTTTTTGCATGTGAGGAAGAGGACAAATGGAATTCCAGAAAGTTATTAAAATGTTTGAAACTTTAAAATGCAAGGACAAAGTAGTCCATTTTCTGAACCCTAATTTCGCCTTTTGTCTTGGTTTGAAAATAATGTGTTAATTCTTTAAAGGGATTTTCAAACTCATGCTTAGAGCATTAGGTGTGGTCACACAAGTAGGACTAGGAGTGCCATCTCCGCGCCACATCATTATTTCACATTTCACATTCAAAACCTCAAATACCCCTCTACCATAACTTAACCTAAAATATATTTTTTGGACCCACTAAAATACCCCTTACCCAATAAAAACACCCCAAACACACCATCTGTCCTCCCTATTCGGTCGCTGCTTCCGCCATCATTCCCACTTATGCGCTCACTCACACCACTTACGGTGTGGTGGCGAGTTGGTTTGGTCTAGGTGGCATCCGGCGATGGTGGCCTCACGCCACCACACCCCTCCCTTTTAGGACATGAGATAAGAGGTACTTAATGAACTATAAATTCGTTAAATAATTGAAATTGCAATTAATAAATCTCATGAATTAATGAAAAACGAAGTTCATTAATGATTATTTATAATGTTCAAGGTTATTAATTGTCTTTTAATTATCACATGCCCTTAGGCATGATGAGTTAGCGCACAAACACACACACCTTCAAAGTTCGTTCATGTAGTTTTATTAAGTCATAAGTCGTAAAAGTTAATTAATATTGGTATTATTAGATAAAAAAAGATTAAACTAAAGGAAAAAAGTATGATGTTAATCAGATTTTTAAACGAAATATTAAAATATAAAATGATAAATCTGATAGGACATGCACTAGTTCACTTTGAAGACTTCTTTGTCATCTATATAAGTAGAGGATAATACAATATCATAACCTCATTATATAAGAGACTCAACTGGGGAAGCCAAAAGAAGCAAATCTCAAGAGTTATTTCAAGGTAATAAATCTCTTTCTTTCTTAAAATAATGCATACAATAGTTCAAGAATCCTACTTCTGAATCGCTGGTTGCTGAAAAGGTCTGTGTTTCAATTAATAAACTAGAGATGTATCTAAGTCGAACTATTGATCAATTACTCTTAAATTTTTGAAAACATATCATCTTTATATATGTATAAATTTCAAATGTGTTCTTATAATTTGTTTCAACAGTTTAATAGTTTAAATGAGATTCCTGAAAACAACTTAATTATGTGAAATATTTGAATTTTTGATTTATCAGTATATATGCTTGGTGTTCAAAATCGAATTTGGAATTGAAGTATTTGAAGCTTTGGAACTAAATTTTGTATGTCTGAATCCTAACTAGGGTTTTATTTTGAGTTCGATCATTAGATCTAAGAATATATCTGGTTCTGCCATAAAATCTTTAAGACCACTGTTTGCGCACTAGACATTTTTTATTAAATAAACATGTTTGGTAGTGTTAGTTGTTGGGACAATCCCGGGTCATTTCCGGGTAGGTTGTCATATCAAGCAACTAATTCCGTAGAAAAATTAAAGTAATTTATTACGAATATATTTATATTAATTAATTGAATACCGGATTTCTTCTTAAATAACTTGGCTTTGTTGCAGGTCAATAATCACCCAAGATCAGAAACTAAATACAGTGATCGATAATGGACATCCCATCTGGGGCATGGTTGCCTGAGCTGCAGGTAAGAGAGTTAATTTCTACATCTTATTTAAATAACAATGGTTTTAATTTACTGTCTATTTTCTTGTTTTTTAATTGATTTATGATTAGTTTTAACTTAATTACATCCTCGATCTCATAGGAAATGGAAGATCCTCATGAATTTGTGACTCAATGTCCGCGTACAAGTTCTTATAATAGCGAGTTAGTAGATTCATTTTCTTTGCAAAGCTTCAAAGGTTACATGAATTTGATCACAAGAAATCAAATTATTCAAGCAGCAGCCAATAATGGAGGTTTGGAAAAACAAGAAAGTTATAAGGCCACTAGAACTGCTAGCAGATCTTTTGCTCCTGTTTGTGGATCCTCATCCAACACTTTCACTATATCTTTTGGAGACCAAAAAACCCCAACAGAGATTACAAACCAAGATCAAATCAACGGTGGATATAAACCGAAATACGATGTAATAAAATCTAAAGAGGAGATGAGTATAGATGAACTTCTGGGTTCCATAGAGCTCCCGAGAAGGGTTTGTACCACACGAAGAAACGCTAGACAAGCCCAAGAACACGTATTATCAGAGCGCAAGAGAAGGGAGAAGTTGACTCAGTGCTTCGTTTCATTGTCTTCTCTCCTACCAGAGATTAAAAAGGTACTCGGAAAATGATAATAACGGGCTGTCAATAAGAAGACAAAATTAATATAAAGATAGTTTCTGAATTTTAGGATCACTACTTTATTAATGAATGAATGTAGAGACATTAACAAATTATTGAACATTATGATATCTGTGATTGTAGATGGATAAGGCTACAGTGCTGGAAGATGCAACCAAGTACATAATAGACCTTCAAAACCGAGTGAAGGAACTTGAGGGGAAAAATATTACGATTCACGAATCAACTGCTTCAATGAAGAGATCCAAGTTTCATAATGGACATGAAGATGTTGCATCTTCTTTTAATGAGACTAATGACTCTTTACCTTGTGGCAATTACACGTATTATCCTGGGATCAAAGCAAGAATATCAGGAAGTAATGTGCTTGTAAGAATTTACTGCAGGATGGATTCTTCACTTGCATTGAAAGCCCTCATTGAAATGGAGAGACTCAGCTTTACAATCTTGTGTAACAGCGTTCTCCCCGTCTCTGAAACTACTGCTCTCATCACCATAACTGCTCAGGTCTGTGATCGATCGAGTTAACACTAAATATGCAACACTTTTGTCCATAACATGACTTGAACCCACAACACACCGTTGAGCTCTTTGGTATATGAGTTTATAGTTACATGCATGCTAGAAAACATGTCTATTAGAAATGATATATAATGATCAACATCTTTTTGGTCTCATTGTTTGGTGCAGATGAGTGAAGAATTCGTCATGACAGCCATGGATCTTGTAAAATGCTTACAGTCATCCCTTTCAAGTTTTCTATGATATCGATTTGAAGAGTTAAGGTGAGTAGTTCACCTAGTCTCCTTTTTCTCTTCGGAAGAAATTAATACGCTTTTAAATGATTTATATTTTTTGTTCTTCTCATTTTGAGATACCTCTTTTGTATTTTTCGAGCAGTGAGAAAAGGAAACTACAAGTATATATCAAGATCTTGGAGCGTTAGCATTCCTGCTGGTTCTGTTTCTGTTAAGCGGTTTCAAGTTTCAACGAAACAGCCTTTTTTAAAGCCAATTAATTTATTTATTAATTCGAATATATAAAACAAGCACACTGGTTGGGGCTGAGTATTTGTGACTGAAAATCACTATATATTATCATGAGACGATGATGATCTAAGTACAAAAATGATGCGGTTTTATATATATGATGCAAAAATGAACCTTAATTCTTGCATCTTGCTAATAACCGGCTTCCAACATGATAATGTTGATGAAAAAGGGATCAATTTGAATTCTACCGGATGTCATTTATGTGAGTGTGACGTAGAGAATAATATCCATCGATCTCTTTATTTGTAACCGCTAATTAAAGCCTCATTAGTAGGTTTGTATATATCCTGTGTTAGTCGTAATTTTTATTCTTAAAAACTTGTCAACTAAAGACCTTCGGTTGAGCT
This sequence comes from Calendula officinalis, assembly GCA_963853835.1. Lineage (NCBI taxonomy): Eukaryota > Viridiplantae > Streptophyta > Magnoliopsida > Asterales > Asteraceae > Calendula > Calendula officinalis. The sequence continues at coordinate 83,903,517 of OY970822.1, read as the reverse complement.
CTATATATGCCGGACTTGTCAACCATGTTAAATTCGTTCCTTCAAATTGTAACTTGTATGTTGTCTTTTTTTTTTTTTTTGTGCCTCAGAACATCTTGCTTCAGTGTTTTTTAATAAATATCCGAGGTTAAAAAAAGATATCTTGTATGATGTTATGAAGTTAGGCAGGCCCAGCTATAGAGGAACGAATCATTTTGTTTCTAGAGGATAAAATCGTTTGAGAAAAATGTTGCATTAAAATTGACATAATTTGGGTTACGAGATTATGTTTCAAGCGCATGACCAGTCAAATCGAGGCTTGCAATGAGGAGAACGCAGTGGTAAATCACATTCGGAACAAAAAGAAAGTATATTTAGAGAGTTGTTTGCATTTTAAAGTTTTTTATTTAGTTTTTAGAGTTTATTTATGGCCATAATATTGCAGTGCGTTTGTCTTTATAGGTACATTCGAAGTCTAAGTCTATTTTAGTGTTACATTAAGATGCTCAAATCAGTTTTGATTTTAATGAAAGTTCATTTTTTTCCCCTTGTTTCATAAAATCCATTTTATTATGAATATTGGTAATTGTTGAATCAATGATAACTCAAAGATTTTTTCTAGTATTCATGTAAATCAACCGGTTCAGTTTGAGTTATCTCATTTTTTGGTCTATATCAGTTTGCATTTGAGCAAAAGTTTCTGACTAAGATGCCTCCAAAGGAGAATTGGGCCTCTTAATTGACGTCAATGCTAGTTCTTGCTCCAGCATGAAAGTTTCATTTCAGGGAAGGACGACGTAATATGATACTGTTTTGTCGAGCCTTGCTTTGGTCGGAATTTGAGCAGCGTCTTATGGCAAGAATGAATAGCGATTGGATCAGTTTGAGAAGCGTCTTATATAATTCGACTGTGTTCAACAATTTTTAAACAAGTTATATAGTTAATTAATTAATAAATTATGGAAGTGGTATTATTATATGAATAAAAATAATACGGTGGCGTCGGATAATTATCTAGATCAAACTTTTCAATTTAAAAATGAATAGATAAATATAAAGATTTTTTTTCAAAAATAACACTATTTTTTTTGAAATTTTCATAAATAATGCAATTTTTTTTCTTTCTAAAAGATAGAATTTTTTTTGGAACAGTCACATAGGGAATAATCTCATAGGGAACAATATATAAAAACGTTCTAAAATATCTTTTTAAATGTTCCAAATAATCATTTTGTGTACTAGAGTACGATAAAAAGAATAATAATGCAAAATAACGATGCATACAATAATCAAAATTTGCAAAATTAATGCTTGTACACACATGCATATATCGCATGCATAAATAATTAATTATGCATATACACATGCATATGGGCATGTATTTTTGCGTGTTTAAACATATGTGTCAACTGATGATGTATAGAATTTCCTCAAAATTAGTTTTATGATTTGGAAAGGTTTTGAAAAACTAATCGATTTGGAATCCCTTGGACAATGAAATTATTTCTGACATCACTGAAAAACATTAAAATTTTTTAAGAAACTTTTATTTATGTATATTCCGTAGGAAATCTTTAGGAAAATTAATCTTTTCTAATGAAATAAAGACCAAAATTTTCAAATGGATATCCAACTGTGCACCTAATCCATCGCTAAATCTTCAAAAAATGGTATAGTTGATTTTTGAACTACAATTCCATCGGAAAATTTCTGTCGTGAAATCTATCGTTGATGCTTATTTTTCTAGTCGTTTTAACCTACTATTATTAGGTAGTTATTATGTGTATATTGGATTATATTTTAACCACTTTGAGTTGCTTTTGTGATTGATAGTGTAAAGTAGTATAGATTTAGCTAGCCTTGACAGGGAGATACAAACGAATATATATTTATTTTCTTGTTTGTAGTGTGTGAACGAATTCAAATCAAAATTAGGTGAAAAGGGTTACAAAAGATGTGCATATTTAGATATTATACAAAAAAGCTGAATGGTTCGAATAAACAAAGCTCCATTGTAAAATCAGCCACTTTAATCATAATGAAAACGCCGGTAATTATTAAACTCAATACTTAATAGATTTTTTTCTTTCAAGATCTTGCCATAGTTCACCAATTCTGTGTAAAGTGTCATGATTTACCATACATTTGCGATTCTAGCAGAAAATATCTTAGACTTTTTAGTATGTTTAGGGGAGCTATCTTTAGACCATAAAAATGTACTCATACAATATAATCTATGTTTTAATATAGTTTGTATGATTTGCATTAAAAATTATCATAATATACATTACCCATTCAATTTTCCGTTAAAAACACTGTTCATAAATAGTAACTCCGTTAACAATACAGTTAAGAAGGTCAAGACAATGTGTGCTGCCAAAGTGGTAAAGCATGTTGATTGACACATAGACCACCCAAGCTCGAAACCCATCCAAACTATTTTGTGTTTTTCTTCTTCTGAGCCACCTATTTGACTCACAAGTGACATGTGACCATATTTACATTTTACACCCTTCTTATCATATCCTCCTTTCCCTTTTTGTTTTAATCCAAAAAATATCATTAAAAATTTCTTTCAGTAAAAATGTTTCCTTATAAAATCTAAAAAATTTCAGATGCAAAATTTATGATAATCATTATCAAAATTCCACGTTTTAAAACATTTGCTCTCTTTATCACTATATGATTAGTAATTTTTTTTATTTAAGCTATAATAACATATTATAAACTTATTTAATATTCTATTTTAATTGAAATTTCATATTGCTATGTAAAGAAGCTAAGACAATTAAATTATAACTTTTCACCTAATTAAAAGATAAATAATTTAATAGTTAAATAAGTTATTTACATCGTGACGAAAATAGAGAAAACTAATTATGAAGAGATAAATTAACTAGCTAATGTGACCAGAACTGTTTAATCGACTAAAAAATGTCATAAAATGAATGATTTAAAATCCCGCTGTAGAGCGCGGGTCAAATTTTACTCGTTTTATACAAAGAAATAACTTTTATGATAAAGATATCACCTCTTATGTCAAATGACTAGTGTAGTATTTTATATTATGAGTTTTGATAATAACAGCTATAAAGGCTATCAATAAGTGCATAAAAGTTGTACATTAATTCATGAAGATAAGTTGTTCCTAAAATTCTAGAGGTAATTAGAGATTGGTGTATAAATTTTTGATGTATGTGTCATTATCAAAACCCTTATATGATTAGTAATTGTTAATAATCAAATTTTCAATCTTGTTTTCCATTTGATTTTTTTCGCAATTATCTTTATTTTTATATTATATGACATAATGTTTAAATTTCTTAGGAAAAAATTATAATGATTTCACTTCTTTAAAAAGTTGTTACCGATTTCACCGATCAATAGATGATAAAATCTCGAGTTTATTTAATTTTATATTATATTATTAATATCTAAATGATGTCGAGTTCTAAATTATTCAGACTTCACCTGACATTTGTCTGATTAAGAAGCATAATCTGTTAATTAAAAAACTTACTAAATCATTAAGAAACTGAATATTAAAAAACTGACTTTTTAACTGAATCATTAAAAAACTTATTGAATAGCATCTTAACATCTGTTTTTTCCCAACCATTGGTTGGGCCGTGGCCACCATCAACAAACACCCACAACCACCGCCGCCATCCCCTCCTCACTGACCACCCCCATCTCATTGCAGAGTTGAAACCAAATCGAACACAGATCAAGATGATTCCGTCAACAAAATAACGCAATTAAATCCCCAATCGCCACCCCTCTCTTTCTTCTTTGGGTGTTCACCATCTCCGACCACCTAATTGACATAAGCAGAAGATTCGGCCTCGAAAACCCCTAAATCGCTGCAAAACTCTCTTGTTAGGGTTTTTTATTTGTAAATCTCACGGATGACATAATTTATGATCTAAAGAAGGGGGTGTGAAAGGATTCGATCTACAAGAAGAGTAATACAATAAACTGGTCGTAGAGAAACAGCGTTGGTGACTGGCAGATGTGGCCGGAGAGGTTCTCGCCGGCGATAGACATCGTAATAGTCAGTGGTTTCGTCTGGGAAGAGAGCGAGAGGAAAAAGGAGGCGGAGGTGAAAGTCTTACTACCATTATTTGTTGTTAAAAGAAAATTTCAAATAAAAAGTCACGGCAAATCTTCAAAATATAAGTGGCAATTTCTTTCTAACAAAAACTAATCTATTCCAATTAATTTATTACGAGACTTAAAACCATTATCTTTTAAGTCATATGCATCATCTTAAGTTTATATCAGTATTAATAGATTATAAACCTTGAGTGTATAAGTAACATTTAACGTGATTAAGTTACAGACTTGTAGCTATGTGTGTTGATTTACTAAAGTCATGCCAAAGGCATTTAGCGGCGCCTAACCGGTACCGCCGGTCTCCCCAAACATCCGTCATCGGATCACCATTAATATCTTGTTGGAGCGTTAAATATGTATGTCTGTATTATTGTTTTTTATTAATTTTGATTGATTTTAGTTATTTCTTTTTTTTAGTTTTAAAAGCATGATAAATAGCAATTTTTGTTTTAACACGGGTTGTACTCGACAAACAAATTGAGATATCTCTTCCTAAGGCTGCAAGGTATGGGTACCACATGTATTTAGGGCTGTCGAAAATAACCAAAACCCGCTCTACCCGCCCGACCCATTTCGAATTCGGGTAGATCGGGTCGGGTAGTTCGGGTATCAGGTAGAAACATTTGGGTATTGGGTAACCCGAAAATAATACGGATCGGGTATAAGGTAATATTTAAGTTGGCGGGTATACCCGAATAACCGAATTTTATTAAAAGGAATTTTTTAAAGGTAATATTTTATAGTTTTATATATAAAATACGATCGTTAAGTTTGTAGTCCATGAATTTCATCTAAAAGTCAATGATACAGTCTCATGTCAGTTGGAGTTTGGTAAAATTGCAGACAAATTTGGTATATTAAGATCGAATATAATCACTGTGGTCGCCGACAATACAAGTGTACAAATTCTCGGGTAGTAGTTGTAACACCTCAAATTTAATGCCAAATATTGGCCAAAATAAAACATTTTATAAATAGAAGAACATCCTCAATTCGGATTTACAAAAACCTTGGTATGAAATCAGAGTATAAAAGTAGGTGTTACAAAATATATCATAACCAAGCTAAGACTAAATCCAATCTAGTGTTCTTCTATTCTAGGTCCCGCATCTCTATCCATGCGTACCTAAACCTTCGATCCCGAACCTGAGTACATAGCAAAACAAACAAGGAGTACGTGAGACAAAAACGTCTCGTGAGATACATGGGTTTAGACCCATTAATAATAATAAACGTTAACCAAGTAATCAACACAGGTAATTCCGTCCATCTATATAGTCACCCTATGGTGACTCCAACCTTGCTTCCCTAGCAACACATATCTAGTTATCGGGTTGCCCCCGAGCTAACTAGCAACACTAACGTGCCCAACTATCGGGTTGCCCCCGAACTAGCTAAAAGCACCCATAAATCCAACTATCGGGTTGCCCCCGAACTAGCTAGAAACACTATCCTATCTAACTATCGGGTTGCCCCCGAACTAGTTAGAAACATCACCATGCCTAGTTATCGGGTTGCCCCCGAACTAACTAGCATCACGTCATCTCGTTCTCACCATAACTCAAAGGTTATGTCAATCTAGCTCTCGGCTATCACATTCATCAACAAACCAGTTAGTTAATTATTAACAATAATTCACAACTAACTACACAACTATAAGTCTACTTAATTAAGCAACTAGACCGCACATAAGTATAAAACAATGTATTTCAAGGGCTATGTACTCAGTAAAGTCCACACGTACTCACCTTAGCAATAAAGATGCTCCAACTGTGTTCTTGACACCAAAGCTCTTGCTTCACAATTTCACCGACTTTCCAAGATGTCACCGAAAGCCTAAAACAATGATCATACAATGATCAACATCACAATCTACTATCAATGTGTTCATCTACCCCTAGATAACACCCATCTATCCATTTCCCCCAAATATGGTGATTACCAAACCCTAGGTTTAACCAACCCTTAAGATTCTTACAAATCATAATCATACACTCGTTTTCCTTGTTAATATACCATCTATTAAGTGTATACACCATTTATTTCACCAAAATCACCAACCCAAGAACTAGGGTTTCAAACCCTAGCTTCAAGATCCATAGATCTAAAGCTACAACTACAAAGGATTTAAGATATACCTTAAATCTTCAACTAGGAGTGAAGAATCACAAGATTTGACCAAGAAATCTGCTCCAAATGATGCTTTACACTCAAAAACGCTCACAAACTCGAGAGAGAAGAACTAGGGTTTCACTTGGCAATAAATGAGCCAAATCCCGACTTTAATGCTGCCAGACACAAGTTCACGACGCGACCATAGTTCGCGTCGCGAACTCTCCTTCTACACGCATACTTAGCGATCGTTATCTGGTCGCGAACTACTTAGCGACACATGGCCAAACTCCCTGGAGCAAGTTCCCGATCGGGAACTTATAGTTCGCGTCGCGAACTCTTGATGGCAGCAAGGCTGCACTTTTTCCAACTTGTCTCGACCCGGTTTCGCCCGTAACTTTCTCGTACGGTGCCCAAACGACACGAAACCAATTCCCACGTATTTTATATGATTTATCCATAATTATCATATTTTTATACAATTTATTTATTTACAAATTCGGGTCGTTACAACTATCTACCCCTTAAGAAGATTCCGTCCTCGGAATCTCATCATAGTTCACGAAATCCGGGTATCTTTTCCGAATCTCGTCCTTAACTTCCCAAGTCAAATTCGGCCCAAGTGAATGCTTCCACTTGACCAACACCAACTCGATCTCTTTATTCCGAAGCTTCTTTGTCTTCGTTTCTAATATAGCCTCGGGCTCCTCAATCAACCGGTTCGGGCCGTCAACCCGCAACTCTTGCAATGGAATAATATTTTCAACTTCCCCGATAAACTTCTTCAAATAACTCACGTGAAAGGTGTCATGCACACCTTGAAGTTCGGGTGGAAGTTCCAACTTAAAAGCTTGAAGCCCGACCCGTTTCAATATTTTAAACGGTCCAACATACCTTGGACTTAACTTTCCCTTTTTACCAAACCGCATCACACCTTTCCAAGGTGACACTTTCAACATCACCATATCACCGACATCCAAGTCGTATGGTCTTTTCTTTAAGCCCGAATAACTTCGTTGTCTATCTTGGGCGACTTTCATGTTGTTTTGAATAATACCAATCTTTTCATTTGTCACTCTCACGATCTCGGGACCCGTGAGTTTCGTCTCTCCCGCTTCCAACCAACAAGATGGAGTTCTACATTTTCTTCCATACAACGCCTCATAAGGCGGCATCTTGATAGTCGAGTGATAACTATTATTATACGAGAACTCGACTAACGGTAAATGTTCATCCCATTTACCACCGAAGTCTAACACACACGATCTCAACATGTCTTCAACCGTTTGAATCGTTCTCTCACTTTGACCGTCGGTTTGCGGGTGATAAGCCGTGCTCAACCGCAACTTTGTACCCAATTCTTCTTGTAAAGATCGCCAAAATCTCGAGGTAAACCTCGCGTCCCTATCGGACACAATCGATAACGGAACCCCGTGGAGTCGAACCACCTCATCCACATACAACTTAGCCAATTTCTCAAGTGGCAATATTTCCCGAATTGCTAAAAATAACGCACTCTTGGTCAACCGGTCAACTATGACCCAAATGGCATCGTGACCTCTACTCGTCTTTGGTAAACCTACTATGAAATCCATAGTTATATCTTCCCACTTCCCGGCCGGTACAACTAATGACTGAGCTACCCCATACGGTACTTGATGCTCGGCTTTCACTTGTGCACACGTGGCACACTTAGAGATATACTTGGCCACCCTCGCCTTCATTCCGGGCCACCAATAAACCCGTTTCATATCTTGGTACGTCTTTGTACTTCCCGGGTGAATCGAATACTTCGATTTGTGCACATCATACAACAACTCTTTTCGGATACCACCGAACTTAGGAACCCAGATACGACCGCCTACGGTCTTCAACCCTTGTGCATTTTCAAGAAAATGTTGGTTTTTACCTAACCGTTCTTGTCTTAACTCGTCTTTTCCCATAACCTCCCGTTGGGCGTTCTTGATCCTTTCGATAATGCTCGAGACGACTTCTATACGTGTTAAAATTCCCCGGTTCGGTTTTTCATAAACTTTTCGGCTCAAGGCGTCGGCCACCACATTCGCTTTACCCGCGTGATACACAATTTCACAATCATAGTCGGCTATCAACTCGATCCACCTTCTTTGTCGCATATTTAGGTCTTTTTGAGTAAACACATATTGCAAACTCTTATGATCCGTGTACAATGTACACCGAGTGCCATACAAATAATGCCTCCACAACTTCAAGGCAAAAATAATCGCCGCCAATTCCAAGTCGTGTGTCGTGTACCTTAATTCCGCATTCTTCAATTGTCGCGAGGCATACGCGATCACCTTTCCTCTTTGCATCAACACACAACCGAGCCCTTGATTTGAAGCATCACTATAAACCACAAAGTCTTCCATACCATCCGGTAACGTAAGGATCGGCGCGTTACATAACTTTTCTTTTAACAACTTAAACGCCTCTTCTTGCTTCTTCTCCCACACAAACTTCTCACTTTTTCTCGTTAACTTCGTGAGTGGAATCGCGATTCTTGAGAAATCTTGTATAAATCTCCGGTAATAACCGGCTAACCCAAGAAAACTTCTAACCTCGGTAGGAGTTTTCGGAGGCTCCCAATTTGACACCGCTTCAATCTTTGACGGATCAACCTTAATACCATCACACGTCACCACGTGACCTAAGAATTGCACTTCCCGCAACCAAAACTCACACTTTGAAAATTTAGCATACAACTTCTCCCGTTTTAACACATCTAACACAAGTCTCAAATGACCTTCGTGTTCTTCTTCGGTTTTTGAATAAATCAAAATGTCGTCAATAAACACGATCAAAAACTTATCAAGGAACGGTTTACAAACCCGATTCATCAAATCCATAAAAATAGCCGGTGCGTTGGTAAGACCAAACGGCATCACTAGAAATTCATAATGACCATAACGTGTACGGAAAGCCGTCTTCTCGGTATCGCCTTCTTTCACCCGAACTTGGTGATAACCCGACCTCAAATCGATCTTTGAGAAATAACTAGCACCTTGCAATTGGTCGAATAAGTCGTCAATTCTCGGCAACGGGTAACGGTTCTTAATAGTTACCTTATTCAACTCTCGGTAGTCAATACACATTCTCATCGAACCGTCTTTCTTTTTAACAAATAACACCGGTGCACCCCACGGTGACGAACTCGGACGAATAAAACCTTTATCTAACAATTCTTGCAATTGGGTCATCAATTCCCGCATCTCGGTGGGAGCTAAACGATATGGAGCACGAGCAATCGGCGTCGCCCCCGGCACTAAATCAATTTTAAACTCGACTTGTCTCTCCGGTGGCAAACCGGGCAAGTCATCGGGAAATACCTCGGGGAATTCCCGAATAATTTTTACACTATCCATTGTCTTCTTTTCTTTTCGGCCATCTAATACATATGCAATAAACGATGCACAACCTTTCGATATACTCTTCCTCGCCTTAATGGCGGTAATCACATTAGGCATGTGATGTCGTTTCTCCCCATACACATACACTTTCTCATTCTCGGGTGTCCTAATCGACACAATTTTCTTTCCACACAAAATCTTGGCTTGGTGCATACCCAACCAATCCATACCAATAACCACATCAAACGCCCTAATTCCCATGGGCAACAAATCCACCTTAAACTTTCTACCGTCTATCTCTAGTTCACAATTTCTATAAATACATTCAACCAAAGACGTTTTCCCGTCGGCTACTTCTATTTCATAAACCTCATCTAATATTTCGGACGGCACATTCAATTTACAACCGAACTCATAAGACACAAACGAATAATTAGAACCCGAATCAAACAAAATATGAGTTGGCAAGGAGTTAATGAATAGAGTACCTGACACCACATCATGTGCCTCCTTCGCCTCCTCTCGGGTGAGTTGGAAGGATCGCCCCTTCACCTTCGCCGGTTCCACTTTCTTTTGAGCCGTGGACACCATTGATTCAATTCCCTTCTTTGGGCACACATTGCTATAGTGCCCCTTCTCGTGGCACGAGAAACACTCCACATCGGCCAACGACTTGACCTTACAATCCCGGGCTACATGCCCCGGTCTACCACAACTAAAGCAAGACCTCGATCCACTCCGGCACTCGCCGGTATGATTTTTCCCGCATTTCTTGCACGGGCCCACACTTCCTTGTTTAGAGAAGCTCGAAGTGAACTTCCCCTTTTTGAACGAACTAGAGCCGCTTTCCGCTTTCCTTTTCTCGCCCACATGGGTCCTCTCGGCAACCCGTGCCTCATTCACTTCTTCCACACCCCGGGCGGCACTAATGGCCTCATCTAGTGAAACCGCCCTCTTTACTTCCAATTGGTAGTCCCACGGTAACCCACTAGCATACCGGACCACCCTCAACCTCTCATCCGAGTAGGTTTTAGCAACAAACGGGAGCAATCCCGTGAATTCTCTCGAGTATTCTTCGACCGACATATCACCCTTTTTGAGGGTCACGAACTTCTCGTGCATTTTCTCCAAATCCCTTTCGGGACAAAATTTCTTTTTCAATCTCTTGGTGAACTCATCCCACGACATCTTCTCAACCACCTCCTTCCCGAGGGTCTCATACACGATGTCCCACCAAACCATCGCATCCTCTTTTAACAATTGTGACGCATACGTCACCATATCGGCATCCTTACATTTACTACTACCGATCACCCTCTCGGTTTCCCGGATCCATCTCATGGTTACTTTCGGGTCCGAACTACCCGTGTACACATTTGGCTTACAAGCCATGAAGGATTTAAACGAACAACCTTCTTTCACAACGGGCTTAGCCCTAGCATCACTTTGGCCACCCGTGGAGGACTTTCCCTCCCCGGTGCCACTACCCCCGGTTCTCTCTTCCGATTTAGCTTCGGATTCACGGTCTCCACCCGACCTTTCACGGTCTCCAATAATTCGGTGCACTTCCTCGGCCACCGTTCCCTTAATTTGGTCAATAATAGTTTGGAGATCCGCCATGGTCACCGGAGTTCTATTAGCTCCGACCTCCGATTCGTCAACCCGATGCATTGATGGTTGACTTTCTTGCTCATCCACCCTCTCAACAGGAGGTACTTCCTCCTCCCGGTTCTCCGGGGCTTTCCCACTTCTACGAGTGTTCACCATTTCTTTCAATCAAGACTATACGAAAGACATTAAACATTTAGTACCTTGTGTACAACCCATTAGTCTCGTAAGACTCAATACCCAAAATCATATCAAATTCATCGGTCCCCTAGGTTCAACCCTAAACTTAATATAAAGTCTCAAGGTCAACCTATGATCTCAAGGAATCTTACATTCCTAATGCTACAGTCTAAGACTAGGATGGTCATCCAACCTAATTCACTTAAACTATAGCTCTGATACCAAGTTGTAACACCTCAAATTTAATGCCAAATATTGGCCAAAATAAAACATTTTATAAATAGAAGAACATCCTCAATTCGGATTTACAAAAACCTTGGTATGAAATCAGAGTATAAAAGTAGGTGTTACAAAATATATCATAATTAAGCTAAGACTAAATCCAATCTAGTGTTCTTCTATTCTAGGTCCCGCATCTCTATCCATGCGTACCTAAACCTTCGATCCCGAACCTGAGTACATAGCAAAACAAACAAGGAGTACGTGAGACAAAAACGTCTCGTGAGATACATGGGTTTAGACCCATTAATAATAATAAACGTTAACCAAGTAATCAACACAGGTAATTCCGTCCATCTATATAGTCACCCTATGGTGACTCCAACCTTGCTTCCCTAGCAACACATATCTAGTTATCGGGTTGCCCCCGAGCTAACTAGCAACACTAACGTGCCCAACTATCGGGTTGCCCCCGAACTAGCTAAAAGCACCCATAAATCCAACTATCGGGTTGCCCCCGAACTAGCTAGAAACACTATCCTATCTAACTATCGGGTTGCCCCCGAACTAGTTAGAAACATCACCATGCCTAGTTATCGGGTTGCCCCCGAACTAACTAGCATCACGTCATCTCGTTCTCACCATAACTCAAAGGTTATGTCAATCTAGCTCTCGGCTATCACATTCATCAACAAACCAGTTAGTTAATTATTAACAATAATTCACAACTAACTACACAACTATAAGTCTACTTAATTAAGCAACTAGACCGCACATAAGTATAAAACAATGTATTTCAAGGGCTATGTACTCAGTAAAGTCCACACGTACTCACCTTAGCAATAAAGATGCTCCAACTGTGTTCTTGACACCAAAGCTCTTGCTTCACAATTTCACCGACTTTCCAAGATGTCACCGAAAGCCTAAAACAATGATCATACAATGATCAACATCACAATCTACTATCAATGTGTTCATCTACCCCTAGATAACACCCATCTATCCATTTCCCCCAAATATGGTGATTACCAAACCCTAGGTTTAACCAACCCTTAAGATTCTTACAAATCATAATCATACACTCGTTTTCCTTGTTAATATACCATCTATTAAGTGTATACACCATTTATTTCACCAAAATCACCAACCCAAGAACTAGGGTTTCAAACCCTAGCTTCAAGATCCATAGATCTAAAGCTACAACTACAAAGGATTGAAGATATACCTTAAATCTTCAACTAGGAGTGAAGAATCACAAGATTTGACCAAGAAATCTGCTCCAAATGATGCTTTACACTCAAAAACGCTCACAAACTCGAGAGAGAAGAACTAGGGTTTCACTTGGCAATAAATGAGCCAAATCCCGACTTTAATGCTGCCAGACACAAGTTCACGACGCGACCATAGTTCGCGTCGCGAACTCTCCTTCTACACGCATACTTAGCGATCGTTATCTGGTCGCGAACTACTTAGCGACACATGGCCAAACTCCCTGGAGCAAGTTCCCGATCGGGAACTTATAGTTCGCGTCGCGAACTCTTGATGGCAGCAAGGCTGCACTTTTTCCAACTTGTCTCGACCCGGTTTCGCCCGTAACTTTCTCGTACGGTGCCCAAACGACACGAAACCAATTCCCACGTATTTTATATGATTTATCCATAATTATCATATTTTTATACAATTTATTTATTTACAAATTCGGGTCGTTACAGTAGTGGATATACCCGTACCCGACTCATTACCGAACTATCCATACCAAAATACCCGAATTTAATTTGGTTCGGGTATTGGATATTTTTTATATTTGAAAATACCCGAGCTACCCGACCCGAGATACCCGATACCCGAAAGTTATACCCGATCAACACCCCTACATGTGGTACCCATATTTCTTGCCACATCACCGCCACCTAAGCAACCACACTACCACCACACCACATCATCTCTAGGAAATACCAACCACACCACACCATTTTATTCCATTATATTTTAAATATAATAAAAAAAAAACCCCTCAACCAATCACAAGCAAGCACCCATCAAAAAGCAACCCCCAACGCTCGTTCTTGCCCGTGGCCCGTGGCCTCCTCCTCCCACGCCGACCCCCCACGCCGTTGGGGGGGCGGTGTTCCGAACCAAGACCACGCCGTGACCGGCCATGTCACACCCCACGCCGGCTTCACCGTGGACCCATACCCTTGAGCCTAACCAACAATTACCTTTTTGCATGTGCCGAATAAAAGTTGTCAGTAAAGGGCAAATGAAATATTCTATTTAGAATTTGCGGATCGGAAACTTTGAAATTATGGGAAATTGTAATGGAAAAGATATATCGAGTAGTACAGTACATATATTCTAAAACTAATGTTCCCTGACCGATTCTCGTTTCTTTCTTAGAGCACTGCCAAATGCCAATGGTCGCATGAGTTGGGAACTTCTCTAAAAGTGACAAAATGCACAGAGGGATCAATAGTGACGTCGGTTTGGTGGCGTGAGTTTGGGGACGAGAAGGAGAAGAGGGAACGCTTGGTGGGGTGGGGCTCAAATGGGTATTTTGTGTGTGCGTATTTTGTAATGGTGGGTCCCAAAAAAATAAAGGGGGATGTATTGTTGGCAAGTGTATATCAGTTTAATGTCCGTTAAAGGGTTAGACGTTGATTTGGAAACAATTGACGGTGTCAGTTTCTAATACTGTTGGGACTGGCCTTATAGCAATTTCTCATTCTGGGGAAAGTAAACTACGTAGCATGTTTAAAAACGGATATCCAGATTTTCGGATATCTGAATTTTCAGATAGTAATTTTTCTATTCAAATCCAGTATCAGAATTAAGAGAAATGATATTTCTTCCTATTTTTTAGTCCTGCCTATAGTCATACTCATTTGATCATGACAAATGTCAAAATCAATGGATGATATGAGAAAGAAGAATTAGTGGATATCATATGTCAAGTTTAGAGATAGGTAGGACTATGAGCAGAACTAAAAGGTATGAAAAAAATACCATTGCTCCAGAAATATATTCCGATATCTGGATTTTGGATATCCGACAATTTCGGATATCCGGTATCTGAAAAAACAAATTATTCAAATATTTTTCGTATATTGCTAATATTTTTTGAATATTTTCAGATGTTGAATATCCAAAAATCTTGAAAATACTATCCGGATTTTCTGAAATCCAGATCTCAGATCCCTAATATCAGATATTTTTTCGGATACCTGATTTTTCGGATAACACCCCTAAAACAAGGCATACACATTTTTCTTCATTTTTTTCTAAAGTTCATTTTTTTTTTATTAATTAGCAAACTAAAAGAGGTTAGAAGTGGAAAAGAGTTACAAAACGATATTAGTGATTGAAATTGGGTTTAACATTATATCTCCAAAGAACCCAAAGCAACGCTTGCACCACTGCAGTAAACTACACTTTAAGATGTGTCTGGGAGACTGATCTATTAATCCGAAATTCCGAATAGAAGTTTCGCACTTCCTAAATCAGATTAATAGGGATTTTTAAGACAAATGCAATATGAAATAGTAAACTAATTCACCAGGTATATTGGGTCACTGATATTTTCTACTATTTCCTAAAGGTTGGCTTCATCTTCTTGTCATTTTTTGTCCGCTGTCCAAATTATTCTAAAATTTGTTTATGCAACTTTATTAAATGATATATTGTTAAAATAATTTTATATTCAAAAAGGAAAAATAAGATGATTAACCTAGTCAAATCAGAGATTTTTTTTTAAAGAATAGATGGATATATGACAGAACTCGATAGTACTCGTAATATAATTTCTCAAAACCTTTTAATACTTATAAATACTTGAGTCTAAAATCCCATAACCTCATATGAAAACGCAATTCAGGGAGCATGATAATCAGACCAGTGATAAATTTCCTAAGGTAATCTGGCTAGAATCATATCTTTTTGCTTTTTTATTTTGAAAATATACACATAATTCTAAATTAAATGATACTAGATCATCCTTCTGTTAAAATTATGTGCATAATTCCTTACTAATATCCTTGATATATATGTATGGCTGTGAATCTCATTGATATGATCTTAATTATCCTAATTCTTGCCATAAGGGCTCAACTAATATTGTAATCTTTTAGAGGAAACTCGAACCGATAATTCTCCTTTAGCAGATTGGTTTTAGATCCTGCTGAGTTCGTTCTAAGCTCCTGGGAATCGTGCATTCATGGGTCGTAGCTTGTAATTACTTTTTTCTGAAATTCTTTCATAATTTTGCTATTGTTTTTGCTGAAATTAATTATTTTGAGCATCATGCACTGCTGAAGCAAACAAGACTTAATTTACCAGTTTTATAACATCTCTTTTCGCTTGTAAGTTAAACTATACCAGTCGGAACAATTTATAGTTATGTTCTTATATTAGGGTTAGTAATTTCGGGAAGAAGATTGTGGGTTAAGAAAATATTATCTAAAAATTCACATCATTTTGAATATTATAGCAATTATGTTTGCGAGTTTGTGTTAATACCAGAGAGATCAAAAACCTCTAGTATATTTCAGATTAACATGTCTCAAATTCAATCCAATTCAACTTAACTCTAGTAATGCACATACTTGAAGTGTCTTACTTAGGTTTTTATATCATAAAAACGACCTTTCTTCAATATCTCTAAGCATATAAAAACGACCTTTTTAAGTTAAGTGTCTTACTAGATCTTGATGCAGAAACAATACTAGTAGTTGCAACTTAACATGCCTCAAATTTATTTTCTTTTTTGGTTAATTTTAGCTTATTCCTGGTAGGGAATGGAAGCACCTTGTGACTTTGTAAATCGACATCAACAAACATGCCCCAATTATAGCGACTCAATGAATCCATTTTCTTCGGACAGCTTCAAGGGTTACACTAATCTAGTAAACCAATCTATTCAAGCAAACACCATTAATAGAGATATGGGTAATCATCAACATTATAATGCCATGAACACTAGTAGTTTTGCTCCTGGTCAAGATTCGTCATCCAACATTTTCACTATATCTTTTGGAGACCCTAACCCACCACTACATGAGACAAATATGGAGGTTAAAGAAAATATGGGTCTCATGAATGAGTTTCATGGATCTATGGAGGTTCCACAACGGGTTTGTAGCACAAGCCGAAATCATAGACAAGCTCAAGAACATGTTTTTGCAGAGAGGAAGAGAAGAGAAAAGATATCTCAACGCTTTATTTCTTTGTATACTCTTCTCCCGCAACTTAAAAAGGTACGTACAAACATACTATTACGAACGCTTCCTAATTTCAAAGAAGAAATTAAGCATCTAATAAATGAAAATCGCTAGATTAATTGAGTAAAACAGTAATTGAAATTTGAGTTTCAACATGAATATTATTGTGTTATATTATAGTATAATCCAAATCATCATGTAGAAGATCACTAGCTAGTCTTGATCGTATTCAATAAAACGCTCAATATCACATCTAAAACAAAAAACGCCAATCTACATTTGAACATTATTTTTCCTGTTACAATAGATGGACAAGGCTACTGTCCTTGAAGATGCAAGTAACTACATAATAGAGCTCCAAAAACAGGTGAAAGAATTGGAAGAAATTATACAAATGAAGGGAAAACATATTCCCTTAGAGAGACGATCTAAGTTTTGTGGAGGTGATGCTATTGAAGACAATGCATCTTCTTCTCAAGTGCCTAAACCGATACATAGTAACAACACCAACGATCCTGAGATTGTTGTAAAAATTTTAAGGACTAGTACTGTACTTGTAAGAATCTACTGCCAAAGAAATCCGTCACTAGTATCCATAACCCTGAATGAGATGGAAAGACTTCATTTGGCGGTTATCAGTAGCAACGTGCTTCCGTTCTCCAGAACCGATCTTGTAATCACAATCACTGCTAAGGTATGTTAGATTATTAATTAATTATATGTGGTTTATCAATTACCAGAAATGTGATCTGGAGATTAACATGTTATTAATCGATTGATGCGTGGTTCCTGTTTTTGGGCTGAAATTAGTTGATCACGGCTATTATTTTCCTTGATTTTGTGCAGATGAGTGAGGAGGTGCTCATGACAGCAGTGGATCTTGTGGGATTTCTGCAATCAGCTCTTAGAAATTTTGTTTAACATCTTCGTACGTAGTTAAGTTGTAGTCACATAAGGCAGCAATGCATCTGTGCTTTTCCTCTATTTGTATTATTCAATAAAATTAATTTTTAAGTGAGAAAAAGAAAATTATGTGTTTTAAGTGATAAGAGAAAATTTTGACTAGTGACATAGTTTAATTAATAACTTTTCTTAAAATATGTGTTTTTGTCTGGTAGACAATAATATTAACAATAATATTATGACAAAAGGAATATTTAAGTCTAACATTAACTAGTAATTACATCAAAGTTTTACATGACAGAGGGGATTGATCCGGCAACTAGGCCGAGTTGCTACACCTAGCCACTTGAGATCCGTAGGAAGGAAAAAGTTAATTACATTGTCGAAAATGATAGTATAGCCTTATTAATTTGTCGTTGAAAAACTGGGTGGAATTGTGTATATACCCTAAAAAAGAAACTTCCTCCGTTTCAAAATAAGTGATACAAATGATCTTACATGTTTTTTGAGGTAAAATATGATAATAGAGATTAATTAGATTAAATTGGATAGTTAGTGGAAGATGGGTCCCACATATTTGAATTAAAGTGAATTTAATGATGTTTAAAAGTAAAAGTAAGGATAAATAAGTCATTTTACTTTATTAAAGGTGATAGTTAGTAGGTATGGGTCCCACTATATTTTACCAAATAAAAAAAGTTTCAAAGTGTATCACTTATTTTGAAAACACCTAAAAAAGGAAAGTGTATCACTTATATTGAAACGGAGGAAGTATGATTTTACCAATAGTACCTTCATAAATATAGTTAACTAATTTCGTTTTGTTATTATTCTAATTCACTTTTAAAAGTTGTCCAATTTAAAACGTTGCAGACCAAACAGTCGCTACAAGAAAACAGGCATTTACTCGGAAATCAGTCACTGCTGTTTTTGACAGATTGCTGACGAAATTTTCCGTTTGTAAAACCACATTGGTAATTTTTCCGACGGAAGTTAGCGACGGTTTTGAAACTACCGACGCCTGCAACCATCGTTAATCCGTCGCTAAAAATTCTTTTCATAAACAAAAAAGGTCAAATCCATGCTTTTTCGATGGATACCAACTGAATATTTAGCAGGGAATACCGACGGAATAATCAGCTGGATTACTGACGACTATTTTACAACAAACGTTATACAGCCACTATCAACGCCCACATTAAAACACAATTATTCTGCAATTACAAAGATTGTGCAGCTTTCTCCTAAAAGATTTCATAAGTTTTTCAAAAAGCGCTTTTAAAACCATAAGTTTGTTTGAATTCATCCACGTCATGCTAGCTCCTATAAAGTTGAACCAACATAAAGCATAGAATATATTTGCATTGAAGAAGAAACGCCCAAAAATTCAGCACATGTCTTAGCTGCTCCTTGTCTTCATGATTTTAGTCTTTTTATCTTCCCTTTTCACCTTTCTTTGTCATATTTATTTGCCTTTTTCTGTTTACTACTTTCTAATTCTTTTATTTAATCTTCAATCAAGTTAACCAACTAACTTTATTTATATTATTGACGTATATATGTGTGTGCATGGGCAGGAGTTTGTTGTGTGTAAATATATATAAAGAATATCTTTTCAAGGGAAAGTAGAAAGACATCACATGTCTTTTTTATGTTTTTCATATAGAACTACTTTCTTAAGGAAAATCTAGTAAATGTTTAATAAAGCTTAAGATGCATGTGTCAATTTTCTTAAACACCTGCAAATTTCATATTAATAACCAGGCAATTATGATATATCAAGAAAAGTGTTTAAGTTTTAGAAGTTAGACGAGGATCGATGTGTGTCATTCAAAATGGAGTCAAGAAAAGGTATGTATTATCATTATATGTTTATCTTGAAAAAATGAGTCAATTTTACATACCTTACTATATTTATTACTCCATCTGTCTCATAATAAAATTCTTATTTTCCTTAAATTTGTATTTAATATCTCGTTTCTTAGATTTGATGGGGTTCACTCAATAAAATAATATTTTTTGTATAAAGACCGAGTACTATCTTATCTTTCTTTTTCTAATACAACTTTGTATTTTAATTAAAATTATTATTAAATACTTGCCATTAGTTATCTCTAAAGAAAAGTTAGTTATCTCTAAAAAAATTGTGTAAAATAGAAATTTGAAACTTTTATATGGAAAGAGGGAGTACTAACGTTAAAATCTTAAGATATTTTTTTTTAGAAACCGCAATTTCAGCGAATCCTGCATGAACACCCTTGGCCCAACTTAGAATCTTATTTCGCGTAATTCAAGAGTCCAGCCCAACAACATGTATAAACTCTCTAACCAATTGGTCAATTAAAATGCCTAATCAACTAATAGTTCGATATTACGTGTCATCATTAAATAGTTCACTTTTATTGATCATTATATACATATAGTTTGTTAAGTAGTATTTTATTCATGGACATTGTCACACTGACCACTTGATACCCATTTTGTTTTCCTGGATTTGCCATTGAGCCCTTTAATGTAGCAATTAAATCTAGTGGAATTTCAAAATCTTAAACCAGACCCCTTTTTAGGCGCTCTCATGCGAATTCCATAATTTCAAAAAGTTACTAAACGGCTAGTATAATTGTATAAATCATAATCGAAAGAATATTTCCCCAATAGTAACAAAATTAGTCAGTCTTTCCATTTATGTACGTAAAGCTCCCCTATTGACTCCGATAAAAAGTTTAATCATGATGAACTCGCTTGCACTCGTGTCGGTTTGATTTCGGTAAACATGACTCGGATCTGTGATCGAATTTACCGCAATAAAAAGAAATTAAATGGTATATAATAGTATGTCAACAACACTAGTGTACCGGTTTGCACGGGGTCTTTGAATCGAATAATTTATAGACACGCTTAAGTTTTAGGCACAACATGTACCCGAGCAAAAACATAGAGGATTGTTAAATGTGTCATTAAAGACCGGAAATTTTGGTTCATAGAACGTAAATGACAGGATTATTGACGGAAAAAACGTTTAGTTAATTTGGATAGTGTTGGTTTTGGCGGGAAAAAACATCTTTTTCGGTTGGCTCTACCCCTTAGTCTGTATTAGAGGTTAAATCCTTTTGATCTCATCTCAAATAAAATAAAATCATTGATATCATAAAAATCACTAGCAAAAACTACCAATCATTTCATTACTTACCGTTCATTAATAATTTAATGGTAAAAATATTTAAAATTTTAATTGAAAAAAAACCCTTTAAACATCAATCGTGTCTAATTAGGTCAACTGTAATCCGATAAAGACAAGCAATCATAACCTGATACCCGGCCCGGTAAAATATCAGTTTTTTCGGGTCGGTTTAAACCCCGATATCAGCATAAGATCCGAATACACCCACCTAGTATAATTAGGTTTGGGTCGGTTCGGGTTGGCCCTTCGGCACCACTACATGAACGTACAACTCCCTTTCGGTAACTCACCTATCTTTTTTACTTTTTCAATTAGATCCTAAAAGAAAAAGTTTTCTTAATCTCACCAAAACGTTTTTAATCAAATCAATAGACTAAACGGCTCTTTATGATAAACAAATCGATTAAATGGTTGCTTTTGAAAAGTAGCAAATCAATTAAAAAACAGATTTGTTGCAAGAGTTATTAATTCTACAGAATCAAATCTAAAGTGAAAAGGAAATGACCACCATTGTTGTCTTATTCTTCGACCTCCGCCATATCCAACACTTTGAACAACAAATTGCCAGCTTTATATCTAAAGTAGCCTTCAAGAATCGCTTTCTAAGAAAGCGCCTTTTCAAAATCATGAGCTGTCAATTTAGCTGCTAATATATATATATATATATATATATATATATATATATATATATATATATATATATATATATATATATATATAAATATAGTGATGGATTCCATACAGAACCCATATTATTTACAGAACTGATAGAACTATTTTTAGTGAAATCTAAACCATCCATTTTTTTGATCAACGATTTATATAATTTGAGGGATTTATTAATTAAGTAGAAAATTAAAATAGGAAAGAATGAAAGGAAAAGGGTATTCTAGGTACTTCGGTTAAAAAAATGAACTCCCCAAATGGATAACCCCCAAATCGTGGGGAAGTTTATATTTCAAAAAAAAGAATCCCCAAAATTCGGCCCTAGAACCTCAAATGCACAAGCGAGTTATCTCTTCCAATATAACCAAAATAAGTTGCATTTGTATACAAAATTTGAACCAAAATCAGTAATACGAAATCGGAATCTATTGAGGTTCGATTTACACAGTCGTATAAGCCCTAAACGGCCGACTGAATCGATAAATATTGCTTTTGATTTACGGAGAAGACCCGAGTGTATACACGACCGGTGACGCCGCATCACCACCTCAACAGAGATCTGTTTTCAAATTACCCCATGTGAACGTTCGTGGATAAGCACAATTAGAAGGTTTCGGCAGATCTGGGTATAGAAATCACACATAATTCATCACAAATTGTTCGTTTCAATGGCTTCCGGACAACATTTATCTGCAATTAAGGTATTTAATCTCACTTTATAATGAATTATTTAAACTATTTGGTTTTTTTAGTTATCTTTGTGTTATTTTTAGGGTGTGAAAGTGCTTATGGTCAGTGTCGGCTGAAAGCTTCTCAAAATCTTAGCTTTATTAGGTTTTCAAGGCATTCACATCGTAAGTAAACCATGAGTTAGTTTTTTTTTTCAATGCTCAAAGAGTAATTAGTGGTTTGTTGTGAAGAGACGTATGATATATTGGGAAATTTGAGAACAAAAGTAACACAAATGGTTTTCACCTTGAACATGTCAATCTTTGCTGTGATCTTATTATAATAATAGCTTATTATATTAGAAATTAATTGAAGATTTTATTCCCAAATTGGAAAAATGTAATGATACATCTATGTCTTATACATTTTACATTTGATTTACATGATTTTCAGGTTATTATGGATACATCTATGTCTGAAGTAGAGTAATGATACATCAATGATAAGATACATCAATTTTTTCAATTACATGTAGCTCCGATTACGATTCGAGGAAGCAGGAGCACAAACATTCGGTTACCGGAAGATGATCACCAATGATCTGTTTACGATTTTGATTTATTATGTAAACATATGTGTTTAGTGCTCAGATACATATGTGTTTTTTTTGTTCATGGGTGTTATTCACAAGTGTTAGAGCTCGAATACATAAGTGTTTTTTGGCACTTTTGGTGATTATACATTGATGTTAGTCCTCGATTGTAACATTGATGTCTATTACAATTATAGAATAATATGTTCGTGAATGTATTTTGTTAAAATTAATAACATTGATGTTCATGTTCGAAATTAATTGAATTTTTGAAACACATATGTTCAGACCATAAATATAACATATATGTATCATATAAAATTACGAATTTATTTTAAATTACATATATGTATCATTAAAATTCTGAATTTAACATATATGTATCATTAAAATTCCTAATTTAATTTTTAATTTTAGTAAATTTACAGAAAAAGGAAACAAAAATTAAAATTATAATATGTCGTAAATACCCCCGAATCATTAAATGCATTAAATGATAAGAAAATAATTAACTAAATTCTGATTGGTTGAAAATAGTTCTACCGGTTCTGTAAATAATATGGGTTCTGTATGGAGTTCAACCCTATATATATATATATATATATATATATATATATATATATATATATATATATATATATATATATATATATATATATATATATATATAACATGCATGCATATGCATGTTTGGAATGAACGAACCCCATAACTTCACATGCATCTTCTTGGCTTCTTGCTTAATTTTCTCAGCAAACCCACAAAGTTATCTACCTTTTTCATTTTTCTGTCAGTATATATCTCTTTGCTTTATATGTGACACTTTTTATTCTTTTTGTCTTCAATTCAATTAAAACTATTGTTATTCATTCTGTGTAAAATGTGCTCTTTTTTTTAACTCTGTTATGGTTATATGTGAAATCCAGGTCAAATTAATATAAACACCATGTGAAATGGTTAAAAAAATTGATTTCTAAAGTCTAAACCTAGCTTTAAATTAGTTCTTTACGCAATAATTAATGTTGAATTCACATGAATCACGTTTAATTACACCATCTGTAAAGCATATGTATAAAAAAAAGTTATTTTCATTCCTATGTATGTATAATATATGTAAATTGCTATCAGATCAAGAGCATTAAAAGTTTTCGTATTAGGGGATCATTCATGTACTTTTTGGGACTTAAGAGATAAAATCCAAAATTTTGACAAAATACATAAACTATCAGTGTAATTGTACTTACTGGAACTTAGAGATTAAATTCAGAATTACTATATAATACAAACGCGCGGATGGCCATTACACTTGTTTTTGACAAAACACATGGAGTATTATTATAACTTACTCTTAAACGTTTTTTTAATACTAGGCGTTACGTTTATAAATACATGTATTTTTTATATGAAAGGTATATCCAATTAAAGATATGATACTTCACTATTTACAAAGAAGGCAACAAGACATGATAAGGACGTTTCATGGATTAATAAGGTGCAACTGTTTTGTGTTAACACCATCAATGGGCCCAGTTAAGTGTGGGCCACCATATTGACAGCCCATCTTATTACGTATAGTCTTTGGATAGCATGTTGTGGACTTGTGGGGTTTACTTGAATCTTATGAATAATATTTGGTCAAAAAAGCTTAATTTTCATATACTTCTATATGATTTGGGTTTTCATCCAAATTAGGCTCCGAGTATTATGATTAAAAAAAAAAGATGTATAAGATTTCTTATATTCTTTCAAAGCACTATTAAAATATTAATTATTTGAATTTTGATTTTGATTTCGAAATGAAAAGAAAACAATATAAATACATACCCCATAGTTGCTTTGTAGTTGTGCTCTAATGCATTATACTCGTATACAAACATTTACGAACACATCTTTACATATTTTAAAAAAGTTTGAGTCAAATATTTGTCCCGCGAAAGCTTTTTAATATATTTATCATTTAAAACTATATACAACAAATACATACACTAATGATATTTTTCGATGAATAATAACTCATGACCTATATTATATATTCCATAGATTTATAAATAGCATTATAACAAAAAGTTTAATCAGCTTTCGTTTTAATGATATTAATCGATATGTAGGTTATGAGTTTATATTTTCTGAAAATATTATTGTATGAGTTTATTATATATGTATGTTTAAGAAATAAAATAAAAAGTTTTCACAGAACAAAAATAAATGAAATAATAAAATTTTCAACTATTGGAACAGAGTGGGTTAAGTGTTAAAGAAAAAAGAATAAAAATGCAAAATAGAAAATAATAACTAGAAAATGCCGAGTCACACCAAGTCTGAAACATGAGAGCAGCAGTTTTGGATCAGGGAATTATTCCTCAGTTTATATTCTCCTTCTAGATGGCAACTTGAATATATATACGTCTATTTTTTTTTCTTATAAAAATCGAATTTATTGGTAAACACTAATCAACAACAAATTATGTTGATGAGTGAAATGAAAATAGGCGAGTACATACAAATCTAAAAGATAATCAATAAAAGGAAACGAATATTTAGTATATGTTGGCATATAATTAGATCAATCCTAACCAGCTAATACTCTAGTTTTTGTCAACGTCATTTCAACTGACACTTCGCCTGACACTAAACTGACAAACCCATGCAATACATCTCACTTAATATACCCACAATTTGTCGCTTAATACTTCAGTTAACGGAAGCATTTTTAACTGATGACGAACTGAAGGCATCATGCCAACCGCTTCACTTACCGAACGTGGGACACGCCTTATAGTTTTGTTACTTGAAAGATTCATGTTTGTTTAGTTCATAAAAATGGATCATCCAAGCCAGTAATGCTACACTTATGTTTGGTAAAGAAAGATGTCGGTGAAAAATGGAAATGAAATCAATTTTGGAGAAATCCTGATAAATGAGTTTTATTGAAGTAGTTTTTCTCCGTTTTTTTATACACTATAGGTGCTTATTTAATCTAAACTCAGGCTTTGTCGCTTTGATTCTGTTTATTCGTCTAGTACAAATGTACAATAGTCCATTTTATATCTATAAATACATTAAATGCGATATTTAAAAATCATAAAAACTTTAAATAAGAAAATAACATGGGGATTAAATGGAGACAACAACCTGAATTGTGGGGGTGAAAAGAGTGCACTGGGATTTCCCAAGGCCTTGATCGATGTACGAGGACTGAACTCCTCCGTCTTGGTTCCATCGATACAAATTTTATTAAAAATATGACACTAAGATAAGAAATTGATTTGATTTTAACAAAAAAGTTACTGTGATAGTATGAATTTTTAAATTCTGTCATAATATTTTGTTAGACTCGTCTAAACAATCACTCATAATTAGTATTGGGCATGCTATAAGAACATAAAGCCTTTATAATACTATAGGAGCCAAACATATGCTATAGCATGGTTCTAATTTTACAACTACTTGTTGGGGCCGCTGGACCCGTATTATTTGGTAGTCTATACGGTTTTACTATTTTCCAGATATCGGTGTTGTGTCATAGGTTTTCCCGTCATAAGCATTGTGTTGCCACATGAAGGGCTCTTGCGGTTACCGAAACAAATCATGATTCCATAACTTATTAATCAACCGTGGCTATCACACACTTTGGAGCATATTCAAGCTTAATTATCATTATTTGGTCTCATCCACATCGCAATAATTACCTTTTATTTTAACTTTTAAAAATGTTTTTTCTTTTAAACGGCAAAAAGGGAACCCAAGCAAAGGGAGCTTCGGCAAAGCCAGCACCCCCTAGCAAGAGGCCCGAGAACTAACATTAAAAATTTAGCAAGGAGCTAGACAAAGAGTACATCAAGAGATACAAAAAGAGGGATTACAACACCAATTAGCCCAACTAAAGTCCACCCTATCCTTAAACTTCCTATTCTTACACCAAAGATAAGCAATGCTTTGAATATTACAAAAAACTAAACTCGAACTAGGAGCAACGACATTCTTGAAGATAATGCTATTGCGGGCTTTCCAGATGCACCAAAAAAACGAGTAAACCGCCGTCATGAATGAGTCCTTCCGAGCATCGGAGAAACCGGAAGAAACACCCCAAAGGAACAAGTCCTCGAGGCTGCTCAGACCTGCACAATCTGCACCCCACCACGAGCTTATAAGAGACAAAACAGATGAAGTAAAAGGACAAACCCGAAAGATATGATCTTCGTCTTCAATATTACATCCGCAAAGAGCACAGAGATCGTTAATACAGTGAACTCCTCTATGCACCAGATTTAATTTTGTTGGCAGCCGTTTGAGCGATACCCGCCACGCAAGGATGTTGAGTTTACCGGGGACAAGCCCAAGCAACGGAAATGAGTCACTACACTGGGTGTGGTGTGAGTGGCTGCCTGCGTGGTTCCAAGATCATCGCATGAATAGGCTACTGCCACGTGGCAATAGCCATTGGCAACAGATATATTTCAAAAAAAAAATTGTTTGTTTTTTTTTTAAAATTAAACTTAAACATTTTATAAATACCACAATCTCCCTTTCATTTTTTCACACTACATTTTCAAACTTAAACCTTATACACCTTCATATTTTCATCACAAACCTACTTCCAAAATGTATATGGATCCCGATGATTATACATCTGATGTCGAAGATGACACTGATATTTTATTTGTTACTCAAGCGTATCAGTACATGCAACAACAAGAAGCTTAATATCACATACCTGATATCAATGATGTTCAAAACTTACATACAAAACATGAGAACGCTCATGGGCTTCATGGAATGCTTTGATTGATTGTATGCATTGGGAATGAACCAACTGTCTAAAAGCATGATATGACCAATATGACCGAGGTGATACAAAAATACCTAACTATAATACTCGATGTTGTGGCGTCGTATGATTTGTGGAACATGTTTGGCAAATCAACAAACTCTTATGTATTTTATTAAAAAAAATTCGGTAATTTTTTTTATATTATTCGGTATATTTTTAATTTTTCCGTGTTTTTTTAATTTTTAATTTTAGTTTTCATGAAATATTAAGTTGTTTTAAATAAAAAGAAAAAGGAAAAATAAATGGGCCCAAATGGCTTGAGTTATAATAGAGGGGATTAGGTATTTAGGGTTTGAATGTTAAATGTAAAATAATAATGTAAGGTTTTTGAGATGTGGCTTTAGCTCAAGCCACCACGCGTGACACTTGCTCTCCTCTCTCTTTCCCCTCTATCTCTCTCTACAAAATCATCTCTTTTCTTTTTTGTTAACCGCAAAGATCGGAGATGAAAAGTGGAAGGATGAGTTGGTTCAAGTAAAGTGATACTATCACATATGTATCCACTTTAATTACATAATTATAGAATTTTATCAATTTTCAACGAAAATGATCAATGTGGCTATAAAAGAGAGAATATGCGCTACTGTATTTACTTCACACTCTACGTTTTAAAAACAAAAGGATATAAACAAAAATGTAACATTAGGAGTGGTATTAGGTGAAACAATTGATGTAATTTACTAGTTGGTCACACTACTTGCATGGTTATTCGGGCCTACAAATATTACCCAAATCCGTTAAAACAAAAATTACTTTGTCTATTTGTGTTTGTAACTCGTAAAGTATGAAATTTTTTACAAATATTGCAACCTTCATAAATTAGCAATATTTAATTATTAGTTGAAACATTCGCTATTTAAGGAAATATTTGAGTTTTGAAACACAAATTGACATTCTTAGTACTAAAGTATGTGGCATTCAAGTTATTAGCAAGAGCTTTAAAAAAAAATACTTCAATCTGTTCTTCAGCAAAAAGAAAGATATAGGTTTGGATATGAATTAAAGCCAAATTACTACACAAGTAGAATGTTGATAAACTTTTTAAGCACTAAGGAACAAATATGAGCACGTGAAAATCTCACTCCAAGTTCACAAATAGCAGCACTCATACAAGATTGTTGATGGCAAAAGTATCCATAGTTTCATTTCCAAGAAGTAAATCCATGCAAGTTGTTGGAGCAAAACACAGATCAACTTAATACTGATGCTGCAGTTAGTACTGACAATAATTAGTACTGATGGGGCAGAACATGTTACTACTGATGAAGTTGATACTGGTGTATACTATAACTAATTAGTTACTACTGATCAAAACTTATTGAAGATACTACTGATCAATAGTAGTTACTACTGACGTTGGTTTTGGACTTACTACTGGTTACCAGAGTTACTACTGACGATGCACATTTACTACTGGTGAATGATTTTACTACTGGTACGCGTTTTGGAAGCATATCAAGTCCGAGATCTTCGCAGAGATAGTTATAGAATGTAATTAAATGTATATCTTTTATAATTCGATGTAAAGCAAGTCCTAGAATAACTAGGGTAAATAGTTTAGCTCCAAGGACTATTATAAATAGTTCCTTACGAATTGTAAACGTACGTGTGTATTGTTAACTCAATAATATACATTGAAGCTTTTTGTGAAACTGTGTTCTTAATATTTTCGCATATTGTTTACAGTTCATTGTTCTTAATTACATTGATATAGTGTTGATCCGCTGCAACTTCTATAGTCAATTAGATCTAAGGTGTTTATTAACTTCTCTATAGTTAATCGATCCTGACAAGTGGTATCAGAGCTTTTTGGTTCTAGATCTACTATTTGTTAAGAACAACAAAAAGTTTTAATCTTAAAAACATACACATTATTAATCATGACTGATAATAATGAAAGCACTCAGGCCAACAAAATTCCTATACTCACTCCCAACAACTTTGGGATGTGGAAGAATCGTATTAAGCAATACATGCTTATTACAGATTATTCTATGTGGGAAGTTGTCCTTGAAGGAAACAAAACTGGTCCTGGTCAAGCAAGCAGCTCTGCAACTGAGGCAGACAAACTTAAGTGTGAGAAAGAAAAGAAGGACAAGGGAATCGAACTCAAAGCTTTAAGCACTCTCCTACTGGCCATTCCTAACGATTATCAACATCTCTTTGTTGAGTATGATGATGAAAAGGTGCTATGGGAAGCACTGGAGAAGAGATTCGTTGGGACCAAGAGCACCAAGAGGAACATGAAGTCTGTTCTCAAACAAGACTTTAAAAACTTCAAAGGAAAACCCAATGAAACACTCACTCAAGTGTTTGACAGATTCAACAAGCTAATTGGTGAGCTTAATTAGGTTGGGGTTAAGATGGATCAAGAAGATGTCAACATGAAGTTCCTAAGATCTCTTAGTGAAGAATGGGCCATGTATACAGTGGTATATAGACGAAGAGATGCTCTAGAAGAAAAAGAGTTGGATGAACTCTACAATGATCTCAGAGTATTTGAAACTGAGGTAAACCAAAAGAACCCTTCTATTTCTTCTAATAATGTTGCATTTGTCTCTAGTACAGGTCAAGGTCAGGAAACCTTCACAGGAAAGGCTGCAGATTCTGAGGATGCTGCAAGAGAATCCTTCTTCACTAGTCATGTGCATACTGCATTGATTAGTGATGACTTGGAACAATTGAACCCAGATGATCTTGAGGAGATGGATCTTAAATGGCAGATGGCTATGCTGAGCCTAAGGACAAAACGATTCTTAAAGAGAACTGGTAGGACAAGCCTCAACTTCAACAAAGGAGACAAAGCTGGATTTGACAAAACTAAAGTCAAATGTTACAACTGTAACAACCTTGGTCACTTTGCAAAAGAATGTCCTCAGCCAGACAAAAGATCAAAATCAACTGCCCTTGTATCACAACAAGGACAAGGATATGACTGGAGCTTCCAAGCAGAAGAGCACGCTCAAAATCAAGCTCTCATGGCCTTTATTGACAACAAAACTGAGGTAAAACCTAAACCTTGTACTTCTGAATGTGCTAAAATTGTTAAAAACTTAGAAAAAGAAAACACTAAATTAAGTGAAGATTTAGCAAAAGCAGTGAGAAGAAATCATGAATTTGATGGTGTGATTACTGACCAAGAACATCAAATAAAGGTGTACCAGATGATTGATCAAAGGATAAAGGAAGAATTGCTTCAGGCTGTGGATGAGAAAGAATTTTATGAAATAAAAAATAAAGAACTAACAAGTAAATTAGAAGAATGTCAGCTTGAAATTGAACAAAATAAATTAACAATGAAAAAGTTTGAAAGAAGCACTAAAATTCTTGATGAATTAACTAATAATCAAAATACATAAAAAGTTGTTCATGGGGTGGGATATCATGCTGTTCCACCTCCATATAAAATCATTCCACCACTTAAAAACAGTTCAGAAAGAATCATTAATGAATTAAAAACTGAAAATCAAACTGAATCACATAATGAAACATCTGAATCAAATGACTCTTCTGATGATGATCAATCAATTGAATTTACAATTTCTCAAACTGAATCACCAAAATCAATTGATACAAGTTTTCACACAGCACAAAGTCCAAATGAATCCCCTAAATATAATGCAGAAAATATACCCAAAATTCTAAAAAGGGGAAACCAAAGAAATAGGAACCAACTCTTAGAACAAAGAAAAATCATAAAGGCTCAAGATAATATATTAAAATGTGTTATTTGCAACAAAGTGAACCATTTAGCAAAGGATTGTCACTTCAATCCAATAAACTGCAAAGAGTTAAAGGAATTTAAAACTTTTAAAGAAAATGCAAAAACTCAAAAGTTAAAAGATACTACTGGTCCTTCAGTAGTAAATAAAATTAAAACTCCAATTGCTGAAACTCCAAGATTTGGAAGAGGTGCACCAAGATTTGTGCAAAACAGAAGAGTTGGAAGCCCAAAGAACAGCAATTACTTCAAGAACAATGGAAAATCCAATCAAAATAAACAATATTTTAAATTTTCCAACACCAGTAAAAACTTTAACAATTTTACTACTGGTGTTAACCCTAATTATAATGCTGTTTGGTACCAATACAAGAACACTACTGGTAAAAACCCTAAATACAAAAATACTACTGCTCCAAAACCAACTTTCAAAAATACTATTGGTGTCAACCCTAAAAACACTACTGGTCACTCTAAACATGGTAAGTACCCAAATACTACTGGTTCATCAGTAGTAAAGCATTCAAAAGCAAAAAATCACGGGTATAAACCAAGATCAGTAGAAAATTCTCACACCAGTAATACTTTCAAAAGGGCAGTGGTAAAACAAAACACCAGTAATAAGCAAGTATGGGTACCAAAAATGTTTAAAGTTAAATCCCCAAAAGCTTATTTCTCAAAGGATGAACCCAAGACATATAAAGCTTGGGTTCCCAAACTTAACTAATCCTTTACTCACTTGTGCAGAGCATTCAGATCCCAGAAGAAGGAAGAACATGGCATATTGATAGTGGATGCTCAAGGCACATGACTGGAAATCTGCAAATTCTTAAAGATTTCAAGTCATTTGATGGAGGATATGTGGCATTTGGTGAGAATCCCCAGGGAGGTAAGATCACAGGTAAAGGTACTGTTACAAATGACAAAATTACCTTTGATGATGTATTTTATGTAGCTGAACTAAAATACAATCTTGTCAGTGTGTCTCAAGTGTGTGATAAAAAGAATAAAATTCTTATCACAGACATTGAGTGCATCATTCTTTCTCCTGATTTTCTTTTAGATGAAAAATATGTTGTGTTAAGAACTCCAAGGAGAAACAATGTGTATTGCCTAGATATAGGGAGAGAACTCATTTCTACAAATGAGGTCAACTGTTTTATATCCAAGGCAAACACCACTGAATCAGAACTATGGCATAGAAGGATGTGTCACACTAATTTTAAAAACATGAACAATTTAGTAAAAAGAAATCTGGTCATTGGACTACCTCAAAAACAATTCATGTGTGATCATCACTGTGTTGCATGCCTAAAAGGTAAACAACACAAGACTTCTCATAAGTCCAAAACTGTGAACTCTATTTCTGTTCCTTTACAGCTCTTACATATGGACCTTTTTGAACCTACAAATGTAATGAGTATTGGAAAGAAACAATATTGTCTTGTTATTACTGATGACTTTTCCAGATATACATGGGTTTTCTTTCTCAGGACAAAGGATGAAACAAGTGAACTCATAAAGAACTTAATTGTCAAACTGGAAAACACATCTGATCAAAAAGTTAAAGCCATAAGATGTGACAATGGCACAGAATTTAAAAATGCTAACATAATTAACTTTTGTAATCTTAAAGGTATTGACAGGCAATACAGCTCACCTAGAACTCCACAACAAAATGGTGTAGCTGAAAGAAGAAATAGAACCATCATAGAAGCAGCAAGATCAATGCTAGCAGACTCAAAATTACCAATCACTTTTTGGGCAGAAGCTGTTAATACTGCCTGTTATGTTCAGAACAGAGTATTAATAGTGAAGCCACATTTTAAAACACCATATGAACTTTTTAATAAAAGAAAACCTTCTATAAGTTTTTTAAAATCATTTGGTTGTCCTTGTACTATTTTGATTACAAGAGAACAAATTGGTAAGTTTGACTGCAAATCTGATAATGGAATCTTTGTGGGATACTCTACTCAAAGCAAATCATACAGAGTATTCAACAAAAGACTAAGGATAATTGAAGAAAGCATCAATGTATCCTTTAATGAAAATGTACCTAATGAACAAGGAAATGGTCCAGATTGGCTATTTGACATAGACAATCTAACCAAATCCTTTAATTCTAACATGAATTTCAATGCAGGTAATTCAAATTGTCACTATCAAAAGGAAGGAACATCATCTGTTAATACTGGTCAAGAGGAAATGAGATACATTGTAGTTAATACTGCTCCAATAGTTAATACTGATGTCAGTAATAACTCAAGTTCTGGAACCAGTAGTAATTCTGAGAATGAGGACAGTAGTAATTCAAATACTACTGATACCAGTAATAGTACTCAAAATACTACTGGTCCCAACATTAACCTAGATTCTCAAGATACTACTGATGCCAGTAACAACAACAATACTACTGATCTAAATGAAGACATTAGCAGTAGTAACTCTGACCAAGATGATGATGAACCAAGCATCAATGACAATGAAGGATCACTAGAGCAACAACTGCCTGAGACAAATGAGTCCAATCTTGAAAATCAACTAGTAGTTGATAAAACTACAACCACAAGGACTCAGAAAAACCATCCATTAGACCTTGTTCTAAGTGATGTTAACTCACCACTACAAACAAGAAGCAAATTAAATAAAAGCTTAACTGCACATATGTGTAACATAAGTTTAATTGCTAATGAATGTATGTTTGAATGCTTTCTGTCTCAGGATGAACCAAAGAAAATCCAACAAGCAATGAAGGACTCAAACTGGATTGAGGCAATGCAAGAAGAACTCCTTCAATTTAAGTTACAAGCTGTTTGGACACTTGTACCTCTACCCAAAGGAAAAAGAGCCATTGGAACAAGATGGATCTTCAGAAACAAGAAAGATGAAAGAGGTATAGTGATCAAGAACAAAGCCAGACTTGTAGCCCAAGGATACACTCAAGAAGAAGGAATAGACTATGATGAAGTATATGCTCCTGTTGCTAGAATTGAAGCCATAAGAATATTTCTAGCATATGCTTCATTCAAGAAATTCAAAGTCTATCAAATGGATGTGAAGAGTGCATTTCTATATGGGAAGATTGAAGAAGAGGTCTATGTATGCCAACCTCCAGGTTTTGAAGATCCAAAACATGGTGATTATGTGTTTAAACTGGATAAAGCTCTGTATGGCCTTCATCAGGCACCAAGAGCATGGTATGACACATTGTCATCATACCTATTGAAGAACAACTTTAAAAGAGGAGCCATTGACAAAACTTTATTTACAAAGAAAGTCAAAGATGATATACTACTGGTACAAATTTATGTAGATGATATCATCTTTGGTTCAACCAATGATTTATTATGCAAAGAATTTGAAGAATTGATGCAGATTAAATTCAAGATGAGCTCTATGGGTCCAATGAATTTCTTCCTTGGACTCCAAGTCAATCAAAGAACAGATGGTATTTTGATAAATCAATCAAAATATGTCAAAGACATCTTGGAAAAGTTTGATTTGAAAGACAGTAAAAGTGCTAGTACACCAATGGAAACACACAAACACCTACATCCTGATGTTGAGGGGGAGGATGTAGATGAACACTTATATAGATCAATGATAGGTTCTTTGATGTACTTAACTGCATCAAGACCTGACATTATGTATAGTGTTTGTGTGTGTGCAAGATATCAAGCAAGACCCAAAGAAATACACTTGCAGGCTGTTAAAAGAATATTCAGATACTTGAAAGGCAAACCATCACTAGGTCTATGGTATCCACATGATTCACCCTTTGAACTCATAGCCTACACAGATAGTGACTATGGAGGTGAATGTCAAGATAGAAAGTCCACTACTGGTGGATGTCAATTCTTTGGATCAAGACTGGTGTCATGGCAATGTAAGAAGCAAACAAATGTATCAACATCAACTGCTGAAGCAGAATATGTAGCTGCATCTGCTTGCTGTGCTCAAGTACTATGGATTCAAAACCAGCTTCTAGACTTTGGTATCTCTATCCTTAAAACTCCAATTTTTATTGATAATCAAAGTGCTATTAGTATTGTGAACAATCCAGTAAAACACTCAAAAACTAAACACATTGAAATAAGATTTCACTTTATAAGAGATTGTAATGAAAAGAAATTAATCAAAGTAGTTAAAATCCATACTGATGATCAATTAGCAGATCTTTTTACAAAAGCATTTGATGTAGGAAGATTCAACTTCTTGGTTAGCAGTATTGGAATGATTTTGATAAACTAAAATCTCACTTAAAATCATGTGTAAAGTTATTGTTGTAAAATATTATTGTCCTGTCTAAAGTGTCTTACTACTGGTATATCTGTATTACTGGTATGTAGGCATGTGCACAAAATACTACTGGTAGTTAAATACTACTGGTGTGTATTAGGTTTACATAAATACTACTGGTCAATCAGTACTACTGATATTCACATATACTACTGGTCTTGTATGTTAGTGGTTACTACTGATGTTCATAGTTACTACTGATGTCAAAATCCTTAGTCACTACTGATGTTAGTAGATACTACTGACGTTTTACTACTGATATCTTACTTACTACTGGTCTTTCAGAATCACAATTACCAAACTAACCCCCATGAAAATAACCGTTATGTTATGATTCGAAGTGCATTTTAGTCGTTTTGCAGATTAAATTGAAAGATATAAAAGGCGGCAGTCGATTAATTTAGCATTATCTTCACTTCGATTTGCTAAATTCTCTCGATAAACCCTAGTTTACGATCAAAAACCCTTCGTTAGTAACAAAATTCATTCCTGTTCTTCTCAAAATTCAACAAAAATGGCAACTCTAAAATCTTTGAATGTTCAAACCGATCTCAAATACTCAGAATTTCACAATATGTGTGCCTTCCTAAAGAATCCCGACGGCACAAAAGATTTTCGTCCGATCGTCAAATTCTTGAGAAATTCGTATATACAGTTTGCTTTAACTGTAAAACCAAAATCATATCAACAGCACTTGGTGGATTTCTGGACCAATGCTGAGCAAACAGAAGGAACAACCATATCAATGATCAAATCAAAAGTAGATGGAAAGCATATCACAGTAACAGAACAATCAATCAGACACCATCTACAACTACATGACGATTCAGGTATGTTTACTCTTCCAAAGGAATACATTGCTGAAATTCTACAAAAAATGGGTTATGAGGGAAGACTGAATATAGTAACCTTTCAAAAGGGTCTTCTCTCCCCACAATGGAAATTCTTAGTACATACTATTCAGCATTGTATTTCTCCAAAAAGAAGTACTTGGAATGAGTTTAATAAGGCAATAGCATCTGTTGTTGTCTGTTTATGCACAGACCAAGTATTTAATTTTTCTTACATGATTTTTGAAGGTATGTTGGGAAATCTTAGTTCTTCTAAATTTTTAATGTATCCCAGATTTCTACAACATATCATAAATTGTGAATTACAAAACTTGTCAACTCCTAAAAACATTTTCATACTACCTGAGTTGAACAAGAAAGTTTTCTCAAATATGAGAAAACAATTTAAATTTTCGGGCAAGGAAACCCCTCTGTTTCCAAATATGATCAAAGATCAAACTCTTATTGGAGAGGGTTCAACCATTGATACAACCCAAGTTGAACCTCAACCCACTCCATCACCCCCAAATACAGCCCAAACACCACCCCAACTAGTCACTCAATCACCACCTCAAACAGAAGTCCTGAATGTGTCCCAGGAACTTGATATAAATCTGCAGAGTGCTACTCTTCACTCTGTGGAAGACCTACCAGATAAAACCAAAAATATTTCCACAATTTATCAAAGAAAGAAAATTTCTTCAAAGGACACCAGGGGACACATTGAGTCAAACCCCAGGCTCCAAGAGTTGTCCTCCAAGGAGGAGAGAGGACATGAGGCGAGGGCTTTCACTACTGATGCCCCAAAGGTGGGTGCACAGGAAAGTGAAAACATCATTAGGACCCAGACCTCGGCAACTTTGAGTGATAACTCATTTGAGGAGTTACTCAAAGGACCCCGGTGCCAAGAAACCACAAGGGGGGGCATCTATGCTTCTTCTAGGAAGAAGAGGATGTCTAAAAGACCCAATGAATCACCAAGAAGTGATGAGGGCAGATCTTTTGAATTGATGGATAGGATGGAAAACCTCAAAGCCAATGTACCTGTTAGTGAGCCCGATGATCTTGCTAGATGGAGTGAGGGCAGTATTAAAATCAACCAATTGACGAAAAAAGTGGATTCTCTTGAATCCACTGTACAAAATTGTCTTACATATCTTACAAACCAAGGAAAAACTATGGCTGCCATGAAAAGGCATGTCAATACCATCAACAAGAGAATGAGATTCTATGAGCAAAGGCTTCATCAACAAACTAAAATCATCAGGAAATTGAAGAAGAAAATTGATGATAGTGAGGCTCCACCAGTTGAGCTCACTAAGGGGGAGAAAGATAACATACAGACCATGATTGATGAATCAATTGCAGCAGCAGCATCCTCTCTCCTCAATTTAAAAGAAACAAAGGTTGATGAAGGCCCAGAAATGATGGTCACAGAAGATGAACCTATTACTACTGCTACAATGGAAGAACAAGTTAAAAAAGAAATATCAGTAGTAACTCCTACTACTGATATAATAGCAGTAGTAAGTCAAGAAGAGGAATTGAAAGCACCAAATACTACTGATGCCTTATCAGTAGTAACTCCTGAAGTCACACCAGTAGTAACTACTCTGGTTACTACTGAAGAGGAAGAACTACAATTCCCAGAGCTAATTGAAAGAGAAAGACATGTCATTATCTCCAAACCACCAACACCTGATCAACCACTTATCATACCTGACATTGATGATAATGTGAATTGGTTTGAGGTAGATGAATGTACACTTCCTCCACACCCTAAAATCTTACCAGAAGGTCAACTACATCTGTTTTATCCAAAACTTCTGATGATGGGTATCCCTGATATGAAATACATTCCACCTCCACCATCTGCTCACATTGGAAAAGGAAAAGAAGTATATGATGATGATTACCCAAACAGAGCACTAGGTCACCACATGGTGAATAAAATTAATCATGTCAGATCAGAGAAGCAATCAAGATGGAGAATAAAACATAGAAAATTCTTGGAGAAAGTGGAGATGTATCAAGCTCTTGAGGAAAAGAAAAAGAAGGTTCAAAGAGAAATTCCTGTTCAAACACCTGTTCAAGCAGAAGACAGTCAGATAAAAGCTCAACAGGCAGAATTCAAAAGGCTCAGAAAAGTAGAAGAAGAACACATACAATGCCTTGAATATTTGGTATCTGAATGCAAGAAAACTAAAAGTGAATTGACAGATGATGTGTTTGAACAGAAGGATAATATGATTGAATATCTGAAAACAAAAGGGCATAGTGCAAAGTCATTTGGTAGAATGAAAATGATGACTATAATTGAAAAATATTGCACTGCTAAGAAGAAAGACTTGGCTGAACAAGAAGCTGAAGAAATAAAGAAAGCCAAAACTTTAATCCCAATCAGTCCAAACTTAATCAAAGCTGGTAGTGTTTCAACTACTGGTAATACCTCAACTCTCCAATCAAAGAAAAGAAAGATTGTTGATCAAGAACAAAGCTCTAAAAAGAAATCAAAAATTGTACCTGTTCTTGAAATGCCTGTTGCTCCATTGCAGAACAATCCAATTATTAACTGGAGGGTTATGCAGAACAATGTTATAGAGGTCATAAGGGAAGACAAAGTTGTACAGAGATTCACTGGATGGTTACCATTAATCAGATCATGCTCTAGAAGTGATGTAATCAAGCTTCTGATTATTGGAAAACCTAGAATGACAAAGAAATCATGGAAAGAGTCTGGTGCTGGATACTTAACAAAAATGATAGATGCTGCATTTTATCCAGATAATTATCCAGAACAATTTACAGATCCAGGAAATGTGTATGCTTGGAATGTCATTCCTACTGCCAATATGTACTTCTTTGAGAAATCAGGAAAAGTATGTGAATTATACTTATATGAAAAAGAATATCCACACTCTGAGAAGACTATGTATCAAATATTCATAAATACTTTGATGAAACCTTATGATGCTGTTATGTTCCAAAACAAATTAAATTACTTTACAAAGAGGAACAGAAAATATATTATTGAACAAATGCTTCAACAGAATCAAAGAACCCTTGAGAAAAGAAGAAGGGAACAAGAAGAACAAAAGAAACTTGATTGATTAAGAGATAATCAATAAGTTTAGGGGGAGATTGTTGGAGCAAAACACAGATCAAATTAATACTGATGCTGCAGTTAGTACTGACAATAATTAGTACTGATGGGGCAGAACATGTTACTACTGATGAAGTTGATACTGGTGTATACTATAACTTAGTTACTACTGATCAAAACTTATTGAAGATACTACTGATCAATAGTAGTTACTACTGACGTTGGTTTTGGACTTACTACTGGTTACCAGAGTTACTACTGACGATGCACATTTACTACTGGTGAATGATTTTACTACTGGTACGCGTTTTGGAAGCATATCAAGTCCGAGATCTTCGCAGAGATAGTTATAGAATGTAATTAAATGTATATCTTTTATAATTCGATGTAAAGCAAGTCCTAGAATAACTAGGGTAAATAGTTTAGCTTCAAGGACTATTATAAATAGTTCCTTACGAATTGTAAACGTACGTGTGTATTGTTAACTCAATAATATACATTGAAGCTTTTTGTGAAACCGTGTTCTTAATATTTTCGCATATTGTTTACAGTTCATTGTTCTTAATTACATTGATATAGTGTTGATCCGTTGCAACTTCTATAGTCACTTAGATCTAAGGTATTTATTAACTTCTCTATAGTTAATCGATCCTGACACAAGTCAACTAAAACAAACAAATATAGAGATGAGATTCGAGAGTAATGCGGTGAATATATATAAACGTATCAATCATTCGGCGAATAGGCTATACTATACTATACTATAACTTGATTTGTGACGACAATAAATCTAATCGTTAGATATAGTATATATACTCCACTTTATCATTATTTATGTTATAAAATAGTAGTATAACTTTTAGTAGTTTTTTCACATCATTGTGTTATTAATAAATAAATCTTGTTAATAACAGAGCTATCTTTAATGTAAAAAAAAAATATTGTACATTAATTTGTAGATGTGTCATTCATAAAATGTATTAGAGGCGCTAAATGTGGCTGCCGCCTCACATTAACATGAGGATGACGCT
Source organism: Calendula officinalis (assembly GCA_963853835.1). NCBI lineage: Eukaryota > Viridiplantae > Streptophyta > Magnoliopsida > Asterales > Asteraceae > Calendula > Calendula officinalis. The sequence continues at coordinate 83,862,893 of OY970822.1, read as the reverse complement.
ACAATACCCCTTGTCTAATTGTTAAAAAGGGCTCTTTAATAACTTGACTTCATGGTTAAATTAAAATATATACGAAAGATACAAAATTTTAAGAATATATTTATTTTTTTATTTAAATAAGTGATACATTTAAAAAATCATAGTTTTTAGCCAATATATTAAAATATGGCTTAAGATATACTATATTAAAGTGGATTATCAATCGAGAATGATCTCGTTTCTTTTGAATAAAATGATATTAATAATGTTTAAAAGTAAAGTAAGAGTAAAAGATAATTACACTTCATTAAAGGAGATAGTTAATAAGAATAAATTTTAATTTTTAAAAGTATATTACTTCGTACTTATTTTGATTAACCCATAAATAGAAAATGTATCTTGAGGATTGAAACATATTTAATAAATTTTCCTTTTGTAGTTTTTATATAAGACCTGTGTCAACCCCTTTGTGGGAGTTTTTTTGCGCATTGGCTAAGTACGGTGTAACTTTGCGTCGTGTAGATAAGGCCTCTCCCAACCCTTACCCATCACTAAACCCATCACTAGCGCCACGTCATCACATCCTTACTGACCCGCTACTGACACGGTCGTGCCAACCCTACCCATCACTAACTCATCACTAAACCCATCATTTCCACATCATCATTTTTTATTAAACAAAAAAAAACACTATATTATAATAAAAAACAATTGAATTATAATAAAAACAAAAATATTATAATAATAAAAAAAAATAAAGAAAAAAAACTTATTTTATATAAAAAATGGCAATAGTACAAGTCTTTATGCATGATGTACAACCTCCAAAAACACTCTTCCTCTCTCTTCCCTCCTCTCTCTTCCCTCCTCTCTCTTCCGGCAGCCCTCACGCTCGCCCGACGCCTTCCCCAATCCGTCGAAAACACGACGTGTGTGCCACGACGCAAGCCACGACGGGCTGGTGCCAACGCCGTCGTGGCACGACGGCTCGAAAAGCCCGCTGACGGGTGGTGGTGACGCTGCGTTGGCAGTGGTCTAACGTATGGAGGGAGGCGTCGTGGGGGTTGGATTCTCATTTTTTGTTTATCTTTTATTTTGTAAAAATATCATAGATTTTGATTTGAAATTTAATAATCTATTAAGTTTATATTTAGTTAAAAATGACGACGTAGTAAAGTAAATAGTTGTAATAAGTTGATGAGGTGTTATTGTTGGTACGACCATTAAGTTTATTAAGGAGAGTTCTAAGACCACTGCCAACGGTGCCGCCGGTAGGCACCGCCGGTTTGGCGCCAAAACCGCCACCGTTGGCACGGACCGTCGGTGGCACCGCCGGTTTGGCCCACGCCGGTTTGGAGACGAGACGGGAGGGAGCGCCGGTCGTTTTTTTCCCTTTTTTTCTTTTTTCCCCCAACGGTAATATTACCGTTATATATATATATATATATATATATATATATATATATATATATATATATATATATATATATATATATATATATATATATATTGTAACACCCAAAAATTTACGTAAATTTAAAAACTTTTGAGTATAAGATTTTAATTAAAAAGGTCCCAATAACTCGAGTAATTAAATCCAAATAATATTTTGGTTTAAAAATGTATTTAATGAGGAAATAGTTTAAATAAAATAAAGTGTTTTAAAATATTAAATGTTGTCCACATCAACACCGAGAAGATACATCGGTCAACCGTCCACCTTCTCCGTTCCTTTGCTGGTACCTGAAACAGTGGGGAAAATATGGGTCAGCTGGAAAGCTGAGTGAATAATCTCAAAATGCACACAATCATAACATACAACACATGAGGGCACATCAGTGTACTCCTACTCAGAATCTACTCAATTAATTTCTCAGATTTATTTCTCAGATTTTATTACTCAGATTATAATTTATATAGCGCGCTTGTGTGATTCGGGTCGATCACCCCTCCTCACACCTCAGATAGGCATAAGCCAAAACTCAGACGGGAGTGATCCCAAAACTCAGACGGGAGGTGATCCCAAAATAGGCATATAGCCAAAACTCAGATGTGTGTTATTATGTTTTTATCTCTTTAACATAATTATCTCAGATGCCCTAGCAAGTATTAGCACAAAATGACTCTGTGCCGAGCTCAGTTACCCAGGCACAATGTCTCAGATCAATAATAAATAAACAGATGCTCAGATACTCAGATAACGGATCAAACTCAGATAACAAGTATGGTTCAAATAGTATAACACATAAGTCATGCATGTACAACGTTAAAACTGTATACACAGTGAGAATACTCACCTCGAATACGCAAGCTTCGGAGATCTTTAATAATAAAAAGCACAGAAATCTATCTCTTAGGCGGTCCTAAAACATGTAAATAAAGCCCGAATTAAAACTTGCCCCGAAAGCTTGTTTTTACAAAATCTGACCGCACCCGTCGGTCTTACGGGAACAGCCATAACTCCTAAACCATATGGTTGAAAGTTCCCAAATTTTTACAGAATATAATAGTCATATAATCCTACAATTCGTCTTCACAAAGTTCAGCTCGGTTCTGCCCCGAAGGGTCCCAAAAATAAGCCTGCAACAGAGTTGTTCAATAGCGAATTTCAGCACTACAGCCTCTCGCAAAGATGCCCGTAACTCACAAACCATAATTTGGGTCGCTTCTCATAATAAATCAATGGAAAGGCAAGACAACGAACTACAAAAGTATAGGAGAGCAGGAGCCCTGATTCCGAGTCGAAACGGGTAAAAAAACTGGCCTGAACAGTACAGCAGAAACTGTTCCAAAAGAACTCGATTAAAACTCGTTTTAGTAAACCCGAGCATCTAAAATTCACACCCGACAGCCCCGTTTACAACAGTTTATTTAATTTCTCAAAAACGTATGTAATTTCCAAAACCCGATAAAGTTACCCAAACTACCCAAACGAACAATAACAGTAAAATGAGTATGGAACGATTTAGACTATAACGATACGATCACACAACAATTTCATACAAAATCCAACTCGACTCGGGGCTCGACCCTAATCTGCCCAAACCACCGATTGGAACAAAGTAAATAACAAAACAGAAATGAAACAAAAGAATTGAATGTCTACCGATCCCACTCGAGTTCGTTCCTGGCTCAAAGACAATTCAGCAATCTCCACACTTCGGCTCAATCGACGAGGGGGAAAAAATCAATTGGGGATGCTTTCCTGTTCGAGTCCTCGACAACCCACCACAATACTCAGTTAGAATCAGGATCAAAATCGAGAAAAGATTAAGAAAACAGGATAGAAGGATTACCGATAACGACTCACTTGCTCGATACCTCCCTTGGTAACTCTGCTTGTCTAAACCCTTGATTGATCCCGTAAAAGCAGACACGGAAAATGGACCCGATGTTAGGATTGAATTGAATGAAATCAGAAACGAAATATAAGAGAAATAAACCGGCCTGATGCTCGATCAACCATACACGAAATGACCAAGCTTTACTGAATTCCAATCATGATACTCGTCGCCGGTTCTTTCTCTTGGTCTGATCACGCAGAAAGCTGCTAGGGAGATGCTCTGATCACGCAGAAAGCTGCTAGGGAGATGCTCTGCTCAGCGAATGGGAGGGACAGAACAAAAAAAATGTGAATGGAGCAGCTTGATTCAAAGGCTGCCGATTGGAAGAAGAAAAACACGATGGAGATGCTTTAGACGGCTGGAGATTAAATGAGGGTTTAGGGCTAACTTTTCATTTAAGTATTATCTCTATTGGGCTACATCTAGATTAATTATGTATTAAGAAAATAGTTGTCGGGCCCTCCATACTCACTTAACCGGATCACAATGGGAAAGAAAAGAGCTGGCTCGGCCCGGGCCTTTGGCTGGCCTCGCCATTAACTCGAGTTCAGATAATATACTTAGTTAATTCAAAGCTCGCGATTTAAATTACGTCACGGGATTTAAAGCGACATACTCAAGTATTTTATCGAACATGTTAATTTAAATAATACTTATATACTTATTAAAGATCACATTTAACGCGTAAACAAAACGTCAGACTATTAAGTTAAAGCGCCGCATAATAAAATAACTTGCATAGACGAAACGTCACCCATTTATTAAAATGTATATATAAAAATATATGATAGATACCCAATTTAAATTTATTAAAAGTAATATTTAATTATTAAAAATTTCAGGGCGTTACATACATATATATATATATATATATATATATATATATATATATATATATATATATATATATATATATATATATATATATATATATATAGGGGCGAGCTATTTACAGAACCCATTTTTTGCGTAGAACCAAGCATAACTCATCTAAGAATATTAGAATTTAGTAAAAAAATATGCAAAACAATAACATTTAACCCAAATCAAACATATACTTTTAGAAAAACATCAAAAATACTGAAAAACATATATGTTCAAATAATGCAAAAATAACACTTATGTATATATACATGAAAACATACATGCACAAAAACATATATGTTTTCGTGCATGAATAACATACATGCATGAGGGTTCCTCCTTAAATCACTTCATGTATCTTTCATGATCATTTCATTTTGAAATTCAATGGTTTAGATTGAGTTCTGCGGGTTCTGTAGCCTAAAATGGGTTCTGTAACTAGCCTTTCACTATATATATATATATATATATATATATATATATATATATATATATATATATATATATATATATATATATATGTATATATATAGTGCCCGATTCAGCGCAGAACCGTTTAAAGCTGCAGAACCGCAGAACCATCCTAACATCAGATACAGCGCAGAACCGTTTGAAGCTGTAACTAGCCCTTCACCATATATATATATGGTCGAATTAAACACAGAACCAGTTTGGCTACAGAACCGGAAGAACTAAATATCAACCAATCATGGGCTAGTAATTTACGATTTCTTTTTTAAACTTTTTTTAAATCTAGGAGGGTATAATTGGTATTGCAACATCCGCCTATTATTTGGAAAGTGTCGTGTGATTGAATGCTCCCCCAATTATTTAGGGAAGTTTGATTATTCAACTGCATCTGCATATCTCGAATTTAATGATTCCAAATCTTTATTGTAAATTCACAATTTAGTTTATATTTAGTTTTTTGTACTTTTTTTTATATATTTGTTAGTGCATAAATTAGAAGTTACGTATGATAAAATTAGAAGTTTAAAAGGCATAATGATACATGGATGTTTTATATACACCAATGTATGATAAAATTAGAAGTTTAAGATGCATTATGAGACATGGATGTTTTATATACATCAATGTAGAACTGATTTCTAAAAGAATCTAGATCATAATGTAATTTCTAGTAAATAAAACTAGAAAGGTTAGGCAGTGAAAAATAAGAAGTTAAATTCTATGTTATAAGGGTACCAAAATCCGATGTAAAACAGGGCTATGCATACATTGATGTTTGTAATACATATATGTATTTTCTGTTATGTTTAATACACATCTCGGTGGCCTAGTCATAATTACAAAATTCATGTATGTTGATCCAAATGATATAATACATTGATGTGAAAAACGTTGTAGATGAAGAACACAGTCGATGAAGAACGCATGAGACGAAAACTTCAACCGAGAATGACGCAAACCCACTAGATTATTGTATAATACTTCAAAAATTAATAGTATTTGGTGATCTGCATTTCAAATTTCGGAATTTGGAGATCTGTGTCGAAAGAATTACTCTTTGTAGAGTTACAAGAATATTTACCATCTTCATATTCAAAACAATCTTTAACAATCTGGAAACACGAAAAACCACATGTTAAACATAATTATTCATATATACATGTGTGTATGTAGAGTAACATCGATGTATATAGATACGGTAACATCAATGTTATTGTACATACGTCGATGTTCAGCGGTGCTTAAATCATAAGTATCAACAATTTTATTCTAGAAGTGGTTTAACTATTTATATGAGTGTTTGGGTACACTTATGTATATATAATAAGACATATACACTTATTGTGAATGATAAGTGATTAACACACGAAAGGTATAAGTTATAACACCCATTTACCCGTATAAATAAATAATCTTACACAAACACCACTAATCAAGTAACTATAGAGAACTAAATTAATAATCTGACACCAACTTGAATTCCATTCCTACCCTAAATTTAGCTTTTTTTGCATTTTAATTAAAATAACATCAAATTTAAATAAAATTTCATTTACAATAAATAACATCAAACGAAAATAATAGGAAATATTGAGAAAACATAGCATTGATTCCAATTCTCCTCTTCCCACTGCTAATCGATTCTAAAAAAATTGAAAATAAGAATAATTTGTCAGAAATAAACATTTAAAATTTCACTTAAACATTTCATCAAACATATGGTATGCATGTTATAAAAAGCTTATGCAATTGCTTACTTAAAACACTAATGGGTTTCTTGGTAGCAGTAGCTTTTATTCGATTGATATTGCAAGTACGAGACTTCCCGAGCAAATCCAACCAACGCCTTCGTGGCATATCTAACCATTACTTGTTTAAAATCAGTAATAAGATGCTTTATCCACCACATAAGCCAGCATCTAAAAATTATGACAGATTGGCAACGGAAATTCAGAATCGAAACCAATAAAACCCATAAATAAAATAGTAGAACAATTGAATCCAAGTAACAATAAAGAGTTCTTTTTAAATTGATTTGCCCCAAAAATTACACAACAACAAGCAACACCGATTAACAATAAAGAATTCTTTTTAAATTGATTTGACCCAAAAATTACAAAACAACAAGCAACACCGATTAAAAGGAAGAAGAAAAGAGAAGATCGTTTCTTCGTCGGAGATAGCGTCAGTTGAAGAGATACGGTTTTAATTTTTGATAGAAGAAAAAGATAGGGTTGAACAAAATGTGCAGAGAGAGATACAAATGATCAGTTACCATAAAACTAGGATAAATCGAAATGTTCAATATACCCCTCACGAATTTAGGGGGAAATTCAAAATTCCTTAAATCTGATTGGTCGAATTTAGTTCTTACAGTTCTCAAGGCTAAATTGGTTCTGATTTTAATTCTTCACTATATATATATATATATATATATATATATATATATATATATATATATATATATATATATATATATATATATATATATATATATATATATATATATATATAATTTTTTTAATCCTTTTAAATCTCTATAAATACCCACTTTCATTCTATAATTTTCACAAAAAAAATTCTTTCTTCTCCCACCCAACCATACTTATATAATGTCTAATGTTTCTGATTCCTCTTCCGAATATGATTCCGATTTGGAAGCTATTTTAAGATAGCCAATTCTTACAATGCCGAGGAAATGGTCGCCATTGTGAATGCTCTTTCATCTGATACAGAGGACGATGAAGAGATCGCTCTGATCTCTAGAGTGCCGAGAAGGTATGTGCCACGAGATCGTGAAGGTGCCGGTGAGCGTTTGTACGCAGACTACTTTGCTGAAAATCCCACGTTCCCGCTGGATTATTTTAGGCGACGTTTCCGTATGACCCGTTCGCTGTTCCTCCGTATATGTGACGGTATAACTTCTTACTCTCAGACTCCTTTACCTCCGCATTTTTTTGTATTTTCGTCAACGGGACGATGCTACCGGAAGATCGGCTTTTAATATTCTTCAAAAATGTACATCCGCTGTACGACAATTGGCCTATGGTTGTGCTACCGATTTGTTTGATGAAGATCTACACATGGGACAACAAACATCGTATGATTGTTTGGATAATTTTGTCAAATGTGTATTCCATCTATTTGGTGCTGAGTACTTGAGGACAACAAACCCGGGAAGACCAAATAGCGTCAATAAAATACGTCGAATCATGTATTGTTGTATAATTTTACACAACATGATAATTGAGGACAACTGTCGCAACATGTGTCCACTTGAGGAGGTGTATATGGATAACCCGACAAACACGCCGCAACACTCGTGGAATGAGAGAGTTGCAACACACGCTCGAATGACCAAAGAACTACGGGATCAAACAACGCATCACAGACTTCGCAATGCACTAGTAGACCACATTTCGCAACTCCCACCAAATTTCCGTCAACGTTAATTTATGTTTTTAAATTATTGTATTTTTTTTATCGTATTCTTTTTTTTATGCTTTTAAATTATTGTAATGTTTTTTTATTTTAATAAAAGTATTATGTTTTACTTATATTGTTGTTTTAATTAAAAATAAAGTAAATTAATTAAAGTTGGTGAAGCGACGGAGTGCTGTTGGCATGGCTACGTCAGTTTAGTGTTAGTCAGTTTAGTGACGTAACGCTTAGTTAACAACAACGGACGGCGTCAGTTGCATTTACCATTGAGAGTGGTCATTGTTACAAGATTTTTACAGAAAAAAATTATCAATAAGTAGTACTCTTTATGAACATGTTCATCACGCATCGGTAGTTGTACGTTACTTGCCCTGAAACAGTCCGCAAATTTGCTTTTACGCACCATCTTCCCCAATTTTTTCCTTTCAATAGAACAGGTTTTTCGATTGAGAGAGTTGCAGAGAGCCCAAGATGGGGTTTTGTCTTCTTCTCGTGCTTTTACTCCAGATACCCGACTCCTACGCCGACGGGTCAGCCCGGTTGCCGGAATACCGATCCTTGCTTTCCTTAAAAACCGCCATTTCCGACGACCCACAATCATCTCTTTCTTCATGGAACATCTCTACTAGTCACTGCACATGGTCCGGCGTCACATGCGATTATAAACGTCACGTGATCAGTTTAAACCTCTCCGGACTTAACCTCACCGGAACCCTTTCTCCCGATATCGGAAACCTTATCCACCTCGTCAATTTCACTGCCGCCGTTAACAACATTGCCGGACCTATCCCGCCGGAAATCTCATTCATCCATGGCCTTCGTTATCTTAACCTCTCCAACAACATCTTCAATGAAACCTTCCCGCCGGAACTTGCGACACTTCAATATCTTCAGGTGCTTGACCTTTATAATAACAATTTTACCGGAAACCTTCCCGTCGGTGTGACGGAAATGGGAAACCTCCGTCACCTTCACCTCGGTGGGAACTATTTTTCCGGGATTATTCCGGTTGAGTACGGTCGGTTTCCTACGCTTGAATATTTAGCGGTCTCGGGTAACGAGCTCACCGGACCTATCCCGCTGGAGATCGGAAACTTGACGAGTCTTAAATATCTTTACCTCGGTTATTATAATGTATACACTGGCGGCATACCACCGGAGATTGGCAACTTATCAAACCTCATTCGCTTCGACGCCGCTAATTGTGGACTTACCGGAGAAGTTCCACCGGAAATTGGTAAACTTCAAAACCTAGACACACTTTTTTTACAAGTAAATGGACTGTCTGGTTGTCTAACGAAAGAGCTCGGAGCTTTAAAAAGTTTAAAATCAATGGATCTCTCTAACAATGTATTCACCGGAGAGATACCGGAGTCATTCCGAGACCTCTTAAACCTGACTTTACTTAACTTATTTCGTAACAAACTCCACGGTTCAATACCGGAGTTCATCGCTGAGCTGCCGGAATTAGAAGTTTTACAGCTCTGGGAAAATAATTTCACCGGAAGCATTCCGGGAAGCCTTGGGAACAACGGAAAGTTGCTGCAGCTTGATTTGTCTTCAAACAAATTAACCGGCTCACTTCCGGCCGGTTTGTGCACCGGAAACAAACTTGAAACCCTAATCACATTGGGGAACTTTTTGTTCGGACCCATTCCTGCTTCTCTAGGCGACTGCCAATCTCTGAATCGAATTCGAATGGGGGAGAATTATCTCAACGGTTCGATTCCAAAAGGGTTGTTTAGTTTGCCTAAACTCTCACAAGTTGAGCTTCAAGATAACCTCCTTACCGGTGAATTTCCGGTGACCAATTCTGTTTCCGTCAGTCTTGGTCAGGTGAGTTTGTCAAACAACCGTCTCACCGGTCAGCTGCCCACTAGTATTAGTAACTTCTCCGGCATGCAGAAACTTTTACTCGACGGTAACGGATTCACAGGACGTATTCCTGCTGAAATCGGGAAGCTCCAGCAGCTATCAAAGATCGATTTCAGCCGGAACAGTTTCTCCGGCAAGATCACGCCGGAGATCAGCCGGTGTAAGCTCTTGACATATGTCGATCTTAGCCGGAATCAGCTTTCCGGCGAGATCCCTACTGAAATCACCGCCATGCACATTCTCAATTACTTAAACATATCGCATAACCGTTTAATCGGTAGCATTCCAACACCCATAGCGTCAATGCAAAGCTTGACTTCAGTCGACTTTTCATACAACAATCTATCCGGTCTGGTCCCAGGCACCGGGCAGTTCAGTTACTTCAACTACACTTCATTCGCGGGCAACCCGAACCTTTGCGGGCCATATTTAGGACCATGTAAAGACAAGTTTCCTAACAACACCCATCAACCACATTCAAAAGGGTCACTTTCATCTTCAGTAAAGCTTTTACTAGTTAGCATCCTCCTTCTCTGTTCAATTGCATTCATCATTGTAGCAATCATAAAAGCCCGTTCCTTAAAACGGGCCACCGAAGCCCGATCATGGAAACTATCCGCTTTCCAACGGTTAGATTTCACATGCGATAACATTCTCGATAGCCTAAAAGAAGACAACATCATTGGAAAGGGTGGAGCCGGGATCGTTTACAAAGGTGTTATGCCAAATAACAACCTCGTTGCAATCAAAAGACTGCCCGTTATGAGCCGGGGGTCAGCCCATGATCACGGGTTCAATGCCGAGATACAAACCCTAGGTAGGATTAGACATAGATACATTGTAAGATTATTAGGGTTTTGTTCGAACCATGAAACGAATCTATTGGTTTACGAGTATATGCCTAATGGAAGCTTAGGTGAAACGCTTCATGGAAAGAAAGGCGGTCGGTTGCATTGGGAGACAAGATATAAGATTGCTATTGAATCTGCAAAAGGGCTTTGTTATCTTCATCATGATTGTTCACCGTTGATTCTTCATCGAGATGTGAAATCGAATAATATACTTTTGGATTCTAATTTTGTAGCCCATGTGGCTGATTTTGGGCTTGCTAAGTTTTTGCAAGATTCGGGAACCTCGGAATGCATGTCTGCCATTGCTGGTTCTTACGGGTATATTGCTCCAGGTATGATCTTGTACAAAGTTTATGTTTTTTGACATGGGTTTGTTGTTGGATTGCTCAAGAAACTATATCTTTTTTTGTTGCAGAATATGCGTATACGCTAAAGGTTGACGAAAAGAGTGATGTGTACAGTTTCGGTGTAGTTTTATTAGAATTAGTGACTGGCAGGAAACCGGTGGGGGAATTTGGAGACGGTGTAGACATTGTTCAGTGGGTGAGAAAAATGACAGGTGGCAATAAAGAAAATGTTGCAAAAATCGTGGATCAGAGACTCCCGAATGCTCCCACACATGAGGTCATGCATGTGTTTTATGTAGCGATGCTTTGTGTGGAAGAACAAGCAGTGGAACGCCCGACTATGAGAGAAGTTGTTCAAATCTTGACCGAAGTTCCCAAGATTCCGGGAGGAGATATGGCTGCTGCCGCTAGTGCCGCCACAAATTCGCCTGTTTTGAGATCACCATCGCCGCCACCAATGGCCATGGAATCACCAGTCAGTGCTCCAAATAACAATGAACAAAACCAACTTCGTGATCTTTTAAGCATGTGAGATAAGAATGTTGGGTTAGTTAGTCTTTTTCTAATCTTTGTTAGTGACTGTTTTAGTTTGGTTTTTTGTTCTATGCTTTGAATGCAATATGTATAAAGTAGGATTTTGGCAATTAAGTTTGTTTAAAACATGAAGCCACAAGTAGGAGTGTTACCTTTTCTCAACATTTTAGCGGTCACTTGAACTCATACTAGTGTGGGTTTAGTTATGTAAGTTGAGCTACACAACACCAATATTCAGTTGAACTAGACTTATAAACGGCTCAATAACCAAACCGAAAACAATGGTTTCAGCTGAACTAAGGATCGAACCAATGACGTCCAATGACATCTTGAACCGGACCAAGAATCGGCGTTTTCTAAAAAGTTTTTGACAGTTTGTGGTTTTAGACCGGGCCGAACCGGACCAAAATCCGATTTTAAATAAAAATTATAACCGAGATCCAGACTGATATAGCTCGATTTGGTTCAATTTAATTCTGACAATTAATAATAGCGTACGTATATATTACCAAAATACTTTTTAGCTTACAAAAGTGTTATTTATTTAGGATGGTATTATTTTCAGCAAGTTTGAAAAAAATAGTACTTTAATAATTTGGAATTCATAATTAACCTAAGGTAATAATAGCATGACTAAATGAATTAATTGATTATATGCCAATTATATAATGTAAATGTAAGAATATTGAAATTTTGGTGAAACCGAAACCGAAACCAACAAAATAAATTTGGGCTACAGTTGGGCTGAAATACCCAAGGTTGTTTTATCCAAGATTTTAACCCATCAAATATATGTCATAGTGAAGCAGTGAACCAAGTTGTAGAATTTAGATACTTCGTATGAAAAGATGATTTATGTACAATAACCTTACTTCATAGTACAAGTAATATTAGCAACCATCACCCACCCCTCGCAACCACAACCCACCACCATTCACCAATTGATCGCCGCAACATATAATTACAGAATATCTGCTGTCGCATTGCGCATGTACCCCTATATACCAGCGAACACCAAGAAAAAGTAGGATGTCGATCCTAAGTTTTTACCATAGGACCGCATGATTGAATATTGTGATAAGTCAGTACATCACCGCTCAAACGAGTTTAATTAAGCTTGAACTCAGACTCATAACAAGCAAATTGAGCTCGAGTACTATATCATAGCAATTTACTTAAATTATTATGCAAGAATTAAACTTGATTTCTTAGATAAAAAAAATATCCAATCATAACTTAAGAACAGGCTAGCTAATATTTACGTTGGAAGTGATGACATTTTAAAGTCAATCTATAAGTAACCTACAACTGTATTGGTAAATGTTTTTACAAATATTTTATTAATTTAACACATAGGCTTTTACACTTTTCAACATTTCTCTTCACTTTTGGGACTGGAATGGTGTTAGTTGGCTTGAAAAGAAGTGACATTGGCGATAGTAGATAAAAATAAAGTTCAAAAATAGAACATGTGGGATTCTCTTGAATTACATTTATATTTAAAGGTAGTTAAAAACCCCATGTTGTACTTTAATTAGAACCACGTTGAGCATTCATTCTCGATTTGGGGACATGCAAATCAACACAAATAATTCCATCTTATTTTGTATTTTAAATTTTAGATTAGATGATATGTGTAATCATATGTAATAATTGTTTAATTTATATAATGTAGAATTGCCATACTTTAAGTATGCTTCTATATACATTAAGCTTTATGTAATAAGTGTTTGATTTATATATGTAATAATTGTTTAATTTCAAATATAGACTACCTGACATGATTTTTTTTGTGTGATCAGACAATGTTTTGTGCGACTTATGTGATTTTCTTGAAACTGGACACCAACTGACGCCTATACTTTTTGCTCAACTGACGACTGCATTTTTTACCATTTTCAGAAAAAGACTATTACATCGAAAAACTACAATTATTCGAGGATTTTTGTTTTTCGAATAAGACAAAAGATCACACAAATGTACAATTGTCACCTTAAAATCGATTGTCAATTGCACAAAGAGAAAGACATCAAAATTCATAATAGGCAAAACTTCTCATCAGTTACAACAAAATAAAATTAAGTCTACGAGAAAATTAGTATATACCAAAATATGGATACTTGCCAAATTATTTGTGGAATCAGACAAGGTATAGTTTATTTTGGGAAGAAACTAATTTGAAGTCTATTTTTGAAATTTCGAAATTCGATAAGTCTGTATTTGGAAATGGACGTAAAAATAATCCACAATCATAAATGTCTCTGGAAGTTGGGCGTACAATGGGACATTTAAAAGCCCAAAGTCCTTTCTATCATAATTTGGCATACCCAAAGCTCCAAAAGCCTTGTTGAATTGGGCCATCTAGTAAAGTTGTGTTCTGAATTTTTATTTATTTGTTTTTTAAGAGAAAATGTGAAAGAATATGAAGCACTTTGAGATGCTTATGTTGTGTCCCCAAGTTATAATGTTCCACAACTCCAGTAAACAAACTGTTGATCTATAAATGACTACGTTTATGCTGTATAATAAAAGAGTGACACATCGATAAAATGAGGAAGCACTTGAAAAAACACAATATAATGTTCCACCACCGCAACAACAAAAAATTAAATTAAATATATAAATTATGATTGTATGTTCGAACTTGGATGCAATTTAATGTCTAGAACTAAGAATGAAGCCTCAAAATGGGCATAATAGACAAAACAACATGTCATGGGATGATGAAGAAGCACTCATCACAAAAGGCACAATGTGCATATTAGAGCAAGCGATGATGTGTGAACTCGGTCTTTCCTTGTTGGGGGCGATGACGGCTTTGGTTGACGCGGTGGTCACACCCGTACGTTGCAGCATGGTCGTGGTCATGGTGGTGATGGCCACAACAACAATGGATGTATTTGTGTGTGTGTGCGCGCACACGTGTTTATATTGAGAAAATGGTAATGGTGGTGGTGGTGGTAGTAGTAGTGAACCATAACAAAGTATATATATTGGTGTGATAGTGATGGATAACGAAAACTGATACACCATTAATGTGACGACTTTCTTTGAATGTGGTCGCATGCTCTTGAGGTGAAGGATGTGAAATGGTTAAGTGAGAATGTCAAACATTCACATAGCAAAATTTGAAGAACTTTATGAACTAATAACTTAGGATTGTAGCCCTGTGACAAAAGATACGAGTTTATCCCAGTAGAAAAGGAGGCTTGCCACTCGCCTTAACTAATTTAAATAACCCTCATGCTAGTTACCTAGTTTAGCTAGTAGCAAGTCATCCTTGGCTACAAAAACAAACTCGTATCTTCATCATATGCCTTCCTTCCTTCCGCAACATAAACTACTCATTTTTACCTCGTTTGATGCAACTCTTGGTATGCAAACAATCACTATTTATAGGTCGTGTATGAATGAGAATCACTGATGCCCATGTCTAAATTTACCTTCAGTCGAGTTATTTAGATATATTGTTGGCGGAAAAATGTTATACTTGCATCTTATTTGGACAAAGATGGAATATATTCGTTTAGTTGATTATTTCAACCAAACCGACCCATTCGTTTTGATTCTACATTGTAGCTTTCTCAATCTTGAATTTGATCGGACCTCAGAACATTCTTATTCTTCTTGACATAAACTTGTATGTTCCATTGTTCATAGTTATGTGGCTCAGTCTATATCCGTGTTGTAGGATTGGGGAAATATTTATTCCCGTTTTTTCTAGAATTTATTTACATATACGCAAGTCAAATATTTGGAGAATTTGATTCTAAGAGCAATTTGTGAAGCTGAGATACAAGGACAGTTTAAATTATCCATGTCGAAGATATATCATTTTGGAATATATTCTAGTTATTGTCAAATGCCTAAAATACTTCAATGTCGTTGGCATGTAAAAAGAAAATATACGCGTTATAATGAACAGTCGTGAACGGAAAATAATATAATGAGAAAGAACGAAATAAAGGGCTTTTGCTGACAGCCAAGGATGACTTGCCATATATGACCGATCTGTGTAGGCTCTTTGTCACATGTGCACATATATGAAGCCCTCACATTGGTGTATGTGTATAGGTGAGTTGTCACTTGTCTACGGCTGATATATGAAAGGTTCTTCATATTCACCTTCAATCTATTCACTTCTTTATTATATTTAAGCTTCGGATAATTTTAGCTTATGAGTTAAGCGAAATGTAGCGGACATATTATTTTGTATCATACTGAATGAAAGGAATAGAAAAAGAGTTGGTTGAGTCTCGTGATTTAACACATTTGTTAGGGTCAAATATGTTGTATCTAATAGTGTAGGGACTAGTTATGTAACATTGCCTAATGGTAAACTAGTCTTAAGGCTTAATTAGATGGTTATTAAGCATGTTTAGTCATGAGGTATAAATACCTTATGTTTAGGCTTAATTTGTAAGCTTTCCATCATTAATTGAATTACAATTTGAAAGCTAACCATTCCCTCCATCTTTCTCTCTCAACTCACACACACTCAAACACCAAGAACACACACACTTAAGCAAATCTTCTATTTCTCACCTTGATTCATCATGAATTAGCTCAATCTTAGTTGATTACGATCTAACAAGTGGTATCAGAGCAAAATCTCTCTGTGAGAAGATCCAAAATCGAGCTAGTTTGATGAAGATCTGAGAAAGTTTGAAGAAAAGTTCGTTCGTCATTGAAAATTTAATGTTGTAAAATTTTTGTTCAAATTGAAGATTTGACCATGGATTAGTGTTTCTCCAGTGTTTCTAAGAAGAATAGAATCAAATTCAGATCCATTCCGTCAACAATCGACCTTCAATTTGATGATTTTGATGAAAAAGTGAAAAAGTGAAAAAGTTACTGTAAATCGAAGATTCGAAGCTTATATGTAATGGATTGAAGAAATTGATCGGTACAAGTGTTAGCATTTGGATTTCGAGCATTTAGAAAGAAGAATCATACAAATTGATGAAGAAATGAGTGAAATCGGATCGAATTAGTGAAGAAAAAGGACTTACTGTTTCGTACGTAGAACTTCGGCATCATGAATATGCCGAACTTGTAGTTCGGCCCAATATCACGAACTTGTTGTTCGGCCCGAACAAGTAACTACTTCGGCCCAGGTACCTATTTCGGCCCATCTCGAACTACTTGTCTTCGGCCCATCTCGAACTAGTAGTTCGGCCCGAAGTCTAATACACCTAGTTCGGCCCATGTACGGCTTTTAGAAGTTCGGCCCACTTCCCAATTTCAACACATAGTTCGGCCCACTTCAAGATTACACCTAGTTCGATCTTCCTGGTACACCTAGTTCGGCCCACCTAAACAAAACACATAGTTCGGCATCAGATTCAATCCAATTAATCATCATCATCATCGATTTCAGCCTTCATCAATCTCAGCCTTCATCATCTTGAACAATTATTCTAACGATATTCACTGCTCGACAATCAACTGCTTCAATTGTAACTTTCAATTAAAAATCCAGTATCGCAATCAGAAGTTTAGCGTGATTGTTCGTCTGTGTTCAACAGTAGTTCGATCTTCACAAAATTTGGCATCAATCTTCAACTAAAACTTTAATAATTCGATCATCAGATTAACATTCTAATCGATTTTTATAAACGATCAATCAGAAACCGATCTTCAACTAAAATCAGATCCGATTGTGTGCCGACTCAAGATCTGTCTCCGATTGTGAAGAGGAAAAAGTTTATAAAGAGATGAGGGTTTAATGGAGGTTTTTATATGTAACAAAATCTACAGAGGCAACAATATCTACACGAGATCACACATGCTGGCGAGCATCATTTAGTTCATCAAACTGAAAAATTGAAATCTGCTTCGATTAATTTCCGTTCGATCGCAACTTGCTTGATTTGTTAAATGAAGAGCTAGTTCGGCTTCCCTGATTTCGTCTTAGTCAAGTGGCCCTAATGCATTATTAAGCCCAATTGGACCAAGTGATTTAAGCTCAATATTCTAAGCCCAATATCTCTCGGCAATTTCTCAGCCCAAATGGTAAACCAACATATTTTTTTTTCTTTTCTTTAAATTTTTGTTTAAAACCATTTGACCACAAAATTTTTACGTGTTTAAATGTTCATCAAATTTACTTTTTATCACAAAATTTTGTTTAAAACTAAATTCATTTGACAACAAAGTTTTTGAAATCAAACACCACTTTTTGTCAAATAAATACTTTAATTGCTAGAATTTTTAAGTCCAAAATATTTTGTCATATCACTTTCATTTGATATTTGTCAATTTTGAACATAAAAGAGCTAAAATGGATGACAATTTAATAAAATCACTTCTATATAAAAATAGAGCGCTAAAAGAGGAAATGTCTAGTTTACAAACTCAACAATTACACTATCAAAAAGAAATTTCTGAATTAAAAGAATCAGTTGAGTTGTGGGAAACTACAAGTACACACAATTATGCTTTATTTGAAAAATCGTTTTATGATAATGTTAAGAATCTCCGATTAAGTAATGACTACAAAGAAAAATTGGAGAAAAGTGAGAAACTAAATGAATATCTCAGAAATTGCAAAGTTAATATTTTAATTGAAAAAGTTCAAACTCTTGAATCTGAAAATGCAAATTTCAAATCAAAAATTATAACTTTTGAAAAAGATTCTGAAACAAAGCAACTTCAGATTTCTGAATTGACAAACAAACTTCATGACACAAATACTGTTAATATTTTGAACATCGAAAAATATGATTCTGTTTGTGCTGAAAATTGTATTTTGACTGATAAAATCAAACTACTTGAATGTAATTTTGGATCTGATTTACAAAAACAAATCAATATTTTTAATATTGAGAAAACAAAATTGCTAGAAAAAATTACATCTATTGAAACAGATCTTTCTTTGTCTCAAAATAAAAATGAAGGTTTGTTAATTAAGCTAGAAGAAAACTCTAAAATCTTTGACAACGACGAATCAGTTTTACAAACCAAAATTTTTGAATTAGAAAATAAAATTGATGAGTCACAAAAATCTTTTAATGAAGAGAAACTGAAGTTGCAAATACAAATTCAAAATTTAGAATCTAAATCAAAAGCCTCTCCTTTAACGGCAACGAATAAATGTAAAACCTCAAGAATGTTTTCTCCTATAATGGCATATCATGATTTATATACAATCAAGCAAACTGAGATTAATAGAGTGAATTCTAAACCTAAACCGAAATCACAAGTAAGTTCCTCTACCAAATCTAAGCCTAGGAGATCCACGGTTCCAATAAACTCTGATAAGAAATTAAATGCTCTCAAACAAGTTAATAGAGGAAATTCCGCACCTAAAACTCCAAATAAATTAGGTTCCTCTTCTAGACTTAAGCATTCTCAAATGTATAAAACTAAAACATCAACCGTGTTGAAACATTCTACTCCGTCAAAAAATATCTTTTCGAAATCTAAATCTTTAAAATACTCAAGAAAAGATTTACTTTCGTTGGCACCTAAAGCGACTTTTACACAAGTGCCAAAAACATCTCCTGTGATAGATC
Organism: Calendula officinalis; assembly: GCA_963853835.1. Lineage (NCBI taxonomy): Eukaryota > Viridiplantae > Streptophyta > Magnoliopsida > Asterales > Asteraceae > Calendula > Calendula officinalis. The sequence goes on along the minus strand of OY970822.1, from coordinate 83,843,670 downwards.
ATATACAACTAAGATTGAGCTAATTCATGTTGAATTGAGATGGATTGAAGCTTAAGTGTGTGTGTTCTTGGTGTTTGAGTGTGTGTGAGTTGAGAGAGAAAGATGGAGGGAATGGTTAGCTTTCAAATTGTAATTCAATTAATGATGGAAAGCTTACAAATTAAGCCTAAACATAAGGTATTTATACCTCATGACTAAACATGCTTAATAACCATCTAATTAAGCCTTAAGACTAGTTTACCATTAGGCAATGTTACATAACTAGTCCCTACACTATTAGATACAACATATTTGACCCTAACAATCTCCCCCTTTGTATCAATAGTTGGGATAGCATGTTCTTGAAATCTTCTTTTCGAGCAAAGTCTGAAACTGAATTGATCGTTTAAGTAGTTTTGATGTAGTATTAGTTCCAGCTTATGATAATCAGATAAGAATGAAACTTTTAATCGGCTTTTCAACCAATATAAAGTATCTCAGAAGATTTCATAGAGTCTTGACTTAATTTGTCTTGATCATTATCCAATCTCCCTCTTTTCGAACTTTTAGAACTACATCCCTGTCTTCCTTCAAACGAGTATATTTAAAAATTTGAAAATTCTGGAAATGAAACATCTGTTTGGTAAGAATTTGACTGGGATTTAGAAATGCTGGAGATTTAGTTTTGGATAGAGATTTGTGAGGATGGGATAATGATGGTTTTGAATTATGTAAAGAATGATTTGAAAGTTAAAGGTTTTGAATGTGTGTGTGTGTGTGTATGAATGTTTGTATATAGGAAAGAATGATATATACATTTAAGATTTGAATGTAGATGATATGTATTTTCTTTTGTATGAATGTGTTTGTGTGTAGAATTTGGAAAGAAAGATTTATTCGATTAGATTTTGAAATGGATAAGGATGTGAATTTGTGGTTTGGATAGAATGATTTGTCAGTTTAAGATTTGAAATGGAAATGTTGAGGATTTGTGAGAAATTTCTGAAGATAAGTCGGTTTCTTTTTCTTCACAAATTATTTCATGTACATCGACAAAAATGTAGACCCATAGATAGATAGAGTTGTTTTGTAGCGGAAGTCTTTTGTTAAAGTTGTGGCTTTGTCGATTTATGATCATTGATAATTGTTGTTAGGGATAAATTGTTGTTAAAGTTTACGCTCCCCCTCGAACAAACAATTATGTCTTAATGAATCTTCTTCGTTTTCTCGTTTACTCCCCCTTAATCGGTGCATATGTCTTTTTGACGTGGAGTAAACTGGGCTAATATATCTTCGTAAATCTTGTAAGCATTTTCTTCATAAACTGAACTTCTTAGTAAATTTTCTCCCCCTCATGATGATTAAGATTTATCGGAATCATCATGAAAAATGTGAAGTTCGTCGAGGTGAAATGAAGAAAATCTTCTAAGCCCATGGATACAAAATGTGAAGTAGAGTGATATATTCATATTTTGAATGAATCAATATACATCACATTGTATCATCGAAAACCGAATCTAAGTTGATGATGTAGATATCCGATCAAATAGTTTGGCATTAAATCTCAATGATCAAATCAAATAGGGCAAACCGGGATCACATAGATTACCCGTTGACACAACAGTTACACAAACTGTGTGACCTACGTTCAGTGTTGGAATAGATGTTAGCACTGGTAGGATTTCCATTCAATCATCGTGGAATACCAAGATTGTGATGCCACTATGAGTGTTCCGATGAATACACGGAGATTCATTTATAAAAGTGTATGTGTCCTAAATTGGAAATATCTGTCGGTGAAATCTAGACACATTGTGCATTCAATTGAAGACGTAACCCGGGGCAGAAGGTTAAATTTCAATACCAACATACTCCGAATGAGCAGTCAATAGATTATGTGCTACGTCCCCTAATGAATTGAAACAAATTCCTGTTGAGAGGAATCTGAGTGGTTGGTGGTGGAGTGCAAATGCTTGACTGGGCCAGTTAAGTCTGGTGAATCATTCAACACATGAATGATCACAATTTAGTGAGGTTGCCCGGTTTATTTTCGGTTTGGAAGCACTCAAAGGTGTGTTTTCTTAAAATTATCATGTTTTCACATCACCTTGCACTCACCTAATTCTATACCCTAGACATATACCCTCACATTTACCAATTTTGGCTAAAAAGTATTTCCCTTGGAAGGTAAGGACGGTTCTGGCAAACCATAGGAAGGTATTGTCGTTTGATAAAAAAAAATTGTTCGATTAAAAAAAAATTCAAACGGGTATAAAAGTATTGATATAAGAAAGTTTCTCCCCCTGGAAATAATAATTCTCCCCGTAGAATTAGAATTTCTCCCCCTCGACAAAATAAAGAATGAAAATTTACAGATTTAGAGGAGTGGGAAAGAATTTTTTACAGTTATGTGGAAAACTGGTTTTGAGCGGGTTTCAAGCTTATGTACTTGAAAGCCATTATGTTTAAAAGCGAGTTATATACTGAAGTGTATATAAGTCATTATTTTGAAAAGCGAGTTATACACTGAATTATGTATAAGTCATTTGATGAAGCTCGAGTTATACACTGAAATGTGTATAAGTCATTTACTTGAAGTGCGAGTTATACACCGTTTTGTGTATAAGTCATTTACTTGAAGTGCGAGTTATACACCGTTTTGTGTATAAGTCATTTACTTGAAGTGCGAGTTATACACCGTTTTGTGTATAAGTCATTCTCCTGCAAAACAAATCAAACAACCTTTGGTACCCATTTTTGTTTGGGTCCGACAATGTTAGCGTGGGAATAAAACCACCGATAAGTTGTATCGATTTGATTTAAAGATTGAGAGTTCCAAGAAAAGCTGAAACTTGATGTTTCACTTTCAAATAATTTCCGGGGAATTATTTGAGATTTTGGAGTTTTGGGAACCCATTTAGCTTTTAAGATCGAAGATGTTTTGTAAACATAAACAGGATGTTAGGGTCAAATATGTTGTATCTAATAGTGTAGGGACTAGTTATGTAACATTGCCTAATGGTAAACTAGTCTTAAGGCTTAATTAGATGGTTATTAAGCATGTTTAGTCATGAGGTATAAATACCTTATGTTTAGGCTTAATTTGTAAGCTTTCCATCATTAATTGAATTACAATTTGAAAGCTAACCATTCCCTCCATCTTTCTCTCTCAACTCACACACACTCAAACACCAAGAACACACACACTTAAGCTTCAATCCATCTCAATTCAACATGAATTAGCTCAATCTTAGTTGTATATGATCTATCAATTGGTATCAGAGCAAAATCTCTCTGTGAGAAGATCCAAAATCGAGCTAGTTTGATGAAGATCTGAGAAAGTTTGAAGAAAAGTTCGTTCGTCATTGAAAATTTAATGTTGTAAAATTTTTGTTCAAATTGAAGATTTGAGCATGGATTAGTGTTTCTCCAGTGTTTCTAAGAAGAATAGAATCAAATTCAGATCCATTCCGTCAACAATCGACCTTCAATTTGATGATTTTGATGAAAAAGTGAAAAAGTGAAAAAGTTACTGTAAATCGAAGATTCGAAGCTTATATGTAATGGATTGAAGAAATTGATCGGCACAAAGTGTTAGCATTTGGATTTCGAGCATTTAGAAAGAAGAATCATACAAATTGATGAAGAAATGAGTGAAATCGGATCGAATTAGTGAAGAAAAAGGACTTACTGTTTCGTACGTAGAACTTCGGCATCATGAATATGCCGAACTTGTAGTTCGGCCCAATATCACGAACTTGTTGTTCGGCCCGAACAAGTAACTACTTCGGCCCAGGTACCTATTTCGGCCCATCTCGAACTACTTGTCTTCGGCCCATCTCGAACTAGTAGTTCGGCCCGAAGTCTAATACACCTAGTTCGGCCCATGTACGGCTTTTAGAAGTTCGGCCCACTTCCCAATTTCAACACATAGTTCGGCCCACTTCAAGATTACACCTAGTTCGATCTTCCTGGTACACCTAGTTCGGCCCACCTAAACAAAACACATAGTTCGGCATCAGATTCAATCCAATTAATCATCATCATCATCGATTTCAGCCTTCATCAATCTCAGCCTTCATCATCTTGAACAATTATTCTAACGATATTCACTGCTCGACAATCAACTGCTTCAATTGTAACTTTCAATTAAAAATCCAGTATCGCAATTAGAAGTTTAGCGTGATTGTTCGTCTGTGTTCAACAGTAGTTCGATCTTCACAAAATTTGGCATCAATCTTCAACTAAAACTTTAATAATTCGATCATCAGATTAACATTCTAATCGATTTTTATAAACGATCAATCAGAAACCGATCTTCAACTAAAATCAGATCCGATTGTGTGCCGACTCAAGATCTGTCTCCGATTGTGAAGAGGAAAAAGTTTATAAAGAGATGAGGGTTTAATGGAGGTTTTTATATGTAACAAAATCTACAGAGGCAACAATATCTACACGAGATCACACATGCTGGCGAGCATCATTTAGTTCATCAAACTGAAAAATTGAAATCTGCTTCGATTAATTTCCGTTCGATCGCAACTTGCTTGATTTGTTAAATGAAGAGCTAGTTCGGCTTCCCTGATTTCGTCTTAGTCAAGTGGCCCTAATGCATTATTAAGCCCAATTGGACCAAGTGATTTAAGCTCAATATTCTAAGCCCAATATCTCTCGGCAATTTCTCAGCCCAAATGGTAAACCAACATATTTTTTTTTCTTTTCTTTAAATTTTTGTTTAAAACCATTTGACCACAAAATTTTTACGTGTTTAAATGTTCATCAAATTTACTTTTTATCACAAAATTTTGTTTAAAACTAAATTCATTTGACAACAAAGTTTTTGAAATCAAACACCACTTTTTGTCAAATAAATACTTTAATTGCTAGAATTTTTAAGTCCAAAATATTTTGTCATATCACTTTCATTTGATATTTGTCAATTTTGAACATAAAAGAGCTAAAATGGATGACAATTTAATAAAATCACTTCTAAATAAAAATAGAGCGCTAAAAGAGGAAATGTCTAGTTTACAAACTCAACAATTACACTATCAAAAAGAAATTTCTGAATTAAAAGAATCAGTTGAGTTGTGGGAAACTACAAGTACACACAATTATGCTTTATTTGAAAAATCGTTTTATGATAATGTTAAGAATCTCCGATTAAGTAATGACTACAAAGAAAAATTGGAGAAAAGTGAGAAACTAAATGAATATCTCAGAAATTGCAAAGTTAATATTTTAATTGAAAAAGTTCAAACTCTTGAATCTGAAAATGCAAATTTCAAATCAAAAATTATAACTTTTGAAAAAGATTCTGAAACAAAGCAACTTCAGATTTCTGAATTGACAAACAAACTTCATGACACAAATACTGTTAATATTTTGAACATCGAAAAATATGATTCTGTTTGTGCTAAAAATTGTATTTTGACTGATAATGTAATTTTGGATCTGATTTACAAAAACAAATCAATATTTTTAATATTGAGAAAACAAAATTGCTAGAAAAAATTACATCTATTGAAACAGATCTTTCTTTGTCTCAAAATAAAAATGAAGGTTTGTTAATTAAGCTAGAAGAAAACTCTAAAATCTTTGACAACGACGAATCAGTTTTACAAACCAAAATTTTTGAATTAGAAAATAAAATTGATGAGTCACAAAAATCTTTTAATGAAGAGAAACTGAAGTTGCAAATACAAATTCAAAATTTAGAATCTAAATCAAAAGCCTCTCCTTTAACGGCAACGAATAAATGTAAAACCTCAAGAATGTTTTCTCCTATAATGGCATATCGTGATTTATATACAATCAAGCAAACTGAGATTAATAGAGTGAATTCTAAACCTAAACCGAAATCACAAGTAAGTTCCTCTACCAAATCTAAGCCTAGGAGATCCACGGTTCCAATAAACTCTGATAAGAAATTAAATGCTCTCAAACAAGTTAATAGAGGAAATTCCGCACCTAAAACTCCAAATAAATTAGGTTCCTCTTCTAGACTTAAGCATTCTCAAATGTATAAAACTAAAACATCAACCGTGTTGAAACATTCTACTCCGTCAAAAAATATCTTTTCGAAATCTAAATCTTTAAAATACTCAAGAAAAGATTTACTTTCGTTGGCACCTAAAGCGACTTTTACACAAGTGCCAAAAACATCTCCTGTTTATGTTTACAAAACATCTTCGATCTTAAAAGCTAAATGGGTTCCCAAAACTCCAAAATCTCAAATAATTCCCCGGAAATTATTTGAAAGTGAAACATCAAGTTTCAGCTTTTCTTGGAACTCTCAATCTTTAAATCAAATCGATGCAACTTATCGGTGGTTTTATTCCCACGCTAACATTGTCGGACCCAAACAAAAATGGGTACCAAAGGTTGTTTGATTTGTTTTGCAGGAGAATGACTTATACACAAAACGGTGTATAACTCACACTTCAAGTAAATGACTTATACACAAAACGGTGTATAACTCGCACTTCAAGTAAATGACTTATACACATTTCAGTGTATAACTCGAGCTTCATCAAATGACTTATACAATATTCAGTGTATAACTCGCTTTTCAACATAATGGCTTTCAAGTACATCAGCTTGAAACCCGCTCTTAACCAGATTTTCACATAAATGTAAAAACTCTTTCCCACTCCTCTAAAACTGTAAATTTTTCATTACTTATATTTTGTCGAGGGGGAGAAATATTAATTCTAGGGGGAGAATTAATATTTCCAGGGGGAGAAACTTTCTTTTATCAATATTTTTATACCCGTTTGAATTTTTTTTTATCGAACAATTTTTTTTTATCAAACGACAATATCTTCCCATGGTTTGCCAGAACCGGCCTTACCTTCCAAGGGAATTACTTTTTAGCCAAAATTGGTAAATGTGAGGGTATATGTCTTAGGGTATAGATTTAGGTGAGTGCAAGGTGATGTGAAAACATGATAATATCAAGAAAACACGCCTTTGAGTGTATCCAAACCGAAATTAAACCGGGCAACCTCACTAAATTGTGATCATTCATGTGTTGAATGATTCACCAGACTTAACTGGCCCAGTCAAGCATTTGCACTCCACCACCAACCACTCAGATTCCTCTCAACAGGAATTTGTTTCAATTCATCAGGGGACGTAGCACATAATCTATCGACTACTCATTTGGAGTATGTTGGTATTGAAATAATTAACCTTCTGCCCCGGGTTACGTCTTCAATTGAATGCACAATGTGTCTAGATCTCATCGACAAATATTTCCAATTTAGGACACATACACTATTGAATATGAATCTCCGTGTATTCATCGGAACACTCATAGTAGCATCACAATCTGGTGTTTCACGAGGATTGAGTGGAAATCCTGCTAGAGCTAAAATTGCGCCAACTCTAATCGCAGGTCACACATTTGAATCAATGGTTGTGCAAACGACTATCGATTCATACCGTGTGTTAACGGATACTCTATGTGAGTCCGGTATTTCCTCAATTGTTCAAGTTGCAGTGCCTAAACTTTTAAATCATAAAGGCAACAACTTATGCCGGAAACACATACTTTTCCAATGAAAAATCCATGTTATTCTTAAAAAGTAACATCATAAATGCTGAGAATTTGCACATGAGCGTTATAGTTCACTCTCAAATTACTCCTATGATCTGCCATAACCGGTATGATCTTCCCCAGGAGCCACCTACAATATAGGACAATATGTAAGGGTACATAGGTCTAGGTGAGCAGAATCAAGTATCACGGGATCTTGATTGGGGTGCGCTGAGATAAAATTTGAGAGGGGGAATGTAGTATGGGGTGCAATTCAGCTATACATGGTAAAATGAAATGAGGGAGTAGTCGAAAAATGAAAAAGTAAGCTTGAGTGAGGAGGGTGTGACAGGGTTAAAGAAAACGAAAAACCCTTACCAAACTGATAAAAAGCCGGGTAGCCACGTCTCTATCAGATTGCATGTGTTGCTCTCTGATATTGAAAAAGACATCATGGAACCCAGTGATGCAATGCACAACCCCCCCAGCCACTCAAGTATTTCTTAAAAAGTACTTGTTTCATTTCCACGGAGATTAGCTCATATGCTATCGACATCTCACTTGGAGATTGTTGATATTGAATCAGAGGACAAGTCTCTCCAGTCCTCGCCTTCGTTTGTCCACTAATTGCGTCTAGAACCGAAATACACTTTTAGGACACAAGGCATAATACCAAGCTTATCTTTGTGATAAAGCCGGAACATTCATAGTGATACCAACGTTCTTGGTATTCCACGATGATTGAATGGAAATCCTACCAGTGCTAACATCTATTCCAACACTGAACGTAGGTCACACAGTTTGTGTAACTGTTGTGTCAACGGGTAATCTATGTGATCCCGGTTTTCCCGACTTAGTTCGATCATTGAGATTAAATGCCAAATGATTTGATCGGATATCTATATCATCAACTTTGATTCGGTTTTCGATAATACAATATGATGTATATTGATTCATTCAAAATATGAATATATCATTATTCATCATATTTGTATTCATGGGCTTAGAAGATTTTCTTCATTTCACCTCGACGAACTTCACATTTTTCATGATGATTCCGATAAATCTTAATCATCATGAGGGGGAGAAAATTTACTAAGAAGTTCAGTTTATGAAGAAAATGCTTACAAGATTTACGAAGATATATTAGCCCAGTTTACTCCACGTCAAAAAGACATATGCACCGATTAAGGGGGAGTAAACGAGAAAACGAAGAAGATTCATTAAGACATAATTGTTTGTTCGAGGGGGAGCGTAAACTTTAACAACAATTTATCCCTAACAACAATTATCAATGATCATAAATCGACAAAGCCACAACTTTAACAAAAGACTTCCGCTACAAAACACTTCTATCTATCTATGGGTCTACATTTTTGTCGATGTACATGAAATAATTTGTGAAGAAAAAGAAACCGACTTATCTTCAGAAATTTCTCACAAATCCTCAACATTTCCATTTCAAATCTTAAACTGACAAATCATTCTATCCAAACCACAAATTCACATCCTTATCCATTTCAAAATCTAATCGAATAAATCTTTCTTTCCAAATTCTACACACATACACATTCATACAAAAGAAAATACATATCATCCACATTCAAATCTTAAATGTATATATCATTCTTTCCTATATACAAACATTCATACACACACACACACACATTCAAAACCTTTAACTTTCAAATCATTCTTTACATAATTCAAAACCATCATTATCCCATCCTCACAAATCTCTACCCAAAACTAAATCTCCAGCATTTCTAAATCCCAGTCAAATTCTTACCAAACAGATGTTTCATTTCCAGAATTTTCAAATTTTTAAATATACTCGTTTGAAGGAAGACAGGGATGTAGTTCTAAAAGTTCGAAAAGAGGGAGATTGGATAATGATCAAGACAAATTAAGTCAAGACTCTATGAAATCTTCTGAGATACTTTATATTGGTTGAAAAGCCGATTAAAAGTTTCATTCTTATCTGATTATCATAAGCTGGAACTAATACTACATCAAAACTACTTAAACGATCAATTCAGTTTCAGACTTTGCTCGAAAAGAAGATTTCAAGAACATGCTATCCCAACTATTGATACAAAGGGGGAGATTGTTAGGGTCAAATATGTTGTATCTAATAGTGTAGGGACTAGTTATGTAACATTGCCTAATGGTAAACTAGTCTTAAGGCTTAATTAGATGGTTATTAAGCATGTTTAGTCATGAGGTATAAATACCTTATGTTTAGGCTTAATTTGTAAGCTTTCCATCATTAATTGAATTACAATTTGAAAGCTAACCATTCCCTCCATCTTTCTCTCTCAACTCACACACACTCAAACACCAAGAACACACACACTTAAGCAAATCTTCTATTTCTCACCTTGATTCATCATGAATTAGCTCAATCTTAGTTGATTACGATCTAACAACATTCCATTTAAAATAGATCTGTCTGAATATGATCAAATGTCTGAACAAATGTCTGAACAACAACCGAGTAGTTTTATACTACCGAATATGATCAAATGTCTGAACAACTTACCAAGAACTCGTGTGATTTATGATCTCTAGAGATAATTTGTGATCTTTTTGTGTTGTGAATTATGTTCTCTTATGTGTTTTGTGTTGTGTTTAACAAATAAACTCAAGGTCTCCTTTTATAGTTATTGAATGGTAATTCATGTTAAATGGAAAAATTAAACCCATTCAATACTCTTTAAAAAGAAATCAAATATAAAATCTGAATTAAGTACTAATATAAAATAACTTTTCTAAGTAAGATCAAGTGAGCTTGAGTTGAGTTCAGGTGAGTTTGAGTTGAGTTTAGGTGATTTTAAACTAATATCATGTGAGCTTGAGCTCGATTAAAGTGAGCTTGAACTGATATCAAGTAAGCTTGAGCTGAGTTCAGCCTTGGTTTGACATTTTTAAATGTGGGAAAACCTCTCACCACAATATTTCTTATATCAAACATCCGACTTTGAAAGTCGATATACATCATTCACACAACTACACTTTTGGACTTACATTAGGTCGTTGCATATCTCTCACAAATGAGAACGCAAAGCTATCAACCATTAATATATATAACTAATATACATATAGAGTTGCGTTCAAGGAGCTCCATCCTTTTTATGATACCCGATAAACAAATCTCAACCATTTATCAATAAGATATAATGGTCAAGATTAATCACATATTTTATACATTGAGGGGTATTTTGGTCTTTTTTAAAAATAAAAATATTTTTTTATTTATTTTTTATATTTTCAGAATTAATTTTTTTTAATTTTTTTTATATTAAAAATGTTTTTTTTAATTTTTTTATTTTTCATTAATAACACATAATGTGATTGCATGTTGAATCACATGTGATTACATACTGAATCACACAAGTGATTGTGTACTGAATCACATGTGATTTAACTAAATATCAAATGTGATTAAATGTAACATCACATGTGATTAAGTAATACACGTAATTATCAAATAAATATTCTTTTTTAACAAAAAAAAAATAGAAAATAAAAAAAACCAAAAAATTTAGAATTAAAAAAAATGGAATTTTTTTAAGTGCCAAATGACCAAAATATCTCATTCATGTATAAATATGTGATTAATCTTGACTATTAGATCGTATTGATCAATGTTAAGATTTGTTCATTGGGAATTCGTAAAAATGATGGACCTCCTTAAACGTTTCCCTATACATATAATTACATGGGTACAAAGTAATTTATCACAATATTTTCCTACAGTATATACCAAAATAGGCACAAAAAAAGGGTTTTAATAATGACAGCCATAAAATCTGTCAATAAATGCATAAAAAGTTGTACAATTGAGTAGTTCCTAATATTTAAGAGTCGGTTATAGATCAATATACAAGTTTTTAATGCATGTCTTATGACAGCCCTAAGGGCTGTCATTATCGAAACCCAAAAAAATAATTATACATACTTTTTTTCTCAAAAATAATTTGTGCGACTTACATTTTCCAAAATATATCGTGTGACTTGATGTTTTTTGTGCGATCAACCATATTTTTGTGCGACCCGTTCACGCTTTTCAAATTGTGTGTGGAGTCCGGTTTATTTTAGAAAGATTTGAAAATAATTCTTTTTTAAGAATTTTGATTTTTACAATCTAATTTTTTGAAATCAGCTTTGTTAATATTTGTCACCTCTGTTCAAGAAAAACATATCAAGATTTTTATATGTAGGTCCGATAGTTATATTTTAGAGGACTTTGATTGATTAAGAGGAGAATAAAAACGAAATAGTTGATCAAATGGGATGCCGGCAAGAAGAAATGGAAAAAGAATTTTCAACACAATTTCCGGACATGTTTCATGGATTCATTTGGAATGTTGTGACTTCGTTCCTTGATCAACTTAATACATACATGGTTTTTTTTATTTTAAAGAAATTAGAAACATATATTTTAAATGTTTGTCTACCATAGTAACAATATATGTAAAAAGATACTAGCAGGGTACCCCGCAATGTGGCGACGGGTACCCATAACTATATTTTAAAGTGACGACAATACCGGTGGTGGTGGCAATAGCGATGGTGATGAATGGTGGTGCGTAGTGATGGTATGTGCCGACATTAGTGATGGTAGGATCAGATCCGAAATTGGTTTTTTTGTGGAAGTAAATATGGGCCGTTTAAATAAAAAAATGATGGTTGAGTTCTGGTGACGTTAAAGCTTATATATATTAGTAACTGGAATAAATCAAAGTAATCAAGTAGTTGAACTGGTTAACACACACACACACCTAAGTCTCAAATGGTCACGGGTTCGATTCCCCTATGCTGAGTTTTTAAGACCTTCTAATATTAGTAGACCTAAATGCTTTAATAGTAGTATATATTTAATGAATGTTAAATTTCATAAAATTTTATAAACAACTATCTTTATAGTCCGCTCAGATAGGCAGGCAACTTCGAAAAATAATAAGGAAAAATAACACAAAAAAATGTATTTTCTGACTCATTCTCATTGTTTTCTATTATGATTTTTATTTTTCCTCCATTCTTGAGTTTATTGGTTACCTATTGTGATAAGTGGTCGAAATATATAATGTATAACAATGAGATTAACGTAGGAAATCATGTAGTCATTTATTATTAAAATGATAAATAAACGTTTTGTTATACATAAATATCTCTTCTTTTAATTAGGATCATAACATTTTTTATTCATACAATATTTGGATCATTACATTTTTAAATCATAATACTTTTGATTCATAATATATTTAAATTAAATCATAATATTATTTTTTTTCCAAAATTTTAACACTATAATCATTTTGTAGAGAATTTTATTTTAATAATTCCGACATTTTTAGAATTTTTTGTTTATAAAGAAAAAAAGAAGTTATAATCGAAAAATGAAGTAGGGGGAAATACATAAATTATTATCTATTTATATAATAATTTATTACCATCTATTAAAAATTGAGTTCCATTTTGATATTATTTTATTTTAATATGAAATAAATGTTAAATATTGAGAAACTCAAAAGTTATAAAATCAAGAGTTATAAATTACAGTGATAAATTCATTTTAATAACAATTTTAACAAACTCACTAAATTGTAAAACCAAGAGTTTTGAAATAAATTAAATAATGATGATAATTAAAATTCAATAAAATAGGACTTTTCAAGTACACATTAGAATCTATAAATACTCATTTTCATGTTGCAAAAAATTGAACACTCTAAATGTGCATCCAAAAGAAACATTTTTACTTACAATGGATTGAGACATTCATCTAATAACGTTGTAAGCTTTTGTGTTATCTTTATTGTTTATGTTTATGTTTTATCTCTAAATATTATTTTTTTGGATAATCAAATTGTGGTGTTGCTAATATTGTTTATATTGTAATCAAGTTTAAGGTGGATCCAAAAGAAACATTTTTGTTTACATTTTTGTAAGCTTATGTATTATCTAATTATCTTTATTGTCTAAGTTTATGTTTTATCTCTAAATATTATTCTTCTTGGATAATCCAATTGTGGTGTTGCTAATATTGTATATATTTTAATCAAGTTTATGATAGGAGCTCATGGTTTTAACCCGAAATTATTGGGAGTTAATTTCAAATTTGCATATGAAGTGAAATTTAGGAAGGTGGATAAAAAAGAAACATCTAACAAGTGGAATCAACAACCAAGACCTTTAGGAATTTTTGAAGTAAAAAAATGTCATAGAGATGAACTCTTTATGGTTTTGTTTTATAGAGAATATGTTAGTTGTTTTTTTTTAAAATTACACAACCTCTTTTGTAACACCTCAATTTTTAATACAAAATATTTGCCCAAAATAAATCATTTTCATAAATATAAGACCAGTTCTAAAACACGGATTTACAAAAACCTTTGATATGAAAATCAGAGTATGAGGTTTGGTGTTACAAAATATATCAAAACCAAGGTTAAGCACAAATCCGCACTAATAATCTTCTACTCTAGGCCCCGCATATCTCAATCCATGCGCATCTAAATCCTCGATCCCGAACCTGAGTACATAGCAAACAAACAAGGAGTACGTGAGACACAAAAATGTCTCGTGAGCTACATGGGTTTAGACCCCAATAATATCAAGTATCACATCGTATGTAAATACATATTTATATTTTACCAACACATCCTAGTCACTCTATGGTGACTCTATCGGTCCTGCTTTCCTAGCATACATATTTAGTACATAAACATATAAGTACCAGAACACAGTCATATCCAATACATAAACATATATGTATTGGAACTCAAGTGAACCTAATGCATAAACATATATGCAATAGATCCCTACGTTGCCTAGTACGTAAACATATGCGTACTAGTAGCACCCGTGTGCTTAGTGTACAAACATATGTACACCCGTCTCAGTGACCGGGGTCACCCCCGCGTCACCACCATCTATCTCTAATCATAACTCTATCAGTTATGCCAGTCAAAGCCTTCGGCTATCACATCAATCATCAAACAAGTTAGTTAGATATTATCAATAATATATACTAACTCAACACATAATAAGTCTAGACAAACATTAAATAGACCGTTCATAAGTAATCAAAATACTTCATATAGCTATGTACTCAGTAAAGTCCACACGTACTCACCTTAGCAATAAAATGCTCCAACCGTATTATTTACGTCAGTTTCCTTGCTTCACAATTCGGTCAACCTTCCAAGACCTCACCAAATGCCTAATACAATAATCATAAGATTATCAACATCACATACTACTACCAACGTGTCCATCTATCTCTATACAACACTTATTAACTCATTTCCCCCAATTATGGTGATTTACCAAACCCTAGGTTTAACCAACCCTTAAGATTCTTACAAATCATAACCATACACTTGTTTCCTTTGATAATATACCATCTATTAAGTGTATACATCACTTATATCACCATAACCCATAACCCCAAGAACTAGGGTTTCAAACCCATACATCAAGATGCATAGATCTTAAGCTACGAAGATCAAAGAGTGAAGATATACCTTTAATCTTCAACTAGGAGTGAAATCTACCAAAGATTTGTGAGGGATTCGACCTCAATCAGTCCTCAAGCTTGAAAATCGCCAAAGAAGAAACTAGGGTTTTGATATGGCATCAAATGAGCCAAAACCCGACATAAAGCAGCTCGATCATAGTTCACGACGCGATCTATACTTCGCGTCGCTAACTTTCCCTACTCGCAAACTTCGCGATCGCTAACTGGTCGTGAACTACTTCACGCACAAAAGCCCAACCTTCGGTAGACAGTTCCCGATCGGGAACTTATCTTCGCGTCGCTAACTCCTTGTGCAGCCAAGGCTGCACTTTTTCATCCTTGTCTCGGCCCGGTTTCGTCCATAACTTTCTCATACGGTGTCCAAATGACACGAAACCAATTCCTACGTTCTCTAAACGATTTATCCTTATTTATCATAATTTTTATAAATTTATTTACAATTTTCGGGTCGTTACAACTATCCACCCCTTAAAAAGGATTCCGTCCTCGGAATCACTCAAAAATTTCCAATCCACATTCTACCGAGTATCCATTCTCATTCTCCCATGGTTATTACCATCAAAATTTTCCATTCCAATTTAGCCGACCACATGTATATAAACGTTCACTTAACCCTGTTAGATCCGAACGGGTCAAAAAAATCAATCTTAAGCCTTTAATACCCAAACGGGTCAATATGACACAATTTGACCATAACACTTCAAATCCTTTAACCGATCATTCTATTCACAAAAGAATAACATGACATAACCATTACAATCATCTGATTGAATAAAAATATAGCTTCGACCAAGTCGATATAATCCAACATTGTCTGATTTTTGACTTAAGCACAAAGTCAACTATACTTCAACAATTTCTTTACTTGTTAAAGGTTTCATTAATCATCCTCTCCTTTACCATTGGCCTTTTATTTATAATCCATCCATAATAATATACTCAATTCCCAAATTCAACTCTAAACACCCAACGGGTCAAAGTCACATAATCCGACTATAACTCTTTTAGTTATTCCATTAACCTTTTCACGTACATACAATCAACACGTTATGCTCACAATATTCACTATTCATTCAAAACGAGAGTCAAAGCCCATCTTTGACCGAGTCAACTAATCACCAATTGGTCAACCTTGACTTTTACGTGAAGTCAACCATACTCTTTCAACTAACCACTTTCATACTCACGGGCACCATCACTAATATATCACTTCCGGTTCTACTCATTATTGTCCCCTTAACAATTATCCCCGTTTTTCCACACTTTCATTTTCTCCCCAATTATCCGGGAGTCGTACATTCACATATGGCCACATCGACCTTTACCGATTCTTGACCAACATTTGGTCACTCACACCAACACTTAGTTCTCTTTCAACCATCTTGCGTCACATCAAGCAATTTCATAACTCTTATTTTCAATTACCGAAATTAGTTCTCCTATCGCAACATATTCCACTATTTCATACAAGTTTACCATACTTTGGTTATCAAATGATAATTTGCTCACTAGGAGTCTCTCTTTCCTTCTATTCTATAAATCGTAGGCATCCCCTACATTTACATGACCTAAATGCAGCCCGCATTTCGAACCAGGTCCTCATTCACCAATCATAATAGTAACACATCATTAACCACATGGTTCTACATTCGTTATACTCGCTCATGAGCACCTACATACATGAGTATACATATTTATCCTGCTAGTTCCATCTAAGCATCTCTACCGTGCACACATATGCCGTCCATTCATCTCAATCGCGCACATATGCATATGTCACACCAATACCATCTAAACATCATCATCATGCACATATACAAACATATGTATATGTCGCACCAATAACATATAAGCATCATCATCATGCACATATACAAACATATGTATATGTCGCACCAATAACATATGAACACCTCTATAGTGCACATATACAAACATATGCATATGCCACGCCAATGTCATCTAACATCCATCTTTTCGCATCGTGTAGCCTTGCTACTATCTTACCCATTCGATCATCAAATCATTCATCATGCATTCTAGCACCTCTCCCATAAAATCGCATTATCGTTTTCTTTCCTATTCACATGTCTCCCATTGGACATACTACTTAGCACATTTCATATAATATTATCTTTCCATTATTATATGCCTTCCAAGGCCATCACATAATGCACATGCATTGTACCCCGCGGGTAACTAATAACATTCTCTAATTGTTATTTACCGTTTCACCTTCTCAATAACCGCCCTTAACCGGTTCATTTCCTTTACAATTTCCGAGTCTTTTGACACCGCCGGAGTAGTTACCACTACATTCCATTAGATATAATTCACCGGCCAATTCAATCATCCATGAGTCAAACATTCGACTCCGGCTCACACTTGCAACCCATGACTTAGCAACCAATGGCCCATGACTCGATGTTCTACCTTTTCACCTCACATCGTGGGACTTAGGAATATTCTTTTCCCAATCGTAGTCTTACACTACACTATGTCACATATTTTCATACCATTAACATGACATTTTACCAATAATCGTCGTTTTACCCTTAATGTTGAATCCATCAACCCCGTCACAAGACTTGCTATGGCTATGTGCCAACCTTTACTTAACCGTTTTCAACGATCAAAATTCGTCATTCCCGACACTTATTCTTTTCCACATACTTTCCATTTATAAATTCTAAGGTGTCACTATACCTTAGTCATTCTTTCCTTTACCATTCACATATAATAATATTACCTTACTCATCCGGGTTCACGCCGAATATCCAAGTTCCGCTTCCAAGGTTTCTATTTCTATAATTCTCATCCAACTAAAAATTCATACCAAGACTTAGTACTTCATTATACTATCATTCGCTTGATACCGATATTCACCGACCTCGCGGTTCGACCTTTTTATACTACTTATTAACATCGTCCCTTGTTTCCTTACCACATACGATACTCCGGTCCATAATCCTTTAAAAATATAAATTTCCATACACATAATTAACCGGAAAGATTATTCCCAAATATATATTCACATCATACAACTTATCTCAAATTTCTATGAGCACCACATCATGCGGCAATCCAACCGTTAAGCTATGATCACATAATATCTTGGCTTGGTGCATACCCAATCAATCCTTAACGACAACCACGTCAAGTTTCCCTTATCCCCATGGGCGATAAATTGCCTTTAAACTTTTCCCATCCATTTCTAACTCCTATTTTCTAATAACACATTCTACCATTGAGGTTTTCCCCTTTACTTCTGTTTTCACATTTTTCGTCTAACCATTCGATCGACACAATCTATCTTTCTACCAAACTCATGAGACACAAACAATTAGATAGGACTCGATTCCACGATATATATGAGTTGATGAGAAGTCAACGGATAAAGTACCTGACACCCCATCGTGCGCCTCCTTTGCTTCCTCTCGGGTGAATTGGAAGGATCGTCCCTTCACCTTCGCCGGTTCCACCTTCTTTTGCGACGTGGACACAAGTGATTCAGTTTTCTTCTTCGGGCACACGTGACTATAATGACCTTTCTCGTGGCATGAGTAACACTCGACCTCGGCCGCTGGTTTGGATCTACAATCCCGAGCCAAATGCCCCGTCTTGCCACAATCATGGCAAATCTTCGGTTCCCCTCGACATTCACCGGTATGATTCTTCCCACACCTCTTGCACGAGGCTACACTTCCTTGCATAGAGAGGTTCGACGTGAACTTCCCCTTATTGAAATTACCCGAGCCACTCTCGGCTTTCTTCTTCTCACCCACATAGGTCCTCTCGGCAACCCTTGCCTCGTTCACATCTTCCACACCTCGGGCGGCACTAATGGCCTCATCTAGCGTGACCGCCCTCTTCACCTCCAATTGATAATCCCAAGGTAGCCCGCTAGCATACCTAACCACTCTCAACCTCTCCTCGGAATAGGTCTTAGCAACAAACGGGAGTAATCCCGTGAATTCCCTCGAGTACTCCTCGACCGTCATATCGCCCTTCTTTAGGGTCACAAACTTCTCATGCATCTTCTCCAAATCCCTTTCGGGACAAAACTTCTTTCTCAATCTCGTGGTAAACTCCTCCCACGACATTCTCTCTATCACCTCCTTCCCGAGGGTCTCATAGACTATGTCCCACCAAACCATAGCATCCTCTTTTAGCAATTGTGACGCGTACGTCACCATATCGGCTTTATTGCACTTGCTACTTCTGATGACCCGCTCGATCTCTCGGATCCACCTCATAGTCATCTTCGGGTCCGAACTACCCATGTATACATTTGGCTTACAAGCCATGAAGGTCTTAAAAGAACAACCATCTTTTTCATCGGGCCGTGCCCTAGCATCGCTACGACCACCCGTGGAGGATTTCTCCACTCGGGTGCCACCACCACCGGTTCTCCCACCTCATAGTCAGTTTCCTTGCTTCACAATTCGGTCAACCTTCCAAGACCTCACCAAATGCCTAATACAATAATCATAAGATTATCAACATCACATACTACTACCAATGTGTCCATCTATCTCTAGACAACACTTATTAACTCATTTCCCCCAATTATGGTGATTTACCAAACTCTAGGTTTAACCAACCCTTAAGATTCTTACAAATCATAACCATACACTTGTTTCCTTTGATAATATACCATCTATTAAGTGTATACATCACTTATATCAACATAACCCATAACCCCAAGAACTAGGGTTTCAAACCCATACATCAAGATGCATAGATCTTAAGCTACGAAGATCAAAGAGTGAAGATATACCTTTAATCTTCAACTAGGAGTGAAATCTACCAAAGATTTGTGAGGGATTCGACCTCAATCAGTCCTCAAGCTTGAAAATCGCTAAAGAAGAAACTAGGGTTTTGATATGGCATCAAATGAGCCAAAACCCGACTTAAAGCTGCTCGACCATAGTTCACGACGCGATCTACACTTCGCGTCGCTAACTTCCCCTACTCGCAAACTTCGCGATCGTTAACTGGTCGTGAATTACTTCACGCACAAAAGCTCAACCTTCGGTAGACAGTTCCCGATCGGGAACTTATCTTCGCGTCGCTAACTCCTTGTGCAGCCAAGGCTGCACTTTTTCATCCTTGTCTCGGCCCGGTTTCGTCCATAACTTTCTCATACGGTGTCCAAATGACACGAAACCAATTCCTACGTTCTCTAAACGATTTATCCTTATTTATCATAATTTTTATAAATTTATTTACAAATTTCGGGTCGTTACATCTTTTGTGTATGTATAAAATTGTTATTCGTTGTTTATGTACATTTTGTATAAAGATGATAGTATATACTCCCTCCGTCCCATTTTTATTGTCCACTACAAAAAGCACACAGTTTAAGATAAGTACATTAATTATACTATGTCACCATTCAAAATTTCTCTTTCCCACCTAAATGTTTTTTGATTGGTTGAAATTTAGGAAAGGACAATCTTTGTGGGACAAACTAAAATAGTATAGTGGACAATAAAAATGGGATGGAGGGAGTAATCATCTAATATCATTATAGTATATGAGATTGTGTGTAATATTATCACACATTATTTAAGATGGATGTCTTATCATGTTAAATGTTACAATTGTTGTTCCTTTGAGTTGTTATTTTACTTTTAAATCAATTAATAGGTTTTGATTTGATGTTGTAGTGTTAAAATTTTATAAAATATATATAAGTAAATTCAATGTTAAATAATAGTAGTAAATTAAATTAAATGATAACATAATTAATAGCAGTAAATTCAATTAAATAAAAATTGAGTTCCAAGTTTGAGTAGCATTACTTACATAGATATTTAAATGTAGTACTAAATATTTATAAAATATATGATAGTAAATTCCATATTAAATAATAGTAGTAAATTAAATTAATTAATAACATAAATAATAGTAGTAAATTCAATTGAATAATATTCTTTTCATTTAACTAGAAATTACATATTATAAACTATAACAAAATTTATAAAATATTTAGTAGTAAATTCGATGTTAAATAATATTAGTAAATTAAATTAAATAATAAGATAAATAATAGTAGTAAATTTAATTAAATAATAATTAAGTTCCAAGTTTGAAGTAGCATTAATTACACAAATATTTAAATGTAGTGCTAAAATTTATAATAGTAAATTCTAAGTTAAATAATAGTAGTAAATTAAATTAAATAATAACATAAATAATAGTAGTGAATTCAATTAAATAATAGTCTTTACAATTAAATAAAAGTTACATATTATAAACTATAAAATAATTTACAAAATATATGGTTGTAAATTCTATGTTAAATAATAGTAGTAAACTTGTAACACCTCAATTTTTAATACAAAACATTTGCCCAAAATAAATCATTTTCATAAATAGAAGACCAGTTCCAAAACACGGATTTACAAAAACCTTTGATATGAAAATCAGAGTATGAGGTTTGGTGTTACAAAATATATCAAAACCAAAGTTAAGCATAAATCCGCTCTAAAGATCTTCTACTCTAGGCCACGCATATCTCAATCCATGCGCACCTAAATCCTCGATCCAGAACCTGAGTACATAGCAAAACAACAAGGAGTATGTGAGACACAAAAATGTCTCGTGAGCTACATGAGTTTAGACCCCAATAATAACAAGTATCGCATCGTATATAAATACATATTTATATTTCACCAATACATCCTAGTCACCCTATGGTGACTCTATCGGTCCTGCTTTCCTAGCATACATATCTAGTACATAAACATATATGTACCAGAACACAGTCATATCTAATACATAAACATATATGTATTAGAACACAAGCGAACCCTATACATAAACATATATGCATTAGATTCCTAGATCACCTAGTACGCAAACATATGCGAACTAGAAGCACCCGTGTGCTTAGTGTACAAACATATGTACACTCGTCTCAGTGACCGGGGTCACCCCCGCGTCACCACCATCTATCTCTAATCATAACTCTACCAGTTATGCCAGTCAAAGCCTTTGGCTATCACATCAGTCATCAAACAAGTTAGTTAAATATTAACAATAATATATACTAAATCAGCACATAATGAATCTAGACAAACATTAAATAGACCGTTCATAAGTAATCAAAATGATAAATATAGCTATGTACTCAGTAAAGTCCACACGTACTCACCTTAGCAATAAAATGCTCCAACCGTATTCCTTACGTCAATTTCCTTCCTTCACAATTCGGTCAACCTTCCAAGACCTCACCAAATGCCTAATACAATAATCACAAGATTATCAACATCACATACTACTACTATTGTGTCCATCTATCTCTAGATAACACTTATTAACACATTTCCCCCAATTATGATGATTTACCAAACCCTTGGTTTAACCAACCCTTAAGATTCTTACAAATCATAATCATACACTTGTTTCCATTGATAATATACCATCTATTAAGTGTATACATCACTTATATCACCATAACCCACAACCTCAAGAACTAGGGTTTCAAACCCATACATAAAAATACATAGATCTTAAGCTACGAAGATCAAAGAGTGAAGATATACCTTTAATCTTCAACTAGGAGTGAAATCTACCAAAGATTTGTGGAGGATTCGACCTCAATCAGTCCCCAAGCTCGAAAATCGCCAAAGGAGAAACTAGGGTTTTGATATGGCATCAAATGAGCTAAACCCCGACTTTAAAGTTGTCGACCCAAGTTCACGGCGTGAACTTTGCGCTTCGTGACCACTTCCCGATCGTGACCTAGGCGCGAACATCGATTAACCAAAACCTCAAAATCTCTGGAAGGAGTTCACGTTGACGTTGTGAACTAAAGTTCACGGCGTGAACTTTGCACTTCAGCAGGCTGCACTTTTCGGTTGAAATCTCGACCCGGTTTCGTCCATAACTTTCTCGTACGGTGTCCAAATGACACGAAACCAATTCCCACGTTCTTTAAACGATTTATCCTTATTTATCGTATTTTTATACAATTTATTAATTTAAAAATTTCGGGTCGTTACAACTATCTACCCCTTAAAAGGATTCCGTCCTCGTAATCGCTAAGAATTCCAACCCACATCCGACCGAGCATTCCGCTCTCATTCCCTTGTGGTCATTATCATCAAACTTTCCTCATTCCTGTTCCGTTAACATTACATATCCAAACATTCACTTAACTCCGTTAAGTCCGAACGGTCAAGACCCAATTTTAAAAACTCATAATACTCAAACGGGTCAAAATTTCACAATTTGACCATAACACCGTCACTCTCTCGACCGATCCTTTCATTCTCATAACAATGGTATGACACAATCATACCATTAACTAGTTGATTAGAAACGAATGTCAAACTCTAGTTTTGACCAAGCCGATATATCCCGACATTGGTATATCCCCACATTGACTACCCTTTGACTTAAGCACAAAGTCAACTATACTTTTAACATTTTCCCTTCTCGTTAAAGGTTTCATTAATCGTCCATTCCTTTACTATCGTCTTTAATTTCATGATTTTATCAATAATCATATACTCAGTTCCCAAATTCAACCCTAAACACCCAACGGGTCAAAGTCGCACAATTCGACTAGAACTCTTTTAATTATTCCATTAACCTTTTTCACGCATATACCATCGACACATTATGCCCTCAACATTCACTAATCGTTTATAACGAAAGTCAAAGCCCATCTTTGACTAAGTCAACCAATCACAAATTGGTCAAACTTCACTTTTGCGTGAAGTCAGTCATACTCTTCGAAACTACAAATTTCATACTCACGGGGCACCGTCACTAATTTATCGTTTCCGGTTCTACTCGTTATTGTTCCCTTAACAATTGTCCCCGTTTTTCCACACTTTCAATTTTCTCCCTAATTATCCGAGAGTCGTACATTTACATAAGGTCACACCGACCTTTACCGAATCTTGACCATCATTTGGTCACTCATGCCATCATTTAGTATTCTTTCAACCATTTTTTTTTTGCGTCACATCGATCAATTTCATAACTCTTATTCTCATCTATCGGAATTAGATCCCCTATCGCTACATATTCCACAATTTCATACAAGTTTACTATACCTTGGTTACTAAATAGTAATTTATTCACTAGAATTTTCTCTCTCCTCCTATTCTATAAATCGTAGGCATTCCCTACACATACATGACCTAGATGCAACCCGCATTTCGAACCAGGTCCTCATTTACCATAACATATTAGTAATACATCATTAAGCACATGGTTCTACATTCACCTTGTATATATACATAAACATATACATTTACATCACGCCAATTCAATCTAACCATCTCTACTGTGCACACATACAAACATATGTATACACCACACCAATACCATCCATACATCTCTATTGTGCACATATACAAACATATGTATATGCCACGCCAATACCATCTATACATCTCTATTGTGCACATATACAAACATATGTATATGCCACGCCAATTTATTCATCACGCATTCTAGCACCTTTCCCATAATATCACATCATCGTTTTCGTTCATATTCAACATTTTCCATTTGACATACTTCTTAACACGTTTCATATAACGTTACCTTTACACTATCACATGCACTCGGAGGCCATCACATAGCTCACATGCACTGTACCCCGCGGGTAAACTTAATAGCATATTTAATTTCTATTTACCGTTTCACTTACACATTAATCACCCTTAACCGGTTCATTTCCCTATTTCACAATTTCCAAATATTTTTTTTTTACCACCGGAGTATCTACCACTCCATTCCATTAATCATAATCCACCGGCCAACTCAATCATCCTTGAGTCAAACAATTGACTCCGGTCCACACTTGCAACCCATGACTTGGCAACCAATAGCCCAACACTCGATGTTCTACTTTTACATATCGTGGGACTTAGAAATATTCCTTTTCAAATCGTAGTCTTACACTACACCATTACATACATTGTCACACATTTACTATGACATTTTACCAATAATTGTCTTTTCACCCTTGACATCGAATTTATCAATATTGTCACGAAACTTGTTATGGCTATGTGCCAACTTTTACTCAACCGTTTTCAACGATCAAAATCTGTCATTCCCGACACTCATTCTTTTCTACATGGTTTCCATTTATAAATCATCTGGCATCACTATATCTTAGCCGTTCTTTCCCTCACCATACATGAATAAAATATTACACTACTTATCCGGATTCCCGCAGGATACCCAAATTCCATGACATTCCTTACCAAGACTTAGTACTTCATTATACTATCCTTCGCTTGTTACCGACATTCACCGACCTCGCGGTTCAACCTTTTATACTCCCTTTTGACATCGTCCCTTATTTCCTTACGCAATGCGACACTCCGGTCCATAATTCTTTCCAAAAATATAAATTTTCCATACACATAACTAACCGGGAAGACTATTCCCTAAATAATATCCACTTCATATAACTTATTTCTAATTTCTTTAAGCACTAATTCGCGAGACAACTCAACCGTTAAGCTATGATCACATAATAACTTGGCTTAGTGCATACCCAACCAATCCATACCGATAACCACGTCAAATTTCCTTTATTCCCATGGGCAATAAATCGCCCTTAAACTTTTCCCATCGATTTCTAACTCCCTATTCCTAATAACACGTTCAACCGTTGAGGTTTTTCCCATTTACTTCTGTTTCACGTTTATCATCTAACCACTAGGTCGACACAATCTATCTTTCTACCAAACTCATGAGACACAAACAAATAAGTAGGACTCGATTCAACGATGTATATGAGTTGACAAGAAGTTAACGGATAAGGTACCTGACACCACATCGTGCGCCTCCTTCGCTTCCTCTCGGGTGAGTTGGAAGGATCGTCCCTTCACCTTCGCCGGTTCCACCTTCTTTTGCGCCGTGGACACAAGTGATTCGGTTTTCTTCTTCGGGCACACGTGGCTATAATGCCCTTTTTCATGGCACGAGTAACACTCGACCTCGGCCGCCGGTTTGGATCTACAATCCTGGGCCAAACGCCCCATCTTGCCACAATCATGGCAAATCTTCGGTTCCCCTCGGCATTCGCCGGTATGATTCTTCCCACACCTCTTGCACGAGGCTACACTTCCTTGTCTAGAGAAGTTCGACGTGAACTTCCCCTTCTTGAAAATACCCAAGCCACTCTCGGCTTTCATCTTCTCGCCCACATAGGCCCTCTCGGCAACCCTTGCCTCGTTCACCTCTTCCACACCTCGGGCGGCACTAATGGCCTCATCTAGCGTGACCGCCCTCTTCACCTCCAATTGATAATCCCAAGGTTGCCCACTAGCATACCTAACCACTCTCAACCTCTCCTCGGAGTAGGTCTTAGCAACAAACGGAAGTAGTCCCGTGAATTCACTCGAGTACTCCTCGACCGTCATATCGCCCTTCTTTAGGGTCACAAACTTCTTGTGCATCTTCTCCAAATCCCTTTCGGGACAAAACTTCTTTCTCAATCTCGTGGTAAACTCTTCCCACGACATTCTCCCTATCACCTCCTTCCCGAGGGTCTCATAAACTATGTCCCACCAAACCATAGCATCCTCTTTTAGCAATTGTGACGCGTACGTCACCATATCGGATTTCTTGCACTTGCTACTTCCGATGACCTGCTCGGTCTCTCGGATCCACCTCATAGTCATCTTCGGGTCCGAACTACCCGTGTATACATTTGGCTTACAAGCCATGAAAGTCTTAAAAGAACAACCATCTTTTTCATCGGGCCTTGCCCTAGAATCACTACAACCACCCGCGAAGGGTCTCCCCCCCCCCCCCCCCCCCCGAGTGCCACCACCACCGGTTCTCGCATCCGACTTAGCCTTGGATTCACGATCTCCCCCCGACCAATAAAAGTTTGGAGATCCGCCATGGTTACCGGAGTCTTAATAGCTCCGACCTCCGATTCATCCACTCGATGTGTCGACGGTCGACTTTCTTGCTCAATCACCCTCTCGACATGAGGTATCTCTTCCTCCCGGTTTTCCGAGGCTTTCCCACTTCGACGAGTGTTCACCATTTCTTTCGATCAAGACTATACGAAAGACATTAAACATTTAGTACCTCTTGTACAATCCATTAGTCTCATAAGACTCAATATCCATAATCACATCAACTTTCATAGATCCCCTAGATTCAACCCTAAACTTAACATAAAGTCTCAAGGTCAACCTATCGATCTCAAGGAATCTTTCATTCCTAATGCTACAGTCTAAGACTAGGATGGACATCCAACCTAATTCACTTAAACAGTAGCTCTGATACCAAGTTGTAACACCTTAATTTTTAATACAATACATTTGCCCAAAATAAATCATTTTCATAAATAGAAGACTAGTTCCAAAACACGGATTTACAAAAACCTTTTATATGAAAATCAGAGTATGAGGTTTGGTGTTACAAAATATATCAAAACCAAAGTTAAGCATAAATACGCTCTAAAGATCTTCTACTCTAGGCCCCGCATATCTCAATCCATGCGCACCTAAATCCTTGATCCAGAACCTGAGTACATAGCAAAACAACAAGGAGTACGTGAGACACAAAAATGTCTCGTGAGCTACATGGGTTTAGACCCCAATAATATCAACTATCACATCGTATATAAATACATATTTATATTTCACCAATACATCCTAGTCACCCTATGGTGACTCTATCGGTCCTGCTTTCCTAGCATACATATCTAGTACATAAACATATATGTACCAGAACACAGTCATATCTAATACATAAACATATATGTATTAGAACACAAGCGAACCCTATACATAAACATATATGCATTAGATTCCTAGATCACCTAGTACGCAAACATATGCGAACTAGAAGCACCCGTGTGCTTAGTGTACAAACATATGTACACTCGTCTCAGTGACCGGGGTCACCCCCGCGTCACCACCATCTATCTCTAATCATAACTCTACCAGTTATGCCAGTCAAAGCCTTCGGCTATCACATCAGTCATCAAACAAGTTAGTTAAATATTAACAATAATATATACTAAATCAGCACATAATGAATCTAGACAAACATTAAACAGAGCGTTCATAAGTAATCAAAATGATTCATATAGATATGTACTCAGTAAAGTCCACACGTACTCACCTTAGCAATAAAATGCTCCAACCGTATTCCTTACGTCAATTTCCTTGCTTCACAATTCGGTCAACCTTCCAAGACCTCACCAAATGCCTAATACAATAATCACAAGATTATCAACATCACATACTACTACTATTGTGTCCATCTATCTCTAGATAACACTTATTAACACATTTCCCCCAATTATGGTGATTTACCAAACCCTAGGTTTAACCAACCCGTAAGATTCTTACAAATCATAATCATACACTTGTTTCCTTTGATAATATACCATCTATTAAGTGTATACATCACTTATATCATCATAACCCACAACCCCAAGAACTAGGGTTTCAAACTCATACATCAAAATACATAGATCTTAAGCTACGAAGATCAAAGAGTGAAGATATACCTTTAATCTTCAACTAGAAGTGAAATCTACCAAATATTTATGGAGGATTCGACCTCAATCATTCCCCAAGCTCGAAAATCGCCAAAAGAGAAACTAGGGTTTTGATATGGCATCAAATGAGCCAAAACCCGACTTTAAAGCTGTCGACCCAAGTTCACGGCGTGAACTTTGCGCTTCGTGACCACTTCCCGATCGTGACCTAGGCGCGAACACTGATTAACCAAAACCTCAAAATATCTGGAAGGAGTTCACGTTCGTGAACTAAAGTTCACGGCGTGAACTTTGCACTTCAGCATGCTGCACTTTTTGGTTGAAATATCGACCCGGTTTCGTCCATAACTTTCTCGTACGGTGTCCAAATGACACGAAACCAATTCCCACGTTCTTTAAACGATTTATCCTTATTTTTCATATTTTTATACAATTTATTTATTTACAAATTTCGGGTCGTTACAAAACTCAATTAAATAATAACATAAATAATGGTAGTAAATTCAATTAAATAATAGTCTTTTCATTTAACTAGAAGTTACACATTATAAACTATAAAAAATTTTATAATATATATGGTAGTAAATTCTATGTTAAATAATAGTAGTAAATTCAATGCTCACTTAAAAAATATTATTGTTGATCTTTGATTTTGTTACACATGAAGAGTTTTTATATTGTTTTTGTTTTAGATAACGATTTCGTTATTATTTTTATTACAGAGATACATGATTTTGTGTATTTTTATGGATTTTTATTTTTTATTATGTACTTTTTGAGAAAAAATTGTACAATTAGATGTCTGACATAATGTTTGGATTAACCAACATTTGTTGTAAATATATCGTTGTTGATTAATAGTTTTGCTTTTAAAGACAAACCATGAAGTTTTTTATATTATCACTTCTATGTTATGAATAACATGTTTTGTGTTGCGCTAATAAAAACAATAATAATGATTTTGTTACTTTGCGTTTTCCTACAACAAACTTTACCTATGTAGTAGAGTACTCACAATCAACCTAAACATGTTAACGGTCTTGCCTTTAGTACTTTGCTCGTTACCCCAGTACAATGTATACGATTTACCTTCAAATAACGTTTTATCATGAACAAAGCTCGTGCATCGCACGGGCCATGTTGCCTCGTATTTAAAATAAAGAAGTTTACTGACAATTTAACCCTGAGTATATAGGCTAATGTTGATTACTGTAATTAAATTCTGATTAATGCCTTTGAGTCAGCATTACACGTCATAAAAAATGACCAATCAAAAAATTGGATATGGACATATTATCATAAAATTGTCATGCTTAGCTATATATATATATATATATATATATATATATATATAGTTGGTATACTAGAGTAAATTACAAATATTTGTTTATCTGGTCTACCATATATAGTCACATGTTATTCTGGTTGAATAAATTACATATATTTCTTCTTACATTTTTTATTCATCCATATTTTTAGTTTTTTACCTCCTTCTAAGATTCATGTATATAATTCACTAATTTTATTTTTTATAATATTTTTGGATTTTAATACATGTTAATCTTGTTGTGAAAATATAAATAATAACAAAGAGTAGGAATCAAATACCACTTCCCTTCTACAATAGGAAAAAAAACATGAAAATGCAAATTGAAAAATGAAGTGTAATATGCTAGCCGAAGAGTGCAATTTTTCCAATACAATACCGTAAACAATGGATAAACGCAGAAACTAAAAAATTGCATTTGTATTTTGAATTCTAAATTCTTCAACAACAATCTATGGACGTTTTGTTATATAACGTCCCAATTTTCATGCGACTTCTCTCATATCTTTCTTTGCAAGTCAAATCTCTCTCACTCCAAAGACATCTTCTTTCCCTTCAAATGCGCCAAACCCATCTCCGATCCAAATAATGGCGGCGACCACCGTAACACAGCCACCACTCAAACGGAGAACCAAAGCCTGTTTCTCATTCGCCGCCTACTCCAAATACCTAATCGCCAATCTCCACCACCATTCCAACGTTCCCATCGCTAACGGCCTAACCCAATCAGAACTAACCGCCATTGAATCCTCCTTCAATTTCTCATTCCCACCTGACCTCCGATCAATTCTCCGGGAAGGCCTCCCAGTTGGCCAAGGCTTTCCCAATTGGCGATCATCTTCCCCGCAGCAACTCGATATTTTAATTAACCTCCCAATCATGGGACTATGCAAAGAAGTCTACAGAAAAAGATTCTGGCACCGCCGGTGGGGTGATCGACCGGAGGATGACGATGAAGCTGTTGAATTAGCAAAACGGTTCTTGAACAAACTACCGGTTCTTGTTCCGGTTTACCAGAATTGCTACATCCCGACGTTCCCGGGTTTGGCAGGAAACCCGGTTTTTTATGTAAACGGCTTTGATATTAAATTGTGCAGTTACGACGTCGTTGGGTTCTTTCAACAAACTGAGTTTAATGAAAGGGTGGTGAAGGTGAGGGGAGTGATGAGATTGAGTCATTTTTTGAGTGCACCGGTGTGGGCTGCTACAGAGGCTAGAAGGATAGAGTTTTGGACGGAATTAGTGGAGATCCGCCGTGGGTGGTGCGGCGGCAGTGACTTGCGGCGGTGTTTGGAGGATGTACGGTTGAGATTGAGAGACGGAGGGTGGAAAGAAGAGGATGTAGATGACATGATGACGATGATGGAAATGAACGGCGGAGATGAGAGATCGTCATCGTCAACATGGTCGTCATCGGATGATGATGATGGTGGTGGTGTAACGAAGGCGAGGGAGGACAGGGGGGAGGCTGTTGGGTGGCACGTGATGGTATTGTCAAAGAGGTTATTGCGTGGGGGATGGAGTAGGGGAGATGTGGTGGACTCGCTTGGGTGTTTGACTGAAGTTGACGATGATCGTACGGTTGAGATTGATGACGGTGATGGTGGGGATTCTTTGTTTGACTTTGAACACATCACTTACAGTTGTGTTGATGATAGTCAAACACAAAGTGCAAGTGTAAGGCCGGTGTTGAGAATACATGCTAATAATAAATCTATCGTGGTATAGTATATACTTCGTTTTTTAAAGCGTATTAACTATTTAACTGTAATACTGTTATCCAACTACTGAATACAGTTGATTTGTAAAAGAGAGTCATATCCTCCCCTTTTATATTCTTGTTTGGTTTAGCAAATTCATATTTGTATTTTTCTTTTATCTCAATGATAGTGTTAGGAATATTTTTATAATATTCATTAAAGATTTGATGTGTCAAAACTTATAAAATATAAGGACCTAAATTGAAGATGTAGAAGTTAATATTTGAATAAAGATTTAGGAGATAATCATAAATGTAAAAGATATAGTATATCTTTATTAGCTTAAAAGATTTAGTATTATCTTTTCCTTGTAAATCTCTAGGTTTTCTAGTATATAAAGAAACCTAGAGGTATAGAATTAGTCGTTCTTGAAACCCACGTTTTAACGTATATGTGTGTGTACTCTAAGCCTCAAGGTCGTTTGATTCTGTTAACCAAAATCGTTCTACATATTTATATGTAGAATTGGGGCTTTTAGTAATCATTGTATATAAAGATGATGATGAAACCTTGTTTAGCAATACAAATCTGTTTGTTTAATTCCGCATTATTTATGATTTGTATTTGTATATTCCAGATCAAGAACTAACTATTCTTGAGCCTAAAGATCAATTTATATAGAGTTGTTTTAAACTCAGCAAGTGGTATCAGAGCGAGGCGGCTCCAGATCTGGAATGAAACAAGGATTTATCGATGAGCACGAAGAATCAAGCATATAAAAGATAGACATATTTACTCTCTGTATATGATCAAAGACGTCAAACGTTGGCATCATATTCATCAAAGAAAATTCATAACGATTATGAAGGTTCAAATTTCGTGAAAAGTCAGAGCATTCAAAATATCCGATCAAGATATACTTAAATATCTTGTTGAATTTTTTAGACTACAAAAAGAAAAGTGCAAAAAATCAAGGCTTTTAATTATTAGATTTTGTTGCCAAGATGAAAATATTTGAGGAATTAAGCAAAAAAGGCATCACGTGCATCAGGGAATTCTTAATTAAGGCTATACATGCATATATCTCTTTGAAGGCAGCACTCGCGTTTAAATCAATAAGATTCTCTTAAGTGGAAATTGAGGTTGGTGAACGTGATAGGCAGAAACAATAAACAAACACAATTACTACTGATCAGTAGTAATTCGATATTACTACTGATCCAATTTCTTCTGCTGTAAATTTTTTTACTCATCATTCATGGCGTCTACTACAGATCTGCTAATTTCAGTTAATACTGATCAGTACTAAATGAGGAAAGTAGATAAAATTCAACGTTACTACTGATCCGGATTCTACAACGTTACTACTGATTGATCAAAATTTTACTACTGATCCTCATGGGTACATATTTAGTACTGATTTCTTCCTCATAACCGATACATCATATTTTGGAAAACATGACACACACCATGTTCATTCCATATTACGGTTTATTGATTGTATTTGGTTAATCACTTGTTAATTTTTATTCTTGATAAAAAGAGAATAAAAATAACTTGTGATATCAATGTGAAACGAATCACATTATTCACACACAGAGGTTGAAGGCTTGATGAAAATAAAAGAAGATGATTTTATTTGTTACATATTTGATCTACATCAGTTGATTATAGAAGAAGAGTGATTATATTTTATTTGAAGAAGAAGTTGAAAGTCTTACTACATAAGATGTTATGTAAAGATGTAACTGCAATTCAACAGAATCTTAACGAAAAGATCTGTTGAAGACCAAGATGTCCTTCATACAAGATTATGACGTTGCTGATTACTATAGTTAGACGGAATGTGATGCATAGTTTGAGTTTCTACTTCAACTTCAAATAGAAGATAGTTGGTTTTCAATGTAATTAATATAGCCTTGAAGAACACAGGAATGATATCACACTTTTAGGGGAAGAAAAAGTGTTGATCATTCAAGGGGAAGTTCAAGTTTTTCAGATTTGTATTTGATTATGTCAAAAAGGGGAAGAGACTTGAAGATTCCAAGCTAATTCTATAAGTTTTGTCAAATCAAATAGGGGAAGATTGTTAGGAATATTTCTATAATATTCATTAAAGATTTGATGTGTCAAAACTTATAAAGTACAAGGACCTAAATTGAAGATATGGAAGTCAATATTTGAATAAATATTTAGGAGATAATCATAAATATAAAAGATATAGTATATCTTTATTAGCTTAAAAGATTTAGTATTATCTTTTCCTTGTAAATCTCTAGGTTTTCTAGTATATAAAGAAACCTAGAGGTATAGAATTAGTCGTTCTTGAAACCCACGTTTTAACGTGTATGTGTGTGTACTCTAAGCCTCAAGGTCGTTTGATTCTGTTAACCAAAACCGTTCTACATATTTATATGTAGAATTGGGGCTTTTAGTAATCATTGTATATAAAGATGATGATGAAACCTTGTTTAGCAATACAAATCTCTTTGTTTAATTTCGTATTATTTATGATTTGTAGTTGTATATTCCAGATCAAGAACTAACTATTCTTGAGCCTAAAGATCAATTTATATAGAGTTGTTCTAAACTCAGCAGATAGTATTATTTAGTCTCTTTAAAAAAAAACTATTTAACATCTTTATTAAAATGTAGAACGTATATCTAAGATGATCATGATCCTACTATTGTAAACAATAGTATCAAACTTTGATAATTTTGATACTTAGGTAACAATTTCGTG
This sequence comes from Calendula officinalis, assembly GCA_963853835.1. Lineage (NCBI taxonomy): Eukaryota > Viridiplantae > Streptophyta > Magnoliopsida > Asterales > Asteraceae > Calendula > Calendula officinalis. The sequence goes on along the minus strand of OY970822.1, from coordinate 83,809,325 downwards.
TCTAGTAGAAATTGCCATTCCTACTTGCAGTACATGCTGAGTAAAAACCAAGTAAAGTCTTAATCAATATTTATGTTGGATAAACGCTTTGTAGACTTTCAATTGGTTTTGGGTCAATGCTTAAGGGTTCAACGGGAACAACCTTTCAAGATGAAATGATCCTATATTTCTACAAGTTAACCTTTTATCAATTTTGTCATGCATATATTTTGGTAAATATTTTCTAGATAGATGGGAAATATTTAGAAATAGTCACATCAACAGTTAAACTGCATATATCACGATCAAAGCTCGACTACTTCCGGATCCCGATGTAATTAAATATACATACCCTTTTAAAAAAGAAGAAGCTAATAACATTCCTACATGTTGTTTATAGAATATAATTAACAAATTACTCCATCGATTATTTAGCAACAGATCGAAAATTCATGGCTTTTTGAGTTTTTGGTATTGTCATCAGACATTCAATGGTTGTCTTGCTTTCCCATTTGTCCAACTTAGGTATTTAGTTGAAGAAGATTGATATATATACCTACCTTTTGTTCGTATTTCATGTTGTTATTCAGCTAAAAGATGACATGCGTAATTTACAAATTCTATTTCTTAATATCATAATTAGACATAAAATACTAAAATAAATTCATCCTTGCAAATTTGCAATAGTACATTTATTGTTTAACAAATCAACCTGGACCTTCTGTTAGACTTAACATAAATATGCAATATTTAATGTACTTGTCTTTAAATTCCAAAACCATCACATCCAAGCTTGAAAAGTTGTGATAATTCATTCTTCAATCGTTTAGGTCGTTACACATATTTCTCAAGCTTTTAGAGCAGTATATATACCTTTATTTAAATTATAATATAGTCTTTTACATGATAAAGAAGGCAAACGGACAACAAGCTGCGCCGCTATCCCTTTTTGAATGGAAACTTTACCTTTAATTAGATAACTTTCATTACAACATATGAAAATTATCTTCAGATGCATACACAAGTGTCAGTTTATGGTAATTCCAAATATGAAACTAAAGCTCATACATATATGTGTTATAAATATCTGATGATACAATTTTGAACTCAAACTTAATTAATTACTATTTTAAATTGGATTTCCAATTAAATATATTATGTTCATCGATTTGTTGAGACATATGTCTACATACCAGGCATATTTATAACTATTTACATTTCACTTTTTACATATCATGTTTCTAACATATATCTATGTTGTTGTTGCTATTGTATTTATTGAGACACACGTCTCAATTTTCTACACTATGTAACACACAGGTTTATGCCAAATAGATATATACTTTCTCCGATTCAAAATAACTGATATACTTCTATTTTCACGGTTTTTGAAGCAAAATAGTGTAATGATGGTTAAATTAGATTAATTGAATGATTAGTGGATAATGGGTTCCACACCTTTTGAATAAAGTGGGGTTAATGATGTTTAAAAGCAAAAAGTAAGGGTAATGAGTCATTTCACTTTGTTAAAGTAGATAGTTAGTGGGTGTGGGTCCTACTATTTTTGCCATTTATGAAAAGTGTAACACTTATTTTGAATCACCCATTTATAGAAAGTGTAGCACTTATTATGAATCGGAGGAAGTATTAGACTAGTAGTAAAACAATAATTATCTCTCACTTTCATTCCGTCATTTCAAAACCTTGAAACCAAACACACAATGAAATATTTCACACGCCCCTTGCACGTGCTGTACTTGCTAAGTTGCAAATCCCTTATTGGGCTTGGAGACCTTGGTTCCACCATTTATTCTCATCGGAAAAATTCATCTGCCTGAGAAAGAAAAAAGTAGAAAGAGATGGCGTCGGCGATTGTGAGATCTACTCTTCGAACGGCTCTCCGAGGTGGCCCGCGCGTGAATCCATCTTCTACGAGGCCGTTCTCTTCTGGTGCATCGGCCGAAGAAGAAGCTCGTATGATCCTTCTTTCACTTCAACTCGCAATAATAATTTCTACCATGCTAATCTATTTATGGTTTAATTTTTCTGTCATCTGTTAAGATTTTGTTTTTATCAGACCTAGCTGTACTGACCGATCGTATAAATATTCCGATCTGGAAAATTTCAGTTTGTCAGATTTAGGGTTTCACTTTTCTAAATAGTGCAATTTAGGGTTTGAATTTCAGAATAGTTGAATTCAATCTCTCTGTATCTTGAAAATTTCAGTTTGTCAGATTTAGGGTTTCACTTTTTTTAATTGTGCAATTTAGGGTTTGAATTTCAGAATAGTTAAATTTCATCTCTATGTATCTGTGTGCTTCCAATAGACATTGAAAATTATTCAAAAATTTATTATCTGATAATCGAAATGAAGACACATTAGCTAATAAATTTGTTTGCTTACACGCACGCAGGTGAGGCAGCAAAATGGGAGAAAATTACTTATGTAGCAATTGCTGCTTGCTCGGTTCTTGCAGTTGTTAACCTATCTAAGGGTCATCCTCATTCGGAAGAACCCCCTGTAAGTTAACAATTTTGGTATTATATTTTAGTCCACTTGATGATATGGTGATTAGTCTAGTTATTATAAACCTGTCTATTATTATTAATTGATTATGACTCTAAATTTCATTTCACTAGTCTTTATTGAGATCTTATGTTCTATCTATGGCTGCAGGCATATCCATACTTGCACATTCGTAACAAGGAGTTTCCATGGGGTAGGCTTTTTGTAACCTAAATTCGAATTACGATGACAATAAATTCTAATGTTGTGGTCCATTTATTCTTAATCTTGATTTTTTTTTATATAATTCATCTTATGTAAGTGACATATGGAGACCATAGTTGAACCTCTAATGACCAATTTTTTTAGAGATAGGTTAAAATTGTCTTGTTGTTATGCTTCTTTTCTTATTTCCTCGTAGTAATATGAAGTACTGAGCTACTGATGCATGCATCTTGGTGTTCACTTGTTTTTTTTAAAACACTAATGAACTGAATAAACATCTTATTAATATGTATCTAGGCATCTAGCCAATTTTGCAGTTACTGAAAATCAAAATGTGAAAAGTAACTGTTTTGAATTAGAAAGAACAACCCAAATCGATCCATAATCTTTCTTACATTTGATGTATATCTTGATCCACAACACATTTCATCGATTGGTAAAATTTTGTTGTTATTAATATTTTGTTTTACCTTTTTCAGGACCTGATGGCCTCTTTGAAGTTAAGGAACACCATTGATAAACCTTGTTGAGGGCGTTCAGAATAACGACCATTGTGTTTCTATTTCACTTGGTTTATTTTTGTTATTATTCAGACTGCATTCTTGTTACTTGTATTTTACTTTGCAACAGATTGTTTCTTTGTTCCTCAAAGACAAATAAATGTTTGTTAATGCATATACAGTGAATTTGGCGTTTAAATCACAAACTGATAAAAACAAATTCTTGAACGTTTTTGCAAAAAATGTTAAAATAAGCCCCGAGTTCATGGAAGAACGAGTGACTAACATAAATTGGAAAAATGCGGTGTTTGAGGTTTTTGTTCAGAAGTGAATGCTTTTCATAACCAGTAATTGGGTTGTTTGAGGTTCTTTCTACCCTGATATAGATGTATTGTTTATATTATACTTTCCGTTTATTGCATTTGGAGAAAATGAGTATTGTTATTGACTTGTATCAGTATTATCATTGATTTAAAAATAAAGGTTCATTAAATGGTTAGAAGTGAAATGCTATCTACTCGGTGCAATACTTAAACTTCATTACCTTGTTTTACCAAAAGGAAAGTCATTCTACTTTCTAATAAATCAGTTTGAACATCATAATTATTGTTTTAATATATTATACAATTTGCTACTACAGGAGTAATTTCTGTAGTGTTAAAATCACCTCTTTTACCAAAAATTCTCTACATATTATTCTCGTATTGTCATAAGTTGACGTACATTGCTGAAACTGGTGTTGTGAAACAAGAATCGTTAGATGCTTGAAGTGTTTAGTATAATACCGCATTCCATTAAAACTGAAAGAAAAAGAATGAATAATAATTAAAAATAATTAGAGAAGTTACAAGTCTACTCTGTAGCTGAATTATCATGGCTAATACTTCCTCCCCTTTCACTCTCCGACAATGTTCCAAGATCCGTAAGAACATCATTCTCTTCAACTCCCGCCACATCAGCTTTCCCGTCCGAAACTTGCTCCACATCCTTTGCTTTTGAATCAACAAACGGTGCTGAATACGAAGCTGGATTCATTGCATTTGTTCCACATTTCTCTCGTTTTTCATTATTCATCATCTTCTCATTCCCCATATTCTTGATATCATTTCTTACCATTGGATCATGATCCTCATGTGAACTTGATATTTCAACCTCTTTTGGTTTTGGACTCATTTTCTCCACATTCACAACTTCATTTTGCTTGTTATTCTTTTCATTCCCTTTATGAGCAATATCATTCTTACTCCCACCAATACCATCTTCTCTACTTTCGGTTTTAATATTTTCTTCACTCTCTTCTCGATCAACCACATGTTCGTTTTCCCCAATTTCATCATCTTTCGTATCCTCATTTTCATTTTCATTACCTTGTTCATCCAATTGATCTTCTTCGGTTTCCTTACTATTTTTTAGGTTATTTTCCGTCACTTTAGGACGAAGTTCTTTTCTCCCCAACTTATACATGTCCTTAGTACTAACATTTCTTAACTTGTGAGCAACATTTGTTGTGACCGATCCTTTTTTGTCACTGGACTGGTGAACTTGATAAACTAGCCATATACTTACACCGATCAACACAGATATTTGGAGAACATGCTTTATTTTTAGCCCTTTGTTACGCGCGTTCCTACGTGGTGACTGCCTCAACATCATGATTAAGTCTTAAAACAACCCGAAAAACCAAACAAAACCACCTTTACCTGACTCCACTCTCATGATTCTACATGTATATATGAATGAGAAAACGTGTTAGAGTCCATATCTCTACCTCATTTTAAAGCATTTACCCGCAACTTAAAATCTTTTAAAATTAATAATTGCAAGCAGAGGTAACTATAGATTCAAATTTGACAATGTGATCGAAAAAAATTGGTTAGTAGAACCTGTGAAAGTTTGGTTTATGAAAAAACTAGTAGCAAAAGTTTAATTTTTGACGAATTTAAGGATCCAAATATGGTTTCATTCTTGACAATATCTAAGTCATGTGTTGTAAATGGTAAAAATAAAATAAAATTTACATGTTTGATTTTGTAAAACCTTTTTGAATGTAATCAACCAGCCTGCTCTTTGCTGCAAAGATCATTTCTAGAATTTTTAAGATGTTTTGATGAAAGAGAAAATGGTAAATACACACATTGTCAAATTTAGGATAATTGGTTATGAATCTGATAATGAAGATGGGAATTTAATCAAACAAATTGTGACCTTAAATCGTTGAATCAAGGATACATTTGATTTTTTGTTAAAATATCTCATTTCAATTGAAAACGTTGAGCCCTAATCCACACATCCATCAATCGAATGCCATTCAATTATCAGAAAGGAATTAAGCAATGAGAAAATTACCAATGATTCATGCAACAGAAGGCTTCAAATTCCATATTTTGAATGTGTATCTACTACGTTCAATTCAAAATTAAGAATGAGATTGCGAGTGGTAACAAGTAATTAATTATTGAATTTGCAATATGATTTAATAATAACACTCTGATCCACACTTATTAAAATCTGATCCCATTTTTGGAAATTCGTTGGTTATAAGTTCTGTTTGTGTATCTATATAATTTTATAAGGAATTACTGAATTTACCCTTATATTGTTAGATGATCTACACTTTTATCCAAAAGGAACAATGGGTTTCGGAGTATACCACTTTAAATGATGTTTCAAAACCTCAATAACTCCTTTTGTTGGTATTTCTCAAAACAACAGCTAAACAAATCGTCCTCGTTTTCACCTCTAAGGTGTTATGCATGGTTGACAATAAAAAGGAATTTTTAACATTCTTGGGTTCAAACTTGTCCACTTAACGGTAATCATCTGCTGTTAAAAAAAAAGGAATGAATAATGTCTGTTGGATGTAACTGTATTACTTAACTCAAAAAAAAAAACTTACTAACTAAAAGAATAGGGAAAAAAGAAAGAAAAGAATACGACACCGTTTTAGATATAGATTGGTAACGGATCTGAAAGCGCCACGTGTAATGTCTTTCATCCGTGAGTCGTTGACCGTCAATCGAGCTGTATCCCTAGCTCCTTCCCCAATTTCATCCTTCGCATTCTAATTTCCAAACAAGTTGTCACAGAACCAAAATCCACAAACCTATTAACAAAAAATGGCCTCCAAATTTCTCGCAACCGCCTTACGCCGCTCGTTACCTGCCAGAATCCTAACACCGATCCGCTCTCTGTCCACCGCCGCCGCTGCCGTGGCGGAACCCTACGATGATACATCCGGAATCTCGATGAAAGGTGTAAAAATCTCCGGCAGACCACTCTACCTAGATATGCAGGCTACCTCCCCTGTTGACCCTAGGGTACTCGACGCTATGCTCCCTTATTTCGTCTCACAGTACGGAAACCCTCACTCACGTACTCACCTCTACGGTTGGGAATCCGATGAGGCCGTCGAAGTTGCACGCGCACAAGTCGCGAGTCTAATTAACGCTTCACCGAAAGAAATTGTATTCACCTCCGGTGCCACCGAGTGCAACAACATCTCCGTCAAAGGTGTGATGCACTTCTACAAAGAGAAGAAGAAGCACGTAATCACAACTCAAACGGAGCATAAATGTGTTCTCGATTCATGCCGTCATTTGCAGCAAGAAGGATTTGAAATCACGTATCTTCCTGTAAAAACTGACGGTTTGGTAGACCTAAACGAGCTCCGATCTTCAATTCGTCCGGAAACAGGGCTTATATCGGTTATGGCGGTGAATAACGAGATTGGAGTTATTCAACCAATGGAGGAAATCGGTCAAATTTGCAAGGAATTCAACATTCCGTTTCATACAGACGCCGCACAGGCATTAGGTAAGATTCCAATTGATGTTAACAAGTGGAATGTGAGCTTGATGTCATTGAGTGGGCACAAAGTGTACGGACCAAAAGGTGTTGGAGCTTTATATATGCGCCGGCGGCCGAGAATTAGGGTTGAGCCGCAGATGAACGGTGGTGGTCAGGAAAGGGGAATTCGCAGTGGGACTGTGCCGACACCATTGGTGGTCGGAATGGGAGCTGCGTGTGAGCTTGCACAAAAGGAAATGGAATATGATGAAATTAGGGTTACAAAATTGAAAGATAGATTGCTAAACGGCATTAGAGATAAGCTTGATGGCGTGGTGGTGAATGGGAGCACAGATCATCGTTATGCTGGAAACTTGAACTTATCATTTGCTTATGTTGAAGGTGAAAGCTTGTTAATGGGGTTGAAAGAGGTGGCTGTATCAAGTGGGAGTGCGTGCACAAGTGCTAGTTTGGAGCCTTCTTATGTGTTGAGAGCTTTAGGTGTTGATGAAGACATGGCTCATACTTCAATCAGGTTTGGAATTGGGAGGTTTACCACTGAGGAAGAGATTGATAAAGCGGTTGAATTGACAGTTAATCAGGTTGCAAAGTTGAGGGAAATGAGCCCTCTTTATGAAATGGTTAAAGAAGGAATTGATATCAAGAGTATACAATGGTCTCAACACTAAATATAGGGTATACATTGTAACCGTATTTTATCATGTTTTTCCACTACATTTGATTTGTCTATTACATATTGTGTTTTTTTTGGCAGAATGATCTGTGTTTATAGCGATATCAAAAGTTGTTAAGAATCGAAGAACGAACAGACACTTGTTTGTGGTTCTGGTAAGGATCTTCCTTTTTTTGATAGCCTAAAGTACCAGAGGTTGATAAGAGATGTATTTGTGAGAAATAAGGCTTTATACAGTCCATTGATTCAGATTTTATTACTTTGGGTAGTGTTTTTTTATTTATCTAGTTGTATTAGGAGGTATACTTGTTTGAAATAGCAATTATATGTCTGGAAAGGTCTTGCTGAAATTAATCAAGAATTCAAGAGTGACAGAAATGGTTCCACTTTAGAAGTAATTGATTATAGATGTAATTAGATACTTTACAAGTTTCAAACATGACCCGTTCTTCTAATCGGGTTGGTATTATTTAACCCTAGCCTAACATGATCTGCATAATCCACAGGTTAATTAAATTCTTGTTATATATAAATTCAATTTTGTCATCTTCATTACTCTCTTTGTTAGACATTAGTTATGGTGCAAGAGAAAGTCTTAATCAAAAAGAGCTATACAAATAACATGTGCTATGAATTCTCTGTTTAACACGAGTTATATTGATGCATCATTGACTAATTATCTATAATCAAGTTCTTAAAATTTAAAGCTGAGAAAGCTAATGTGTTATATATTAGTAGAAATCATCTCTTGAGCAAAAATGTCCAGTGGATGTGGTTTTTCAGGCAAGTGGGTATCCTATATTACACATAGTTTTGGCTATTGTGGACCTGTGTCGAAGAAAATAAACGACAAATTAATATGTTTAGAAGAAATTGTGTTACACAGGGTGGCAATTGGGTTGGGTTTGAGTTAGCGGGTTGGGGGTTGGACTCACTAAATCCAAACACGACCTGTTAGAATTTTGGGTCAGAAAAAGCAACTCTAACCCGAATTCATTTAAACCAAGATAACCCAGACCCAACTTGTGTAACCCATAAACTTAATATGTTGGAGGCTAAAGTGGGTTAGCGGGTCAGAACCAGGTTTGCGGGTTAGGAACAAATAAAATAAACCTAAATACAAGGGTAATCTCAATCCAATTAATAAAAATAACAAAGTTTAACCTCAAATATATAATAAACCAACCTGATATAGTTCAAAATTAAGACTGTAAAATAAGAAATTCTCCACCTTCCAAATTTATAAGCTTTTAGTTAGGGAAAATATATCAAAACTTAATTGCATCAGATTTGAAGGACAAATTTAAGGACAAATTCAAATTTAAAAGGTAAAAAAGAAAGAATAACTAATTTAAGGGGTGTGTTATATTATTTATGGTATTTTCTATATGCATATTTTTTTGAAAAATCTTTAAAAACTAAACGGGTTGGCGGGTCGACCCGGTTTTACATAAGATAACCCGAACCCAACCTGGTTTTTGACCCGAACCCATTTATGGTCAACCCAAACCCAACCTTTTCCGTATTAGGTTCGTGTTGGGTTGTTGGTCGTGTCAGAAATTATCATCCCTAGTTACACACGAGTCTCAGACATTCTTTTATCACTCCTTCCTATTTACATATATTTAGTAAGTTAAATTTTAAAACTGATATTAACTTCTATAATTCTATCCCGATCTGGCTTTTCGGGCTAACCATTCAAAGATTAAAGATTTCCAACTATTATACTTCCTCCGATTTAAAATAAGTGATATATTGTTGGTTTCACGTTTTTTGAGATAAAATATGATAATGATAATTAAATTAGATTAATTGGATGGTTAGTGGCGAATAGGTCCCACAAATTTTGAATAAAGTGAGGTTAATGATGTTTAAAAGTAAAAATAAGGCTAAAGATGTCATTTCACTTTATTAAAGTAGATATTTAGTGAATGTGGGTCCCACTACTTTTTACCAAATAAGGTAAGTTTTCAAAGTGTATCACTTATTTTGATACACCCAAATATGAAAAGTGTATCACTTATTTTAAATCGGAGGAAGTAGTAATATTCATATCTATATCTATCCAAGTTTATATTATAATTATAGAGTTGTGTTTTAGGTAGTTCAAGAGTTTTGTAAAGTGCTAAGAGATAAATTCTAGTAATTGGATCAAAATGGTCAAGATCAAATTTCTTAGCCACAACCACCTCCAGCCACCGCCGACCACGCCGGCCGTCGCCGACCACTGCCGATCGCCGCCGTCCGCCGGCGATGGTGGTGACTGACAGTGGTGGTGGGGCTGGTGGTGGTATTGATGTATTGAAACACATGTGATTCATTAAAACAGCGGTTCCAAAATATACAGACAAGCATATTACTTCGAATCACATGTGTTTCAAGTCACGAAACACATGTGATTCACTAAAAACATGAGTTTCTAAAAACAGAGGAACATACGAACTACGAATCACATGTGTTTCAAAAGGTGAAATACATGTGATTCACTAAAAACAGGGGTTTCAAAATACAGACGAGCATATTACTTCGAATCACTTGTGTTTCAAGTAGAGGTGCACATACGGGCTTTAGCCCGAGCCCGGGCCTAAAAAAAGCCCGAAAAAGCCCGGCCTGAAGCCCTTTTTAGCCCGAAATCCTAAACGGGCCTGACTTTAGTCACGAAAGCCCATTAAAGCCCGGGCCCGGGCCGGACCGGGCTAAGCCCGAAGCCCGAAAAAGCCCGAAAAAAAGCCTGAAAGCCCGAAAGCCTGAAAATGCCCAAAAGCCCGGGCTTTTTAGCGTTATAAAGCCTGGGCTATTTCTAAATGACCGAAAAATCTAGAGTTTCTCTTGTCTTTTCTACCTTAATGATATAGCCATATAGATGATAGGGTAGGAAAATGCCCGAAATTAATAGTTTGTTGATTTATTTAATTAGTTATAAAGAATATTTTGATTATTTATATATTTTTATAATTATATTATTATATAAAAGATATAATAGAAAGAAAAAAAAAGCCCGAAAAAGCCCGGGCTAAGCCCGCTAAGCCCATTCAGGCCTAAACAGGCCTAGTTTTTTTCTTAAAGCCCGGGCTAAGCCCAGCCCGGGCTTTTTTAGGCCCGGGCTTTGTGCACCTCTAGTTTCAAGTCACGAAATACATGTGATTCACTAAAAACACGAGTTTCTAAAAACAGGGGAGCATACGAACTACGAATCGCATGTGTTTCAAACACATGTGATTCAATAAAAACAGGGGTTCTAAATTACAAACGAGCATATTACTTCGAATCAGATGTGTGTCAAGTCACGACCACCACCACCACCGGTCATCACCACCGACCACCGCCGGCTACCACCTCCGTCCGCCGGCGGTGGTGGGGTATTGATATATTGAATCACATGTGTTGGTAATGGTGGTGGTGGTTTGAATGTTGATCTTGACATTTGACTTTTTCTTGATCCAATGACTAATAATTGTTCCTTGGACTTGATAAAATCCACGGATTACCTAGAACAAACCATTATAATTATAATAATAAAATAGAGAAACGTTTAAGGAATTTCATTATTTTTATAAAGTGCTAAAGAATAAATCTCAGCCCCTTCAGATCACCACCACCACCAGAATCACATGTGATTTAACACATTAACACCACCACTATCGCATGTGTATTAAATAACATGTAATTGCACACCGCCGATTACCACCACCAATTACCCCATGTGTACGTATTAAATCACATGTGATTCAACATGCCTGACCACTACCACCAACCTCTGCCGGCCACCGTCTCCACCACCGGGCGGGCGGAGGCCGGAGGTGGTCCTAGCGGCAATGGCCGGCGGTGGTGGTTGTATATTGAATCACATGTGATTTAATTATGGTGGTGGTTAGGAAATTTTTTGATCCAATAACTAAAATTTATCCTTGAGATTTTATAAAAATTAAGAACATTAGTGAACACAACTTTAATAGAATATAATAAGTAAATCAACTTGTTAACAAACGGGTGACAGAACTTTCGTGGTCATATTAACTACTCTTGAAATGCCTGCAAAACATCTGTCTATTAATTAATTGAGTAAACTCCTAATACAAGTAGATGATTATTGCCATAATATTACAAGTTTTTTTTTAATGGTTAACACACATCTCTAAATTTATACCATTTTTTTATCATAGCATGATTTATACTCACAATTTGCATCATTTATACTCACAATTTTGTGACACATCTAAACATGACAATAAACTTTTTGGTTATGATATTATAAGTATAGTTGATTATTTACAAGGGAACATACATACAAAGTTTTTATAAAAAGAAAAACATGAGTGGAAATTCTATTAATTATCTTTCTACAATAATCTATATTTCATATGTCTGACCCACTAATCTACAAAATAAGCCCTTGACTCTAAAAAGGGGGTAGGGGCTATATTTGATATATCTGACCACCGATCTGCATGATTTGTCCTTGACTCCTAAAAAAAGGGTAAGTGCTGTGCACGGGTGATTTAAGAACACACTCCATATATATAAAATTAATTAATTAATTAATTAACAAGCTGCAGACGAACTAGAAAACGGATTAAATAATTCTGATTTAGGAGTCATAGTAAAAGTGTTTTTGGTAGCAGACTTGGTATCTCCGATCAGTTCACACGACGGACACATGGTGAGGGTGGCTGCCGGAAGCGGCATGTAGAACGGTGGTTTTGACGCTTTTTGTGCTTTCAGTTGTTGAACTTCTTGCCGGAGTCTTTGGTTTTCATCCGTTAATGTTTTACAGCATTTCTTTAAGTACTCGCAATCCACCTCGGTTTGCTTCAGTTTTGTTCTTTATCAAAATCAATAACAAAAACAAAGATTTCATTAGATAATATTTTGTTTTATTAAAGTTTGTATTTTTCTGATAAAAATAATGAGTACCTGGCCCTCCTGTTCTGGAACCAAACTTCAACTTGTCTTGGCCTTAGCTTTAGGTCCCTTGCAAGCTCTTGCTTTTGTTTCTGCTAATATATAACACACCAATCATTGTTAGTTTTAAAACGATCTAACTGATTAATTGATTAGGTTTTTACAAGTGTATTCCTAGCTAGCTAGGGGCAATTAGTGTCAAAAAGTATTTTATTTATAATAAATATGAAATTTGATAAAGGCAGATTTAAGAGAAATGATATTGATGTCTACTATGTCTACTTATTTGATGATGACAAGTGTCAAAATCAAGATATGATATGAGGAAAAATAACTAGTAGATTACATATGTAAAGTTTAGAGATGGAATAATATAAACAAATATCATTTGTCTGGATTTTAAAGTTGATTTATTGTAGTAAATGGTTGTACGTACTTTATTGTTAGATACGGTACTATGTTAGTTGATCGGTTGATGATTGAAAGTTAATATACAACTGTTTAAAGCAGTAAATTCATTATTAAAAACAACAAAAGGATTGTTTTTATGCTAAATTTAACAATATATATTACAAAAGATGTTATATCAGTTTTGCCCTTATGTTAGAAAAACCAAATAGTAATAGTAATAGATGAAATACAATAAATAAGCTTCTTAGGTTCTTTATCTAACCGTATTGAAGTGATCATTAAAGAAAACTTACAGGGTTTAACGTGGTGTGAAGTTTAAAAGCTTCTTCTAGTAATCCAGATTGAGCTTTGGTTAACCTAAGTTTCTTCCTACCATTGACACCACCATCGATATCATCATCTTCTTGATCACCATCTTCACTTGCAACCTCTCTCTCCCTCTTCACGCTAGCATTAGAGAATTGTGCACCACCACCTGAATCACCGGAAACACCCAAAGTTAGAGACGGTTGATCGGAACCCTGATTAGGTTTCTTGGTGGGGTTCATCGTGTTTCCGGCCATGGATGATATTGAACTAAGGCGCAGTTCGAGTACAAGTTCAGTGTTATCTAAACAATGGAAACCCATTTGAATCTTGAAATCGAAAGATGAAATAAAGATAAGTGGATTGAAGTGAAGAAGTACTAATTACGTATGTTGGGTTTGAAATTTTTCCAAGAATATGAAGGAGAAAAAGGAGAGAAGAATATAAGAAATGATTGGTGGTTATGATTATTAATAATGAAATAAATGAATGGTAGGAAAACGAATATGGTGTCATAAAAGAAATATATTTTAATCATTAAAGAAAACAGAAAAAGGTTTAATTCCCCCTATATAAGTATGTACGCATACATACATGTATGTACATGGTGATGATCGACTAGAGAAAAAGGGTAATTGAAATTATAATTGGAATCCAAATCATTTTGGCGGTTAACCACACTAAATGGTTTTAGTTCTCAAAATTAAGGGACATGTCATAGACCACTTCATCCAAAAGACATCATGCTAGGAGAGGTATCAACACTCTTATAAGACATGTTTCGTTTTTCTCTCCAATCAATGTGGGATAGATGTTACACATGAACATATATATATATATATATATATATATATATATATATATATATATATATATATATATATATATATATATATATATATATATATATATATATATATATATATATCATGTATGCTCATGCATGCATGTAATTAAATATCACATATATATGTATGTTAAGTACTAGTGATTGAACAAACATGGATAAATCTAAAAAGAAGCAAAATTAATTAAGATCCTTCCATAATATTGAAACGTATATAATTTTAATTTAATGCACTCAAAAGCATATGTCACTCCCAAAATAATGTCATATACTATATGAAATCAATGATATTATCATTAACAAGATAGATTGAAATATCAGTTAACTAGCTAGGTATGTCTATTCTGTATGACGAATAGTTTTAGAAGCTTCAACGTTACTCTTTGCCTTGATAACGACGCTCATAATCGGATTAAACACTTTTGGCCTCTCAATGTCTATTTTATACGATAAATGTTGTAGATTTTAATCCAATCGTCTAATCAATCATTTTAGATGTTTTGTATCGAAATATCTTTTATCCGACATTTGTATGATTGTGTAAGACTGCAAATTTACCATGTGTCATGCAAATGTTTAAATTCAGAGTAATGACAGACATACAATTAATCTTCGTCTTATTTACTATTTCACATATATTATAGAATAAATTATAGAATATGTTCTTTTTTCTTCTAGATTTTTTGATTGTCTTTAAAAAAATCTCGTGTTTAATTTATTTTTTTGTTCATTTTATCCTAAAATGCCCAAAATACACTTTTTTTTTAATTTATTTGACCTTTTAATTTCTTTTTTAAATTTCTTTTCCTTTTTCTTCTTCATTTCAATACTGATCATCTTCTCCAATCACCTGCACCGCCGCCAGCCGCTTTCACATGCATCTTTCGGTTGCTAGAAATATCAAACCGATCATCATCTCCGATCACATGTCGTCTCTCTCTAACTTGCAAGCAAGAATAAAAAAGTGCTCGTACAAAAAGATGTATATATATCTTTCGTTGGTTGCAACATATAATTATTTTTTGAAAACTCATTCTTAATTTGTTTACAATGACCGAATTCATAAAATTAATAAAAATTATGCATGATATTACGTGCCTGTAAATATAGTTGCTTTCACATAAGTATTTACTTACGTCTAAAGATGGATCAATTGCAATGTCTTTATTTGTGTCTGAATTTTGGTAAAGAGAACCAAAATAAAATTAATTTCCCAAATAGAGTGGAACCACATGAAGTGCCACTTTTGGTCCAATTCCGTAGAGATAGTGTTCATATTATCTTACACTTGCTTCTTTTTCTAACTTTCATAAAATGAGGGGTAGTGAGTGTGAGATGATACACATATGATGAACGAGGGGTGGGTGGGGGTAGGTTATGATATCCCTTGTTTTATTATAAATATTATTTTTATGAATTAATACATACAATAGAAAATTTTAAAATTAATAATATCCATGTGACTATCAATATTTATCAATTATTCTATAAACTGTTAACATTAATATTGTATTAATTTATAACAAATTAGTAGAAAACAGGGTTGAACAGGTAGGTGGTGAAAGTATTCAAGAATTCATTCACTGAATAATTTTTTATTGAGCTGTGAGAAAACAATAAAAGTTCTTACAATATTAATCCATTCATTGTTGTTTATAAAGATTTTGTATCGACGATTAAAAAAATTAAGATAATACTATAATAACGATATCTAATACCTCCTCTGATTTAAAATAAGTGATACATTTTCCATATTTGGGTGTATCAAAATAAGTTATACACTTTGAAAACTTACCTTATTTGGTAAAAAGTAGTGGGACCCACACCCACTAACTATCTACTTTAATAAAGTGAAATGACATTTTTACCCTTACTTTTACTTTTAAACATTATTAACCTCACTTTATTCAAAATTTGTGGGACCCATTTCCCACTAATTATCCAATTAATCTAATTTAATTATCATTATCATATTTTGCTTCAAAACCGTGAAACCAACAATGTATTACTTATTTTAAATCGGAGGAAGTACCTTCAAAGGAAGGATATCAGAGAAATAATATATATCTTAATATTTATCATGTAATTGTGCAAGTCTTCTATAATAATTGTTTAATGACTGTTAAACCATACATATATTGGAACCACTTTATTTGAGGGATAATATATGAGATATGAAACTAAGGTGGCGAACTATGATTGGTTATGCAATATAAGCCAAAACTTAGCTGAAATAGAAAGTTTGATGAGGTGTTAAGGGGACCAACTTTCATGATTAAAATTTTCAAGTTTCATACATATAATAAAGCTCATACCCAATTATAATGCATTGTCGGTTCACAAACATGTCTCATTTCATCATCACAAAGTTAGGTCACATATGTATTTCTTTAAAACTGTTTCTTTCAATACTATATTCAATTAACCTCAAAATTGTTTGAGCGTTGGGTGTCGGCATATTATGACTTATCACCCCGTCAAAGACCATATATATGGCACCGCCATAGGATACCGATCCACCTTTCGCCATCGCAATAACAATCGCTTAATGATTTCTTGTTACTTTATTCTTTAGTAAATTGCGATTGGTTTTGAATATTTTTTTTTTATAGATTACAAAGAAGTATTATAGAAATGTTTATATGAGAGATAATGAATTTGAAATTAATGTTATGACGGTTTTCACTATTATGATGAAGTTGTTATTTGTTAATTGGTATTTAGACTATAATAAAGAGTATTGTTATGCAGTTTAATTTGATAATCACAACTAAATGGTTTGTAACATAGTTGTATAAAGGTGTTAGAAGATGTTATCTATTGATCTGTGGTCCCGTTATAGACAAACTAATGTAGATTTAAAACTAGTTTAGAGAGTTTATTGTTAAAAAGATCGATTACCATATTTTGAACAAGTTATCGATTATTGAGTTGCGTTCAAGGAGGTCAATTATTTTTATGAAGTTCCGAGTCACAAATCTTAACCATTGATTAATAAGATCTAATAATCAAGATTAATCACATATTCTATATATTGAGGGGTATTTTGGTCATTTTTTTAAAAATATATTTTTTTTATATTTTATATTTATTATTATTTTTATTATGAAGGGATATTTTGGTCATTTGTCACTTAAAAAAAATTTTGATTTTTTTTATTTTTTTAAAAATTTATTATATTATTTTTATTATTTTATTATTTTATTATTTTTAAATTTTTTCCATTAAAAATAATATTTATTTGATAATTACGTGTATAACTTAATCACATGTGATTTTAGTGTAATCACATGTTCTTTAGTGTAAAATCACATGTAATTGTATATTTAATCACATTTAATATTTTAGTTCAAATGATTCAGAATGTAATCACATGTAATTCACTATGCAATCACATGTGATTCAATATACAATCACATTATGTTTTATTAATGAAAAATAATAATTTTTAAAAAATAATAATAAAAAAATGTTTTTTTAAAAAAATAAAAATTTTAAAATAAAAAATAAATTTTTTTTAAATGACCAAAATACCCCTTAATTAAAAATTAAAAAATTAAAAAAAAATTAAAATAAAAAAATCAAATTTTTTTCAAGTGTTAAATGACCAAAATATCCCTTTATGTATAAAATATGTGATTAATCTTGACCATTAAATCTTATTGATTAATGATTGAAATTTATTATCCGAGACTTGATAATAAATGGACATCCTTAAACATTTCTCATCGATTATTAGTATGTAGAATGAATTTAGTTCATTCGTTTCGGGTAATCCGTACGAAATTATGGTTGTCCACTTCATTATGATTGGGTAGAAGTGTAGAACCTTCGAGTGGATAGATATTGACCTATAAAACATAGGATATAGTTATTTTATGGAATAATAATAATCAACGGAGGTGTAAGTTTAAGTGGCCAAATCATAAAAACCAAAGCAAATTGATAAAGTTGTTTTTGGTATTATTTTTTAGTTTTGAAACTAAACAATTTGTTTGATGATTATTACATTGTAATTGTATTTTTGTTGAGTCATGTTTAAACCATGAACAGAAGAACACTAAACTAACGGGCTATAACTTTTTTCACTACTTAATTACTTTATAAATAAAGTGTCAGTTTTATAAACTTGATCCGTCTAAGCTAATTGTTGTATGGAAAAATTTCCTTTTTATGCTAAAATTATGCTCTTAATAACAATAAATGACTATTTTACCTTTTTCATTTGTATGTGTTAAATTAAAAAGAAGCATTTGCATTTGATTACCGTTTGGATTTAAATATTATATGACCAAAAATTAATTCTATAGCATTAGTTATATTTTATAAACTAACCAAAAATAGCTAATTACATTAGTTTTAGCAACCAATAACAATTCAACTTAAATTCTAACTTAATTAATCTACCGCCAACAAATATTCAAGAAACGAAACCATTGTTGCTTAGACCACCCGTAACGCACGACCGGCGACCGGCCACCTCACTCCCTCCGACGCGTCCCGCCCGTTGCCGCCCTCCCTCCCCGACGCGTCCCCTGCGCTAAGTGGTCGAGAAGTCGACCGATGGGGGTGTGTGTTCCAGCGACCTCTTTTGCCTCTTTTTCCCTTATATATATATTAATAATTAATAATTTAATAATATATTATATATAAAATAAATATTATATTATATTTATATATATATTTATAAAACGAAAATTCTAAAAAAAAATAAAAAAAAAAATTGGTCGCCGATTCGGTCACCCATTACGGGCATTTGGTCGCTGTCTGGTCGTGTGTTTGATCAGGAGAGAGAAAGCTCATGTGGCGCAGAGGTGGCAGGGGTGACCAAACTGGGTTTGGTCACCCATTACGCCCAGTCTAAAATAAATGGAGGGTAACCCTAAGACTACCCGTAAGACCACCCGTAACGCCATGGTCGCCACCTTTGGTCGTCCGATGTGGCGACGCGTCCCCCCCTTACGCCTACACCACTTCGACGCGTCGACCGTGCCCAACGGTCGACTAGTCGACCGATCAATTTTCAAAGGGGGGAGGTTTTTTCAAAGGGGAATGATTTGGTCGCCTGGTTACGTGTGTTTGGTCGGGATTTTTTATGTGTTTGGTCGGGCTGATGTGGCGCAGAGGTGGCAGGGGTGACCAAACTGGGTTTGGTCACCCATTACGCATAGTCTAATGGGTGACCAAACTAAGTTTGGTCACCCCTGCCACCTCTGCGCCACATCAGCTTTCTCTCTCCTGATCAAACACATGACCAGACAGCGACCAATAGCCCGTAATGGGCGACCGAATTGGCGACCAAATTTTTTTTTTATTTTGCAGATTATTAATATATATATATCTATATTACTTATTATATATATATAATATATTATTAAATTATTAATTATTAAATTATTAATATATATATATATATATATATATATATATATATATATATATATATGTGTGTGTGTGTGTGTGTGTGTGTGTGTGAAAGAGGGCAAGACGAACGGTCGACTGGGCGACCGTTCGGCCAGCGAACGGTCGCGACCGAATTCTGTGTAACGAGGAGGGACGCGTCGCCGGAGGTGAGGTGGCGGTCGTGACCGAACGAACGGTCATGCGTTACGCCTGGTCTTACTACCGCTGCCCTTACCATCGCACCAAACAATTTTTTCTTCATATTCATTGTTGCCGTTTCGCGCGGATACTTTAATAGCCTTTTATTTAACTTTAAACAATTACTTATACTTCCTCCGTATCAAAATAAGTGACACACTTTCCATTTTAGGGTGTATCAAAATAAGTGACACACTTTGAAAACTTTCTTTATTTGGCAAAAATAGTGGGACCCATACCCACTAACTATCCACTTTAATAAAGTGAAATTACCCTTATACCCTTACTTTTACTTTTAAAACTCACTAATATCACTTTATTCAAGAAAAGTGGGACCTCTTCTCCACTAATTATGTACTTTAATATATTTTAACCTCTACTTTAATCTTTTACCTAAAAAAACGTGTAAGCTAATTTGTGTCACTTATTTTGATACGGAGGAAGTAATAAAAACAGAGAGGTGGCGCCCACAAATGATTTGATTGGATGATATTAGATTGGATTGGAGATTGATGATTATGGTACGTAGAAGTAGGCAATAATTATGGGTTTGAATTCCTACAATAAGATTTTTGTCTTTTTCTTTACCTTTTGTATTATCTCCGTATCAAAATAAATGATACATTTTCCTAAAAAGGTTAAACAAAATAAGTGATACATTTTAAAATCTTTCCTTATTTGGCAAAAAAGTGGGACTCTTTCTCCACTAACTATCTACTTTAACAAAGTGAAATTACCCATTTACCCTTACTTTTATCTTTTAAACATCATTAATATAACTTAATTCAAAATAAGTGGGGCCCATTCTCCACTAACTACCTACTTTAATCTATCTTTTAATTTTTTACGTCAAAAACCGTATTTCTCTAAATGTATCACTTATTTTGATACGGAAGTAGTACTATTTTCACTCTTTATTGTGTTTCTTTTCTCTTCCTTTTTCTATTATATGAAAATGTACCTAATTAATTATTAATCAAACTTCTAAAATATATTAATAGAATAAATTAAAGAATATAAATTGCAACAATCTTATCAATATGTTATAATACTTATTAGTAGGCAAACTAATAATTAAAAATTGCATTACACTAGAACCAACTATAACCCAATAACATGGAAACCAAAACACAAATGCCATGCTACATATATTAGCAACCCCAGGACAGAAACTCAACTGCAACGAATTATACTTCGAGCGGGTTGCATAATTTTACTTGATGGAATTGAGAAATGACAATTGCCTCCTACCCATAAAATCATTGATATGTAAAATTTATTAGTTTTTTTTATAATCTCATAATTTAATTTGAATATTTGTATTGATCATAATTATAATAATCATAACCAAAATTTTATAGGTAGCAATAACATTTCTGTTTTGAGTAACAAAAATAAGACATTTCTTAATGTCTTAGATACTAAAATAATATTAGCACAATTGATGGTGACTAATTGCCCCGGTTATTGTGCCATTAGAGGCGAAACACATTGCCCACTTGTGGAACAATCGTATACCATTGACCATTATTGCACCCACACCCAACCGTTAATGTTTCAAGTTTGAGTTTTTTGTTACCATTAATTATGGATTTTAATGGTTGTTTTCATGTCTAACTGACCTATATTACTACATCAGAAAGGACAGAGGACCATATGCTCGGTCGGGTCAATTGAACTCACTCAATTAAGGTGATTCGTACACCACCTATATTTGTTGAGAGTTCATTCCTATACCGCAACTTTTAGCTCATACACTACACAATATAAGTTTTATAGTTAGCTGTACGAGCATATTAAACAATAATTGTGATCGATGTAATAAAAGTTGTGATGTAAAAATCAGCCTTTATATTTGTCTGGCACCATTACTTCACACGTTATCAATAGAGAACATTTACAAAATCATTAAAGCATGAATTGGTTGTATAGCGTTGTGTGAAACTGTGAATCACGACTTTGTAAAATAATGGAAGTATGGAAAACCACTAAACACATGGTTGGGCTTCTCGAAACTAATATAAATATATAGCCCAAGGATGATAAGCCCACTTCCAATCCTATCAAGCGGCTCAAAATAAGTAGATCTTAAAAAATCTTTACCCACAATTGTTGGTGCAAAAAACACGAGTAATGACTAATGAGTGTATGGTGAATTGGTGGGTTACATAAATTTTTTGTTCTTAAAATGATTATTGCACTAATGCACGATATTAATTTATATACTTAAACATTGTTTAGGGTTTAGAATGACTTGAGAATTTATTAAATTCACTAAATTAGCGTTTGAAATGAGTTTGAGAATCTATATTAACATAAAAAATGAGTTTCAAAATCAAAGTTGCTTTAATTACATGGCTTAAATTTAATAACAGTAAATTATATAAATGGCCAATTCATGAAATGACTCATTATAAACGACTCATTGTAAATTATCAAGTTCATGCAATAACACCATTTTAATTACCATGATGTATCAAATTCATGCAATAACACCATCTTAATTACCATGATGCAATAATACCATATTAGACGTTTAAGGGTATACATCTAATTAATCCATCTTAATTACCATGGTGCAATAACACCATCTTAGACGTTCAAGGGTATACATCTAGTTAATTCATGCATTTAAATTTTATACGTTTAATTATTATGATGTATCAAATTCATGCAATTACCATATTCACTATACATTAAATAAAGAAATTCAAAACTAGAAATGTTTCATCTCCTCTAATTAAATTAAAGACGTTTCACAAATACATCTTATGTATAAACGTTGCATATTAAGTATAAATTAAATTCCCAAATTACAATTAAATGGATTTACAAAACATTCATTCCTAAGTTGTTCACAAATTTTACAGAATTTATCAAATGGATATACAAGCAATGCACAAATGTAATAGAATTGGGTAGACAAAACATGTTCATGTCTACAAGCTTGCAATCAATTATTAAGGTATTAAACCAACAATTTGATGTCTTATTGTTAAAATATTTGTTGTCCAAAACTTATATTGTCCTTAATTTTATGTTTAATTTGGTTATTATTGTAGCCATTCAAGAAGTACGTCGAGATTAGAAGAGAGCGTCGAGGGTGTATCGACCCTAAAAAATGGGGGATTTAACCACCCAACTCGATGAATTGAAACTCCTATTGACTTTCTTCTTCAAAGCAAACTTCATGATGATGCCTTTTTTGAAGTTCTAAAATCCACAGAGGTTCACTTTAATTTACTCCCTCTCATCTCATGTACAATGCTAAACTATAATAGATTTTGAATTTGTGTTAGAGCTTTTGGAGGTAATTTACTCGAAACATATATCAATTTCTTATTATCTTTTTTTTATGCAGTTGAAATTGTGATTGCTACACCGGGGAAAGAGCATGAGAATGCTAAATTATAATAGATTTTGAATTTGTGTTGGAGCTTTTGAAGGTAATTTACTCGAAACATATATCAATTTCTTATTATCTTCTTTTTATGCAGTTGAAATTGTGATTGCTACACCGTGGAAAAAGCAGAATGCTAAATTATAATGATTTTGAATTTGTGTTGGAGCTTTTGGAGGTAATTTAGATATTATAATTATAAATTTCTTATTATCTTCTTTGTGTGCAGGTGTTGAAATTGTTATTGCTACACCGAGAAAAAAACATGAAGATATATTGAAATCTCATCATACAAATTTGAGAAGGGTTACTCATGTTATTGCTACACCGAGAAAAAAACATGCACATAAGGTCCGGTCAACTTAGATTTATATGTTGAGATAGATGTATAAAGTAATCAATGTTCGCTCATGTTATATTAGACCCAATCTCCTTAAGATTTCTCTTTTTTTTTTAATTACTTTTAATTTTGTATGTTTATGGTGTTTGATAATGTAAAAATTTACCAAATTTAGCAAAACGGGTTGAATGGTTGAACATATCCTTTTGTGCCTTTTTTCTATATATATTATAGAGATATATGCAGATTTGACGGGAAGTAAAATAAATGTATTTACATAAGAGTGAATTTGTGTTCCTTGATGAAGATTAGTAGTCATATGTGATATGACCCAGGTGTTGTTGTGGTTCTTGAAAGCATCTTCATATTTGATCCTTCAATTCCTCTTGCCATATTTTTTTAATACTTCATGTGTAATAGAGAATGAAAGACCTGCTTTTCCGATTTCTGATTCCAGGACAGAAATAAGTGTTCTCAAAAGGCACTTTAAGGAAATTATGATCAAAGAGCTAGATGCAGGTAATCCAATTGCACTGTTGTAACAGCTTGATTTGGATCACTTGCTTGAAAAATAAATTATATATTTACTTAATGTTTGCTGGACATATTGACTTGATGGAGTTATTGATATCCAATGGTGATGATGTTAATTCACAAAGGGAGTCTGACACCCCACTTATTTTGGTTGCTGGTCATGGGGATAACTTTCTACTTCTTTCAAATATTTTTAAAATAGGTGAAACTTGATATGAATTAGAGGTGGCAAAATGGATGTCAAAGATTCAAAAGGGATTTGGTTGAGTTGACTCAAAACACTTTTAGTCTAAAAGTTTTTAAATCATTGATGATTGATTAGTCTGTAAGACAAAATATATCAACTCAATAGTAATCTATTTTTATTAATAGTTTTATAATATTAACTTTTTTTTTGTCATGTTTAAAAACGAAAAACTCGCGCTAAGTTTTTTTCTACTTCATTTGTGCTCAACAGGTATTAGAAAACTATCCTTTTTCTGCTTCTCAGTTAGTATTTCCAAATCGTAGAATTAAAGTGTTTACATGTCAAGCAACTCAGCCCGTATTAGAAAATCGTAGAATTAAAGTGTTTACATGTCAAGCAACTCAGCCCGTATTAGAAAACTATCCTTTTTGCCCCTGTATTATGCTCCTAATTATTGATTTTTCATGGACATGCTAGAACTTATATTAAGGAATTTGTTTATGGAGATCTCGAACATATATCATTGATAGTGTTTTTCTTATTTGATTGCATGTTAAGTGCTATTTGAATCTGACAAGAAATTGGAGATTATATTGAAATCATGTGAATCACTTCTGAAATCATGTATGTTGAAAACATGAAAACATGCTTATATCATTTATAAAAGGCAAAGAATGAAGATCTTCGTAGTGGCAGTTGTGTGTTATGGTTTAGGGTTTAAATTTTCCTCCGACACACTTTACTTTACTAATACTTTGCATGTGATCCCCATAACTTCTTATCGTGAATAAAGCTCGTGCATCGCACGAGCCATGCTGCCTCGTTTATTAAATTTTTGAGATCAATTAAGAGTAAAATAAAGAGCTTAAAGACATGAGAATGATTATTTATTTTTATTTATTTTGGAACCGGCAAATGCATTAAAAAGGACTCTAGCAAGAAGCTAGAGAACAAACAAAAACAGAAACAAAACAACCTAAAAACATAAAGAAAAACAAGAAACTAGGTACAAAGGAGAGGATGTAAACACCAATTTACCCAACTAAAGTTCAACCCACGGCCCCTATATTTTCTCCAAAAAAACACCAAGGATTTAATAGAGTTCCAAAATCGCCGCCGGATTACACGCAATACCTCTGAAAATTCTGTTGTTACGGGCTTTCCATAAACTCCACAAAGATATTATCAATTTTGCGAGAAACTGGGGGCATTGCCAAAAAACAAAGGAGCTGCTCTCGGGTATCATTTTTGGTTCTTTGTGGAGTTTACGGAAAGCCCGTAACAACAGAATTTTCAGAGGTATTGTCTTCCTCATATTATCTCTTCATTCTGACACTTGTCTTGATTAAATGAGTAATTAGGACAACCATGCTAATTACTTTAGTTTTCTTCAACCATGCTAATTACTTTAGTACCCTTATAACCACCTGCAACTGAATAGTGTGTTTGTTGTTAATTAACAGACAAGGGTAAATATACATGCAAGAAACTGTTGGCATTGTGAGAGAAAAATGTGACAAAATGTATCATGGACTTACAATTAAGACAATGACAACGAATAATAGAGGAGTTACAACTTACACGTGTGTTTATACGAAAAAATCCTACCAACAAACCGTCTTGTTGGATTTCCTAGCCTTCTTGACATGACTATTTGCACAAACTATCACGAAAACTATAAGATTTTTAACACGTAAAAAGCAAGCATTACATAGAAACCAGCAAGGCATTTCGTCGAACAACTGGTGGGCATTACAGATTGTGTTAACATATATACATTTTGGGAATGTATAATAGCATTTGGGGTTAAAGAAGCTGCATCAATTTCGTATTTCCCGTTAAGTAAAATAATATGATTCCATTGTGATATGAAGCGGTTTATCAAAGCAGAAAGACAAATTCAAGATTTGGAGAGCCCATCAATAGAATAAAATCATAGACTTGAAAGAAGATGATGGACAATCAAATTACCAGTATTGATAATGGTAATTAGAATAGGAATTAGTGGGGGAAACAACCCTAAGAACAACGTAACAAGTTATCAATGGATGGGATTCATATCGGCGAGCTAAAAGGGACCAGTGAATAAAACTGATGTCATCAATTTTTGTTAAATCAAAATCACGTCAGCTCATCTTACAACCAACATTAAATTGATATACACATACCAACAATACCTATTTTTTTCAATTTTTTAGGACTCATCATTACGAAATACACACACACAAAATACACCTTTAGTCCCACCTACCCAAACTCACGCATGCCCTCCTCCCCGTCTCCAAACTCACGGCACCCGAACTGCGGGACCACTGATCTAGTGATGCCAATGGTTGGATGGTGCCACTTTGGGAGATGGCAAAAGTGCATAACCATTGGGAGTGGTCTTATACACATGCGAAAGAAAGGTTATTATGTTTTTTTTAACCGCACTTTATCTACTTCTATTTGTTTACACTTTTCAGTAGGATTTAAACTCATGACCTAATATGATCATGAGTAATTGTGTATGATTTTTCATGATTCGGTTTCAGAAATTGCCTAGTCACCTCTCAAATCGCATAATTTCCCATAAATCAACTTCTAGAATCGCCATATCATCTTCCAGATCGCCTGATTTGATAGAAGCTGGTAATCCAAGCTATCTTGGAGTTTTATTTTTGAAAAAAATTTCCAATTTCGACAAACGAGCATCCAAAACTGAAGTTCAAATGAAATTAAATACTACAACAAGATTATACTACAACAAGATTACAAATGGATATAATTAAAATGGATATAATTAAACTTAATAGAAAAATCTTGAATATGGTCCTCGATAGATATGGATGGATTGCAACTAAATAAATATAGATGAGAAAATATTGAATAGATATGAATTAACCAAATCTTTATCGGATTCTCATTCCCACACAAGCCTTGTGTAACTATGTCCCTTAACAATTTAAAGCATTGTATAATTTAGGATTTTGATAATAACAGCCTTGGCAGTTAATATAGGTGGGATCTCACTGGGATCTCAGTGGGATCTCGGATATCGGAGATCAAAATAATACAGGTCCCAAATACAGGTCTCAAATATCGGTACCGAGAATATCGGTGATATTGACCAGTATCTCACCGATATTTTGAAATCGGGATCTCGGTTTTTTTCCTGTATTTTTTTTTTTGGATCTGTTGCTTGACTTGGGCACCAATTTTAATAATATCTAACCTAGTTTTTTTGAGCCCATTAAAACAAGTTGATGCTTTAGACGATATTGATTCGGATGCCGAACCTGTGGATTGCAATTAAATTCTGTTTGTGCTATGTTTGTTGTTTAGTTTTTTATGGTTTAGACAATATTGACTACTTTTTGGGACCTTTAGGGACTTTTTATGCTATGTACATGTCTTTAAACTCTTTATATATAACTATATATATAATATATAATTTTTACAGTACAATATAAAAAAACCGATATCCCACCGATATCTCACTGAGATAAACGATATCCCAGATCTAGGACCTCGACCTGTATTCATTTTCTAGACCTGTATAACTGCATAGATAACAGCTTAAGGACTGTCAGTAAAAGGAATCTTTTGTTTTGAAAAAGTATTTTTATTGAGTTAGTTGCATTTATAAATGAATATTTCTAAAATAGTGGAACAAATTTTGAATGATGAAGATAAATATGGAATACTAGGTTATAATTTAATTTAATTATTACAAAAAGGTAGATTATTTGGGCTGTCATTATCAAAACTATATATTTATTTAATATAATATTTTGTAGCTTGTCCGTGGGTCACATATGTTGTTGACAAGTCCCAATCCTATTATCCTAAGTAGTCAAAGATGGACTCAAGCGAAATTTGGATGTTTTTGAAGAGAATCTGTCTCTTTGTTGTAAAGGAATATTTCAATGAAAGTGTTTGATCAAAATGCAGACAAAAATTTACAATTGCAATCGCTATATCTATCTCTAAATTGTCTTGAACCAATATCATTGTGATTGTGAACTCTTCTTTGGAGGACTAGTGTGATATGCACGCACACTAACAGGAAAGAACATTTGCCTCACTCCTTCACCTTTAATAATGGGAAAAATTATCCCTGATGCACCCTGTTTTTCAATAAAAACAATCCAATATATTAAATAAAAAAAGTCAAATTTGAGAAAATGAGAATCCTGATTACTTACCATTATTAACCTAAACGCGATCCATAACCGCTTAGGTGTTGGTAAAGGTACCATAAGACGACCAACACCATAAATAGCAACAGCAAAGAAATGAGCAACTAAAGTTAATGGGCTCGGGTTTAGCCCAGAAAGTAGGCCCACCGGGCCTCTTGCACAAGCGCCACCTAAGCTCAAGTAATCAAAACAAGCTTCACGCATTTCCTTCATTGCTTCATCAGGTGAATCACAAAACACCTTGTACAAAGCTCCAGCTAACGTGTTTATCGTAGACGCCACTGGCTGCATCCCAACAAAAAGTCAACACACAAAAGTCAAAATTAAATGAAAAGTCAACAGGTCCTTTTTTACCTTACGTAATGTGTAGAAGGATTCTAGATAGTTAGTAAGTGAACTTGCGTCCTTAAAATCATTTAACGGCTTTAGAAGGTCACGTAACACAGCGATATCAGATAGCGCAACTGTCATGCCGCCACCTGTTAAAGGATGACGCATGTTGAACGCGTCACCCAATAACATTGCGCCAGGTGTCGGGACAGGTACAGCTGGCATGGTTCTGTTAGGCATTGATCTTATGTTCCCCTTATCAATAGCAGCTATAAAAGCATCATACACCTCACGTGGTATTTGTGGGGCCACAACCGTTTTCAAATATTCTGACATATTTCCATTAGCAAGTGAAGGAAGCTTTTTACCAGGTATATCAACCAAACACCGAACTTCATTACTACTAATTGGATAAAATAGAATAGGTGAAGGATTTGCTAAAATGACATGCCCGTGATTCGGATACGGTAGCTCACAGTCCTCCAAAACCAGCCCCACAAAACAGGATGGAACATCAACCTGTAATTTTGACCAGTAGTCAACACGTGAAAAGTCAAAATTGGTCAAACATTGCATAACATACCTGTGGTTTGCAAAGGGAACGCCGTAAATTGGAGAAACAACCGTCACAGACAATCGTAAGCGGTGCAAATGCTTTCAAAATTTCACCGGATTCAGTTTTGTATTGAACGCCTTTTACAGTTCCTTCATCTTCAATTAGGGATGTTACAGTGCCTTGTTTGAGTTCTACACTGAATATTTATTCAAATTGTTTTTAAAAAGAAAATAAGATATTTCAAGAATATTATAATAATAATAATAATAATAATAATAATAATAATAATAATAATAATAATAATAATAATAATAATAATACTAACTTAGGAAGAGTAGCAGCTTTTTCTCGCAACCTTTGTATAAATCGTCCATTGTGAAAGCTTTTACCAGATACATCTGAATGAAATTTCTCTAACGGATATGATAATTTAGTGCTTTTTCCATCTTTAAAAAGAGCATATCCGAGTATTCTTTGAGCATCTATTTCCTCTACACAGTCTGCATCCCAATACAACCAAAATCATATATTAAATTCATGTTAATTGATTAATTATGTCATTTTTTTAACATGTACCTTCAAGACCTAACTCAATTAGCTTAAGGTATCCACCTGGTTGTAGCAGTTCACCTACAATCCTGTCTGGTTCGGTTAAATTTCTCTCAATCACACGAACTTTACATCCTTTCTGTTATAATCAGATGAAATACAGATGCTTAGACTACTATGAGTTATGTAATTACTAATAAAATAGTTTATTGTATTGTACTGTCAAAAATTTTACACAGTTAATCAAAGGGGTCATTTTCAAATTCATAATTCAACTTTGTTAGCACTCTATTTCAAAGATAAAAATACTTTGGTATCGATAGCCATCATCTATACTCACTTATAAAGCATTTAGGCATTAGTCTTAGTCTCTCAAAATTACAACTTACAAGAGTAAAAGTTACTCAATTACCCTTCCTTTATTTTCCAGGCTTTATTTGTTTTATGGAAACTATTCAATTGTATATTTCAATGTATTATGGCTGTCCTCCATAGTCCATATAGAAATTATTTATCCATGCTACATAGTTGGATCCCACAAATCAATAGCTTGATAAATATACCAAAAAGGTCCAAACTTATTGTTTGAAGCAAAGATTCATTTACAATCATCTTTCTCAGCCTTATCGAAATCACCAAAGATCCTATCAGCAAAATCCAAAGGATATCACATTCGGCTGATGAGTTGTGAGCTAATATATGTTCTCAAGAATAACTTGTAGAAAATTTGGATGCACCACTTAATCCATTTTTCTGTCGAAAAAAATTCTTCGGAATTATCACATGTTTTTCAGTAAAATTAAGAAAAGTGATGCTTAAATGATAAATTAATTTCCTCATCTCATCCAATCCAGAATAAATAATAAGTGATTAAATAATAAATTAATCATCTCATTAATCAAATCAAGACACATATTTCATTGGCAGCAAACAAACAAATAGTCATGTAGGACAAAAATCGAGTTTCAATAAAGTAAAAATCGAATCTCACCTTTCCTAGGGTATGAGCAAGGGCGGCACCGGAGACACCAGCTCCGACGATTATGACGTCAGCA
Organism: Calendula officinalis; assembly: GCA_963853835.1. Lineage (NCBI taxonomy): Eukaryota > Viridiplantae > Streptophyta > Magnoliopsida > Asterales > Asteraceae > Calendula > Calendula officinalis. The sequence goes on along the minus strand of OY970822.1, from coordinate 83,778,436 downwards.
TCTGCAGATCCATATCGTGGGCTGAACTCTCCACTTGTCGGATCGATCCGATTTCTAAAAGTGGTGTTATTACCAGATGCACTCTTCTTCGAATGAGATACCGAGTTATTGGTACGACGCCGTAAAACTGACAAAACAACAAAACCTAAAAGTGAAACGAAGAAAGAGGCAACAATGTAGCTATTATCAATCGTATTCTCCATGATCTTCTTCTCACTTGTCAATACGTTTGTTGACGATGTCAATTGATGCACCGACGGCGGTGGTTTCGGACGGTGGTGGTTGATTGATCGGTAACTGGTGACGGTGAAGATGCTTCTATGTGTGTAATGCGTGGCGTGAGGTGGATGACGGAGAAACGCCAGAGGGATGATGGAGTATGTGGCAGCTTTTATAGGAACCATTTGTCCATCGTAGTTCCGTTCCGATTTGTTAACAACCGTTAAATATTAGGTAATTTACATATTAGGTCCTTGTACTTTTCGACAGAGACAACAGAGTTACTAATTTAATAATCTTTTACATTGACATCCGGTACCTTTCAGAAAAATGGAACATGCAATTGCATGAGCCATGAAGGTACAAAAGTGAGAGATGTTTTAATTTTATTTATTTTTTATTTTTATTAACTAGAGAACAAACAAGTTCCAATTATTATGAAATTTTCTGATTTTTTATGTCATTAAAATCCTTTTTATAACATAAAATTGGATTGGATCCAATAATGGTTTTTAAAGATTATTCTAATAACTAAATAATTCTGTTTACATGCATAAAAATATTTATTCGAGGTACTAGGAGACAAAACATGATTTGTTCATTTGAAAGCTTATACTTTGACTTATAATTTACATTAAAGCTATTTATAGTTGATAACAGAGTATTGATGACTGATTTAATTGTTGTCTTATTATATTTTTTATTGAAATCATGCTATTTTAGGGGTAAGTATTTGGACCGAAAAAATGAATCAAACCGATAATGGACAGAAACCGAAAACATGTAAGCGGTTTGTTTTTAAAAAAATCATCTTTTTCGGTTTCGGTTTTTATGAGTTCCGGTTCAGTCTTCGGATATGATGAACATTTAACCTAAAAAACCAAACCGAAGGAAAACCGATAACATGTAATCGGTTCAGTTTTGAAAACTCGTCATTTTCAGTTTTGGTTCTTTCAATTCGATTCGGTTCGGTTTTGGACAATGGTCACCCTTACGCTGGATAATGAAAAATGACTTGGGATCAAGACAAGATTAGACCTAATCAAACCTTTTTATTCAAGTTGGATAAAGACTTAAAAAAGACAAGTTTAAACTAAATTTGAAGTTCAAATCAAACCATAGCAAATCACACAATTTTTTTTTACATATTTTATTAGTTTAGCGACAGAACCGCAGAACCCTCTTCCAGCCAATCAAATCGCATCATTTAATAACTAATTTGTTTTTATTAATATTAAACGAAAAGGGTATTAAAGTAAAATTGCACAAATCTGTTATAAATGGAAACCGAATAAATGCTGGCCGGATTCCTAAAAATATGGCAAGTCGGTTTTTTAAAATTTTTGAACATTAGATGTTTTGTGCAGGTACTTTTTTTTATTAAATATCTGGAGTTGGCTAAATATTGCATGTTGGCTAAACATTGCATGTTTGAACAGGATATGTTTATAACGTTTCTGTAAATATGCGACATATGAAAACATTGGATGAAAACAATAAAACATTGGATGTAAAAACAATAAAACACTGGATCTAAAGACAATAAAAACATTGGATATGTAAATGTGTTACAACATGGATGTAAATACAATAAAAACATTAATTCAATTTTGTTGTACATTGAAAACAAATGGGTAGAGAAGTATGTTAGAGCTAGTGCCTCCCACTTTTGTTATAGTTAACTGATATTGCCTTCTTGCTACCACTTCTCCTAAGACCTGAAAACAAAACATAACACAATATCATCTATTTTAAAGTGAAAAACATTCAATGTCAATGTCAAAATCAGACAATGTCAAAATCTGAAAAACATACAATGTTGACACGATTATAACAAACAGATTTGGGGAAACCTTCATTTTTTTAAAATAACAATTTGGACATAATCAACTTCACATAAACATCTTGTAAAAACATCTTCACACAATCTTAATTCGATCAAATACATATAACAATCATTCAATTTACACCATAAATTAACAATAAGAACTAGAATAAGTCCCTGAAATTCAATGATCTGAACAATAACCAAAGCTAGCACTTGTAATTTAAAATTTCAACCAACTTAAATTTACAATTAAACTAATAGAATTGATGACTGATTCAATACCATTATAAGCCAGATGATACCGATTCCATTTCGACCCCTGGTAATAGCTTGGAGATGGTTGAAAATTCTTCAGATCAACATTATAACGATTTCATTTATATATTCCTTTCATAAGATAAAATAGTATAATTAAAAACATACCAGTATATATCAATTGAGGACAACATATGAATTGGGGATTGCTTTCAAAAACATACATGTAGATGATTTCCCCTTTTCGGAACTCTGATTCGAATCACCGGAATGCTTCCCCTGATCGGAGTGAACAATACCTAGAACACGAAAAAACAAACCGAACCGTTTCCCCATTTCGGAATTCGGTACTCTGATTCAAGAACGCGAAAAAAGAAATCACCAACCACCGCCACCGGCGAGCGAATCGGAATCACCATCGCATATAAAAAAAAAAGGAAACATCGAAAGGAAATTATAGTGGAGGTCGTCGTCTCTGGATCGGTGTAAGATGTTGTGGCTAGGGTTTTTGGAGAGAGTGGGATGAAGGGTACGGTTTCTAAGGGAGTGGGAGAAGGGGTAGGAGAGAATGTAGGCATTTTAATATTCCGTTTTTACCCCTAGATAAGATAAAAATCTGATTTTAATATTAATTAAAAATACAAAATAGTCATCCTCATTATTAGCCGTAGATCAAACACACCAACGGCCCAGATTAAAAATAGGAATAGTTCTGTGGTTCTGTCGCTTAAATGGGTTCTGCGCTGAATCGGACACTATATATATATATATATATATATATATATATATATATATATATATATATATATATATATATATAGTGTAGAATTAAAATCAGAACCAATTAAGGCTATAGAACCAGCAGAACTCAATCTAAACCATTGATTTTTGAAATGAAATGATTATGGAAGACACATTAATGTATTTGACGAGGGACCCCCAAATATTAGTTTGCATGGATGTCATTCATGCATGTATACATACATGTATAGATAACACTTATGTATACATACATGAAAACATATACATATATGTATACATGCATGAATGACATCTATGCAAACCAATATTTGGGGGTCCCTCATTAAATACATTCATGTGTCTTCCATGATCATTTCATTGCAAAAATCAATGGTTTAGATTGAGTTCTACTGGTTCTGTAGCCTTAATTGGTTCTGAAAATAATTCACCCTTATATATATATATATATATATATATATATATATATATATATATATATAGAAGTGAGTTCCATTGAGAATTAATATATTAGGTGAGAATGTGAGAATAGATCTCAGCCTCTCATCTCCTTCCAGCCCTCACGCGCGCGGTGGCATTTTTGTAATTAAGTCCAACTTTTCTGTCCCACACGCGGTGGCATTTTTGTAATTAAGTCCAACTTTTCTGTCCCACACGCGGTGGCATTTTTGTAATTAAGTCCAACTTTTCTTTAATCATCGATGATTTTATTAAACTTTTGAAATTGTTTTTAATCATCGATGATTAAACTGGGTGTAGTATTCAATCATCAATGATTAATAGAACAATTTTGTCTTTAAAATCAAAGATGTTGTCTAATCATCGATGATTAAACTTGTCTCCGTTTTTAAATTCTTAATTCTTTATAAGATGTTGTTTAATCATCGATGATTAGCGTGTTTTCTTTCTTTATTATTTGATTAAACTTTTCTTTAATCATCGATGATTAAACTGGTGTAGTGTTTAATCGTCGATGATTTTATTAAACTTTTGAGATTGTTTTTAATCATCGATGATTAAACTGGGTGTAGTGTTCAATCATCAATGATTAATAGAATAATTTTGTCTTTAAAATCAAAGATGCTGTTTAATCATCGATGATTAAACTTGTCTCCGTTTTTTAGATTCTTAATTCTTTATAAGATGTTGTTTAATCATCGATGATTAGCGTGTCTGCATTCTTTACTATTTGATTAAACTTTTCTTTAATCATCGATGATTAAACTGGGTGTAGTGTTTAATCATCGATGATTAAACTTTATCTGTGTAATAATCATAAAATGCTCTTTAATCATCGATGATTAAACTTGATAATGTGTTTAATCATTAACGATTAAACTTGGGGTTGAGTTTAATCATCGATGATTAAAAACAATCTCAAAAGTTTAATAATTGATGATTAAACACTACACATCATCGATGATTAAAGAAAAGTTGGACTTAATTACAAAAATGCCACCGCGTGTGGGACAGAAAAGTTAGACTTAATTACAAAAATGCCACCGCGCGTCTTTTTGCCTAATTCTCACATTCTCACCTAATATATCAATTCTCAATGGAACCCTCCCCTACATATATATATAGACTTTCAATTTCAACTTATTCCTAACTTTGATTAAACTAGACTAATCCATACATCATATCACACTACACTTAGTCCATGTTTCAATAAAAGGAACATGTAAGCATGCATCACTTATATCCACAAAACTCCCGACACATATGATGTATCCCAAATCAATAAGCAATCAATTATTCTAATTCGAGTGACATAACACACCAAAGGTAAGCAGTTCAGTTCATCACAACATTTCACAAATCTCGATTAAGTGACCTACTCAATTAACAATTCTACATAAGCACAAGTATTGAGTTTATCAAAACATACCCGAGCTATCACTGTCGGTCTAATGTTGATGAAGGTTCCCCGACCGCCCCCGTCCTTGACCCACAACCCATTTTCTTTTCTCAAGGCCTATTTCCCTCTTGCTCAAAATTGAACACCTCTAATGCACTTCATTTCCCAATGTGCGTATATATGCTCCTCGGTCAGTTCCTGCATCGTTCCTTGAGGTGCCAACATTTCCTAGGGCCAAGGGAGTCGGGTTCTCTTAACCTGCCATATCTATAACAGTCACAACAACTCACGAAAGCTTAGTTTAAATCGTTAGTAACTACATACTAACTACAACTAACTTCATTCACCGTTGCTCTAATCCCACTCGTCCGGAATGCTTGACCAAACTCGAGCCACGATTTGGGAATGAAACACCTAACAGTGTATCCATCGCCAAATCGAAGCTCTGATACCAAGTTGTAACACCGCAAAATTCAGAAAGCGTTTTTTTTAATATATATATATATATATATATATATATATATATATATATATATATATATATATATATATATATATATATATATATATATATATATATATATATATATATATATATCAAGTACAGAAGCGATTCCAAAAGTAGTTGAGTTTACGCTACGAGTTTAAGTCCGATATTAGTCCCAAAACAAACATAATTGTTTAAAACGGTGTTACTTAACGAAATGGCTCATTTTACAAAACATATCAAACTGAGCTTGGTCAATCATCTCGTCCAAAGCACCGATCCACCTGAAAAGATTCAACGAGGGAGGGATTAGCACAAAGATAAGTGAATGAATATAATCTACAAATTATGTAAAGCACAACAAGCAAGTAATAGCATATCCACGATCGAAAAGCCACGTAACCACATAACCAATGTTCCACATAACCACTGTTTTGTTTGAGAAGATCGATGGGTCCTGCAGGAGCCTAAAACCATCGTTGGCCAAACGACGGTAACCGATGGCGCTGTACCCGATGGTCTGGTAAACCCCCTTACGTGTAACACATACAGGTAAGGTCCGAATACCGCGATCAACAATACACTATGCCCAGCCGATAACCACCATTGCTGACATCCTAAACCTCGGTTTCCCACTAAACCGAGTTGTTGCTACCGATGAAGCCAAGCCTCCTCAAATATGCGCACCTATTCCAATTATCACAATCCAAACGCAACTAGATATATATCATTATCATATAATTAACATACCGCAATTAATCATATAAACCACAAAAGCATGATATAATAATCTGCGCCGGGGTCAGCACCAACTGATCAGCACTAACTGATCAGCATTAACTAAACAGTATTAACGGGGTCAACACTAACGGGGTCAGCACTAACTGATCAGCACTAACTGATCAGCACTAACTGGGTCAGCACTAACTGATCAGCACTAACTGATCGGCACTAACGGGGTCAGCACTAACGGGGTCAGCACTAACTGAATCAGCACTAACGGGGTCAGCACTAACTGATCAGCACTAACGGGGTCAGCACTAACTGGGTCAGCACTAACTGATCCGCACTAACGGGGTCAGCACTAACGGGGTCAGCACTAACTGATCAGCACTAACTGATCAGCACTAACGGGGTCAACACTAACGGGGTCAGCAATAACTGGGTCAGCACTAACTGATCAACACTAACTGATTGCAACCAAACACAAGTTGGAGATTAAATCCACTCACCGTAATCTTCTCATTTCCACCAACTCAGTAGTCTAATGTCACTGAGTTGTCCTCCCGTTTCCTGTGAATCCAAAGGAATACCGAATTAGTACATAATTCCACCAACTTATAAATAATTGTCAAATAAGTTCATAAACTAACTTTTTACCCAAATGACATCTAAATACTTGTAATAATAACTAATCAAGTCATAATCATATCATACTTTCATAATTCAAGTCAACTAACCACATTATACATTTTACATCCAAACGGGTCAAAACCCAAACATAGTTCTAATACTACTAAATCCTGACTTTTAAGCCATATAAACACCACATTTAGCAAGTCATGACTAACTACATAATTTAACCAAATCAACAACTTTCTTGACCAAGTATTTTATCCAAAATCACTAGTTTATCTTTTTGACCCAAATCATCCAAACACTAACTTTTTTATTTCACAAAATCCGCCAATACTTGACAATCAACAAAAGTAATTTACCAAACATGTTATATTAACATAATAAACAACAATAACCATCAAATCCTCAAGAAATTCAAGGTTTGACAAAACCCATCTTCTCCAAACCTCCATTAATGGAGCTTGAAGGTGAGTTCCACCAAAACTTAGTTTCTTCCAACAATTAACCACACAATACATGTAAAAGCTTGAATAAACATGTAATCTAACATCTAACACAAGATTCACTACAAAACTTCAAGAATCATAAACCCTAGTTTGACCAACTTGCATGAAATCAAAAACGAACACATATAGGATGAAGCTCACCTCAAGGCCTACTCAAAAATGAGTTTAGAATTTAGATTGAGCAAGAAACAAGCCCTAGATCTTGAAAAGACACCAAGAACAAGCAAGAAGGTGAAGAGGGTTTTTTAGAGAGAAGTTAGAGGGAGAAAAGACACATGCAATCTTGTTGTGTGTGGTGATATGTAACTGAGAGAAGAGAAGGAGGTTTTGACAGCTCCTTCAAAACGTGGCACAAGGGGAAAACAACAGGTGCACATATCATTTAATAACAGTATCAAAAGGGTATCCGGTCCACAGCTAATTTATTTAAAATACCAAACAGACTCCATTTTCAAAAACGAATATATTTTCGGGATTGAAATTCAAAAGTTAATCTAACAATATAAAAACCACATAATCATTTAAACATTTCAGAAATCAGATATTTTAATCCCTTGATTAAAATATCACAAAAAGACAAAACACTAAACATATCATTTAATAATACTTTAAAGCCAAAACTACTAGACCGGGTTTCAGGATGTTACAGGTATAACCTATTAAACTTAATATTCGCTTCATAATACGAGCATAGTTTATTTTAGAGGTGAACATGATACAGTATCATTCATATTTTCTTCATACTGTGTACCGTACTAACTATAATTGGTACATTAATTTAGCTATCACTACCGTACCAAGTACACTTGGTACCAATTTGTTTAGCTACCAATAATCTTGGTTGGTACATATTTGTAATGGTATAAACCAAGATCACGAACTTATATGAAATTTAAAAAATTAATAACAAAAGAACAATGATATTTTATCAGTATCGACCAGTTAAACATATTAACAAGTGTTCCGAACACGGACACAAAATAAGCAAAATGATAGTAATATGTTATGTGCCATATTTTTGGGCACATCCATAATTTAAATAAAATATCATGTAGTTTAGTATTTAATTGGAGTTTTGGGCAAATAAGTTGGTAGTTTGGTACAATATATTAAACTAAAAATCATAATATATATATATATATATATATATATATATATATATATATATATATATATATATATATATATATATATATATATATTAGGTGAGAATTAATATATTAGGTGAGAATGTGAGAATAGATCTCAACCTCTCATCTCCTTCCAGCCCTCACGCGCGCGGTGGAATTTTTGTAATTAAGTCCAACTTTCCTCACGCGCGCGGTGGCATTTTTGTAATTAAGTCCAACTTTTCTGTCCCACACGCGGTGACATTTTTGTAATTAAGTCCAACTTTCTTTAATCATCGATGATTAAACTGGGTGTATTGTTTAATCATCAATTATTAAACTTTTGAGATTGTTTTTAAACATCGATGATTAAACCCAACCCCAAATTTAATCGTTAATGATTAAACACATTATCAAGTTTAATCATCGATGATTAAAAGAGCATCTTATGATTATTACACAGATAAAGTTTAATCATCGATGATTAAACACTACACTCAGTTTAATCATCGATGATTAAACCCCAACTCAAGTTTAATCATTAAACATATAGTCAAGTTTAATCATCGATGATTAAACACTACACTCAGTTTAATCATTGATGATTAAACCCAAACTCAAGTTTAATCATCGATGATTAAACATATAGTCAAGTTTAATCATCGATGATTAAAAGAGCATCTTATGATTATTACACAGATAAAGTTTAATCATCGATGATTAAACACTACACTCAATTTAATCATCGATGATTAAACCCAAACTCAAGTTTAATCATCGATGATTAAACATATAGTCAAGATTAATCATCGATGATTAAACAGCATGTTATAGAGAATTAAGAATCTAAAAAACGGAGACAAGGTTAATCATCGATGATTAAACTGTTTAATCATCGATGATTAAAAAAAATGTCAAAGATTAATCATTAGTAGTTAAAGAGCATTTTATAAAAAATTCAGACTAGTTCAATCATCGATGATTAAACCCAAACTCAAGTTTAATCATCGATGATTAAACATATAGTCAAGATTAATCATCGATGATTAAAAACAATCTCAATAGTTTAATAATTGATGATTAAAACACTACACCCAGTTTAATCATCGATGATTAAAGAAAAGTTGGACTTAATTACAAAAATGCCACCGCGCGTCTTTTTGCCTAATTCTCACATTCTCACCTAATATATCAATTCTCAATGGAACCCTCCCCTATATATATATATATATATATATATATATATATATATATATATATATATATATATATATATATATATATATATATATATATATATATATATATATATATATATATATATATATATATATATATATATATATATATATATATATATATATGTATATATATATCGATGATTAAACCCAAACTCAAGTTTAATCATCGATGATTAAACATATAGTCAAGATTAACCATCGATGATTAAAAACAATCTCAATAGTTTAATAATTGATGATTAAAACACTACACCCAGTTTAATCATCGATGATTAAAGAAAAGTTGGACTTAATTACAAAAATGCCACCGCGTGTGGGACAGAAAAGTTGGACTTAATTACAAAAATGCCACCGCGCTTCTTTTTGCCTAATTCTCACATTCTCACCTAATATATCAATTCTCAATGGAACCCTCCCCTATATATATATATATATATATATATATATATATATATATATATATATATATATATATATATATATATATCGATGATTAAACCCAAACTCAAGTTTAATCATCGATGATTAAACATATAGTCAAGATTAATCATCGATGATTAAAAACAATCTCAATAGTTTAATAATTGATGATTAAAACACTACACCCAGTTTAATCATCGATGATTAAAGAAAAGTTGGACTTAATTACAAAAATGTCACCACGTGTGGGACAGAAAAGTTGGACTTAATTACAAAAATGCCACAGCGCGTCTTTTTGCCTAATTCTCACATTCTCACCTAATATATCAATTCTCAATGGAACCCTCCCCTATATATATATATATATATATATATATATATATATATATATATATATATATATATATATATATATATCTACTACTTATAAAGCATTTAAGACATTTCCCTAAATAGCCGGCTGAAAATTCAGCCAAATACTTGCTATTTTTGGAACTTAATACTTTTACTAAAAAAGTAGCTGACAGGATTCGAACCTGCGTCCTTCGAGAAACAACCATAACGTTCCAACCAGCTCAGCTACATGAGGAGTTAGTAACTCCCTGAACAACTAACGATATAACTAATACTGACCGTAAATTAAGAGGCTAAAACCCACAACCTCATCTTCAACCTCTACTTTTTTTATTGGGCATTTCAAACGTCATTTATTGGGAAGTTAAAAGACTACTTGGAAATCCCATTCACCAGTTTATAATTAATTTGCGCTCTTTTTCTTTTGCCATCAACACAACCGTATCTTCTCCTTGAGTTCATGGCACCTGCCACTCCTCACCCACCGCCACCATCTCCTTTTCTTTCCGTTTTAACTGTGCACATGTTTTTTATATTCTGATTTCTCCCATTCTTTTCCGTTTTGTTTTATTTTTTGCAACTTCTTTGTTGTAAATGTATTGACTTTATAATCTTTGGTTATGGTTTTTTGGAATGTCTACAAGATGTTTGATTAAATGCCTGGATTTTGCTTTATGTTTTTATTTTTACAGGATAATTTTACTAAAACACTAACCCTAAATTGTTTTATTTTGGAGATTGGGGCATTTCCTCACAAATATTACACCGGTGCAGATTTTTGCAATACGCATAATTACCACTTCTTTGACATTTCGGTTAGCATCCTTCTTCATTTTTCTTGGATTATGGTAATTTATTTTGGTAAATGCTTATAGATGATATGAATGTTTAGTAGTGTTTGATTTTCCTTAGATCTGCATCAGACCTCATTGGCGTTAGATATTTAGTGTAAAACCCTATTTTGTATCATTTTGCTGACTTTGCTTATGTGTAACATAATATGCATAGTGTAGTAGTTTTATACCATTCTACACCAACTGAGGTATTTTTTTCCTTTTTGTTCACATATGTGAATTATTTCGCTAATTTATTTCGAGCTCATTGAAATCATAAGGACCTTGAATTTCATTCTATTATGTTAATCGTTTGAATCTGCAGATATTAAAAAATAGGCCAACTGTTAATGTTCATGCTACTTTTTTTCTTCTATATAGCTTTTTTAGTGACAACTGACAAGGCAAGGTTTGTAAAAGATGTGCATAAAAACATTGATAAATACCTAAATCTATAGATTTAAATATATAATACTTACCACAATGCAATGTTTTGTTGAATAGGGTACTTGCTTTCAACACATGCCGAAAAATACGTATGTGGGACCGGAGAGCGAGCAATCTTCTAAAAATTGGGCTTACAGCTAATGCAAATATCAGCATTACTAGCATGCAATTAGATGGATATCAATAATATTTTAAAAAATCTTAATTTCGGTTATTTTATTAATAATTTAAATTGTTTATAAATCTATTAAAATCAAAAATTGTTACTTGAAGGTGTTCTATATAGAGATGTTGGAGAATATCTTTACAGAAATGTGTGGAGTAATATCTTTTGGCAGTTGAAGCTTAGCCATCGTAGCAATTTATGTTTGGCCATTGAATCCAAAATTTTTTGAACAATGAAGTTTTTTTTTTCTTTTTTTTCTTTCAATTATCGATTGTGAAGCACATTTAAAAATCATTAGCAGAATTTGAAAATCATTATAATTCAGGCCATACACCATACACGTGTCTTATTTATTGCATTTGTTTTTGGGTTTTGTGGGGTTAATGTATAGTTGTTTGAATTTTGAATCAAGAATTTTGTTAATCAGTAGAATTTTGCAATGTAGACTGATTGAATTTGAACTTTTTATTTTTTTTATTTTAGGTTGTTAAAATATAGATTGTTTATTTGAGATTATTGATAGGTAGGGCTGTGTTGGTTTGGTTTGGTTTGGGAATGAGTTAAGTTGGATTTGGGTCAACATGTGCAGTTTGGAAGAGTCCTCCACAGGGGTTCCAGTCATAATGGTTCCTTTATAAAGAATATTAAATGAAATTTAGGAGATGTGATGTGTCAAAACAGTATGGGACGTGTTGAAGTCAGAAGCTTAAGAATCAAAATTGGGTCAATTGCGAATTACTTTTACTATAAATTTGATGTAGCTATCACGTTCTTTAGACCAAATGTATTCTTCAAGAACTTTGATATTGAAAGTCCAGCTCATAAACTACTTATAAATTTAACATTTCATATAAATGTGTCTATAAAAAGACATGAAGGGTGCAGAAGTTTAGCTGAAGGTACAAAAGACATAATTATATCGGGTTACAACTTAGAAGATGTTCCTGCGCCTGTAGAATCTGGTTTCCTTATTTCCGTTAGTAAGATCTAAGCAAGAAGATAGTTACATCCGCTGCCGCATTGCGTGGGTACCTGCTAGTATATATATATATATATATATATATATATATATATATATATATATATATATATATATATATATATATATATATATATATATATATATATATATATATATATAGGAATGAATATATTGGGTGAGCCACTGATTTGGGGCTCACGGGCCAGCAAAATTTGCCATGCGGCGCGAGGAGGCACATGTGCCATGTTTAATCATCGATGAACCCTATGAATACATATGGGGTAATCATCGATGATTACACTAATTCTCACATTCTTACGATTTTTCCAATTCTCAAAGAAACTCTCCCCTATATATATATATATATATATATATATATATATATATATATATATATATATATATATACACGGTATACCATGGTATCTAAATTTTTTGTACCATTACCGTACCATGATTACACAATTGGTATGGTACTACCAACCAATTATGTTGGCTAGCAACATACTAGCTACCAACTATTCTTGGTACAGTTTGTAGCATGTTGGTTGGTTTTATTCGGTACAAATTTGACACCCCTAGTTTATTTGTGATATACACTTGTTTCATTAAAATTTAGATGATTAGACCACCCAAAAATCTAATATAGTTAGTAGTATATAATACTCCCTCCGTCCCATAAAAAACTTCCCATTCGACTTGGGCACATGTTTTTAGGAGTTAGTTGGTGGTGGGGTATTTGATAATAAATTTGATTAAAATATAGGATTAATTTAGTGATTGACATAAAGTTAGTGAGAGAAACTTTAAAAAATAATTAAAAATGACATAAAGTTAATGAGATAATATTAATTTATTAAGTGGGTTTCTCCAATTCTCAAATGGAAAGTTTTTTGTGGGACAAAATTTTTAGGTGAAATGGGAAGTTTTTTGTAGGACGGAGGGAGTATCTTATTGGATAGTAATGGTTATATATCCTGGCCTGTTACTTAAGCTGTCACATTTGGGCTAAAAGTGTAAACTAGCCCAACTAATATTTGGCGGAGAAACCATTATAAGCTCTAGAACCATTTAACTGTTTTTATCACAAGGTGAATTGCTTTTATCATGTAAATAACATATGAGGTGAATTGCTTTTATTACAAAAAGTAGCATAGCAGGCCATTTTTTTTTAACATGTGGATTTGGAGTGGCGGCGGTGGTGGTTTAGAGATGGTGGGGTTGGAGGAACATGATAGTTTCAAGATTCTGACGACGATTCCAATTAATTTTCCGGCGAAATGGGTGGTGCAACTGGTTAGAATTAAAGGATTACCTACTACAAAGATTAAACATACCTAGTTAACCTCATATAGATTGTAAATCAAACACAACATTTCTCGAATTAAATTAAATTTTTACCTCTTTTAAGTGACTCAGTTTATTTTACCCATTTTAATTATTTTCTTTTTGAATATTTCTGATTTCTTGATAGTTTTTCTATAATATAAAGTATAAGTATATGTTTCTATAGGAAAATAAAAGTTACTTTTGATCAAATGAGGAGAAACAGAAGAAAATAAGAAAAGGAGAAGCTTGCCAAACTTTGGGCTGGGCCCAAAAGTTTTGATGAAAGAGATTCGTGAATCCTGGCTTGTCGGACTTTTGTAGGATGTTCCCCAGTCCCCACAAACCACAAAGTTACTTTTAAGTTTTACCTATTCAATTGCAACAATGGCTATAACTTTATTAATTTAGGAGAGATAATTTTATTTTAATATAGAGAGAAATAATACTATAAGCTTATTTGGGGTTCCCTGCAGGACCGAATTCAAAATTTACGAATCCAAACTGAACCATTAAACCGGATCCTTATTTGGTTTCACCAGAACCCAATCTTATAACACGACCTAATTAACTGAATAACATATGGATCAAGGCAAGTTATTCAGGCTGGCATGATTTAATAAACACTCCCATAAATGTTGAGTTATTGAGTGTTTCTACCAATGACATGGAACAACATATCCACCAAAATCATTAAGAAAAACAAGGGCACCAACACAGACATATAAAATCAGAAATTCGAACATGTACATATACCATACCGGAATTGGAACTGGATTACTAAAAATTGGTCCGGGTACCAGGTCCAATTTTTGTGGAATCATGTATTGGAAACATTGGGTATAGAACAAATCGGGTCTATGACCTGGACCAATATTTAATTAACAAATCTTAATAAATATGATACAGACATCCAAAAGCGGCTCCAATTACTATTTTGGTTACAATCGGATGTATACCCAATTTACCAGAACCATACCCGGAACCGTATAATGTGAAACCGTTTGGTTTATTATAGGTTCGGGTCCACCCATTTCAGTTTTGGACCTGATCTCATCCATACCTGACACTCTATCCACCAACATAAAGTGTAGGACAAGTACGAAGACGATCACACCATAAAATGTTAACAACCACAAGTCTTCACATTCCAGAAAGAAAAAATTGGTTTAGAAGTTATCAATCAAATAAGCACGAAAACTAAACAAACTTCATGCTTGCCATGTAATATTGACATATTTTCTCTCATGAAAGCATTTTGTTGCCAAAATAATAATAATGTGGAAATTAACCATTATAATATTTTGTTGAAAACTAGTAGAATTTACCTCCGCAGTGTCGTGGTAGATTTTTATATAATACCCAAAAATATCATCGATAATATTATCGATTAAAAAAAATCAAAGATTTAATTTTCAATTGTAATTAGAAAAATGTATATATCCCCGCGACGTACTACAACTGAAAACAAATCAATAAAGAAAAGGTTGGAACAAAAAATTAAGAAATATAATAGAAAGAGAAAAAAAAAATTAGAATTAAGAAAAGGTTGGAACAAAAAATTAAGAAATATAATAGAAAGAGAAAAAAAATTAGAATTTTGCTGACAGTAACCTTAGGGCAATGATATAAAAATTGATCTATAAACCTATTGTACATTAACCATAAAAGAATAACCACAAGCATTTTAAAAATAAATTCAAGGTAGTTATGCTTAGCCATTTGTAAATTATTATCCTTAATCATTGCCTTAAAGATAATAACTAGCAAAACCCTAAAAGTTAAACTGCATACCTCAAACGATTTATTTTCAACCATATTAGATTATTAGGTTGTGTTGTAAAATTAAAAAAAACAAAATAAATTAAACCATCATGCAATTAAATGATTTATTTTCAATCATATTGTGCTGACATCATATATCTCAAGTAATGTAAAAATTAAAAGTCAAACAATTGAGTCTATGGAGAAAATTGTGTTAAAGGAAGAAAAAGTGAGCTGCGTGTGTGTCACTATTTATTCACTATTTATTAAGACGTGAATGCTATGTATTAAATAAATGCCACTAGCAAATGCAATTGATTGAATTCTTAGGTCATGTGCATATCATTTTTGGCTTTTATGGTTTCAATACTTTCAATATTTTTAATTTTTTAAAAAGGGAAAGGGTTGGTCAAATGTCATTATACAAAGAAAGGAAAAGAACAAAAGGGTAACCCCTCCCCCTTATCTCAAAGATGTTTCTAGACAGATCAAATCATTAAAATATAAAATTCATTATATTTATAAATGAGCATAAAAAAGCAATCTAATTTATCAATTCAGTTATTTTACTTATTTGGTGATGGTTTAATGGTAAAGGATTTGAATGATATCCTATAAATTCATGAGTTTAATCTCTTCATAATAAATATTTATAAGGTGGTCAGTGAAAAGTTGGGGAACATCCACGACAACAATTATATCAGACATGTCACATATTAGAGGAAAAGCTTAAACATCTTAGGAAAGCCCATATAAAAGAGAGCACCCTTTACAAAATTTCATGAACTGAAAGAACAGCCAAACAAAGAGATTGAAACAAATGGTAAAACCATTAATCTATATGAGAACAAAAAGATAAGTGAAACATATGCGTCCAGTTTTGATAATTAAGTTAATTTATTAGGTAATAGTATATTTTTCTTTCGAGTAAATTACATAAATTATTCACGTGGTTATTTTAAATTATGTGGTTTTTTCCAGGTAAATGTTCAAGGTAGTCTATTAATTTTATATAGTCCTAAGAGACAATTATTAGCCCTTGGATCAAGAAAAATCAATAGTCAAGATCAAGATTCAGACCACCACCACCACTACAAACACATGTGCTTCTCCGGCGGCCGGAGACGGCGGACGGCGGCTGGAGGTGGCCGCGGGCGGTGGTGAGCGGTGGTGGTGGTCGTGACTGGAAGCACATGTGTTTGAAACACATGTGTTTTGAAAATAAAGGAGTGTGCACGTACAGCGAAGCACATGTGTTTCAAGTAATAAAACACATGTGTTTCATAACGTCAAGCACATGTGCTTCGTGATTCAAAGACAAATGACTTGCTTGTAAGTTACATGTGTTCAGGAACAAAAACACATGTGCTTGGCTTATGAAGCACATGTGCTTCATAATGATATGTTCGTCACTTGTTTCGATTTTTTTTCTTGTGTACGAAGCACATGTGTTTCATAACGTCAAGCACGTGTGCTTCGTGATTCAAACACAAATGACTTGCTTGTAAGTTACATGTGTTCAGGAACAAACACACACATGTGCTTGGCTTTATGAAGCACATGTGCTGCATAATGATATGTTCGTCAATTGTTTTGACTTTTTTACTTGTTAGTGAAGCACATGTGTTTCAAACGTCAAGCACATGTGCTTCGTGATTCAAACACAAATGACTTGCTTGTAAGTTACATGTGTTCAGGAACAAAAACACATGTGCTTAGCTTTATGAAGCACATGTGCTTCATAATGATATGTTCGTCACTTGTTTTGATATTTTTTTCTTGTGTAGTGAAGCAAATGTGTTTCATAACGTCAAGCACATGTGCTTCATGATTCAAACACAAATGACTTGCTTGTAAGTTACATGGAACAACTCTAAATAATCGATCTTTAGGCTCAAGAATAGTTAGTTCTTGATCTTGGAATAAGCATATACAAATCATAAACAATGCGGAATTAAACGAACAGATTTGTATTACTAAACAAGGTTTTCATCATCATCAATTTATACAATGATTACTAAAAGCCCCAATTCTACATAAAATATGTAGAACGGTTTTAAACTTGTAACATGATCATAATATGACCTTGAGGCTTAAAGAACACACACATACACGTTTTTGATAAAACGTGGGTTTCAAGAACGACTAATTCTATGTCATTAGGTCTCTTTATATAATAGAGAACCTAAGACTTACAAGGAAAAGATAATTACTAAATCTTTTGAATTCTATAAAGATATACTAAATCTTTTACATTTATCATTATCTCCTAAATCTTCATTCAAATCTTGAATTTCATATCAACGATTTAGGTCCTTGTAGTTTCCAAGTTTTGACACATCAAATCTAAATGAATATTATATGAAATATTCCTAACAATCTTCCCCTATTTGATTTGACAAAACTTATAGAATTAGCTTGGAATCTTCAAGTCTCTTCCCCTTTTTGACATAATCAAATACAAATCTGAAACTTGAACTTCCCCTTGAATGATCAACACTTTTTCTTCCCCTGAAAGTGTTCTATCATTCTTGTGTCTTCGAGGCTATATCAATTACATTGAAAATAAATCATCTTCTATTTGAAGTTGAAGTAGAAACTCAAACTATGCATCACATCCCGTCTAAATCAAGTAATCAGCAACATCATATCTTGTATGAAGGACATTCTTGCCTTCAACAGATCTTTTCATTAAGATTCTGTTGAATTGCAGTTACATCAATACATAACATCTTATGTAGTAAGACTTTCCACTTCTTCTTCAAACAAAATTAAATAAATCTTCTTCTGTAATTGACTAATGAAGATCAAATATGTAACAAACAACCAAAGGCCTAATGGTCTAGCGGTAAAGGTGTTTGCCCCCAACCTTGAGGTTGAGGGTTCGAGTCCCATAGTGGACATAGGTGGATTTAGGAGTAGATTAGGTTGCCGTTCAAAAAAAAAAAATATGTAACAAACAAACCTTCTTCCTTTATCTTCATCAAGCCTTCAACCTCTGTGTGTGAATAATGTGATTCGTTTCACATTAATATCACGAGTTATTTTCATCCTCTTTTTATCGAGAATAAATAATAAAAAGTGATTAAACCGGATACGATCAATAAACCGTAGTATGGAACGAACATGGTGTGTGTCATGTTTTCCAAATTATGATGTATCGGTTATGAGGAAGAAATCATGGTAACTTTGTACCCATGAGGATCAGTAGCAAAATTCGAGCACTACTTTCTTCATTTACTACTGATCAGTAGTAATTTTGAGGTGATCAGTAGTAAAATTTACAGCAGTAGTAAAGTGATCAGTAGTAATAAGTTGCGGCAAAATCATATCAGCAGTAACGTTTCTCAGTAGTATTAACTACAAACTTCATATTATCTTGGAGTTTTAATTCGTTTCTGCTGTGAGTAAACCCCTAAACATTCGTCCGTTCGTACACGAGGGGTTCAAATTAGTATCATTGTGGCACCCTCTGTCCGCCTCCCATGTTCACCAACCCCGCAATTCTATAAAAAAAAATTAAAAAGGGTTGTTACCTACCATGACTTTCTTGCGGCCCACTTTTTAATAAATTGAATTGTGACTGGTCATGGATTGCTAATGGCGCTTTGTGATTTGTGAGGCCGCCTTAAATTGTATTCCAATAAAAGCTTTACACTTTGATCGCCGGATATTCCTTTCACGATGATGATTTTGATCGTAATATCTTCAAGCGAACATAGATCCTTGTTTCATTCCAGATCTAGAGCCACCTTGCTCTGATACCACATGTTGAGTTTAGAACAACTCTAAATAATCGATCTTTAGGCTCAAGAATAGTTAGTTCTTGATCTTGGAATAAGCATATACAAATCATAAACAATGCGGAATTAAATGAACAAATTTGTATTGCTAAACAAGGTTTTCATCATCATCAATTTATACAATGATTACTAAAAGCCCCAATTCTACATAAAATATGTAGAACGGTTTTAAACTTGTAACAGGATCATAATATGACCTTGAGGCTTAAAGAACACACACATACACATTTTTGATAAAACGTGGGTTTCAAGAACGACTAATTTTATGTCATTAGGTCTCTTTATATAATAGAGAACCTAAGACTTACAAGGAAAAGATAATTACTAAATCTTTTGAATTCTATAAAGATATACTAAATCTTTTACATTTATCATTATCTCCTAAATCTTCATTCAAATCTTGAATTCCATATCAACGATTTAGGTCCTTGTAGTTTCCAAGTTTTGACACATCAAATCTAAATGAATATTATATGAAATATTCCTAACAAAAAACACATTTGCTTCATAATGATATGTTCGTCACTTGTTTTGATTTTTTTTCTTGTGTAGTGAAGCACATGTGCTTCGTGATTCCAACACAAATGATTTGCTTGTAAGTTACATGTGTTCAGAAACAAAAACACATGTGTTTGGCTTTATGAAGCACATGTGCTTCATAATGATATGTTCGTCACTTGTTTTGATTTTTTTTCTGTGTAGTGAAGCACATGTGTTTCAAAACGTCAAGCACATGTGCTTGGTATGCTCCCTTGTGTGTTTAGAAACTCATTTTGAAGCATTTACACCACATGGGGTGTTCGGCCACCATGGGGTCACGAGCAAGGGTCTAGGCCGGACACATTGTTGGTCGATCTAGGTTCGAGTACCAGTTTAGAAGTTTGGTTCATTCGTGTCACGTTTAGATTAAATTCGTTACGTTTGTTTTATCGAGAAAGTTGTCATTTTAGAAATGATTTAAGCTCAAGAGTGTCACCATAAGTAGATAAAAATGTTGTGTTGACTAAAATAGTCAAACACTAATGTATGGTGTAAAAATATGTAGGTTTGTTGTGTATTAGGATGCTAGAAATAGAAATGTCTAAAAATATAAACTTTCTAAATAAGGAAAGTTATAGAAATGAAATGAAGTTACATACCAGAAATGTCAAGTTGTCACATAAGGTACACAATAAGAATAATATTTAATACTCTCTTCGTCAAACAAATTTTTTTTAGCTATCTTCACAAATTTTACAAGATAGTTAGTAGTGAGGTATTTATAAATAATTTGGACTAATAGAAAGTATTCTTATGATATCAGTTAGTAGTGGTGTCCTCTATAATAATATTAATATATTAAGTGGACCTATTATGGTAGCTATTTAAAATAAAAAATCAAGTGAACCTATCATATTTGAATAATATGAATTTTTTTATGACAACAGTTTCAGAAAAATAATTTATTTTTATGAGACAGATAGAATAGTCATTAATAGTATACCAACTTTTACATCTTACCTATTTTGATATTGCTAAATTTTAGCTTTAATTCACAAAAATAAAAAACTTATTGCCAATTTAAACGACAAAAATGGTAAAACGAATAAGTTAGGGGATCTTTGGCATTTATATATGAAGAACTATGTTCATTAAACACATTTTATTATATGCTCTTAAGACGTTATACTATATGTAAGAAGTACATAACAATTGATAATTATTTTTTTTTTAACGGCAACCTAATCTACTCCTAAATCTACATATGTTTACGGTGGGACTCGAACCCTCAACCTCAAAGTTAGGGACAAACACATAACAATTGCTAGGTAAAGTGATAATTTGAAAATTATGAATTCGTGCCCAAAATTTTGAACAAGTCCCTCAAAATTAATCACATGTTTAGTTTGTAGGTATTATTAAATAATTTAATATTTTTATACTAAACCGACTATATCCATAACACCCTCTTACTTTATAATGTGATAGATCCATTAGAACTTACGTGTTTTTAAATTGTATTACACACATTTTATTTGATATTTAAATACGTTTCCATAATAAACGACACTTCATGCAACCCAAACGACCAAAATCAAATGTAATTAATATAATGAGAAGTGGAGGTGCGTTATTGCATTATAAAATGAACTCATATACGATAGTGTCTCAAACTAGACGACTAAAAGGTATTAAATAATTCCATCAAATACAATTATGGAATAAGACTAATTTTAATTAACGGTTAATTCGGTTTTAAAAGCCTATTTGCAGGTCAGACAATTAAATCAAATATTGGACCCCTCATAGAAAATGAGATGCTTGTTTGTACGTGGATGTGTTTCTTTAATATATTTGATAGGTGCTTGCTTTTGTTGACTGAATTAACACTTCGATAAATACGTATTGTTTTCATTCATTAATCTTAAAACAAACCAATACTTATTAACAACAAATTAAGCTAACCTCACTATAATGAGTACCCACTCCAAAAACATTGTTTTTTTGTTTTTTGTTTTATTTGTTAAAAATTTTCAATTTTAATCGAGATGCAGTGTGGAAACATCTTAAAAGTTGAAAAAGATTTTGAGCATTACCCAAAGACCACTCTCCAAGGATAAGACACAAAATGAAGGTGAAAGATAAGGAATTTATCGCTTCCTATCTTAACTCCTCAAAATTTTTTTGTAGCATCCGTAGTAAGGGTGAGCATTTGGTCCGAAATTTTTTTACCCGAACCCAAAACCAATCGAAATCGAACCGAGTCGAACCAAAACTAAAAACATGTAATTGGTTCGGTTTTTAAAATTTCTTCATTTTCGGTTTCAGTACTTGAATAGAGATGAGAATTTGAGCTAAAAAAACTGAACCGAAACCGATCCAAAACCGAAAAACATGTAATCGGTTCGTTTAAAATTTAACGTTTTCGATTTAGGTTTTATCGGTTTCGGTTAGGTTCCGTTCGGTTTTGACCATGCTATCAATTAATAGAAAGGGCGAAAAAGAATTGCATTGATGAAAACCTTATCTGATTTTAAATTCAAAATTCAATCGGGGACGTACCGTTTTCTAGGACATCAATGCAAATGACGAAATGAGACAACCTTTGATCTATTTTCTCCAAGTAATACAAAAAGCCATTTGTTAAATCATCGATTTTAGAAAGTTCAGTTAACTGAATCAAAGATTTTTTTCAAATTAGTAAACTTTGCAAATTTTGTATAACTAATACTTCCTCCGACTCAAAATAAGTGTTATATTTTTACTTTCACGTTTTTTGATGAAAAATATTGTAATAGAGATTATGATAAATTAAAGTGGATACTTAGTGAAGAGGGTCCTACTATAATCTTGGCTTTATTGAAGAAAGAGAAAGAAGAGAATAATTAATGAGGTTTAATAAAGTTAAGTAGGGATAAAATGGTAATATTATATACAAAAGTTTACCAAATAAGGAAAGTTTAGCACTTATTTTGAATCACCCATATTAGAAAAGTGTAGCACTTATTTTGAATCGGATGTTAATTGGTCGTCGAAAAATTACATTCTGAAAGTATTTACACATAATTAATCCACTGTCTGTAGATAATAAATTGTTGTTTACAACATATAGTCATTCTCATAAACTAGTACTAACAAAAATGAGCAACGAATTAAGGGAATATTTAAATACTAAAATCATGCACCTACAGTAGCATAGGCCGGTAACAATAATTCAAAGCTTCAAGTAATGGAAAATGAAATACAACTGTGATATATTATATAAAATATACTTTATGTATTAATAAATAAGAGAGTTATAAATTTTCATGTATCGTTGCACACAGAATACATGAAAACTACATGTAAAATGTAAGTAGTGATACATTGCATGTCGAAATGTCGTAATTCTTCATCTGTCTCATATGATTATGAAAGTATATATAAACAATCGACTGAAAATGAGTATAGTGGTAAATAAAGAATATTAAAAAAGAATTCATATATCAAATAATTATGTAAATATTTTTTAAAGTTATAAGAATCAAGCAATAATAGATACACGACACGAAAGCTGCAAACTGACTTTTCATTTAATAAGCCAAACACTTTGTAATGAAACTTTACAAAATGGCAACTCTGGTTTTGACAAAAAAACACCATCCTTCTACCAAAACCTTCAATTTCCAAAAATCACCATAAAGAAAAAGAAAAAAAAGCCTTAAGATTCCCATTACTTGATTACCTTCCTCCAACCACTTGATTGCTTTACAAATATTTATAAATAGAGTGAGCTGCTATTGTTCTCATGCACATAATTATGATATAATTTAGTGATATATATATTATATAACGTTGAGTTTATGTAATTAATGATGGTGGGTTTTGTTCATTGATGGATGTGACGTTATTATTGCATGGCCATGCGGACGATAGTAACTGGTTTTGGAGCTGCCGGACGAGAAGTACTTGATGTATGTCCCATAGTTTTTGCCGGAGCATCGCTGATTCCGAGTGGAGCCGCTCGTTTTCTTGCCGGAGAATTTGTGCATGGTGGCATACCAACCGTAACCGGTTCGATAGTTCACGGTTCCCAGTCTTATGCCGGTTCACCTGGTTCCTCAAGTTCTCTAAATGCTTTTGTTTTCTCATGCGGGAACGCCGAGCAGACTCCCGGTTTGATATCATGCGTCTCTGTTTACGGTCGTCAACAGGGTTAACTTCCACCGGAATTCCGTCTTCCGAGCCGGAATTTGAGCTGTTGGTTTTTGGGTTGGAATCGTCTGAACCGGAAAATGAGAATACCGGTTCTTTAGATGGATAAGGAAAAGTATTTTCCTGGGTAACAGTTTCCCAAGAGGTAAACCCGGTTCCAAAAAAACCGTCAGATGGGGAATTTTTTTCAAAAATAGGCTCGATCGGAGGTGATTTTTCACGAATAGGCTTGATTTTTTCCGGTTTTCAAAAATAGGCTTTCCGCCGTCCCCGAGTCCGGCTTCCATTTGAAACAACGACTCCCCGAGCCCGGCTTCTTCGTGTTTGATGTGACCAGCGGATTAGAAGGAGTCCCCGAGTCCGGCTTTAGCTTGGACGGGGTCCCCGAGCCCGGCTTTAGCTTGGACGGTGTCATAGAGTCCGGCTTTAGGCCTACGTTTCCTATATAATACCACACTCCGGCTTAAATAACAACATCCAAAAAAAAATTACTTCTACCCTTATATCTCAAACAAAAAAAAAAAAAAACATATTTCTAATACTATGTGGCGAAGTCAAAAAGTCTTAATTATGGAACTTCGACTACAGGTTGAGATGTTAGAAGAGAGAATTGACCTAATGAGTCAACGATCTCGAGCCCGTGAACTTCAAATTATCATTGACGAGATGCAACGTACAATATGTGAAATGGATAACCTTGCTTATGAAGGGGCGGCGGAGGAGGCGGTTGTGGAGCAGGAAACTGAAAACTCCTCAATACGTAATCAACAACCAGAAACAATCGACTTGGTTGAGGAGTATGGTTGGGCCAGGAGTGTAGAGGAATTTTGCTTGACCGGGGATAGGCGCGGGAATGAAACCTGTTGCTATATTGTATTCTTAGGTCGTACACAGGTACCTAGGGAGTTTTGGAGTACCCTGTTAGATGAGAATTCCAGCTCTGTTTTGTTCCGTGCGGTACGTAATTTAATTATGTTATTATCCATATTATTAATCGAATCTCAAATGTAAATAATTGTATATTTATTACAGCATATAGATTGTTGGGTTAGAAGATGGATGCGTTATCGGTTGTATCTTGGCTATAATACTGGAGAATATAAGCGATGGACAATAATGCCTACCAAGTTTGAGTCTCTACTCTTACCGCCTCACGGATCAGATGCTGTAAAATATGCAGACGGCAGTTTGACACCTTACCCCGCTTGGGGGGACGTGGATGTCTTATACATTCCGTTACGTTTAAATGATAACGTTTGGTTGCTTGTGCAGATGGATCTTGTTAGCAACGATACAAGTTTAATTTGCAGTTGTCGTCGTTCCATAAACCATGACTTGCTTAAGGCAACCCTAAAACGTTGGCGAGATGTTTTGCCCAGTTTTAAAAGGAGTTTCTCCTATGAAGAAAGAAACCCCCAAGTTAAGGCGAATCTTGGTTTCGCCAAAGGCATACCTCAAGGAAGGGAAGAAGACTCTGCTGTGTTTGTTTGTAAATTTATGCATTATCTGGTAACAGGGAAATCAATCAAGCAAGATGGAGTCGTCGATAATAATCAGACCGCTACGGGTTATCGACAACTTATGGCTCGTGATTTGTATAGCTATCGTATTTTAGAATCACAACCCGAAATTTATCCTTTTAGATCCGAGGTTTTGTTTGATGATTTGGAATAAAATTTCAATTGTATTTGGTATTAATTTATAAAAATGCAAAATTAGTGTTTATTTGTCATTTAAAAATAAAGTATTAAAAAAAAAAATTTGAAAAAAATTTAAATGTCTAACTTTGGAGCTTGATACAGTACACCTTTAAGTTATTCGGATATAACTTTCTAAATGATAGTTGCAGTATTGATGATAGTGTAAACATATGAAAAAGAATTATAGCAAAAAGATAAGTAACGAAAGAGTTATGACAATCTGAAAATGGAAAAAAATAGTTTTTTGTAATCCAAAAACATACATATACATAAAAATGCAAAATTAGTGTTTATTTGTCATTTAAAAATAAAGTATTAAAAAAAAAAATTTGGAAAAAATTTAAATGTCTAACTTTGGAGCTTGATACAGTACACCTTTAAGTTATTCGGATATAACTTTCTAAATGATAGTTGCAGTATTGATGATAGTGTAAACATATGAAAAAGTATTATAGCAAAAAGATAAGTAACGAAAGAGTTATGACAATCTGAAAATGGAAAAAAATAGTTTTTTGTAATCCAAAAACATACATATACATAAAAATGCAAAATTAGTGTTTATTTGTCATTTAAAAATAAAGTATTAAAAAAAAAAAATTTGGAAAAAATTTAAATGTCTAACTTTGGAGCTTGATACAGTACACCTTTAAGTTATTCGGATATAACTTTCTAAATGATAGTTGCAGTATTGATGATAGTGTAAACATATGAAAAAGTATTATAGCAAAAAGATAAGTAACGAAAGAGTTATGACAATCTGAAAATGGGAAAAAATAGTTTTTTGTAATCCAAAAACATACATATAAACTTAATTTCAGATTAAACAAAAATAAATAATTGTATAATACAACTTAGGCCAAAATATAAGCTAATGATGGTGGCCCCTTCTTCCACCTGTCCCACAATCAGGTGGTCTTCTATTTCTTGCCGGTCTTTGTCGATCTGGGTCTATATTAATGTCTAACCGATGGACCGGACTCACGTTTCTATTAGGTGGATGATTAGAAGATGGGCCCGCGAAATAATTATTAGGGGAATGTGTGAAACCGAATTCCTGAGAATATTGCTGGGGAGCATACGCGGAGGGGGTACTAAACAAATCCGAGATAAAATCATTTTGAGATATCCCATCCATATTAACTTCATTTTGATTTTGAAATTGCGTACTAGACCCCCCCTGTTGAAAGTTCCAACTTGGACTGTTGCCCATTTGGTATGATGTACCGGCCCCAGCAGCATATTCAGTTTGTTGGGCACTAGATTCCCCCCGGTTTGATGGGCCCTCATCTTCTGTCTGCGTTTGTTGGGCCCTACGAGCCCGCCGCATCCATCTCGGTACCGGCATTAGTTCCTCTCGTGTCAGCTGTGGCGCTTGATGCTGAATAGGTGCCACACGAGGAGCCCAATAACTTGGGCGTTCTTCTTCATGTGCCTGGTACAAGTAATCCTGGGACAGTTGATACATGTCACCTATAACAGGCTGAAACTCCTGTTGTCCCAGGTACGGTTGCATCATCGATTGAAGATGTGCTAACCCATCAACCTACATACATGTTATATCAAATATTAATATATTATGACTAATTGTACATATAAACATTATTATGAAATATTACCGCAACATTTAAAGCTCCTCCCAGATTATGGCCACGTGATAAGTTGTCTCCAACAGGCCTTGGATTTCTAATAAAGCCTACGGACCGCTGAAAGTACCAAGGCATATAATTATTTGAAGCTGTTGGCATGTCCATCCATCGGTCAGGAGTAATGGAATACGCAAGACGGTTGTTCCAATGTGTCACATAAACGGCACGCTTCACACGCCAATCTAGACCCGCGTTCCCTCTACGGCTCTCTTTACGTAACCTCCTATGATCTGTTATAGTAAAGAGGGGCGCCACTGGAATTTCTTGATAAACGTTGAATTGTCTTAATACCCTGTTGGGTAAGTACTGCTCCACTACTTCCCAATGAATAAGATATGTTACACATAACCAGGTAGTCGGGTTGTATGTACACTCTGGTGATAGAACTTGGGCAAATTGTTCATAGGGAGTCCACAAGAACTGCAAAATTTTGTTATAGCTCAATATTTTGTATAACTCAGATTTTGTCATTGATACACACTCATTCCAGTATTACCAACCATAACTCTTTCAACCTTTCAATTTCTTCAAATATTATTAAAAAACCTTCCACTAAATACATATCTTTCAAATGGCTTTGTTGGCGAAACCTTTTATTACTACTCTATATTGGGGTGGTAATCTTCATTTTTCAAACGGTTTCGTATCAGGTGACTCGTACCTGCAATGTTCTATTGTCTTTGAAAACAAAATTAGTTACGAAAGTTTTGAAAACTTGGCTTACAGCCATCTTCGAGTCTCGAGAGACGAATACAACTTAGAATACTATTTATGTTATGACTTATACGGTTTAAGTTACACTGCAAGAATATCAAGCGATGAAAGCTTAGCAACATTATACTATGTAGCCCGTGTAACTGAACAATTCATGGGTCATATTTTTGTGGATATGCAAAATATGGGTCCCTCACAACCTCCACAAATCGAGTATGTGAATACGCAACATTGGACCGTATCAGAAGTAGTTACTGCTCCAACTGCACCGGAAGCTCCAACTTATTATGAGTCCGCAAACATGGCTGGTCCATCGACAACTGCCCCCGCGTTTGATAATTCGCACCCTCCACCAGCAACCAATCTTGGCCTTGACAACAATGAAGATGTCATGTTGGATAGATCGGAAGACGAGCCACAATCTGATGACACGAGGGACGAATTTTATGACAACGGTGAGGCGGATGAAGGCGGCCCGCACGTTGACGAACCTCCTCAATTGGCTTTGTATGACTACAGCCAATTTCAGACAAATGCACAAACTGAGGTTGATGAGCAGGGCCCGATATCTGATGAACACGATGAAATAATATTTTGGAACTCAAACAGGCCTTACCACTTACAAATAGGTATGTTCTTCTCTAACAAGCAAGAGATGATTGATGCGGTTAGGTCTTGGAATATAGACCAAAATAAAGAGCTTTGGGTTGTTGATAGTTCAACTACAAGGTGGGTTGCTAGGTGCTCTACTCTTAAACCAGACAAAATACGAAACACATCCACCAGCAACCCCTCTAACCGAAACACATCCACCACCAACCCCTCTAACCAAAACCCATCAACCAGCAACCCCTCGAACTCGGACGCCCCATGTGAATGGTATGTTCGTGCAACTAAGAAGCGGAAGGAAGGGTTGTGGCAACTACGAAAATGGGTAGGCAGACACAATTGTCATCAGGGTACGGTTTCTGGAAACAACAACAGATGTTTGACGTCCGATTTCATAGCCACAAAAATCCTCCACCACGTAAGGATCAATATCGCATTCCCGGTTAAACACATTATAGCAGATGTCAAAGAAAATATTCACGTTGACATATCTTACATCAAGGCTTGGCGTGCTAGGCATATTGCTATAGAGAGGCTATTCGGGACTTGGGAAAGCAACTTTGCAGAATTGCCCAAGTACATTGAGGCTTTATTGGCGGCAAACCCTTCCACAATCGTTCAGTGGTCAATTAGGGAGAGGGAGAGTGCTGATGACACCCGGCAAATATTTAAATCTATTTTTTGGGCTTTTGGACCTGCTATCGCAGCCTTTCCGTATTGCATGCCTGTTATTTGTGTAGACGGGACATTTTTAAAAGGCTCGTACAGAGCGAAACTGTTGACTGCCGTCACAAAAGACGCGAATAATCAGATTCTACCTCTCGCGTATGCCATTGTTGACGAGGAGTCAAACGAAAATTGGGCATGGTTCTTCAATAACCTACGGCAGTACGTTTGCAATCAACGTAATCAACAATCTGGCAGGCTACGTCGGTTATGTGTCATTTCTGACAGGCACCCAGGGCTTCTATATGCAATGAACAATCTTGAAGAGTGGCGGGAGCCAAATGCGTTTCATAGATATTGTCTGAGGCACGTCAGAAGCAACCTCCACAAGAGTTTCAAAAACCACCGAATGAAACAACTATGTTGGGTGATGGGTGCCACTACTGAATTGCGTAAGTTTCAGGTAGCCAGAGACGAACTCATATCTATCAACGAGTCCGCGGGGGCGTATCTGGAGGAGATCGGGGTTGATAAGTGGACTCTTTTGGGAGACACAGACCATAGACGTTGGGGGAACACGACATCAAACATCGCCGAGAGTTACAACAATGTACTGCGTGGGGCTAGGCTTCTCCCAATTAAGGCAATGGTTGACTTCACATTCACAAAAACTGTCAACCTCTTCAGAGAGCGTGCTGAGAAAGCGTCTAAATGTAACACGCCACTAACCCCGCGTATGTGGGATCTTTTCACCAGGCGCGACAGATATGGACGGCAGCACGATATTATGAACTTTGACTACGCGGAGGGCGTGTACAGTGTCAGGACAACGGTTCAGGGCCAAAGTGGTGGGAACGATCAAACGGTGACTTACAACGGTGGAAACGGTACTTGTACATGCGGGAAGTGGCAAATGATGCGATTTCCGTGTTCACATGCTATTGCCGTTTGTCGTCATAGAGGTGATGACCCGAACCTTCTCGCGAATCGGGTGTACACAACACACTATTGGCAACGTCAATATAGAAAAGCCTTTACCCCGCTAGCCCATGTCTTTTACTGGAACGACCCGAATTGGGAATTGAGAGCCGCAAGTGGAAGAATTTCCACAAGAAGAGGGAGGAGACAGGTGAATAGGTTCCCTATGGAGATGGACCAGGCAGATCCAACGCAATCTGGCAGAAACCGTTGTGGAATTTGCGACCGGGAAGGGCATAACAGAACCAGATGCCCAAATCTTAGTGGAGAAAGAAGAGTGTAGAAGCATTTTGTGCTTTTCAGTTATTTTTTTAGTACTTAAGTTAATGTATTATTAAATATGTAATAGTTTTTTAATGCACGTTTTAATATGATAAGACCAGTTTTATTTCACATGATATATCAAACTATATTACATATCATTCATTCTCACGTTTAACAGTAAAAATCACATTTCTACCATTAGTCTGATAGTCATGATTTATGATAAAAGTACAAAGTTCATCAGGTAGAATTCCGTTTTCATGCATGAAATGCTTGAAATCACCACTCATTTTAACTTCCCCAAATTGAGTAGCATGGAGGTCCATGACTTCAACAGAATCACCTCTTCGTATCACGCAATGTCTTTTCTGAAGTAGGTGGTTATGCTGCCTCACAAACCGAGGCGGTAAAAGCTGAAAATACCAAAAAATTATAATTTTAGTTAATTGAACAAATATTATCTTGTAATTTTAAACGTACCATCTTTTGCTTTCTCCTGTCAAAATTCTTAAACCTCCCTTTTAACTGCCAGAGATGAACAACCGGTGGTCCTATTTCACGCAACACTTCAATATGTCGCTCATATCGAGCTTGCTCTTGATCAAGCCAAAGAAGTTGCTCCTCGTCTGCAATTTCTTCCGCATGCACCTCATTATAATCCATAGCTATCAAACATTCTAACTCAGCCTCATCTAAAGGAGGCGAATCATACACGGGGTGATATGGAGGTGACTCGTTATTCGACGAACTCATTCTTAATTTTATGATTTGTGAAGTATGTTTTTTTTTGATGAAATCGTTTTTTTTATTGTGTTGGTTTGTGAAGTGTGTATTGAAGTGTTATGATATGGAGGTGAAGTCGTTTTTTTTTATGATATGGAGTGTGACTCCGTAAACGTATATAAGGGGAAGCCAAGCTTAAAAGCCGGACTCGAGGAGTGTTTCTAAAGCTGAAGCCGGGCTCGGGGACCCCGTCCAAGCTGAAGCCGGGCTCGGGGACCCCGTCCAAGCTAAAGCCGGACTCGGGGACTCCTTCTAATCCGCTGGTCACATCAAACACGAAGAAGCCGGGCTCGGGGAGTCGTTGTTTCAAATGGAAGCCGGACTCGGGGACGGCGGAAAGCCTATTTTTGAAAACCGGAAAAAATCGAGCCTATTCGTGAAAAATCACCTCCGATCGAGCCTATTTTTGAAAAAAATTCGACATGATGGTCGGAAAAGGTTTTTATAGGGGGGAGGAAGGTAGGAGGAGGAAAGGGAAGAAACGATGGGTTGGAAGGCGGTATTTAAGGGCAAAACATTGAGTGTTGGTGGGGTCCATCTAAGGGCAAATTTACAAGAAATTAATTTTTAAACGTAAATTTAATTTCTAATTGAGTAAGACATCTTTCGCTTTATAATTTATGAAATTTATAAATTTAATTTTTTATAATTTTAACCAACTGATTTGGTTACGTGAGGTTAATGCTTTTGAGTCAGGCGGCACTCAAAGGTGGGGCCATGTGGCTTTTCTAAAGGTGGTGACATCAGCAAGGGTGTTGATGTTTATGGCTTAGTCACGAAGAAACAAAACAGGTGGCGTCAGAGTATTGGTCATTTGTCAATACCCAATGCCAATGGGCTAGCACGATAGAAGCAAAAATCATACTCACTTGCATACGCAGGACTACTGAAGTGCGAGCAAAACATTTATCCATAATCTCCATTTATCACAGAATTGTATTTGATCCAGAACGTCTCAAGTAATGCTTTATCAAATCATATTTTAACTAATAGTAATTTTGATTTCAATCTTTTTGCCCAATTATATAATTCATTCATCAAAAAAAATTTGACCTTCCACATACATTGATTGTTCGATACTAACTAATTTACTAATAACTTTTTTAAGTCTTAGTAATTTTGCAATTATTTTATATATGTATCCAATAAGACTGATCGGTTTATAATCATGTAATAATTGAGGATCATTTACTTTAAAGATTAATGACATAGATGAGAAATTGCATCCCGCCGAGATAATACCGATTTTTCAAAAGGTTTCACCATCTTGACAATTTCATCTTTTATAATATCCTAAGAACATTTCAAGAATTTGAAGAAAAACCGTTGGCCAAGAGCAGTTTCACCACTACATTCCCAAACGACATTTTCTATTTATTCTACCGTGAATGATTCTACAAGAGCTTGATTGTCTTCAAAGGAGACGTTTTTGAAAAAAAATACTAACCAATTTTGGTCTACAGTTGTTTGCTGAAATTTAAAAATAAAAATAAAAATTCTAGCTTATCTTTTAAAATTTCCATTACATTGTTCGATCAAAGATCATATCAAATAAAATTTCTCCTGCGCATAAAGATTGCACAACATAATAGTTATACATTTAAATTGGATTAACGAGACACCAGAAATGAAACAAAGTAAAGTTAAATAATAAAAAGATACTTAATTAATATTTGTAAAGAATGAGGCAAGATTCTTGGAAGCATGAGGCCGACAACATGTTAAAGAATGAATCTATCAGTTACAAAGTACTTGTTTTTCATCTGTTTGTCACAGAAGTTTAAGGAACAAAGATAGTGCAATCAATCTGAAATTGATTTAAAAATTAGGCAGTTCTATTACTAAATTAAAGGCCAAAATCTGTGTCTCTCTATCCATCAGACACGTATGTATGATAGTATGTAAAGGGATACCAGACTTTTGATCTAGATTCGAACTCGTTACCTCCATCTTATGCTGCATTTTCACCATCGTTAGGCTACCATTGCCGGAGTGTGTATTATACATTTATACTATTATGTATCT
Organism: Calendula officinalis; assembly: GCA_963853835.1. NCBI lineage: Eukaryota > Viridiplantae > Streptophyta > Magnoliopsida > Asterales > Asteraceae > Calendula > Calendula officinalis. The sequence goes on along the minus strand of OY970822.1, from coordinate 83,744,661 downwards.
ATCATATATGTATGCATGTATGTTCCATATATGCATTTTTGTTTTCATAAAGCAAATTTCATAGAAAACATATTTTGTAAATGGTAAAGTTTCGATCTTTATATAGTTTTCTATGTTTAGCCATACTAAATAAGGTTATTATATGGTATTGAGTTATGCTCATAGGGTATATATACAGAGGTGATATTTAAATATACAAAAAAAATTATTTCACATATTACAGTGGATAAGTCTTAAAAAACTGTACAGTAGTATAAAAACATGAGGGTAAAATAGTTTTTATTATGTAAAAAAACATCCTCATATATATAATTATTGGAAAATGATAATGACAGCTCTGGGCTGTCAATAACAAGACAAAACTAATATAAAAACCGCCCCCTGAATTTTATGAACACTATTCTATCAATAAATGTACAATCGTTTTATGCATGTAAGAGATAGCCCTAAGGGCTGTCATTAACAAAACTCATAATTATACACTTCCTCCGATTCAAAATAAGTGATACACTTTGGATTTCACGGATTTTGAGGCAAAAGTTTATAATGATGGTTAAATTAGATTAATTGGATGGTTAGTGGAAAATGGGTCCCACACTTTTTGAATAAAGTGGAGTTAATGATGTTTAAAACTAAAAGTAAGGGTAAATGAGTCTTTTCACTTTGTTAAAGTAGATAGTTAGTGGGTGTGGGTCCCACTATTTTTTTGCCAAATAAGGTAATTTTCAAAGTGTATCACTTATTTTCAATGTTTTAAAACCCGGGTTGACCCGGCCGGTTGAACCGGTCGAACCGGGACCCGGTACATGAGGCGGGTCAACTCGGTCCGGTTTAATTCCTATTTTCCGCCCGCTGAGACCCGGCCGGGTTTCCGGTTGAACCGTCGACCCGGCGACCCGTTGACCCGGTAAAAACCCGGAATTTACAAAAAAATCCCTAATATCAGTGGTTTTTCAGCCGCTACTACTACTTTCGATTCTATCTCGCTCGTTTTTGCTCGTCCACCGTCCACCCACACAAGGTAATTTCATTAGTTGCTGCCCGATTTATTTCTACAAATTCATTGTTATGTTCTACAAATTGATTGCTCAAATTGATTGTTGATACAAATTCATCTTTGCTGCCCGATTTATTGATTGTACAAATTGTTGTGTTCTACAAATTCATTGGTTGCTCAAATTTATCAGTAATATCTCTCTCAAATTAATTTGTTTCTGTTTTTGGTTCTACAAATTGAGTGAAGAAACATGCGTATGCAACTTTTCCTATGTTTTTCGGTAAAACGGTTGAACCGCCGGTTGAACCGGTTGAACCGGTTGAACCGTGACCCGGTCATCACACCGGGCCGAGCAATAACCCGGGTTTTAAAACATTGCTTATTTTGATACACCCTAAAAAGGAAAATGTATCACTTATTTTGAATCGGAGGAAGTATGATAATTAGCTAGAGTTTTGTTTATTAGATATATTTATTGAAAAGTGAAAATATTAAGCTACTCCAAAATACTCCCTCCGTCTCACAAAAAACTTCTCATTTCACTCTAAACTTTTGTCCCACAAAAAACTTCCCATTTCCCATATTTGGTGGGCTCCACCCAATAAAAAACTATTATTATTAAAAACCCCACCACTAATATCCACTAACTATCTTTCTCTCTCCAATCCAACCTTATATTTTAATCAAAAGTATTATCAATTACCCCACCACTAACTATTACCTAAAAACATGTGCAAAAGCCAAATGGGAAGTTTTTTGTGGGACGGAGGGAGTATCATTTATGTTCATAGCGGAACTTAAATCATCAATCACAAGAATAAAGGGCAGCACATCATAGCGTTAAATACTTATTTTTTAAACAATAGTTACCAAAAAAGCGAGTCCGAAAAACTATAGACCAATTTATGACATAAATCAATAGAGAAACGTTCAAGGTAATTCATCTTTTTTTTGTAAAGTCTGAGGGACAAATCTCAAGTATTTGATCAATCAACCTTCAAATCACCACAACCACCACCATCACATGTGATTCAATATATAAACAACATCACCACCCCATGTGTAATAAATCACATGTGATTGCATACCGCCGACCACCACCACCACCCTATATATACTAAATCACATATGATTCAACACCACCGACCACCACCACCACCACCGCCAACCTCTGCCGGCCACCACCTCCACCATCGGCAACCCCTCGATCGTCGTCGTCGACTACTTTCAATCACATGTGATTGTGTATCCAATTATATGTGATTGTGGCGGTCGGCGACAGCAACCAGTGGCAGCAACGGTTGTTGTTGTGTATTGAATCACATGTGATTTGATGATGGTGGTTTTAATGGATTTTTTATCTAATGACTAAGACTTGTCTTTTAGCACTATATTATATTAGTGGACTACCTAGAATACAACCTTAAATCAATAATTACTAAATTAGACCATTTCTCAAGATTAATTATTTCATGAAATTTGTTTATAGCATTTTCAATGGTAGACTTATAAATATGTATGAACAAGATTAAAAAAATTCCTTATTTGTGTATGTGAAGTATAATGAGTTTGTATTTAATGTGTATGACATAAAGATGTTTAATATTATGGACATCTTCATAATTATTTTCGGTTTGCCGCAATAGTCAATAGTGAATGCATATAATAAATTATGTCAAAACATGTGAAAGTTTATTCATAGTGAAAGTATTTATATAAAACGAAAAGTTTATGTATTGTTGAGATAATATGACAAGACCACTTTATAATTTTTTTAAAAATTATGATAATAGATGCTCTATTTTACTGCTAATTATTGGGAATCTAGTTCCACACATTACATATGTTGGAACAAATTAATCTCTTCTATGGAAGATTGAAGTGAATATGATATTACCAACAAACACAAATGATAACATTCAATAGAATTAATGTCGGTCCTTTTAATTACTTTTATAAATTAAAAATTATGCAATCATAAAAAGTAATGCATGCATGCATAAAAATGGAGTAGGGTTATAGGAAACTAATTATATAAAGGCCAGGATAAAAAGCATTAAAGCGGTTAATTAGTGGTTTTATATTGTGGAATTGGTTCCTTAATTATAACGATAATAAATTATAATTAGATTTGTGAAAGAAAAAAAGAAGAAGATTAAAGATGCTTTCTAAAAGTCTATTGCCAGCTAATAAACTGAACTCTACACACTTCATCTTCACCTACTAGCTTGTTTAGATTAATCATCTCACATAAAATAGAATCGTTGCCAAATTAAGTAATAATTGGTGTTGTAATTAATATCAATTAATTAGAGAAGGTTTTTACCCAAGGCTTCTAGCCTAATGGTATTGGTGAAAAGATAAGGTGTTGCCCATGTCCAAGGTCATGGGTTCAAGTCCTGTCGTAGACGTGGGGTTTATTCCCCACAGGTGGATGGTTCGAGGGAAGACATACTGTCCCTTGTGGATATCACTATGTAGGCTCAAACCACTAACTTACTAACTGGTTGTTAAAAAAAAATTAGAGAAGGTTTTGTATATATGGAACCAGAAAAAAAAATATTTCAATAATTGATATCTATATATTTAGTCAAATATGTAAAACTAAAAAGTTAAGCTAATTAAAAAGGACATTTGTCAAATAAGAGTCCCCTAAAGCACACTAATGGTAATTAAAATGATAAGAACTAGTAATGGTATATGCACTAAATTTTCTTTATACTTTCTATGTTTGAAGGTTGTTATAAGATGTTTCTATGAAAGTTATGTACTTCGTATTTGTTAATTGAGGTTTATTACAATAATAAGCATACATGTACAAATGAACATATGCTCTCTACTTCTAGTTAGAGTTTTAGAATTATGGTTATTTATATTTTACCTCCACGTATACTTTATTTAAAGGGATTGTGTATTGTTGTTGTACTACAAAACACACATGTATTTGCAAACTAATGTGATTCGAGTTTGTTTAGCTTCAAGATTCAATCCGAACGATAGAATTTATACTTCCTCCGATTCAAAATAAGTGTCACACTTGCTTTATTTAGGTGATTCAAAATAAGTGACACATTTCCTTATTTGGTAAAGTTTTATACATCAAATTACTATTTTACCCTCATTTAAATTTATTAAACATAATTAAGATCACTTAACCCCACATTAATTATATCAACAGCTTTTGTCCTTACCCACCATATTAAATGCATATTAACTTTTTCCCAGTTCATCCTTTTTCTTCCTCTTCTAAAGAAGATTACTTCACTGGTCTTCTCACTTCTAGGGTTTCTTCTCCACTCCACGTCTGCACCATGTGGTAATTTGTTATTTATTTCCATACTTAAAAGTTCATCCATTACTTGCCTTCTTTTATCATCTTTTAAATTAGGACGCTTACCTGTAATTTCTTCCTCTGTTTCAGGGGCAGATTGAGAGTCAAAGTTAGGCTCCATTTCATTAAGTAGTTGATAGTAGTCCTCCATTTCATAGCTTGATTGAGAGTTGAAGTTTACTGTTTCATCTTCCATATTGTATCTTTTTTGTGATTAATGTTTCATCTTAATGAAAATGTTTCAGTGGCAGACGTGGTTTTCAATTTTAAGAAGACAATGAAAATTTGTATGGTGTAGAAGTAAGTGGTTATTCAAATGTAATTAAAAAAAGAGAGGGAAATGGGTGAAAATATGAAATGGCAGGCGCCATTTTTTGCCCTATATTGAGTTTCTCTTTCTTCAACAAAACTCAAGAATTAAAAAGATGTGGGACCCTTCTTTACTAATTACATCCTTTAACCCCTATTACAATATTTTGCCTTGAAAAGCGTAAAAACACAAATGTTGCACTTATTTTGAATCGGAGGAAGTATCTTTATTTGTTTCAACAAACTTTTGACATATGAATATATATCTTACTACTTACTAATGCATTTAGGCCTACCTCTTTTAGTAAGTTTAAGGAGCTCCTTAATTTTAAGTTTAAGGAGATTTCCACTTTTAGTAAGTTCTTTAACTAAAAAATAAAGTGTTGCTTACATGATTCGAACACAAGACCTCTCCTAAGTAGTCACCGTGTGTTAACCACTTCAACTACTTGATTATTTTGATTTATTCCAGATACTAATATATATAAACTTTAACGTCACCAGAACTCAACCATCATTTCTCTTTTTAAAAGGCCCATATTCACTTTCACAAAAAAAGCCAATTTCGGATCTGATCTTATCATCACTAATGTCAGCACCTACCATCACTACGCACCACCACTCATCACCATCGCTATTGTCACCACCACCGGTACTGTCATCACTTCGAAATATAGTTACGGGTACCCGCTGCCGCATTGCGCGGGTACCCTCCTAGTCTAGTTCTATAAGCATAATTTTCAAACTTTGGTTGTAAGTTATCTATTCGCTTCTATCATGCAGTAAATTTCTTGACTGTTACGTTTGGCATTTGATACCACAACTGACCTATTTACTGATACATTATTGTGGAACTATGTGTAGGTCTTTATCCATAAAGAAAAAAGATATGTCTACCCAAATAAAGAGCTCACTTGAGGCTCTTTCTTGAATAAATCAAAGTTCAAACGCATTCGCTTCAGATCCATGGTGAGTTACGGTTACGGAGCCTGCGACATATCCATAAAAAAAACTCTTTACACCCTCCTATGGTCCATTGGGCTACCTATCGGGCCCAAATTCCGTTTTTTAGGGGCTCTGAATTTGACTTTGTTTTGGTTTTCTTTTCTGAAATTTTGGTTTTAGTATATCCTTGTTGAAACTTGAAAGGACGCGTTGTAGCATTTATTGAGGTGAATTGAATTTATTTCACTATAACTTTTAATTTATATATTATAAATTATACAAGGATATTAAATAATAGTTGTAAATATCATAAAAATTGTAATGTATAAATCACACCCTTTTATTGAGGGCAGAACTCAGTGGGATGTTAAGCGGTAAAGAAATGATATTATTTCCTATTAAATTATCTTACATATCTTTATACTTATTTGATAATACAAATATTTAAATCAAATGATAAGATAAAAGTAACAAATTAATAGTGGATTCATAGACGGAAATTTCACTTCAAGCTAACGTGTAATTAAGAGAGACTTTCACTAATAATTAAATTTATGATCCTCAAATTTGTCATGACATTTAGTTAACAATTTATTAAATCATATAATTATGATAAAGTTATTTATTTGAGTAAATATAAGTATTTTATAATTTTACAAAGACATACTACCTCCATATCAAAATAAGTGATACATCTTTAATTTAGGGTGAATTGAAAATATATGATACATTTACAAAAAATATTTTTTTTTGGTAAAATAAAGTTGGAGTCATCTTTACTAACTATCACTTTAATAAATTCAAATTACCTTTTAACTAGGGGTGTTCAAACAAATCCGAAAAACCGGGTATTCGATAAATTACCCGATATTCGAAATCTGGGTATACGAAAATTCGGGTATCTGAAAATCCAGATATCCGAAAATCCGGGTATCCGAATTTCGGTACCAAATACAGGTAGTTTTGGATACACGATACCCGAAAAACTACCCGAAAATAGAAAATATACAAAAAAAATACAAAAATTACCCAAAATATTTGAGAAAATACATAAAATATCCAAAAGTACCTAAAATATATGAAAAGTGCCTGAAATATCTGAAAAATACCCGAAATATCCAAAAAAATACTCGAAATATTTGAATATTTTGTCTTTTTCGGATACCCGAAATTTCGGGTACCCGGATTTTCGGATACCCGAAAATTCGGGTATCAAATGCGATTAGTAAAAATCACTATCAGAATATTCGGGTACCCAAATTTCGGGTATCCGAAAATCCTGATGCGCGGTTTTAAACACCCCTATTTTTAACACTCACTCTTTTTTTTAAACATTATTAATATCATTTTACTCAAAATAAATGGGATATATCTCCACAAAATTCTCCATTTCGTTCCTTAAGGTATATAACATGAAATCACTACTCTTATATTCAATTGTTTATTTAGACTACAATCTCAAGGCTGTATAACAACATTTCCTTAGGAAAACGTACTCATCCTATCAACCATTCAAAAGTAGATTCAAAAGTAGATTCAAAAGTAGTGTTTTCTCGTTGTTAATAGTGTAAAATTTTAATAAAATACAGTATTATAAATATGTTAATTTATTAATATAATGTGTCTCTTTCTAAACACGTCGCGAACGATGAGCTCACATTCATTATTATTTTACACCAACCAACCACTATTCCATGCAGTAAAAAAGTCAAAAGTGAAACCATATGAAAATCATTCTTTGAATCAAACAAGAAATGAAGTTGACCATAATCGGAGCACCACCACCCACCAGAGCAGAGCATTCACGGGTGGACCTGTGCATCTCTTAGTCAACCTTTTGTCTGGCCGACAACTTATATTCTTTCTCCTGTTTATTCTGCTAGAGAAATGTTCAAGGAGGTCCATCATTTTTAGAAAGTCTCAAGGAACAAATTTCAATCATTGATCAATAGGATCTAATGGTCAAGATTAATCACATATTTTATATATTGAGGGGTATTTTGGTCATTTTTTAAAAAATAAAAACATTTTTTTATTTTTTATTTTTTGTTTTAAAATTTTTAATTTTTTAATTTTTATTATGAAGGGGTATTTTGGTCATTTGGCACTTAAAAAAAATTGCGATTTTTTTAATTTTTTATTTTAATTTTTTTAATTTTTTTATTAATTTTTTTATTAAAAAATAATATTTATTTGATAATTACGTGTATAACTTAATCACATGTGATTTTATGTAAAATCACATGTGATTTTAGTGTAAAATCATGTTTTAGTTAAATCACATGTGATTCAGAATGCAATCACATGTGATTGAGAATGCAATCACATGTGATTCAGAATGCAATCACATGTGATTGAGAATGCAATCACATGTGATTCACTATGCAATCACATGTGATTCACTATGCAATAACATTATGTGTTATTAATGAAAAATTAATACTTCCTCCGATTTAAAATAAGTGATACATTGTTGGTTTCATGGGTTTTGAGGCAAAATATGATAATGATAATTAAATTAGATTAATTGGATAGTTAGTGGGGAATGGGTCCCATAACTTTTGAATAAAGTGAGGTTAATGATGTTTAAAAGTAAAAGTAAGGGTAAAGATGTCATTTCACTTTATTAAAGTAGATAGTTAGTGGGTGTGGGTCCAATTACTTTTTACCAAATAAGGTAAGTTTTCAAAGTGTATCACTTATTTTGATACACCCAAATATGGAAAGTGTATCACTTATTTAAAATCGGAGGAAGTAATTTTTAAAAAAATAATAATAAATAAAAAAAATTTTAAAAAAAAATAATTTTTTTTAAAAAAAGTAAAAATTTTAAAATAAAAAAAAATATATATATATAATATATAATAATTTTTTTCAAAATGTCCAAAATACCCCTCAATTAAAAATAAAAAAAATAAAATAATTTAAAAATAAAAAAATAAAATAAAATAAATTTTTTTTAGTGCCAAATGACCAAAATACCCCTCATATTAATCAATGGTTGAGATTTATTCCTCAGAACTTTGTAAAAATCATGGACCTCCTTGAACGCAAGTCTATTCGGCTAATTAAAACATACTACTCCCTCCGTCCCACTTTAATTGTCCACTACAAAAAAGCACACAGTTTAAGAAAAGTGCATTAATTATATAATGTCACCAATCAAATATTCTCTTTCCCACTTAAATGTTTTTTGATTGCTTGAAATTTAGGAAATGACACTCTTTGTGGGACAAACTAAAATAGTATACTGGACATTTAAAATGGGACGGAGGGAGTATAATTTATCAAGATTCAGGTTTATAACTGCCATACACAAAAACAAAACGATATCATTATAAAAATCACTTTTTGCACACCACATTTACTGGTTTCTATAAATTCATACCTTTCTACATTTCATTTTTTGTACCATAATATCCATGTCTAAAATCACCACCATCACCATAACGACAAATGAAATAATCTAAGGTATCTTGGAAATCATGTGTAAATTAATACAATTTGTCAATTTCATATTTATTTGAAGATTTCAAAATGTTGAAATTCTCTTTGTAGGGCGGTGTAGAAACTGAAGAAGGGTGTGAAGGAACTGATGAACAAGAATGCTTAATGAGAACAGCCTTTATCGCTCATATTGATTATACATACACACAGAAGCAAGACCCATAAAAAAGCTTTGATCTTTATTTATCTATATTGTTATTTCATGATTCTTTAACTACAACAGCAACACAACGACAGTTTCATTTTGTTTTATCATAATATGTACACAAACATCAACTCAAAAACAAGATCCACTATGCTAAAACTTGCACCAAACTCCACGGCCCGCTAAACATATGCAAAAACATAGATATACATACGGTAGTAACGACTAAAGATTTTTCAGTTAGGTACCAATAAACTTCTTGAAAGTTTCTTTTCATACCCTCAGATAATCGGTTAAACGAAAACCCAAAAAACGATTTAATCGTTGCGAGTGTTACCCTTCTGGTTACATCAAAAACAAATTTCATGTTATCAGGAATTGCTGAATTACTTGCGTGAATCTTTCTTGATTTAATTTTGCTCAACACGAGTTCTTGCCCGCCATCAAGAACTTTGCTAATAGTAGATGAACTTTTTCTAAGCAAATACGAAGAAGTTGAATTTGAAATTGGATTTGAATTCGATTTTGAATTTGGATTTGTCAAGACTTGATGAGAAGTCTTGATAAACGTCTCTACAGCATTGTTACAAACCAACACCAACAAATCCCGTATTTTTTCTTCGTGTTTAGGGCTAGTCAAACTCGATAAAATCTCTTCGAACGGGTTTGTATCCATTGTTTTGTCAAGATAAACAGTCACCATAGTGCTTACAAATTGCTGAATACATTCACCGATTAGTTTCCTACACTTATCATCTGATATCACATCGACCCAATTCTGACCCGAATTCTTTCTAGTGATATCCTTATCAGCATACATCGCCATAACCAAATTCCTTGTGAAACTGCCAACAACGACAGAAACAAAGCCCGAATAAGCAGGGGAAAATAACTTATCTAAAGCCCGATTGGAAAAACTCGGGCCCGAATCACCTTTTATAGCTTCAACCCGATACCCACGTACGATTCCCATGGTCAAAGCCCTTGTAATCCTAACGATTGACTCTGAAAACTCGTCTGATTTTGTAATTTTGAACAATTGCCTCAAACTGTTAGGGATTTGATCAGAATCAGATTGTATAAATTCTTTCATATCTTTAGAAACAACCCCTATTGTTTCAGCAGAATCGCCTAGCAATTCAGTAATTGAAGCTAGGGCACCTAAAACCTTCATCACCCTGTCTCTTTTCTTAATCACAGACGGTGAATTGCAAACCCTGTAAGCACCATAAGTTGAAAACCCTAACGCTGCGGTTAAAAGGATCCATTTTTTTCTATTTTGGGCGTAACCAAAACCCTTGTTTATGACCGTTAGATCCATAGAGCGCGAATTAGCGAGAGAATCAGGGTTCTGAAGTTTTAGTAACTCGAGAAGGAAGCAATTGGGTTTAATTTTGTAATTCTTGGCCTAGGGCTTGTAATTGCAATCATGTGTCGAATGGATAAACTGGGAAAACCGATACAAAACGACGATTAAAGGAACCTGCAATAAGGAAATCGGTTGCAGAGAGTCTTCAATTTTCAGAACCTATCTTATCCCCTTCGAATTTCTATCGTATTTTTATTTTGGGAAGGATACAAAAAGTCAAAAAAAGTATGTCAAAAGAATATCTGTTTTGTCTTTGATGAAAAATCCTTAAATAAGGCCATCCACGCAAAATATTTATAGATAATTTTATGATTGCCTTGCAATACGACTATTGAAATGATCTCTGTGTAGGTCACGGATTGGAATTATTTGTGTAAAGGTGCTTAGAGAACAATTTGAAAATAATCACAAAACTGATCGGATTGCATATATTATTAACAAAGTTCGGTTACCCAGCTTAAGAAAAAGTGTCAATAAATGAAAATACATCTCGTTTTAAATAAATAAATATAACAAGGCATAATAAGGATCGTGCTTTGCTGCAGTATTTTAAAATTTTACTTCTTTATTTATCTAACTGTAAACACTTTTTAAGATAAACTATAATTTTGATTAAAATAAAATGTATTTGATAATTTAACTAACAGTAAAGTAATATTTATGAAAAATTTATTACTACATATAATCTTTAGATCATATTGTTCATTTTGATTTTGTTATCGACGGAAATTTATATAGTCATCTCTTTCACAATATGTACAGTTTCATATAACTCATTTTTCATGTTCTTATTTGTTAATTAAAATAGTTACATCATTTTAATACAGAAAACATATTATGTTGTTAACATTTTTGTAAATAATTTACATCAAGCTCTACAAAGGTTATTTTAAATGTAATTACATTCATGTTCTACTTGAGACTCTTATTGTTTGGTTAGATACATTTCTATCATACAAATATTAAAGTATTTAATCATATAACTTATTTTTTCTCAATAATTGTTCAAATTAATTTTAATTTTCATCGATCTTTTCATGTTTGTCATTATTTATATATTTGTCAATTCGAATACATTATAATATATTTCACAATTATATGTTTTTTTTGTCACCGTAATTTAATGATAGCCATATGCTTATTCAAAATTTTATCAACTTATATGATTTAGTTTATAAAACAACACTATAATTATAGATACTTAAAAGAAAAGTTTAGTTTGGATATAAATTGCTTTTATTAAATTTGTTGTTTTTGTTTCACTTGTTTAATGATAGCTATATGCTTATTCAAAATTTTATCAACTTATATGATTTAGTTTATAAAACAACACTACAATTATAGATACTTAAAAGAAAAGTTTAGTTTGGATATAGATTGTTTTATTAAATTTGTTGTTTTTATTTCACTTGTGAAAGTTTATTCTTATTACATGTAATTTGAATATAAAAGTAATCAAATGCACTGGAATACAAAAATACCATTTTTCTTTCTCTTGAAATTACGGAAACAAACGCCGCTACAGGGTTTGCAATTATAAATAAATTATATAGCTTATAATAGGTGGATAGCAGGCAATTCAAGTCCCTATTTCCATATTGTTTATTTTATTAGCAAAATTAGGTGGATAGCAGATCATTCACATCCATTAATGTAATTATCAAGAATTTGAGGGGCTAATATATAAATTATTATGAACAGTAGAATTGGTATGGTGATTGTATATAGATAGAATACATCTAAAACCTCGCACTGACCTCATATTTGTGAAAATAATTTGAGGGCACATGTTGTTTGATCTAATGATGCATAATTTACTGCTTTTCCGAAATGAAAAAATAACGAGCAATGTAGGGCATGCGCATTGTCGCGTGGTTTTAAGACGTCCATTTTTCTTAAGAGGAAAGTAAAATCTGGCTTTTATTCAATTTGATGTTTTGATTTTGTATTTATGATCTTTATAGCATCGTATTATATAATATTAACAATATTAACATCAAAATAAAATCGGTCGTACTATTGTTGGTAATTTCTTAAATTTTCAAAATATGATATGGAATACGTAAATAGATGATCTATAAAGAATTTTGTAGTTTAATAAGTTTAAATAAACTTAAAATCTTAAGGTTATTTTCTAATAAACCGAGTTATGACGTTAGACAAAATTATCTCAGTTAAAAATACAAAAGTAAAGAGATACACATAATTTTTTATCATTGTCAACAAATATTTTCTCATAAAGATCCAAAATTTCTAACAACAGTCCAAATTTTTTAAAATAATCATTGAGAATTGTACTCGCAGTCTTCACCAATTTTTTAATTCTCACCGGATTCTAACCCTATATATTTTGAGATTGCTTTAGTATTCAAATCATTTACGCCAAGTTTGAGTGACTTTAGTATCCAAATCGTTTACACCGTTAACATTATAGTCATTATAATATTTTGTCTAAAAAAACATAAAACTAACGGCATTTAATTTGAATCAGAAGAAGTATTGACTTATTGTTCATTTAGAAATATAGTTTTTTTTATTGATGTTTTTACTATATTATGTTATTTAAACTTAGCGAACGATAGTCATTGATTTGTATGTGATCTATAATCTATTTACTGTTTTACACTTCATAACAATATATTAATTCTTGCCAAAAGTACAACTCTTTAATGCATTTAGGTATCTTCCGTCAAAACTCAGGTGAATAATACATAGGGTGTTGGTGCTCGGTCTCGAAATGCTAACCTTGAGTTCAAAAAAAGAAGCACTACCACTATATATACTACATTGAATTATATCCATTTTTTCCAATCCCTTCAATTTATAATGAATTTGTTTTTCCCTTATGAACAGTGATCGTAGAATGACAAATGTATTAGTAATAATAGTAATAATGCGGATGGGCCTTCGCGGTGAAAAATTGATTCCATATTTTCACAACCCATGAAAAATTGATTTCGAAATCAATTCCATATTTTATTCGTTAGCGATAAATGGAATAGAAACCAATTCATTCTTCAGTATTGCATGTCCAATAAAAAAAACACTGATTTTTTTTAGATTTATATGATGGCCTCGTAGTCTTGGCTAACAAACATTATTTCATATTTTACATGCAATAATAATTTAAATATCTATAATTCCAAGTTTGTTATGCATCAAAACAAATAATGAAAAAGGCACAACGATGTAATAATAAAATACTAAAGGAAAAATACATAAATACATCCTCTCCAGTGTTGAAGACGCCTTTGTTATTCATGTTTCAATAACAATCGTTGATTTTATTGAAATTGTGGAGTGCTAGTAAGCTTACGAATGACTTCTTTGAAGTTACTAGAATCTACCATGTAAACTTTCGGTGGGTTGGGTGGCAACGGTGCAACGTCGAACTTTTTGGTGTCGTGTTTGGGCACCGGTTGACGGGTAGATTGAAGAGACTTTTGGTCCGATGATTTGGTTGTTTTTGGTGGATGTTGGTATTGGTACGATGAAGATGAAATGTTGTTGGAGGTTGTAGATTGGTCCATTTTTTTGGTTAAATATCAGATTTCGTTGTGGTAACTGGATGAAGATTTTATGTGTGGATATTAGGATATATATATAGAGAGAGGAAATTGTGGAATTCCTTTCTTTCATGGCGGCTAAAATGGTTCAAAGTCTCCAAGACCCAAGTGCATATATTTCTTGAGTCTTGACCATGTTTTTCTTCTTGAAGTTTTCAAATCTTTCAAAGAGTATAATCAACCTGACAGACTTTTCTAAGAACATGTTTTATTTATGGGTTTTGTTAATCACAGCCTTAAAGGGCTGTCACTAACATGCATAAAAGGTTTGTACATTCATTAATGGAGTAGTGATTCGAAAATTCAGGGGCGCTTTTTACTTTGATTCTGCCGTCTTATTAACAGCCCTGAGGTCTATCATTATCATTTTCCTTTATTTATTTATTTAATAGATTTCATATGGTAAAAAAAAATTAATGTGCATGTGACAAGGTTTTTATCTTTTATTTCTTTTCAATGATATTTCTATTTATTATAGATTCTTCCGAAAGAGTTGAGTTTTGCTCGAAATATATGTTAACTTACTCTTGAATTGTTTTTTGTACCTTATGATGGGTTAGCTGATGAATAATATCATAGGAAATGATCAGTGCCGGGACAAGGGGGTTCTAAAGGTTCAAATAAACAGGGCTCAAAAAAATTAGGGGCCTAAATTTTAGTCTATTAGATATTATCATTGTTGTAAAACTCGGTCTACCCAGCCGAGTACTCGTCGGGTAACCACTACCCGGTGTTCTACTGAGTCGGGTTGGTCTGAACGTTAATTACTCGGTCAACGCAGTCAACAATGGTCAACGGTGGTGAAAATCGGTTTAGGGCGATCAAAATCAGTCAACAACGGGGACTGTAACACCTCAATTTTTAAAACACCTTTTAAATCATATTTTTAAATAAAAATATTACAAAGTCCAATATCCAAAACTACGGTTTAACAAAAACCTTTTAAAAGATTATCAGAGTTATAAAACACGGTGTTACAAAGATAATATCATAACCATATGATAACGGGATCTACCTATAAGCTCCTGAACTAAAACATCTCTAGGCCACCTCTATCGCGACCTTCTAATCCTTCAATCTCGAACCTGAGTACATAGCCAAAACCAAAGTAGTACGTGAGACACAATAGTCTCGTGAGATATATGGGTTTTCGACCCATTCTCAAATATAATAAAAGTCATATTCATTACTTTTCTTTATTCGCTTATTACATACTAATTCATGTACTTATCAATTCATGTACTTATCATTTTCATACATATATACTAGCAAGCTAACTATAAGCTTACTCTCATCAAAATCACATACTTGTAAGCTAACATGTGCTTACACATACTTTATCACATATGATATGGACCTCTCCGTAGCAAACTCCCCCGACATGGGTTATCTAGGTAAACTCCCCCGTTTCCGGGTTATCTATTGCTCCCCCAATTTCCGGGTTATCTGAAACTGTCCCGCTTTCCGGGTTATCTATTTCTCGACATACTACTCTTGCGCAGGGTGGTATCTCCCCAAGTAGGTGTCCCTAACTCCCCCAACTTGTGTGGGTTATCTATGATCCGGATCCTTTTCTCAACACATATTGAAATCATCAAATACGGGCTTATGCCCCAATAATACATACCCAAAAATAAATTAGAATACATATATTCTAATTATCATATTATTCTCGTTTCTTATTCAATTTCAATATTGACTTTACCAAGTCCTTTATTAAATAAAACATATTTATCATTTATCGAAATCATATTACTTTAACTTCTCTTTGACTAGAATACCAATCTAATTCTAGTCACTTTATATTTATTCTCCTAGCAATTCAATCACTACTTTTATTAGTATAATATACTAATCAATACTTGATACTTGAAATTCATTGTTGTTAGCTTAATTAATACATATTATTAATAAGCCAAATATCATACTTTCTCAATCATTACTCTTAGTCAAACATCATATTAATAAAGAATTATTAATTATTTTTCAATATCATAATCTCTCTCAAAAATCTTTAGTCATTTAGACATACTTAAATAGTCTATTACTTGCATTCTCTTGCCTTTTTAATCATATCTTTATTAAAAACATTTATTAATAGAGACTCATAAAACATCATAGTTTTCAAAATCATTTGCTATGTACTCTGTAAAAGTCTCATGTACTCACCTTAGCCAAGCTAAATCCAAATCGTGTTTATCAACACGAATCCTTGCTCCCACCTTTAGAATATCTCCAACTTTTAGGTTCTTGCAACCTATCAACACAATCAACATATTTCTAGTTATCATTTATAACTAGATACCATTTAAATCATCATAAAACCCTTAACCACCAAGTTCCCCAAACTTGGTGGAAATCTCAAAACTCTAGCTTAAGGTTTTCACCAACAAATTACATATCCACTTGAACACAAGGTTCATATACTTTCCATGGGTGTTTTACACCCTCCATTAACATACTTAGCCAATATTCTTGACAAGTTACCAATATCACCATTTCCCCCAAATTTGGTGACATTCTTGAAACCCTAGATTTCACAAATCTCATAACTAGTATAGATCTGAGTTAAAAACGTGTTTCCTCATGTCTAAACACCATAGATAAGAGTTCTACACACTCTATTTCATCATCCATGAAAACCCCAAAAGTTAGGGTTTATAATCCAAACCAATCTTCCGAAATCTACACCAAAAACAAGTTAAGAGATGAAGATATACCTTGAATCAGCCTTTAGGAGTGTTCCTACACAAGATCTGAGGTCAAAATCGGCTCCAAAGCACTCATTCCACTCAAAATAAGCATAAACTTTCTAGAGAGAGAGAGAGTGAGGGGTGAAAAATGAGCATAAATGACTGAAATCCCGCTTTTATTATGCTTCAGCAAAAGTTCGCGCCGTGAACTCAGGCGTGAACTCCTCGCGTCAGAACCAAAAAATCTCTGTCGATAGTTCCCGGTCGTGAACTAGAGTTCGCGCCGTGAACTCAGTCATGAACTAGTTCCCGCCGTGAACTCGGGCGTGAACTTTTCCAACAATCTTTGTTTCAGCTTAAACGATGGATTTCACATAACAAACGATGTCTGATTGACACGAAACCAAATCCCACGTTTTTAAATGATTTATCCTTATTTATCATATTTTCCCCATAATTTATTCGATACAAAATTTCGGGTCGTTACAGGGATTTAGGCCCAATTTGGTTTTAAAATTTTAAGTTAATAAATTTAAAGGGAATGCAGTATTGGGCCCACAAGGAAATAAAGCTATGTTACTTGCCCTATACTACTAATCTTATATATGGAGTATAATTTAACTTAAAATATATCATTTAATATGTATTTATTTCAAAAAGTAGGTATATTACATGTATATTATATATTTTTATAACTTTATACATAAAAATTCCCGATTCAAGTACTCGCCGAGTACTCACCGAGTAATCGAGTACTCGTTACAAGGTCCTCGAACGAACAGGTAATGAGTAGCGAGATCTACAACATTGAATATTATTATATATATGGAATAGCTCAAAAATGTAACCAGAATTATGTTGTAGCTAAGTAGCGTCAAAGAATTATAATATTACTTTTTCATACTACCATTCTATTCATATTATGAATGCATTCAAAAGATGCAATATATATAATAAAATTAAGTTTAGTGTTTGTGTGCGCTCTATAATTACTAAGAGGCTTTCTTTTAATTTTTGCACAGTGTCTAATATATGTTGGGGCCAACCCTAGAAATGATCAAACATGTGAAGTTAATGGTAAAAAATATAAATCGTGATTAAAAGGGAAAGGTTATGGATGATTCATACGGCATGATTAGAGTGGCAATTTAGGTTAGATTTGGTCATAGGTTAGCGAGTCAGAAACATTCAATCGAGTTATATAAACGGATCAGGTATCTCAACTTTCATATATTTACTTTGAACTTAAACTCGACCCATATAACCCGTTTAAATAAACGATTTAAGTAGGTTAGGTGTTTGAATGAGTCAAGCGAACCAAACATATCGACATTTCAAAAATTTATGTATTTAAATACTTGTTACATCAATTTTAGTTTGTGTGTTAAATATATATTTATGGGTGTTAGCGAGTCGAGCTTTAAATGAGCTACTCAAGTTCGAGCTCGTTTATATCGAGCTCGAGCCTATATTAATTCGATCTCGAGTCGAACTCGAACATAAAACAAAACTTCATTAATCTTACGAGCCGAGCCTAATAATTTAATACTCGACTCGGATCGTTCGATAGCTCGTTTAATCTCGAGCCGAACGAGCCAGACGATCTTAACGAGCCGAACAAGTGTTATATATAATAGGTACAATTAGGGGTGTTAACGATTCGAGTCGAGTCGAATATCAGAAAATTTGGGCTCGGCTCGAGCTCGACTCGAGCTCGAATATTTATATAGTATTCGAGCTCGAGCTCGATACTCGTTTATAATTCCATGTTTTTTGAAAATAACTAATTTACATACTCGAAAAGCTCGTTAATTACTCGACTCGTTAACACCCTATTAATATATGTATATTCGTGTACTTATTGTATCAACAATTGTACTTACTGTATAAAACACTTGTTCGGCTCGTTAGGATCATTCTAGCTCGTTCGGCTCGAGATTAAACGAGCTATCAAACGAGCCGAGTCGAGTATTAAATTATTAGGCTCGGCTCGTGAGATTAATCGAGTCTTATTTTTTGTTCGAACTCGATTCGAGATCGAATTTGTATAGGGTCGAGCTTGATATAAACGAGTTCGAACTCAAGTAACTCGTTAAAAGCTCGACTCGTAAATTAGTATATGCTTTAGATGCTTCATAGTTTACACGGTAATCTTTTTAAGTGGTTTTGTTTATCAACCCACGAATAATGAAAAAAACTATTATTTACTATTAAATCTTTTTACTTTATCATCTTATTCATTAAATAATTAACATATAAATATTCCCTTTCTTAATTTTAACATTTGATTTAGAAACTTATACTCCCTCCGTCCCACAAAAAACTTCTCATTTAGATTTTACACAAATTTTTAGGTGATAGTTATTGGTGGGGTCATTGATAATAGTTTTGATTAAAATATAAGGTTGGATTGGAGAAAGAAAGATAGTTAGTGGATATTAGTGGTGGGTTTTAGTAATAATAGTTTTTTATTGTGTGGAGCACATCAAATATGGGAAATGAGAAGTTTTTTGTGGGACAAAAATTTAGAGTGAAATGAGAAGTTTTTTTGTGGGACGGAGGGAGTATTTATTGAATGAGTAGAAAAAAAAGTAATGAAGTTCAATAAAAAATTATATCACCCGTCTCCAAATATTAGTATTTGTTTATCCTTATGAGTTATCAGTTGTTTATATTAATAGTGTTGGAAAAAGCTTTTGTATCATTAGAAAAAGGCTTTAAACCACTTCTCGTTATAAAATATTCACTGATGTTCCAAATACTATGAACCTTGCATGTAACAAACAAAGCTCTCATTTTGTTTTCCTAAAGTAATGTTGTTATAATGATATGTAGAAATATCATATGTTATTTTCAATCTTTTGTACTATCAAATGAATTTATCTCTTATTTTATTTTCTCATTAAATTATAACTTTTAATGATATCAATAATAACTTCTCATAACTTTTAATGAATTATATATGTTTACACATGTGTGTTGGTAAGCAAAGATGTTAACCATTCACATGCAGTGTTCAAGCAATGGGTGACAAGTTGGCCTCACTCTCCCTTCTGGATTAGAAGTGTGGTCCCAATCTTTGCATTTTTTTTATTATTCTATTATAAAATAAGTTACTAGTAAAGTTATTTAATTTTAAATGTATTTAGTACTAGATGTGGCAATTTCTGACATGACACGAAATCCGACATGAAATCGACACGAAAATAAACAGGTTTGGGTTGAGGTAAAAAATTATTGGGTAAGTCTTGGGCTGAGTCAGCTGACCCGTTTATTAAACATGTTAGGTTCGGGTTAGTGATATTTTAAATGGGTCGACCGACCAACCCGTGTAATTATTAAAATATATATTTATACTTAATTTATAGTTAGTAGTTAAAACATAATTAATATAAAAATTAACAATGTTACTTAGTAATTTGGTGTTTATATTTTGTTATGAATTTGTGTAATAATAACAACATTTTGACCTGTTTAACTCGTTTGACCTGATAACCTGTTTAACCCGTTTTATTAAATGGGTTAGGTTTGGGTTGAAGTTAAACAGGTTAGGGTTGAGATATCTGACCCGTTTATATAAACATGCCGGTTTCAGGTTGAACGTTCCTGACCCGCCAATCCGAACCCGTCAACCCGAACCCGACCTAAATTACCACCTCTATTTAGTACTACTTCGATATCTTATCAACTAGCCTATAACCCGTGATAAATCACGGGTGGCTTATAAAATTTTCATAATAAAAGTAACTAAAAACAGCAATGAATTGACATTGTGTGCTGAAAGTTCAATCTATTTTTTGATACGATTGGAACGACACTTTGACTTTTTACACACCTATTGGTAAAAGTTTAGATTCTGACGAATTTTGGAGTAAAAGTTCCCGAACAGGAACCGCCCTAAGTGATATCGGTTCTCAAAAATAAGGAATAGTTATGGTTACAAATTTATCATAATCAGTCATTTGTAGTAGTGATGAATAAACAAATTGTACCTCTAAACACTTCATAACGCTAACTATTTGAATATTCGAATCAAATGAAATACCTTTTGACTGGAACCCCAATCCAAAATCTAAGGGTTATGCATCTTGTTCTTCAAAATTTTCATACTTCATAATCTGCACTAACCAATTAATACTATTCAAACAATTACCAAAAATGGATTCGTACAATTTTTAGAAACACACATATATCAAGCACATGTTTTTATGATGTTACAGAAAAATGCAGTTAGGCTAAAAAAAAGGTTTTATACAATCTTTTTTAATTTGTTGGATTTTCCATTTAATGATCCCATAAATAAACACCCAACCAATCATAAAATGTAAGTCCGCTTTCATGTAGAAGACAGAGTAGAAGGATCACCTAAAATGTTCATATAAAATTCATTTCAAAAGGCAAGGCTATTGAAAATTGCAATATTTTTGGGGAAAAACATTTTTGGACCATAATAAAAGAGAAATGATATTTGTGCCTATCATTTGTACCTACTCATATGTCTACCCACTTATAAACTTGACATATGTTATCCACTAATTCTCTCTCTTCATATCATCCCTTGATTTTGACACTTGTCATGATCAAATTGGTAGGTACATAAGTAGGCACAAATAGTAGGCACAAATACCATTACTCATAAAAATATACTACCGAACACCAAGCTTAGGATAACCATTTGCTAGATGTAATTGCAAACTCTCAACGGTCCTGAATGTTTCACTTATCATTTTGTCAACATAAAGTGTTCATGTTAAATGATCATGTTCGTGTTGTAAAATATGGGCCTGCCATCCTGAAGCACTCTCTTTTATGGGCTTGACCGTATCAGTCAAAGCCCGTTATGTTAATGAGAGTTCATAACACCATAATATTATAATTAAATCATTCGTTGGAAATTTAAGAAAGACGGGGCCCTTCAGTATTGAAGTTACCATTGTTGCAGCATGTGCTTATTGTAATTTTTTTACTATGGTTGCTATACTATGTTTGTAGTTTTTGAAATCTAATTAATTGGACAGAAAACCATAACCAAAGATGAAACTATCACTTGAAATACCCTGCTAAATATCGGTCAGCAAAGACTTGAAAAGATATTGCTGAGTTTTGCATAACTGAATTGGCTAAAGTCTTGGAAAAAATAAAAAAAGTGTGGAAGTATGTAACATTTTATGAAGTGAACTCACCAAAATTCTGCCATTTCACTGGAAGGAATCTGTTTGGACAATGACTCGTAAAAGATGCTCTCGCTTTCTCTTTAAAATAATTAAACAAAGTCCTCCCCGCTTCTAATTGATGAACGACATATATGAAATTGCAATTCGATTTAATTCGTTAGAGATGTAAAGCATCCAATGGAGCACATGTAGAATTATAAAGCTAATAATTTTTTCATAATTCGGGTTTTCACCCCTTAATATCAACAAAGCTAATAATTGTTTTTATAGTATCTACAACAATGAATAGAACAAATAATGGGCAAATTGGTAGAATGCAAATAATGAAGTCAAGAGGTGTACCTCAATTGAGTTCTATGGCATCAAAGTGTAACATTTATGAGTATAGGAGATGAAGCATTATTAAGCAGTCTTGGTAATAGATCTCTGATTGATTCTGGTCAAAACAATCATTTAACATGTCACTGTTTATAATAAGACAGTGGAATTATAAAAGATATTGGTAGTTGATGAAACTGATCTACATCATAAGCAGCATCCCATTCCCATATGTGCAAGCATTTGTCTAAAATAATGATTGCAATATGAACCTGTCAATCTTGAAACCATAACTAACAAAGTACAATATACTTCTATCCAGAAGATCATCTTTTATGATGTTACAAATATGCGTGTAATCTAACAAATGAAGACACCAAATTGAACAAAAGCAAAACCACATCAACAAATTCAATAAGCTGATTAAACTGGAATCAACAACAGATATAGAATGAACTACAAAGTGCGGTCTAAAAAGGGAGCAATTCCAAAATTCCAAGTGTATAAGTAATCTAAAAAATTAGGTAACCAAATTGAACAAAACAAAAAGCACAAATGATTTGACGTAATTTCAGTTGAGTTTAAGAATACCTGGGATCCCAAGAAAACAATTTGTTTACAAAGAAGCATATTGGTAACTTTGTATTGGTCCGCCTCTATTACTTCGTCGATTAAGGCCTTCTAGAAACTAAAATTAATGGTTATGTAACAGAGTTTACCATAGTAGTTAAACTGAAACCTAAAACATGAAATTAAGTAATTTAAGTAGCCGCAAGATCGAATGTTCAAAAGGAATTTGAAGTAGTGACAACATACACATATCACAATAGTTGGTGTGACAACATACATATATCACAACCGCACAGGTTGCTTCCCCTGCATCCATCAGTCCATGAACCACGGTAACAAAGTACACCACTAAAAACCTGTTCAGGCATTTCATCGAATAGTTGATGTGCAGCGGCGTTGAACATATTGGAACAGACATGGCAATTTTGAAGATGAGAAAACACTCAATTGGGAGAGAGAGTATATGTCTTCAGTGGATTCTGTAATTGCTACCCACAAAAGTGGATTTATGATTTCCGGAAGCAAAATTGATTCTGTAATTTAATGGAAATGTCAATTTAAGAAGATTAACTGTGAATTCTAAAGTGATGAATTAGAGCGAACTGCATTACGAAAACCATGGCACACGTTTTTAAACTGACCTCATTATCTGGCAGACATGTGGGCATGAAATAACTGTATCTGCACTGCTGGATTAAACGTGGCATACTTGACTCAGCAATGACTTGGCAAATAAATTTAAAAAAACTTTCTTTTATTAGATATAAAGATTAGTGTATACTTGTAAACAGTTACATTTGAAAGGAAATTTGTCTTGCCATGAGTCATTATCAAACATAGAAATAGTATTATATCTTATTATTTGTTTTCCTACTCAAATCTCAAAATGTGAAAAGAAATTAGTGAATTTTACATATTAATCATTTTTTAGGTAGTAGAATAAAGTTATAAAATTTAATAGGAATTAATGTGATTTTCTTCAAGACATTATTATTGTTTTTTTTTGTTTCTGAACAATTAGTTAATATTTAGTTAGTGGTTTGAATCTGACAGTAACATCCAAGCTAGCAAGACGCCTTTCTCGAAACAGTGCCTTAAGGGAACAAACTCCACTTCATTTTCGCATGAGGAAAAGCTCAACACTCGAACCACTAATATTATGAAGGAAAACCTCTAAAGTTATCTTTGGTGAGCAGTTCTATTATGGTATAACACAGAGCAGTTCTATTATGGTATTACACAGAGTACAATGAAAGGTGTTTCAACTATCTTTTCAATTCCATATCATCATTGATTTAAAGTATTGAGTTTTAAGGGTCCTATCTTCATCCTCTTCTTGCAAAATGTCAAAAACATAATAGCCCTTTTCCCCTACATTGACCACACACACACAATTACTCATTCATTCACTCATATAATCCATTGCTTTCCTTGACTAAATTTTGAGTCAAACAAACACCACCAACAAGACTTAACAAATCAAGATCCATTTTAATAAAAGATCAAACAAATATATATATATATATATATATATATATATATATATATATATATATATATATATATATATATATATATATATATATATATATATTCCAAAACTGAAATCATATTTCAAAGGGCAAAAAAATAAAATAAACACTCATCAATTACAATTGTGATTGCAAATACCCCAATCTAGACCTCTTTTCTCCACCATAATTTAACTCCAAATTGAAGTTCATCATCAACTATATACAAAAACTCATTCACCATTAACAACATTTGTTTTCACCGAATCGTCCTCGTTAATTTGCATTTAGAAATAAAGATCGAATCCGTATAATTTAAACTACAAAGCTTCAAAAGTTCAGCTGATCGTTGTTTTAGCAACGGATCACAACCACTTTGAATTACAAGAAGCAGTTTTGCTGCAAGACCAACATCAACTGCAACCGATGCATATTCTTCAGGTGAAAGCTTGCAAATTGACCATAAAATTGATAAAGAAAGCTGTGTACAGCTTTCAGAAACCCTCATCATAACCCTAACCATATTTGGTATGGTATTTGAACAACTGCTTAATGCCAATTTACCTTCTTTTATACTCGAAACAGCTTCCAAAACATAAAGGGTTAATTCCAAACATTCGGGATTCAATTTCGGTAATAATTCGACTAATTGAGAGACTGCCCCAATACTAACGATCAATGATCTCACTTGTGTATGCGAACATATAGATTTGAGTAAAATTAAGCCTTGTAAATTCCCATTTGGGTGTCGTTTATCTTTAATTAATCTCATTAAACCCACCAATAAACTATGGCTTGATATAATTTCGACATCGAAATCGTCCTCCTCCATTAATGTTTGGATCAATTTCGTGCAATTGATCTTCGTTTCAATGGAACCCTCGTTTAACATATCGACAATTAACGAGAATTTTGCAGGTTCCGTAAGGTTCGATCTTGAAGATGAATCGAGATTCAAATGAACGAGAATTGAAATTACCTCGGAACCAATTGCATGAGATGTGTACGGACCTAATAAAGATATAAGAACACTAACTCCACCTTTTTCAACCACCGTCGTTCTCACGGTGGCGTGATTTGTAACAATTCGTCGGAGTTCTTTTAGCGATTGAACGCGAGTTTGACCTTTGAGTTTTTTTAGGGCGTCGAGAATTTCTGATGCAGTTCCTTGTACATCTTCTGATTTCTTCTTCATTTGCTGGTATTTTTGAGAAAACCATGTGTGAATTAGCTGGTGAAGGGTTTTGTTTGGGGTGACGGAATCATCCCAAAGCTCCTGCATAGTAGTTGGGCATGTGAAATGACCCATGCTGAACCATTTCAAGATGTTGGATCGTTCGTATGTTTGACCCGTACAGAGGGTAACCGGGTCTTCCATCGGGTCGAGTGAAATTGGGCAAATGAACACCGATGGAACATCAGGTAGATCTAATTCTTCAATCATTTGATTCAGATCCAATTTCTCAGCGAATCCACCACCAAACCCAATTCCGCCACCCAAAACGCCATCTTTGACAGCAGTTTCTAGATCTAGAACCTGGCCATTAACCCCATTTCTTCTTGCTGGGCACACAGGCATTTTCACAAACAGTTGGCAGACAAAAATGGTTTCCAAAAATGAAATGAATCAACAACATCAAAAAATTCCGTATTTCATTTCACAGTCACTCATTTGTTGCTTTCTCTCTCTCTCTTTCAATAGAGTCTGGTTCACTTTATCTGATTTATTTCCTTTTTCTTCGGTCAAAAGACTCAAAAATGGTAGAGAGAGAAAGAAATAAAGCATAACTGATAAAAATAATCAATTTCGCTAAAATCAAAGTGTTTAACGTCCTACTCAAAGCTTTAAAAGGTTTGAATCATCAAACCAATAGTAGAACAGTCAAATGAATAAATAATTAGTCCACATAAAGATCTACTATATGCTTTTTTAAAGTAGGGTTACGAATAAAAGAATCAAAAAGGGAATTTCCAATTTTCACATTAATTACAAAATTCAAAGAGGCCCAGATTGAAAGAACCTATAGAGTTTTGAGTCTTCAAAGGAATAAAAAAGTAAAAAATAAATTAGAAAATGGAGATTAAGAGAGACTGAGAGAGAATAATAACCTCCTGTTTGGAGCTCTTTGCTTTTGGGGTAATTGTTCTGTTTACACAGCGATAACGCAAAAAATGGAGATACCCGTTTACTTATTTTTCTTTTTTTGAGTTAAATTATAGGGAAATTTGCAAACCGGAGAGATGAAGAATAGGGCCGGTGAATAACCCATTTAAACCGGTGTCCACGTGACAATGCTACCACGTGTCGACTAGATGTTTCCGGTTCAGTTGGTTTTTCTATCAAGTTCGAAAACTTAACAGTACATTTACATAATTATCCCTAACCATGTGCCATTGCGCATCGGTCCAATTACGTCTTTAAATTTGTAGCACGCATCAGAAAAAAAGGACTTGCAATTTATTGCTTTTCTCAAAATATGAAGGTTATTGCTTTTTTTCATAAAAAACAAATATATTAACCCATTCGTATTTCTTATAGGGGTATGATAACATGCACTAAATGAACTTAGATATTTCTTTAAATAAAAATCATATTTAGGAAAGAGAATTAATTGGTTAAAGTTTCAAAGAGATGAAGATAATCAAAATTAATATTCTATTATATGTTCTCGAAATCATTTAAATTATTTTTCTCAAATTAAGCTACTATTTGATAGCATTTAAATGATTAGTATCTGAATGATGCAGAGCTCTGAATGATTCAGACTTCTCCTGACATCTATCCGATTAAGAGGCAGAATATGTTGAATTTTTTATTCAGATGCTAGTTAAGATGTCTTACCAAACGCTCTAAATCTGCCCGATTAAGAAGTTGACCTCTTAATTGAATCATTAAAAAGCTTACCAAACAGCACCTTAGTTCCTTCAAAATATTATTCATTTTTTTCTACAAAACTTTGAAACTAGGTAGATCGTAGAACTTACATTGTAACATATTGCCTTCGTCACTTATATCAGTTATCATTTTATTTTAGGGGTCAAAAGTTTATATAATATGGGAACTAATGAGGTTTAATGCAACCTGCCATATACGGACGAAGTATATGTTCCGGAAGAAAATGAGAATGGTGGAGGAGACGAACGCTCAGGGTCGCGAATCTCGACGACAGTTATCCAAGCGTGGAACAGGTATTGCGGAAAAGTAGCTTCGAGCTAAGGGCGCATTAAATGCGACCATGTTTCCAGGACGGCCTTGGCGTGAGCTCGTACCATTACATTGTGGGTAAAGGGCTTCGGTTTGACCTATTGTCCGGAAACCCCACGAAGGACCAGTCCGAAGAAGGACGCTCCCATTCTCCCGCCTTAGACGCTCCGGTTATAAATACATCCACATAACGATCGGCTAAGACATCCAAAACTTGGTACATTTATTACACATCTTACTCATTACTCGCATTCAATACGATCCATTAAATCACGACCTCACGTCATTAATATGATTACTAACTTGAGCGTCGGAATGTTCTCACGGGGAATCACCCGGGGAGCATCTGACTAAGGGTTTTAGGTTGATTTCAGGTTCTGCGTCAGGATTTTGTGAGGACGTTAACGTCCATCCAGACATCCAGAGAATCAGTTTTAACAGGTTCTAAACAAGATTTTTTATGGGTTCACTATTTACAAAAGTTTATAGAGATGGATACATCTAGCTTTTTCCTCTATCATGTTCATATTACAAAAATATCGTCCATATGTATTTTAATCTTTTGAAATTGCGTAACTAATGCCATAAACTTAGTATTCATTGATTTGTGAACAAGTATTCGTCAAATGTTAATTTTAAAGGAAATCCTACATGAAGAAAAAAGAATCATGAATTGTTTGAGAGTTACTCTGGTTTGTTTAGTATTAAATTAATAAAATCAGGGATAAACTAGTAATTGCAGGCGCCGCACGTGAGAAGCCAGTTGGATATGGTAGTCAAGTCTTCAACAGAAACACCGCACGAGGACCGGAGTTAGCCAGCCCGCCCGCACGAACCAAGGCCAGATTACGCATTTACGCATCTCAATGTGAAAGGTTTAAAATACTTTTGACCAAAACTTTCACTATGGCCCTTCAACTTTCATTATTTAAAATAAAACCGGACCAGTTTTCAAGAAATGAATATCAGTCACCTAGCCAAAACATGACAAGGGTTGCAAACTTTACGAGTATTCTAATAGTTGGTCTCAGGTTGAAAGTATAGTCAGACTAGCTCGACCTCGTCGCGATTTAAACCAAGAAAATTTAGGCTATTTTTCGTGTCAATTTCAAATAGCTTAGAAGTTGATTTGGCATTACACCCCTAATTACGAGTATTTAGCTATGTATTAATTCGTTTTGTTTACAAGTTAAAAAACACATGTATTTGAAACTAATGACCGAGTTTTACGTTA
Source organism: Calendula officinalis (assembly GCA_963853835.1). Lineage (NCBI taxonomy): Eukaryota > Viridiplantae > Streptophyta > Magnoliopsida > Asterales > Asteraceae > Calendula > Calendula officinalis. Next base: position 83,715,787 of record OY970822.1, on the reverse strand, counting down.
ACAATTATAAAAATTAATAGTTACTTTACAATTTTTTCAATTTAATATGTACAAAACTTACTAGATCTATGCCAAACGTATGTGTGTTGATAGTTTTAGAAATTTAATATACAAAATTTTATTTGTCAAAAAAAGTTGTCAAATGAGGATTCAACCGCAATTATACACTATATAAATTGTGTGCAAGAAAATGATACCAGATTCTATGGTTTTGATAAGGACAAAATTTGTGACCTGATGTTTAAAGTATCAGTAGGTGAGAAACGTTCATGGAGATCCATCATTTTTATGAAGTTTCAAGGGATAAATCTCAACCATTGATCAATAGGATCTAATGGTCAAGATTAATCACATATCACATATTTTATATATTGAGGGGTATTTTGGTCATTTTTAAAAAAATAAATTATTTTTTTTTTATTTTTTATTTAATTTTTTTTATTTTTTATTATGAAGGGGTATTTTGGTCATTCGGCACTTAAAAAATTTAATTTTTTTTATTTTTTATTTTGGTCATTCGGCACTTTATTTTGGTCAATCACATGTGATTTTAGTGTAATCACATGTGATTTAAATGTAAAATCACATGTGATTATCTATACTATCTATAAAGCATTTTGGACTACTAAACATAGCAATTCCTTAAACTTAAATTTAAGGAAATTTCCACTTTTAGTAACTTCTTCAACACCACAAAAATAAAAAATTGTTGCTTCCAGGATTCGAACAGAAGACCTCTTGTGAAATCTGACTGTGTGTTAACCAATTGCTCTAAATGACACTTTGTGTTTATCTCCAAAAAATAAACTACATATCACTTAAAATGCTCGCATTTTTTCCCTCTTTTATTTCTGTTACAATTTAATTTTCCGGAAACGTCTTGACTATTCAACACTTATTGACTAATACTAATTTTTCAGTACTAATTTTTCGGAATATACTTATCTATATCTATCTTACTCATTTCTAATTTGTTTAGGACTACTAAATATAGAATTATTTAAACTTAAACTTATTTCTACTTTTAGTAACCTCTTAAACACCACAAAAATAAAAAAATGTTGCTGATAGGATTCGAACACAAGACCTTTTGTGAGTACTGACTATTTGTTAACCAATTGCTCTAAATGACACTTTGTTTTATCCCAAAAAAAAACAAACTACATATCACTTAAGATGCTCGCATTTTTCCCTTTTTATTTCCGTTACAATTTAATTTTCAGGAAACGTTTTGACTATTCAACACTTATTGACTAATACTAATTTTTCGGAATATACTTATCTATATCTATATCTATCTTACTCATTTATAATGTGTTTAGGACTACTAAATATAGAATTACTTAAACTTAAACTTATTTCTACTTTTAGTAACCTCTTAAACACCAAAAAAATAAAAAAAAATGTTGTTGACATGATTCGTACACAAGACCTTTTGTGAGTATTGACTATGTGTTAACCGATTGATCTAAATGACACTTTGTTTAATCCCAACAACTAATATATATAACCTTTAACTTCAACATAACTAAAAGACCAATATTTAAAAAAAACGTCAGTTTCGGATTTAAGGAAACTTATGAGATGTTCACATAGATAAAACGGTTCATATTTAAAAAAAACGCCAATTTCGGATTTAAGGAACCTTATGAGATATATTTATTAATCTTTACAAAATTAAAATTAACATCACCCACCATCCGCGCGACCACAACCAGCAGCCACTATCGCTGCCGTCGTCACTACCCACTACTTGATCGCCGTCAAATTTAGTCACAGGGTACCCGCCGCCGCATTGCGCGGGTAACCTGCTAGTATATTTAATTACATTTGATGTTTTAGTTAAATCACATGTGATTTATAATGTAATCACATGTGATTCACTATGCAATTACATTATGTGTTATTAGTGAAAAATTAATAATTTTTTAGAAAATAACAATAAATAAATAATTTTTTTTTAAAAAAAATAAAAAATTTAAAGTAAAAAATAAAAATAAAAATTATATTTTTCAAAATGACCAAAATACCCCTCAATTAAAAATTAAAAAATAAAATAAAATAAATTTAGAATAAAAAATAAAATAATTTTTTTTTAGTGCCAAATGACCAAAATACCCCTCCATGTATAAAATATGTAATTAATCTTGACCATTAGATCATATTGATCAATGGTTGAGATTTGTTATTAGAGACTTTGTAAAAATCATGGAACTTCTTGAACGCAACTCATCACTAAGTAAGAATAAGTATTGTTATTAGAAACAATTTTAAAATTATAATTGTTAGGACCCGAATTGTAATTTACGTTGATAATTTATGAGACTATACTTGAAGATAAACTTCGATCTTATAAGTATGGAAGACGATTTTAATACCTCATAAAACATTTCAAACACAACGATTATTACTTTTAATATGTTATATAGTTTGATATAATAAATATATATTGTGGTGTTTGAACTTATTTACGAGTATATGATACTAAAATTACCTAGAAATATAGATCATGTTGGGGAGAAATTGGTCGTTTATTTGCATCATATCCATTGAGTTTGGTCAAAATGTAAAGTTTTATATACCCATGTCATGAAAGTGTCAGAAATAAAACAAATCGTCACTGTTGCGAGTATGGAGAAGTTTAGGGTTAAATATAAAAATATCTGGAAAATTGATATGTTGATAAAAGTTTGAAGTAGAGTGTTGTGTGGGTTTATGAGGTCAGTGTTTGTGTTCTTTTTCGGCAAATAATATAAAAAGTGATGTTGATAATGAAGCGTACAGACTGTCAAGAAATTAAAAAGAAAATGTATACGTTATTGGTATTATATTATAACGGATTATTCAATGTTTTTTTTAAAAGTTTACATTGTAAATAATTAAACTTAAATACAACAAAGAAAATTTTAATCACTGAAATTAATTAAATTTTATTTTTTTTATAATTTATTCCAATTAACAATACTATGAGTGAGGGGTATTGTGGCGTGCCACCTCCTTTTCTCATATGTGGCATGGTAAACTGGCGTCGACACAACACCATGCGCTGTGTGAAACTGTGAATGGCTCCCTGCGCGAGATTAGTAGCGCGGCTGACTTGAGTTAAAATGAAAATTTTAGTGTGTCCCAAATTAGTGTTTTTGTTTGAGTTTTGAGGGAAGAGATATTTGGAAGGTATGAACGTGAAATCTAATGATGACAAATAACTAAAATTTTGTGCTTGTGCCTCAAGATTATTAATATAGGATTAAATTACAGGATTAAATTATTAATTATAGTGATCCCTTAGTCCTTACCCATATGATTAAGTCATATAAAAATTTGATAAAATAATATGAAAAGAGAGAATTATTAAATTACATATGTTATGTTTATGTGATTAGTTTTGTAAAGTATGGAGATGTACTAAGAGGGTGTTTGGAAAGCATTTTGAAAAGTGTTTATTGACTTATTAGCTTTCTAAAAAGTCAATAAGTTAATAAGTTGTTTGTGTAATATAAAAAATGTTTTTTAAATGACGTTTTGATAATTGTTTTTAAAAAGTAAAGGACCCCTTAATTTTCAACCAACTTTTCACTAAAAGTAAGCCAGTAAGTCAAAAGCTAAGGCAAACATTATTTTTGAAACTATTTTTCAAAATTAAAAAGTCAATAAGCACTTTTAGCTAAAAGCACTTTTAGAGCTCAAAAAGCTTATCCAAACATACCCTAAGCATATTTAATATTTTCCTTAATAATATTCGGGTGGATATATTAGTAATTATAAATGCTAACTCAAAACAACTTATTGCATCTAGATAATGCAATAAATTATTTAAAAAAGCTAATCCAAACACCCTTAACATTTCATTCATTGGTTAAGAACTTAAACAGACATCATGAAGGACCTTATGTGTAATGTGTTCCCTCCAAGTTGGGTGAGAAAGTTCAAAATTGGGGAACAAATCAATTGATTTGTTACAATCAAATATTTAAAATCACAGAAATGAATGCTGGCATTTAATTTAAGAATAAAGATCACTGATTTCATGTATGAGATTTCTATGCATTTGATATGGTTAATAAATGTTAATGATGTTGGGCCATTGTAACAGTCAAGTGGTCCAGTCCAACCCAGTTATGGCTCTTCGTTTTGGTCAATTTATTTATCGTTCAGCAATAATAAATTAACAATAGAATTAACAAATTAACAAACAAAATTAGCAAAACTAATTAAAAATAATAATAAAATTCGGGAGCTTCTAGTCAACAAGCAGAAATCCTCTTTCGAAGCTCTTAAACCGAAAAATCACCAACTTCATCTCTTATTCTCAATGTTCTTTCATGAAACCATACTTGGGGAAATAAATTATTTATCATGTTAATACTTGATACTTCTTTTGTAGGTATTGCAACAATATGATTCAGATTCAAGACTTTAGATTATCATAAATGAAGTTAAAACGTTTTGTTTAATGTATAATAGGTGTTTTATTGATGTTTAATAACTTTACTTTAATCATACGAGTTATCATAACTTATTGGGTCGGTTTTCAAGTTAGTTTTTTTAAACTCAACCTCGATGAGCCCAATCAATAAGATCCCTAACCGGCCCGACAACCTGATAGAGTGATAGACATCCCTAGTGTTATTTTACGCAATATGTGTTACAAGAAGCTATCTTCTCAAAATGACAATTGTTAGGAATATTTCTATAATATTCATTATTGATTTGATGTGTCAAAACTTATAAAGTACAAGGACCTAAATTGAAGATATGGAAGTTCAAATTCAAATAAAGATTTAGGAGATAATCATTAATGTAAAAAGATATAGTATATCTTCATTAGTTTAAAAGATTTAGTTATTATCTTTTCCTTGTAAGTCTTAGGTTTTCTAGTATATAAAGAAACCTAATGACATAGAATTAGATGTTCTTGTAACCCACGTTTTAACGTGTTTTGTGTGTAAAACCTAAGCCTCAAGATCGTTTGATCTTGTTTAACGAAGAACCGTTCTATGTATTTATATATAGAATTGAGGCTTTTAATGATGAAAACTTGTTTAGCTATACATATATGTTCAACTAATTCCGCAATTTTGTTATTCGTATATGCTTATTCCAGATAAGAACTAACTATTCTTGAGCCTAAAGATCAACGTTTATGAAGAGTTGTTCAGAACTCAGCAATTGGTATCAGAGCACGGTGGCTCAGATCTGGAATGAAACAAGGATGGTTCGATGATCACAAGAAAAATCAAGCATATTTTTTGAAGATATCACCGTTTTCTATCAAGTCAAAGAAATCTATATATCATTTTTTTTGGTGGAAAAACAACTTAAATAATTCACATATTTTTGGTCGCACATCTAAAAAAAATCTTCTCAGGATCGATGGCACAGAAGTTGCAGTTTATCAAATATTATTTTGGGAGTTAAAACTCATTATTTAATATTTTAAAAGGTTAAAAATCCTTGTCAGGATCGATTAACTATGAAGAGTTAATAAACACCTTTAGATCTAATTGATGATAGAAGTTATAGCGGATTAACACTATATCAATATGATTAAGAACGATGAACTGTAAGAACAATATGCGAAAATATTAAGAACACAGTTTCACAAAAAGCTTCAATGTATATTATCGATTAACAATACACACGTACGTTTACAATTCGTAAGGAACTATTTATAATAGTCCTTGAAGCTAAACTATTTACCCTAATTATTCTAGGACTTGATTTACATCGAATAATAAAAGATATACATTGAATTACATTCTATAACTAATTCTACGAAGATCTTGGACTTGATATGCTTCCAAAACGTATACCAGTAGTAATCTGCAATCACCAGTAATAAATTTGCATCGTCAGTAGTAAGTCTGGTGATCAGTAGTAAGTCCAAAACCAACGTCAGTAGTAATTACTATGATCAGTAGTATCTTCATTGTATGCATGATCAGTAGTAAGTTAGTCATAGTCTTCACCAATATCAACTCATCAGTAGTAATTGGTTCTCCCCCATCAGTATCAACCATGGTATTCATCAGTAGTAAACATGATCAGTACTAACTGCAGCATCAGTAATAAGTTGATCTGTGATCTTGTTCCAACAATCTCCCCCTAAACTTATTGATTCTCTTTCAATCACATAAGTTTCTTTTGTTCTTCCTCTTCCCTATTTCTTTTCTCTAGGGTTCTTTGATTTTGTTGATGTCTTTGTGCAATGATGTATTTGTTGTTTCTCTTTGTAAAATAAGTTAATTTGTTCTGGAACATAACAGCATCATATGGCTTCATCATTGTGTTAGTGAATATCTGATACATAGTCTTTTCAGAATGTGGATATTCTTTTTCATATAAGTAGAGCTCACACCTTTTGCCTGATTTTTCAAAGAAGTACATATTTGCAGTTGGAATTACATTCCAAGCATAAACATTTCCTGGATCTGTAAATTGTTCTGGGTAGTTATCTGGATAAAATGCAGCATCTATCATTCTTGTTAAGTATCCAGCACCAGATTCTTTCCAAGATTTCTTTGACATCCTTGGTTTTCCAATGATTAGGAGTTTAATAACATCACTTCTTGAGCAGGATCCAATCAATGGTAACCATCGAGTAAATCTTTGTACAACTTTGTCTTCCCTTACAATTTCTATAACATTGTTAGGCATAACTCTCCAATTGATGATTGGATTGTTCTGCAAGGGAGCAACAGGTACTTCAAGAACAGGAATGATTTGTTCTGTTTTTGATTTCTTTTTAGTACTCTGTTCTTGAGTAACAGCCTTTCTCTTCTTTGATTGGGGAGTTGAGGATTCACCATTAGTTGATATACTACCAGCTTTAACTAAACTTGGACTGATTGGAATTAAGGCTTTTGATTTCTTTTCTTCTTTTGCTTCTTGTTCAACCAAATCTTTTTTCTTGACAGCACAGTATTTTTCAATAATAGTCATCATCTTTATTCTGCCAAAGGACTTTGCACTGTGCCCTTTTGTTTTCAAATATTCAATCATATTGGTCTTCTGTTCAAATACATCATCAGTTAATTCACTTTTAGTTCTCTTGCATTCAAATACCAGATCTTCAAGACATTTAATATGTTCTTCTTCAACTTTTCTAAGCCTCTTGAATTCTGCTTTTTGAGCTTCTATCTGAATGTCTTCTATTTGAACAGGTACTTGAACAGGAATTTCATTTTGAGCCTTCTTTTTCTTCTCCTCAAGAGCTTGATACATAGCTACTTTTTCTAAATATCTCTTGTGCTTCACCTTCCATTTAGACTGTTTATCAGCTCTGACAAGATTTATCTTGTTTACCATGTAATGACCAAGTGCTCTGTTAGGGTAATCTTCATCATAAATTTCTTTACCCTTTCTAATATAAGCTGAAGGTGGAGGTGGAATATATTTCATATCAGGCACACCACTGATTATTATTGAAGGAGAAAATAATGCAAGTTCATTTTGTTGAAGTATTTTTGGATGTGGAGGAAGTGAGCACTCATCAACTTCAAACCAGTTCACATTATCATCAATGTCAGGTATGATAAGCGGTTGATCAGGTGTAGGTGGTTTGGTGATGATTTCAAAACGTTCTCTTTCAATTAGCTCTGGGAGCTTTAGATCTTCCTCTTCAGTAGTAACCAAGGTAGTTACTACTGGTGTTACTTCAGGAGTTACTAATGATAGGGCATCAGTAGTGTTTGGTGCAATGATTTCCTCTTGTGGATTTACTACTGCTATGATATCAGTAGTGAGAGTTACTACTGGTATTTCTGTATGTTCATCAGTAGCAGGCACATCAGTAGTATCCATGTTTTCTGGGCCTTCAACATTTTCCTGGCCTTCATCAACTTTAGTTTCTTTAAGATTGAGGAGAGAGGTTGCTGCTGCTGCAATTGATTCATCAATCATGGTTTGAATGTTGTCCTTCTCCCCCTTAGTGAGCTCAACTGGTGGAGCCTCACTATTTTCAATCTTCTTTTTCAATCTTCTTATAATTTTGGTTTGTTGATGAAGCCTGTGCTCATACATTCTCATCCTTTTGTTGATGGTATTAATGTGCTTTTTCATTACAGTCATTGTTTTTCCTTGATTGGTGAGATACTTAAGGCAGTCTTGTACAGTGGATTCAAGGTATCCCAACCTATCCGTCAATTGAGTTTGTTTAATACTGCCCTCACTCCATCTAGCAAGATCATCGGGCTCACTGACAGGTACATTGGCTTTAAGGTTTTCCATCCTATCCGTCAATTCATCAGTTTCAGGTCTACCCTCATCACTTCTAGGTGATGAAATGGGTTGTTTGGACACCCTCTTCTTCCTAGAAGAAGCAGTAGTGCCCCCCATTTTGGTTTTTTGGCACCGGGGTCCTCTAAGTAATTCCTCAAAAGAGTCATCACTCAGAGTTGCCGAGGTCTGGGTCTTAGTGATGTTTTCACTGTCCTGTGCACCCACCTTTGGGGCATCAGTAGTGAAAGCCCTCGCCTCATGTCCTCTCTCCTCCTTGGAGGACAACTCTTGGAGCCTGGGGTTTGACTCAATTTGTCCCATGGTGTCCTTGAAAGAAGTTTTCTTTCTTTTATAAATTGTGGATATATTTTGGGTTACATTGGGCAGGTCTTCCACAGAGTGAAGAGTAGCACTCTGAGGATTTATTTCAAGTTCCTGGGACACATTCAGGACTTCTATATGTGTGGGTGATTGAGTGACTATTTGGGGTGGTGTTTGGGCTGCATTTGGGGGTGATGGAGTGGGTTGAGGTTCAATATGGATTGTATCTATGATTGAACCCTCTCCAAGTTGTGGTTGATCTTTGATCATGTTAGGAAACAAAGGGGTTTCCTTGCCCGAAAATTTAAACTGTTTTCTCATATTAGAGAAAACTTTCTTGTTCAACTCAGGAATTATAAAAATGTTTTTGGGAGTTGACAAGTTTTGTAATTCACAGTTTAATATATGTTGAAGAAATCTGGGATACATTAAAAATTTTGAAGCACTAAGATTTCCCAACATACCTTCAAAAATCATATTTGAAAAATTAAATATCTGGTCTGTGCATAAACAAACAACAGCAGATGCTATTGATTTGTTAAACTCATTCCAGGTACTTCTTTTAGGAGAAACACAATGTTGAATGTTATGTACAAGAAATTTCCATTGTGGGGAGAGAAGACCTTTTTGAAAAGTGACTATGTCAAGTCTTCCCTCATATCCCATTTTATTTAAAATTTCAACAATGTGTTCCTTCGGAAGAGAAAACATACATGCATCATCATGTAGTTGTAGATGGTGTCGAATAGATTGTTCAGTTATTGTGACCGTTTTGCCATCTACTGTTGATTTGATCATAGACATAGTTGATCCTTCTGTTCTTTCAGCATTAGTCCAGAAATCAACCAAATGTTGTTGATATGCTTTTGGTTTGACAGTTAAAGCAAACTTTATATAAGAATTTTTCAAGAAATTGACTATTGGACGAAAATCTTTTGTTCCGTCTGGATTCTTTAAGAATGCACACATGTTGTGAAACTCAGAGTATTTGAGTGTTGTTTGAACATCGAGAGATTGTAGAGTTGCCATTGTTGTTGATTTTGAGAAATACGTATGAATTGTGTTACTGATGAAGGGTTTTTGATCGTAAGTTAGGGTTTATCGAGAGGATTTAGCAAATCGAAGTGAAGATAATGCTAAACTAATCGACTTCTGCTATTTATATCTTACGATTTATCCTGCAAAAATACGAAATTGCCCTTCGAATCATAACACAACGGTTATTTTCATGGGGGTTAGTTTGGTAAAATGATAGTTGAAAGACCAGTAGTAAATTAGATACCAGTAAGAAAACGTCAGTAGTATCTACGAACATCAGTAGTAACTAAGGATTTTGACATCAGTAGTAACTATAGACATCAATAGAAACCACTAGCACACAAGACCAGTAGTATATGTGGATACCAGTAGTACTGACTTACCAGTAGTATTTTTGTAAACCTAATACACACCAGTAGTATTGACCTACCAGTAGTATTTTGTGCACAAGCCTACATACCAGTAAACAGACTTACCAGTAGTAAAACACTTAAACAGATAAATAACTTTTTACAACAAAAACTTTACACATGATTTTGAGTGAGAAATTAATTTATTAAAATCATTCCAATACTGCTAACCAGAAGTTGAATCTTTCTACATCAAATGCTTTTGTAAAAAGATCTGCTAATTGATCATCAGTATGAATTTTAACTACTTTGATTAACTTCTTTTCATTGCAATCTCTTATAAAGTGAAATCTTATTTCAATGTGTTTAGTTTTAGAGTGTTTTACTGGATTGTTCACAATACTAATAGCACTTTGATTATTAATAAAAATGAGAGTTTTAAGGATAGAGATACCAAAGTCTAGAAGCTGGTTTTGAATCCAGAGTACTTGAGCACAACAAGCAGATGCAGCTACATACTCTGCTTCAGCAGTTGATGTTGATACATTTGTTTGTTTCTTGCATTGCCATGACACTAGTCTTGATCCAAAGAATTGACATCCACCCGTAGTGGACTTTCTATCTTGACATTCACCTCCATAGTCACTATCTGTGTAGGCTATGAGTTCAAAGGGTGAATCATGTGGATACCATAGACCAAGTGATGGTTTGCCTTTCAAGTATCTGATTATTCTTTTGACAGTCTGCAAGTGTAGTTCTTTAGGTCTGGCTTGATATCTTGCACACACACAAACACTGTACATAATGTCAGGTCTTGATGCAGTTAAGTACATCAAAGAGCCTATCATTGATCTATATAAGTGTTCATCTACATCCTCCCCCTCAGCATCAGGATGTAGGTGTTTGTGTGTTTCCATTGGTGTACTTGCACTTTTGCAGTCTTTCATATCAAACTTCTACAAGATGTCTTTAACATATTTTGATTGGTTTATCAAAATGCCATCTGTTCTTTGATTTACTTGGAGTCCAAGGAAGAAGTTCATTGGACCCATGGAGCTCATCTTGAATTTGATTTGCATGAGATTTTCAAACTCTTTACATAATGCATCATTTGTTGAACCAAATATGATATCATCTACATAAATTTGCACCAGTAGTATATCATTCTTGACTTCTTCCTTACAACCGAAGAAATTCCTTATCAACCTGATAGAGTGATAGACATCCCTAGTGTTATTTTACGCAATATGTGTTACAAGAAGCTATCTTCTCAAAATGACAATTATAAATGTTCGATTAAGTGGTCAACTTTCTTCTTTATTAGATTATAACAATAATCCACACTAATCAAAAGTTAAAACATATGATTAATGCAATTGGAATGCCCTTTACTATTTCCTAGCCCCTTAAAATCTCTAACGAATTCCTCATTTGGTAGAAATAAACGAATAGAAGGACCATCTCTGTGAAGCTTTAAATCATTGGACCAGCTTTATGTGAATGCAAACACGAGTACGATCTTTGTAAAACAGGACGATAATTAATTATATCTAAGGTTTCCGTAGGCTTAAATACGCAAACATTAGCTGGTAAAAAACCCGCATACTTATATAATTGGATCACTGACCGTCATTATGTACTGAATTACTATACAATTTTGTTTTTTTTATTTTGGTACCATATAAAAGATGCAATGAGATTGATTATCTTCATGACTGGTACTACTACAAATCCTCCATAGCTGTCCCTTAAAAGATAGAAACTTATAATAGTTACATTATGAACAATTTGGTCAGTAATGAATCTGATATAAAGTGTTTAAAAAAACAAATTTATCAAAAAGCTCTCGTAGCTCAGTTGGTTAGAGCACCCGTTTAGTAAGCGGGAGGTCTTGAGTTCGACTCTCAACGAGAGCATATTTAGTTTAATAGATTATCTTTTATATATCATTTTCTACTAATTATGTTAAGACTCTTAGGGTGAGCAGAAAAAGAGGTCTTGAGTTCGACTCTCAACGAGAGCATATTTAGTTTAATAGATTATCTTTTATATATCATTTTCTACTAATTATGTTAAGACTCTTAGGGTGAGCAGAAAAAGAGGGTAACCGGAATCGAAACCAGAACCATCTCGAAACCGGAGGTTCCAGACCCGGAACCTGCTAAGAGGTTCCGGTTCCTAAAATCATGGAACTGCCCTAAGAGGTTCCCGTTCTGGTTCTCAAAATTAAGGAACCTGGAACCGGGTAATCGGAACCTGCCCTGGAACCGGTGGTTCCGGATCCTAAAATTTAGGAACCTGCCTTCCAGGTTCCAGTTCCTATATCTCAAGAACCTGCGGTTCCGATTCTGGTTCCGGTTCCAGTGGCAAGTACCCTGTTATGCTCACCCCTAAAGACTCATGACAATTTTCCCGGATTTTGTAAATGTTATTATATTTTATATACATGAATTTATTAATTATCTTTATTTCTGCTAATTATGATGTTTACTTTCAGCTAATAGTGAATTTAGAGTGAGTCTAATAATAAGTATTATAGGTCATGTTTGGTACAAAGAAATAAATAAGAGAAATATAAAAGATTTCATTTCTCTTGTTTGGTAGGTAGAGAAATGAAAAATATGGATAATGTTGTAAACCAATTAGCTCAACTTAACAAGGATCATAACAACCTTCTCATTAGATATAGAATCATGATACAAGAACATAACATAGAAGAGATACATGAGATAGATACAACGAATACAATAGGTGACACCCATATATATAGGGTATGTAATGGTTGTAGACTTTATGTACATAAAGTCTACTTATGAATAGGATTAAGTATTACATAATGTCCACTAATGAAAGTGATAAATGTAATCAACCATTCATCTTCATATGAGTTACAACACTCCCACTTGATTGTTTAGATTTACGTCGAATCATAGTTGTACTTCTTCGTCTTGTATCTTCAGATAATTCATCAGACATTTGCCTCGTTAAAAACCTTGTCAGAGAAAACCCTTTGGGACAAAAACTCTGGTCGAAGGACAAAAGAGTACGTTCTAGATGTCTTGAGAGAGGTAATGAACCATATACATTGTGCCTCATTAAAACCTTGTTTAGAGAAAACTCAGTGGGACAAAAACTCTAAAGAAGGACAAAGAGTGCACAATGGTTAATAAGTATTGTATCTTCAGACAATCCATAAAGCATTCGCCTCATTAAAAACCTTGTCAGAGAAAACCCTTTAGGACAAAACTCCAGCTGAAGGACAAAAGAGTACGATCTAGATGTCTTGAGTCATATAAGGAACCATATATGATATGCCTCATTAAAACCTTGTTTAGAGAAAACCCAGTGGGATAAAAACTCTAACTAAGGACAAAAGAGTGCACAATGGTTAATAAGTATTCAACTAGATACTCCCCTTGACTTCAACAACTCTAAGTGAGAATAGGGTATTGTTAGTGTCTCATTAAAAACTTTGTCAAGGTATACCCAATGAGACAAAACCCTTGAACTAAAGGAAAAAGAGTACACAAGCATTCGCCAGGATGCTTCCCCTCACATGCACTAAATAGGGTGCAAAGCATACGTCAAGATGCAATCATTATTCTCACTCAACAGGGTGCAAAACATACGTCAGGATGCAATCATTATATACACTTAACAAGGTGCAAGGCATACGTCAGGATGCAATCATTATATGCACTCAACATGGTGCAAGGCATACGTCCGGATGCAATCATTATATGCACTCAACAGGGTGCAAGGCATACATCAGGATGCAATCATTATTCGCACACAACTGGGTGCATGATATATGGAATTTAGGTTGCTCAAAGACTTTCCTATGTCAAATAGCTTTGACATGTTTTGGAACGAATACTTTGGCGGTGACTTGGTGAACAAGTTCGCATGATTCTTATCTAACGAATCCATTGGACTAGCTTTGGAGGGATTCCTCATTGGTACCCTTGGTTTCGTCCGTCATCATCTCCAACGAATCCATAATAATCAAAGGCAACTAGGGTATGAATTCTTCATCTATTCTCTTTGATTTTGCTTGTAGTTTAATTGTGTCATTCAATATTTGATCCGTTTATGGTGATTAAACTTTTCCGCTGCGTTTTATTACTTGTAATAACCGAAAATCACCATTAGTGGTATCACGAGTCATTATATTGACGATATAATTAACTAGTTTTTGTAAAAAGTAGCAAAAAACCGACTTTTTTGGTCTTTTTTTATTACCGATCGGCCAAAATAAGAACCCTAGGGTTCTTTATTTTTTTCAAAATTTTTAAAAGCCAAGGTTAAAAATATGATTTTTCGGAACCCTACATGCTACTTGTTACAATAACAACATCAAAAAATTAATCTAGTTATTGTATTTTTTGATTATTTGGCTTGGATTTACTTTTTAATTTCGGTTTTTTTTTATATGGCAAAACATGTATTTTTGCCATATCCCAAGCCAAAGCCTTGTCAATTGTTTCTTGTTTGTGCAAACCGATGAAAAATCTAGACCGTTTTGTGATTGAATGTGATTGTGTATGTGTTTGGTTGTTTTGGAAAAAGCCGTGTTTTTTGGCTTAATTGTTGTAATTGTTTCATTTTTTTTTCTTTTCTTTTTGGTGCCATTTTTGGTCGTTTAGACACAAACATTAAAAACATCCGAATCTTTGATCATCTATGATTACTAGTTAATCATTGATGATTAATCTTTAATCTAAAAATGTTTTGAGATTAAACAAAGTTTAAATACGATTTAAAACTTAAACCTTAATAATCGTTAAAAGTTTTTACCGTTTATTAAACGACTTATGAAGTGGTATGAATGAAGTACACGATTCATTCATATCTTAATAAAAATTTTATTTTAAAATTTTCATACCTAAAATTTAAGTCATGCCGTCCAATTGGTTGAAATCACTTGCTTCTACTTTTGAATTCACGTTAGACGTGGTTTGAATTTAGATCCGAGGTCATTATCCTCTACGCGTGAGACCTAGATCTATTTTGACATGATTTTACATTGGATGACTTAATCGAGTTAACGGTGAGACCTTGACATGAGACGAAGATGCGACAAACATGCCACTTGACCCTAGATGCTTGTTCACTAGGTGCCATGAAGTCTCATACCTCTAAGAATTGCACTTGTAATGCAATTGTTGATCGTCACCTACCTATTGGATCTATCATCACTAGCAGATCAACTGATGCAGTGATAGAAGCTCAATGGGATCTTAGCTTTTAATTAAAATTAATTGGGTAGTTAATTTATTAAAAGAAATTATTAGTGAAAATACTAATTAATGAACTTTGTAATTTTGTAGATGACTTCAAACAATCAAACCCTAACACACACCACCATTCGTTCCGTTCTCGAAAAAGAGAAACTTGATGGAACGAATTTTGTGGACTGGGCTCGTAACCTAATGATTTTCCTTAGGGCCGAGCACAAGTACCACCATTTGGAAGAGGCGCTGCCCCTTGCCCCCGCTACTACTGCCACTGATGCTGCTCGTGCGGCCTATACAAAAAGGTTTAACGAACAACAAGAAGTCGCTGCTCTCATGCTAGTGAGCATGACTCCTGAGAACCAAAAGAATCTCGAGGACCTCACTGCATTTGATATGATGCATGACCTAAAAGTCATGTATCAAAAGCAAGCCGAGCAGGAACTCTTTGACACTGTCAAAACTTTCCACGCTTGCAAGCAAGAGGAGGGTCAGTCTGTTAGCTCTTATCTTTTGAAGATGAAGAGCTATTTAGACCAAATGGAGAAACTTGGTTACCCCATGCCTCATATCCTTGGGATTAGCTTGATCCTAACTTCCCTCAACTAGGATTTTGCACCGATTGTCATGACTTATCATATGCATAGTATGGGGAAGACTTTCGCCGAATTACATGCTATGCTGAAACAAACGGAATCTGGGCTACCTAAGAAAACTCATGCCCCTGTTGTCCTTCCTATAAGGCAAGGTAAGATCCAAAAACCAAAACCGCGAGTAGTTGCTAAGGTCCAAGGCAAGGGTAAGCAAGTTTACAAACCCAAGCCAAAGGTTCCTCCACCTACTAAAAAGGAGCACCCTGCTAAGGAGCTTGCTTGCCATCACTGTGGTGAAATAGGCCACTGGAGGAAGAACTGTCCTGCCTACCTGGCAGAGTTGATGAAGAACAAAGCCCACAAGGTTGGCACATCAGGTATCTTCACAATAGAACTATATGCTTTCCCTAATAAATCTTGGGTATATGACACTGGTTGTGGAACTCACATTTGTAATACCATGCAGGGTCTAAGGGGAAGTAGAAAGCTAAACCATGGAGCTTTGGATTTGTACGTGGGCAATGGAATGCGTGCACCGGTCGAATCTATTGGAAGCTATGATTTAATCCTTCCTAGTGGTTTAATTATTGTACTAGACAATTGTCACTATGCACCTAGTATTAGATATAGAAAGATTAGAAAACATTGATTCTTTGCAAAAACTTAAATTAAAATGGGACGTGGAGGGGGATGAAAATTCTTTTTTTTTCACAGAATTTTGAAACAAAGAAGAAGAAGTCAAATTGAAGGGTGTGATGGAAGACGGTGATTGGCATACAAACCCTATTATTGTTAAATCAACGTTTTTCGAGTATTATAAGTCTAAATTTCAGGCTATAAATACGACCGTCCCAATTATTGATGATGGTCGGTTTATGAGACTTAATCACCCTCAAGTCGTGGGGCTGGAAAAATTATGTTCTATGGACGAGCTTAAAGTCGTGGTGTGGAGTTGTGGAAGTGACAAAACTCCGGGTCCGGACGGGTTTAATTTTAGATTCGTCAAAAAGTTTTGGGACCTTTTAAAAGACGATTTATGGGCCATGGTCAATGAGTTTTTAAATTCGGGTCGAATCCCTAAAGGGTGTAATGCTTCTTTCATCACTTTAATCCCAAAGGTTAGTAACCCCACTTTGGTAAAAGACTACATGCCTATATCTCTTATTGGTTTACAATATAATATCACTGCAAAGCTATTAGCTTTGCGGTTAGCTAAAGTTGTTTATTATGTGGTGAGTAAACAGCAATCCGCTTTTATTAAAGGAAGGCAAATTCTTGACGGGCCTCTTATGGTCAATGAAATTATAGAATGGTACAAAAAGAAAAAAAAACAAGCTTCTCATTTTTAAAGTTGATTTTGAGAAAGCTTTTGATTCGCTGAGTTGGGAGTATTTAGATATAATTATGTCTAAAATGGGGTTCGGTGATAAGTGGCGGATGTGGATAAAATCGTGTCTATCTTCGGCGACACTTTCGGTTTTGGTCAATGGCAGTCCTACGATTGAGTTCTCTATGTTTAGAGGATTACGCCAAGGTGATCCGCTTTCTCCATTCTTATTTATTATTGCCATGGAAGGTATGCATTTATTAATTCAGAATGCAGTGGAGGATCATCGGCTAAAAGGGACCTCAATCGGTCCTTCAAATTTAAATATTTCCCATTTTTTTATGCCGATGATGTAATGTGGTTACGGAATGGAACGCCGATGATGTGGATACAATGATCCAAATTTTTAATGAGTTCTATAATATGTCCGGGCTAAAGATAAATGTTCACAAATCTAGTTTATATGGTGTGGGGTTGAACACGGTTGATATTGAGGCCATGGCCTCGCGAACAGGTTGTGCTGCAGGTTCTCTTCCGTGTCGTTATCTTGGTTTCTTAACAGGTGGAAATATGACTCGGAAAGGTAATTGGGATGGTATTATTGATGCTTTCAGTCAACATTTATCAAACTGGAAAGTGAAAATGTTGTCTATTGGTGGCCGTCTAACCCTCATTAAAAGCGTCCTATGAAGTGTCGGTATTTATTGGAGGTCTTTATTTCGTGTTCCAGAATCTATAATTAACAAGATGGAACGGATGCGGGCAAGGTTCTTTTGGGGTTGTCACGAACAAGAAAATAAATTAAGTTGGGTTTCGTGGAAGAACACCCTTGCTGCCAAAGAAAAAGGTGGCCTAGACATAGCAAGCCTTAAAGCACTTAATTTGGCACTTCTTCTTAAGTGGCGATGGAGATTTTATAAGGAGCCAAATTCATTGTGGTGTCAAGTTGTTAAAGCAATGTATGGTGACGACAGGGGGTTTGCTCGCAATAGTTCGGTTCGTGTTTTTAATGGTACTTGGTCTCGCATTATAGGCACCGTTAATTATCTACACGATAACAATATCATTTATCATAATGGTATTAGATACGATCTTGTGAGTGGTGATAAGTTGAAATTTTGGACTGATATTTGGGTTGATAATTCAGCTCTTTCTGTTAATTTTAATCGCATCTTTCGGTTGGATTTGGAAAATGAAAGTTTGGTGAATCCGAAATGGAGTGAAGATGGTTGGATTTGGAATTGGAGAAGACAGTTACGTGGAGGCGTAGAAAGGGAGCAATTTGAAAACCTTATCTTGCTGCTTGGTAACGTTAATATTGGTGAAGGGAATGATAAATTAGTTTGGTCTTTAGATTCTCACGGAGTTTACGGTTGCAGGGGCTCGTAGAAGTATTGATAATATTATTCATCCGGGCATTGCTTGCAGAACGAATTGGTGTAAAATTCTTCCAATTAAAGTTAATATTTTTATGTGGAGGCTCTCTATGGATCGGTTGCCGACTAGACAAAATCTTTCGAGAAGAGGTTTCGAAATCCCTTCCATTTATTGCCCGAACTGTCAAGGTAATATGGAGTCTTCGAGTCACTTGTTTTTTGGTTGTGTTCTTGCCAAACAGGTGTGGTCTAAGGTTTGTAGGTGGTGTGAGCTAGAATATGAGGATGTTGGCGGGACTCTTCAAGATTTTTGGGTCTTTATTGAGAACATGTCGAATGGTAATAACAGGAAGGTGGTTTTTCAAGTGATTGGGTCGACTACATGCTGGTTGATATGGAGATATAGGAACTCGTTATTTGATAATGGTAGATTTAAAAAGTTGGAGTTTTTTTTATAGTGTTCGGTTGTTTTCTTTTCGTGGTTATCTCATCGATATCATAAGTTTAAGATTTCATGGGATAATTGGTTAAAAAAAACCCTTTGTATTGTAATTTTTCTTAATCTAGCATTTTGCTAGATTCAAGGTTCTAATGGTAGTGTGGAGGTCCTCGGGCGGGTGATGGCAATGCCGAAGCTCGACCCGTTACCTTCTTTTTTGCTGGCTAAAAAAAACCTAGTATTACTAGGGGTATAGTTTCGCTTTCATGTTTGTGGAATAATAGTTTTATTCACACTTTTACGAATTATGGTATTTCAGTTTCGAAGGATAATATTTTTTATTTTAATGCTATTCCTCGTGATGGTATTTTTGAGATTGACATGCATAATCGTGTAACAACCAGCAGTTCTATTTATACATGTAGCAATAAGAAATCCAAGAAGAACTTGGATTCTACTTACCTATGGCATTGTCGCCTTTGCCACGTTAACAAGAAACGCGTTTTAAAACTACAAAACGATGGACTTATAAAATCAGATGATTCTGAATCATTTGATAAATGTGTTTCTTGTATATCTGGAAAGATGGCGCGCAAGCCTTTCTCCCATGTAGGCGAAAGGGCCAATGATCTACTTGGACTCATACATACTGATGTATGTGGCCCATTTAGAACTAGGACTAGGGAAGGTGCTACCTACTTCATTACTTTCACTGACGACTTTAGTTGTTATGGTTATGTTTACTTGATTAATCATAAACATGAAACCTTTGAAACGTTCAAAGTTTTCCAAAATGAAGTAGAAAATCAACTCGGCAAGAAGATAAAAGCTCTCCGTTCTGATCGAGGAGGAGAGTACATGAGCCATGAGTTTCAAGACCATCTAAAGAAATGTGGGATTGTCTCGCAATTCACTCTCCTTATACACCATAGCATTATGGCGTATCAGAAAGGAGAAATCGCACCTTGCTTGACATGGTCTGATCGATAATGAGTCCTACCATTCTGCCTCTATCTTTTTGGGGTTATGCACTCAAATCGGCTGCTCGAATACTGAATATGGTTCCCACCAAGAAGGTTGAAAAGACACCATATGAGATATGGCATGGGAAAGTCCCTAACTTGTCTTACTTGAAGGTCTAGGGTTGTGAGGCTCTCGTGAAATGAGACACACCGAACAAACTTGAACCCAGAGCTGTCAAGTGCATCTTTGAGGAAATGATGGGTTACTATTTCTACTACCCACCTGAGCAAAAGGTAATTATTGCTCGTTATGCTGAGTTTCTTGAGAGCAATCTCTTTTCACAAGAAGCAAGTGGAGTACAATCGACTTTGACGAGATTCCAAGCAATGAAGATGCACAACCTATTGGAGATACTAGCGAACATCAAAATGAGGCTGAACATGAATCTGTTCCTGTTGCACCTCAAGATGATGTAGTCCCCGTTCAAAGGTCCGCAAGGACACCTCATGCACCTGAACGATATGGTTTCCAAATCGATGCTGAGGAGCTAAGTATAGGGGATCATGATGAACCCCCTAATTAGCAAAAGGTTACACTCAAACCAACGAGATTGACTATGATGAAACCTTCTCGCCTGTTGCCGACGTTAGAGCTATTAGGATTTTCTTAGCCATAGCAGCGTACTATGACTATGAGATTTGGAAAATGGATGTTAAAACTGCTTTCTTAAATGGACACCTCGATGAAGATGTCTATATGGTACAACCTGAGGGTTTTGTAAGTACAAAACACCCTAAGAAAGTATGTAAGCTTCAAAGGTCCATTTGTGGACTAAAGCAAGCATCCAGAAGTTGGAACAAAAGATTCGACGAGGAAGTCAAAACGTTTGGTTTTACTCAGAATCCCGACGAACCATGTGTATATGTAAGAGCTAGTGGGAGCATTGTCGTCTTTCTAATCCTATATGTTGATGACATACTACTCATAGGAAATAAAATTCCAACGCTATAAGATGTAAAATCCTGGCTTGGGAAGTGCTTCGCTATGAAGGATCTCGGGGAAGCGGTATATATACTTGGTATAAAGATCTATCGAGATAGATCAAAGCGGTTAATCGGATTAAGTCAAAGTGCGTACATTGATAAAATTCTATAAACGATTTAGAATGGATGCTTCCAAACGTGGAAATTTTCCTATGCAACACAATGTACACTTGAGTAAGACTCAAGGACCGTCCTCACCTGATGAGATAAAACGTATGCGTGAAGTTCCCTATGCCTCGGCAGTAGGATCTATCATGTATGTTGTACGGTGCGCGAGACCAGATGTAGCGTTCTCTCAGAACATTACAAGCCGATATCAACAGAATCCAGGTGAGAGTCACTGGACTGCTGTTAAGAACATATTGAAGTATCTTAGGAATACTAAAGATATGTTTCTTGTTTATGGTGGTGATACTCAAAATGAGCTAAGCGTCACTTGTTATTCTGACGCTAGTTTTGAGACTGATAGAGATGATTCCAAATCTCAAACGGGGTATGTTTTCGTTTTGAACGGAGGCGCTGTTGATTGGAAAAGTGCAAAGCAGAGCACTATTGCGATGTCTTCTACCGAAGCCGAATACATTGCAACTACTGAAGCTGCAATGGAAGCTGTCTGGATCAGGAAATTTATTTCTGGGCTTGGAGTTGTCCCTAGTAATGAAAGACCCATGGATATGTATTGTGATAACACAGGTGCTATCATCATCGCCAACGAACCTGGTATTCAGAAAGGCGCCAAACATTACAGAAGGAAGGTTCACTACATTAGAGATGTGATCTTGATGCGAGATGTACGCTTGCTCAAAGTTCATACAGATGACAACTTAGCTGACCCCTTCACGAAGCCAATGTCATGTACCAAACATATTGAGCATGCTAGGAATATTGGGCTTCGACCGACTAGTAGTCTCATGTAATCTGTTTTAGTATTTGAATAATGGAACATTGAGCAGTTTTTATTGGAATAAATTGATATATTTGATATGATCGTTGTTATATGAATATCTAATGTGTTCTATATTTGCATGTTTATATCCTTGAATATTCACTGTGTTTTATATTCTAAATTGTCCATTGTCATATTAATAATATGAGAATATTATTGAGACAAATCTGAGGGCATTGATGACTTTATCTTAGTATGACTAAGGATGATGAAATCAAACTCACATGTTGTTCATTGTGATGCACAATTGGACTAACCCAACCTATGAGAAATCACTTCCTGGATTTATGTCACAAGTGAATCTCACAAAGGCTTTATCACTTATCCTCTGACTTGAGATGCAAGTTGGTTTGTGTATGTAGAGGGGCAAACTTTAATGTGGTTAAACGCTGACCTGAATAAGGCTGCTATAACAACCATTATCGGGTTTGTCATTAAGCATATGGCAAACACGTGTAGTCAATAAAGAATTTGTTCCTCCACATATGTGGATTAGATACTACTGGGCCCCTCGATGATTTGAATAGATGTATGTGTGGCCACACCCAAGAGGTAATCAAGATGAATCTTTATTGGTTTTGGTAATCTACTTCAATGTATAGATCGAGAAACAGAATCGTTGAAATTTTAGATTGACATTAATCCTTGTCTAGAATTCAACATAGTATCAGTAACAAAAGGATAACTGCTCGAAAAACTTTGAACAAAGATTTTATGAAACTCCTCATGTACTACTAGGGGCATTGGCGAGTTGCTAGACTCTAACCTTTGCTTGTATAACTACTAGATGTTATCACGTGCGCAAGTGGGAGCTGTTGGAATATGCTTCACGCGTATAACATATAGTTATATGGCTAGTTGTTTGTGAGCCTAAAGGGCCACACACTTAAACACTTAACACCATTATATATATAATGTAGTTAGGGTAATTACATTATTTATTAGTATAAGCTACTAGCTTGTATGTAATTATGTTTAATATTAAATGATAATATTGAAACTAATTGTGAGCTTAATAAGAAGAACAAAAGGAAATGGACTAGAATGGAACATTGGCTAACTATCTAGTGCAAGTAATTAAGGGAGATTAGGGCAACCAATCTCCCCATTCCATACTCCCAAAATCGGCGCCTCCCTCTCTCACTCTCTAGGGTTCTTTGCTTCTTCTTCAAGCTTGCACATTGGACTAGCATCCTTCTTGGTGTTCTAGCTATAGTGTTGTGTGGACTAGCTTTGGAGGTATTCCCCATTGGTACCCTTGGTTTCGTCCGTCATCATCTCCAACGAATCCATAATAATCAAAGGCAACTAGGGTATGAATTCTTCATCTATTCTCTTTGATTTTGCTTGTAGTTTAAATGTGTCATTCAATATTAGATCCGTTTATGGTTATTAAACTTTTCCGCTGCATTTTGTTACTTGTAATAACCGAAAATCATCATTAGAGATCATAAGCCAAACCACATTCACTTCGAAGTATCAACTAGAGTCCATTAACAAGACCTCTATGATATCGCCGCATTCCCTATGGTAAAGACATAACCAGATTGGGAACGTCCCTTATGCAGGTCTGATAAGTAAACTACATCGGCATATCCGATAAGGGTCGCGTTATCTCGAGTATCAATCACACTTGATCCACTCGATGACGCGTAGGGATAGAATAAGCCCATATCTGTACTATCTTTAAAGTAACGGAAGATGTCTTTAATACCATTTCAATGGTGCGTGTTGGCACATTGCTATGCTTAGTCATGCATATCACAATAAAGAAGATGTCCAGTCTAGTACATTCAGGGGAAAGATTATTTAGTCAACCCTTTTCGGTAGCTCTACTCGAATACAACCAGGAGAGACGGTGAGGGTAGACAGCGCTTGTGCGTATCGGATCCACCCATCATTAGGAGTCAGAAAAACTGTAACGACCATAATTTTTACAATTTGTAATGTCATATATTTAATTCGGGACTTATACGAATTTTAGTATTTATGTTAATTTATGTCTTGAGTTGTGCTTTATCGAGTATTTGAACGATTGGGACTTGGTATAACCGAGTATGGGTCAAAACTTGGATGGAAACAAGTTTAAAGACCAAAAAGCTGGCCTGAACAGCACTCGCGGCGCGAGCCGAACGCGAGCACAAACAGAGAGTCCAGAGACGAAACGCGAGCATCTCGCGTCGACTTCGCGCCGACCTCGCGTCGACCTCGCGGCGCGAACGTAGCGCGAGCGGGGCGCGAGACCAGCCTTCGAGCGGCGACTGAATGGAAAACCCGTGTCACCTCGCGGCGCGAGCGAAACACGATCGAGGCGCGAGGGAGGTCTGAAAAATAAAAACTAGAGTGTAAGCTAGGGCTTCATAATACCTACGAACCCTACAACCCTAGCAGCCGATTTGAGAGTATTGTGGTCGATTTTTGGAGCTAAGGAGCTCAAATCTTCATCATCTTGAAGGATTCAAGCATCAAGAGTAAGAATTCTTGCTTATCTTACTTAGTTACCTTGATTGTAAGTTTGGTATGGGTAAAAATGGTGGTTTGGGGAACCAACCATATCATCTTTGGGGAAGATGAACAATCATGGGTGTAAAACACTCCTTGTAGACTTGTAATCAATGTGTACAAGTTAGATTTGGGTTTGATGTTGGGAAATCTTGAACTAGGGTTTAAGATTCCACCAAGTTGATGAACTTGGTGGTTAGGAAAGCTAATATGGATTAATTAGTGACTAGTTATGGTTGATAATTGGTTGTTATGATGGTAATGATGCTAGGTCAAGAAGACCTTGTGATTGGAGTTGCTTCCTTGATTGGGAAGTAAGCATTTGTGTTGATTAGCACAATTTGGGGATAGCTTAGCTAAGGTGAGTACATGTGAACTTTTAAAACTGGGTACATAGCTAGAAAATATTTTATGTTAAAATGTTTGATCGAGTCTTTAAGTAATTTAGTTATTTATGTGATGAATTGCTTATATGATTGAGGAATGATGGAGCTAAAGGCTCATAATGATAATTTGACAAGTAATGATGATGATGTCCCTAGAGCCGTGATAGATTGGAGGCATTCCGGTTATCACGGTACCTTAAGGTTAGTGGTAGATTGGAGGCATTCCGATTACCCAATAACTATGAGTCCCGGTAGATTGGAGGCATTCCGATTACCGTGGATATGACGGTCTTGATATATTGGAGGCATTCCGATTATCTTGACATTGGCCAATGATGAAAGTAATGAAGTGACCTAAACGAATTTAGTAATATTATTTTAAGTATAAATGATATTATGTGACTAGTTGTTTATCGGGTCTAAAACCCATGTATCTCACGGGGCAATTTTGTCTCACATGCTATGTTTGTGTTTTTGCTATGTACTCAGGTTCGGGATCGAAGATATAGGAGGCCCGTTTAGAGAGGAAGCCTTGTTGAGATTAACTTGGTGTTCATAGTTAGAGCCCTTATCCTATGGCTTAGATATATTTTGTAACACCATTTTTGTAAACTCTGATTATCTCAAACAAGAAACCTATCGATTTTGTATTATTGGTATTTTAAAATGATGATGTGTTATGTGTTTTGGATGGAAAAATGTTTAAATATTATTTTAAAAATTAGAGGTGTTACAAAAACCGCTTATCTTTCCTAGACATTGTAATAAGAATAGGTGAGTCTATTTCGGGATGATGTATAATATCTTTCACTTGGGTAGTTTTAATACAATGCTCATAAGTCCGCTTTTTCGATTTGAGTTCGCATGGACTAATAGCGTAATTCACACATTGTGATTCGCTAACAATAAGGATAACAATAAGTGAACTTTCAAATACAAAAGAAAGTGTAACGAAATCATTATATGCCAATGCATCCATAATTGATGATTAATTAGTTCAAAAATATATTTTCTTTGTTAACGAAAAAAAATATAACAACTAATTAATAAACATATCTTTTGTTTTAATCACTATTAGATATATTTGTATGATTATCAAAATCATTTCTTTAAAAGCTTAATAATACATATGAATTCATTATGAAATTAAACCATATTGGAACAAAAAAAAAAAAAAATCATAATGTTATCATGCATTCATTGATATGTTAAACTTATAATTAAACCACGAAATTGGTTAAACTAAATCTTGTACAATTTTTTAATATCTTTAAAATCATTAAATAATTTGTCAAACTCATTTAAACCATTTGGGGTTTTTTATTTATTTATTACCGGTCATGAATTGTCATTATTATCAATTAATAATAGTAAAGGAAAATTGTGAAAATTATTAATTGAATGCAATTAACGTCATTATTGTTCATGATTCTAAACAAATTTTATAAACGTATGTAAAAGATTTTTCATATAACTTTCATGTTTTCTCGTCAAATAATACATCCATTGATTGAAATTGTAATCAAGATTTTCATGTTAAAACCATATTTTTAATCCACATATTATGTCTTCAACATCATTTACATGTAGCATCAATTTAAATTTGACACAAATACTACAAATTTTCAAAATCATAAACAACGATTTTTTTATTAAAGACCACATACAATACATCATATATATTTGTACGGATACTTAATATTAATGATCAAATGAATTTGTACCTTAATCATGGTCACTTTTGTTGACAAATATGAAGTATGATGCGTCCAACTTCTAGCAAAGTGTTTATAATATGTTGGAAGAACAATCTTTAACTTTTCGATTTGTTACTTCTCGAACGACGAACTTGGAACAACTTGGAGCAAAGTGCTGAGAACGTGTTGTAAACCAATTAGCTCAACTTAACAATGATCATAACAACCTTCTCATTAGATATAGAATTATAATACAAGAACATAACATATAAGAGATACATGAGATAAATACAAGGAATACAATAGGTGACACCCATATATATAGGGTAGGTAATGGTTGTAGACTTTATGTACATAAAGTCTACTTATGAATAGGATTAAATATTATATAATGTCCACTAATGAAAATGATAAATGTAATCAACCATTCATCTTCATATGAGTTACGACAGATAAATATTAAATAGATTTCTCATGGATTTTTTTCCTTTGAAATTTGATTTTCTTATATTTTGTGGAGAAATGCAGAGAATTGCGTTTTCATAAGGGGAATTTCTCTATGTTTTTACGAAGAAATCAACTTAAAACAAAAATAAGGGAGGTATAAAATAATAAAAATTAACTGAATTTCACAATATGAGATTTCTTTCTAAGCCATATACGATACAGTAAAATTTGTTAGAAAATGAAGAAATAGTTTTTTTTTTTTTTTTGGTCATTTATTTGAAGTTTGTTTTCTTACTTTAGGTTATATGAATATAACGTGAATTGCAAACGTTAATTGATTTCTCTACCAATTTCTTGTGTCAATTATCTAACGTTGTCAAACAGCGGAATCAATTTCATTTCTCAACCATTTAATTTCTTAAAATTTCATTTCTCTGTCCATTTCATTTCTCTAAATTTCTCTCTAACAAACACTCCCATATTCAATTAAATTGAATAGTCAGGGAGTTGGGTTGCAGAACTTAGGGGTGTTAACGATTCGAGTCGAGTCGAGTACCAGGAAATTTGGGCTTGACTCGTTTAGTAATTACTCGGCTCGAGCTTGAGCTCGAATAAGCTTTTAAAACTGGGCTCGAGCTCCAGCTCGAATATTTATATAGTGTTCGAGCTCGATACTCGTTTATAATTCCATAATTTTTGAAAATAACTAATTTATAAACTCGAAAAGCTCGTTAATTACTCGACTCGTTAACACCCATATTCATATATGTATATTCTTGTACTTATCGTATCAAAACTTATAATTATTGTATAAGACACTTGTTCGGCTCGTTAGGATCGACTCATGAAGATCGTCTGGCTCGTTCGGCTCGAGATTAAACGAGATATCAAACGAGCCGAGTCGAGTATTAAGTTATTAGTCTCGGCTCGTGAAATTAATCGAGTCTTGTTTTATGTTCGAGATCGACTCGAGATCGAATTAGTATATGCTCGAGCTCGATATATACGAGCTCGAGTAGCTCGTTAAAAGCTCGGCTCGTTAACACCCCTAGCAGAACTTATAAACAAAGTGATGTTGATTATGTTTAAAAGTAAAAATAATATTAAATGAGTTATTTCACTATATTAAAATTAAGTGATGTTCATATCTTCATAAAGTGATAATAATTATCTTTATTAATTTTTTAAACATTAAAAAGTTGAAATAACTATCAACCATCACTACCACAACCATCACCCACTATCTGCGATCATAACCACCAAACCACCCACTACCACTGCCACAACCAACCATCATCCCTATCGCCACAACCACCCACCAACTGATCGCTGCGAAATATAGTTATATGATATCCGCCATCGCATTGTGCGAATACCCTTATAGTACTTTATAATTACAAAATTAGGCGCAAACCCCCTGTCATTTATTTATAACGATATAATAAATAAATAAAAAACATGTACATAAACGTGTTATTTTAATTTTTTTTAGGTGAAAGCGATACGTTTATGACTTTATGTTCCTTAATAATATTTTGTTATTAGTCGCTTTAAGCCATAATAAAAGAAATAATATAAAAGATTTTTGTTTTGGAATATCTTGAAAAAAGTATACCATGTTTAAATCAATATATCTATTTTGGTTATTAGTTGTCATTCTATATTCACACTAGCTTCAAAGCCCGTCCATATTTCAAGAGAGATTAAAAAAAATAACAATACAGCTTAAAAGACTTAACAATCCATAGTTTTAATAAGTTGGTACAATATTATGATACATGAATAAATAAGACAATGTTCAGTTTATGCCTATAACCTGTTTCATTATAAGCATAAGTATAAACATAAACATAAGCATTTTTCAAAGCATTCTTTAGTTTCATTATAAGCATAAGCATTGTTCATACTTTACAATAAGCAAATTGAGCCATGAGATTGATATCTTAATATATGTATATGTTTCACTTCTCCAAAATATAACTCCCACTTATTGACTGCAATCTTCCTCTAATGTGGAAACTTTTAATTAGCTGCTAAAGTTGGGCATGAAATATGGGCATGAAATCTGAAATTTTGTTTTAATATGTGTTCCGTAATCATATTAACGTATTAATTATGTAAGAAAAAGATCAGCCCGTTTCCACCTGCGATAAAAAATGACTTGTTTTAACCCTAACCTGAACCCATTTTTGACCCGTTTGGCCGTTTTAAGCTTGAAATCTGTCTCACCATGGCCCTGTTCCATAAGTTATGAGCACTAAAGTGAGCAAGAACAAAATTTCCCTTTTTAGGATTAAATGCACCAACACCCTCTGAATGCATAGAGTACAAAAGAACATAATAAAGTTTAAATATATACTTTTGTAGTAAGTAACCAATTCTATTACAAAACTACACCCAAGTACACACAACTCACAAAGACACCAACTATATATCAAAATCTTGCAACTCACTATAGAAAAGATCATAAATTTCACCTGAAGAATTAATATATGAGGAAATTTCTTAGCACACTCCTCCATTAATTCTTTCCCGGAAGGTGTAGCACCTGAACCAATTTGCCTCAATGAAGACAAGTCAAACTTGTTGACCACATTCTGTTTAGCTAAAGCATGAATAACTGGTGGTAGAACCCATAAATGTGTAACTCTATATTTCTCAACATTTTTCAACATCAATCCAAAATCGAATTTAGCCATTGATACAACTGTGTTTCCCTCCTGTAATTGAGAATATAATACAACCCCAAGTCCAAATATATGAAACATTGGTAAAAAAACATAAAAAGACATAATCTTTCTCCCCCATGAGTCTTTGATCAGAAGTTACCATTTGTGAAACTGCAATAAAATTCATGTGACTCAAAACAACACCTTTACTAACACCATTTGTACCTGAAGAGTACAATAAAGTTGTAGTATCATCACCTTTAATGGAAACTTTGGGCAATTCTGAAACCGACCCAGATTTCAAAATTAAATCTTTATATGAAAAACACCCGTTTCTTGAACTTTCGGATCCTAAAAACACAACTGGAAGCCCAAAGTTTTCAACTTTTTCATACAATTCTTCAACGGTGATGATATACTAACTCTGCCAATTCAACCTACGTGACGTATATTGATCGTCCCGTTTTTAGAATAGGTCTTCGATACTCATATGAATCAGTCAATTAGGGATAGCGATAGTCAAAATGAAGGAAGAAACCACAAATTGAAACAGACGAACATAGGATTTCGATTGCTAATATTAGGGGTTGAGAGGCATTAGACTTGAAGAGAAGCGTACGATCAAATTAGGGTTGAAATTGCAATGAGGAAAAGGTTTCTCAGTGAGCCAATTACAGAATTACAGGTGGCATTAGGAGCCAATAGGAATATTTTAAACTGATGAGTTGTAAAAAAAAAACTCAAATTTAGACCTCAGGATGATTGATGTTAAGTTATTCTCAATTTTGTTTTATTAGATAGTATATTTTACGTAACAAACATTTTTCACCAACTTCATGCATCCACTTATATCTTGTTCGATTTCATCTTCAATCAACACCTTTTTTATTTTTCATATTTATAAAATTCTCACACTTCCCTCCTTTATTTTTCAAATTTATAAAATTCTCACTTTAAAAATTGTCCAGTATAGTAGATCCAGTAATTTTTATAGCGTAGATATATATATATATATATATATATATATATATATATATATATAGTGGTGGGTTTATGCGAGAACACTCCGTTTGCGAGAACCGCGAGAATGAATTACAACCATTAAATATTGAGATGTGTGGCTTAGATCTAGAGGGCAAATTTCATAAATATTTAAGCTTAAATTAAAGATGGGAGGGTAAACTAGTAAATTGATATTTAATTTAATTAAAGAAACAAACCAACCACTTCCCCTCACATCCATCCGTCATTATTCTCACACACACTTGTATGTGTTTTTTCAAATTCTCTCTCTGATTTCTTCTTCACAACCACACATCACCATGGTTTTTTCTTCAAAAAACAATACACCACCTCTCTCCCATCTGTATCTTCTTCAACAACTTGCGCTGGTGCAACAACAAATGTACGTATATCTCCAACAACCGACGATAACTTGGATTTGTTTTTTGATTTTTTCTCACTACTCCACCAGTGAACTACAACCATCACTGCCGGAGATCTGCAACTTTTCAACGACAATAGATCCGTACATTAACCAGATCTGTAAATACAACGAAGGTAGGTGTTCATGGCGGTTAGGGTTTCGGTTCTTGGTCACAATGGCGGCTAGGGTTTCTGCAAATCGAGTGGAGAAGAAGACTGCGACGTTGGACGATGGAGGCTAGGGTTTAGTGGACGACAGTGACTGGTAAATCATAAATTTGGTGTCAGGGAACAGGACTCCGGCGAAGTCGGCGCCGGAAAAAAATCAGGGTTCCGGCAAATCGACGAAAAAATGTTTGTTCACTAGTGATTTAGTGTTAATCTGGGTTGTTCACGTTAAAGATTGTGTTTATTCACTAGTGAAAGTGATTTAGGATTAATCTGTTGTTAGAGATTGTTCACTAATGATCGTGGGTTAATATGTTAATTTTTTCGATGTAAATTAGGTTTATCATTTGTCTCATTAGTGTATGTTCATTAGTTTTGTACGGTGTTCATCTATTAGACCTTAGATTTTTTAAATGTAAATGTGTTCGTGTTCATTAGTGAACGGTAATGAATTATGTATCTAATTATGATTTTATAGATGTGTTCATTAGTGATCTGTGAATTTTAGTTTGGATTCCGTAAATATGTTCACTAGTGAACTGGCGTCAGATCTGTTGAAGATGGTAATTGTATTTTATATTAATTAAATTCCTAAAATTAAAAAAGATAAAAAGACCTTATTGCCCTTTAAATTAAAAAACGAATTAAAACAAATGAGTGGTCAATATTCATTCTCGCAGTTCTCGCAAACGGAGTGTTCTCGCATGAACCCACCCCTATATATATATATATATATATATATATATATATATATATGGTGGGTTCATGCGAGAACAGCTAGTTTGCGAGAATTGCGAGAATACTTTTGAACCATTAGATTATGAGATTTGTGGCTAAGATTATAGGGATCAATTTTGTAATTAAATGAACATAAATTTAAGGTGGGGGGTAAATAAGTAATTTGGTTTTCATTGAATTAAGGAAATATATCCCAATCGCCACCCACCTCGCCGCACATTCATTATCACATAAAATTGTGTGTGTGTTTTTGAAGTTTATCTCTACCAAATCAGCAACTCCTCCATCAAACCCGGTAACTCCTCCATCACCGGTTGTTTCTTCTTCTTCACCAGCCGTTTCTTCTTCATCACCGGCTGTCTTCTTCAGTATGGTGTGTGTAATTATTAAAACACGAGCACACACTAGTGTGTGTTTTCTGGGTATTCTCTCTTCTCCCCCGATTTGTTCTTGGATCGTCGGTTACCGGCGACCTACTACACCACCATTAGAGATGCACCACCACCGCCTCCATCTCCCCGTGAACAAAAATATCATATCTGGTTCGTGTTCGACAGCCTCCACAACCATATATCTTCTATTTCTCAGATCTGGGTTTCCGACGATTCCGTTCACTTGACGTTGACGAAAGATCTGGTAACATCAAAAGGAAAATCGAATATTAAGGCTACACTTTTTGTATTTTCAAGATCTTCCGTAATATGTTTTTCAAGCGAGGTCGGCGCCGGCGTATTTAGGGTTCTGGCATGAATTAACAAGAGGAAAGTAAGTCAAGGTGTTAGCGGGATGACTGAGAAACAGAGAAAGAGACCGATAAACCCCGCAAGATCTGTGATCTGTGTTGTCAATTAGTTTGTTTATTAGTGATTTTATATTGTTTGTTAGTGGTCTCTATATAATCACAAAAATGAAAAAGACCATAATCTAGTTTGTTCATGATAATCGTTTGTTCACCAATGAACACAACGTTTGTTCATCGATGAACACATCGTCAATTTATGTTTAATAGTATTGGTTTGTTTAGTATAGTATCTCATTTGATGTTGGTTTGTTCAGTATTGTATGTCATTTTATGTTCAATTTATGTTGGTTTGTTTACTATTGTATATCGTTTTCGGAGTACGTGTATCTATCTCATACAATCATCAATATATGTTCATGTTTTGTTCACCGGTGAACACAACCGCAATATATAAATGTGTTCACTGGTGAACAGGCGCTGGATCAATCAAATATGAAAACTATATTTCCTATTAATTAATTGCTTTAATTAAGAAAATATAAAAAGACCTTATTACCCTTTTAATTAAAAAACTGATTAAAATAGATGAGTGGCCAAAATTCGTTCTCGCAATTCTCGCAAACTAGGTGTTCTCGCATGAACTCACCCCTATATATATAAACTCTTAACCATTTTAGAATTTCCAATAAGGCTTCTAAAACCAATTCACACAGTTTGGCTTTTCTTTTAGATTTGTAATTTGATAACTAAACATAAATAAAGGAACACATATGTTTCATATAAGCAATTTAGATTAAAAGCAGTCTTAACATACGACTAATTTAAACAACAATTTAGCACTGTTTATTACATATAACATTTCATATACTAAAACACAGATATTTAACCTTTTTTATTCCAACAATCGCTAGTAACAATTAACATATTGATTAACTGACATACTATCTGCATTTATAACTCGAATCCAAACCAGGACACCAGTAATTTCCAATAATTTGATTTTTTTTACGCCTGTAAATATCCTTTTGCTTCCAAATAAGAAATTATTTTTTCTGCCATATCCTCAGGGGAAGAACAGATCTCTCCTTCTTGCTGTAATACAATCTGCACAAATCAAATTCCACATATATTATAACATTTCATCTTCTTTTTTTTAATCCTGATTACAATTTTAATATTTGGTCAAACTTTTGCAGTTTTTAGGTGGAGAGAGTATACCTCTTTCCAATTGTCATTACAGGATTCATCACAATTTTCATATGTCAAAAGTACTTCTAGATTTTCTTCATAATGGCATTATGTACCCTTAGAATACATGAGCAAAAGGTTAATTTAATTTTAAAGAAATAGTAGAGGCCTTTTAAAAAATAAATTAAACGGCAGATATTCATACACCCGTATAATCTAATAATATCTTATCTTATACATATATATATATTTTAGATAAGATTTAAATCCATAACTACCTAATTGATTGGTTAATCACGTAATGCTAGACCACAAGATTAGATGCCTCTTTAATTACACAAGTAATGGCTAGATAGATACTACTAATCTTAAAATTAACGAATGAGTTTACCACAAAAATCATCCATGTAGCCGGCAAAAAATTACATATTTCACTGCTTCTTGAAACTTACGAATTTTGCTAAGGCTGCTGGGTATGGGCACCACATGTGGTGG
The DNA here is from genome assembly GCA_963853835.1 of Calendula officinalis. Lineage (NCBI taxonomy): Eukaryota > Viridiplantae > Streptophyta > Magnoliopsida > Asterales > Asteraceae > Calendula > Calendula officinalis. The sequence continues at coordinate 83,681,480 of OY970822.1, read as the reverse complement.
TGCCTTTTTCTGCCACATCAGCGCCACCTCAGCAACCACACCACCACCACACCACATCATTTGGTGGAAATACCCACCACACCACACCACACCATTTTATTTTCCATCTCATCATTTTTTTTCCATTTATTTTTTAAACATAAAACCATATCATTTCATTTTTTTATAAAAATAACCCAAATAATTAGTTTAAATTAGGGCCAACAAACAAATCCCAACAATAAAAAACCCAACAAAAGAGCCTAACAAAAAAAGCCAACAAAAAAACTGATATCTTAATTAAGCTCACTTCCTTTTTAAAAATAACCCCAATAAAAAAACCTAGTCCTAAGTCGTTAGTCGTCTTCTCCAAATGAAAACGCACAGGTGCAGACTCTTCTTTTCTTTTTTTTCTCTTCTCCAATATCTATGGAACAGTCAAAAACACCATTGAAACGCTCGATCACCACGCCCCACGCCCGTTATCTCCCGTGGCTGTGGCCACCCTCGCCCCACGCAGACCCCCCACGCCGTTGTGGGGGGTGGTGTTCCTTTCTCCCTCCACGCCGTGGCTAGGCCACATCACACCCCACGCCGGAGGGCGTGAAACCATACCGAAAAGCCTAAAACTCCATAATTTTCTACAAACCACTTGAAATTTTTAATTAGTTTATTCTTAATTTATTAATCATAGGACCATTCAGGTATAAGCATGGCAACTATAATATAATAATTATAAAGGTGATAATATTTTAAACATAGCCAGTGTTTGGTCACTGATACGAGATATTTGACAAGATCTTTGACTTTAAATGCTTATAAACGTGGATGGTGTGAGTTTGACTTAAAAAAAAGTTATAAACAAATGCTTCGACATTTGAACTACTTAGCATGTTTCACTCATGGCTACGTTTTTTAAGTTACACCTCCATTTGGGGATGTACACAGTTTGATTTGGTTGGGTTTGGGGATAAAACTGAAATCAATTTGAAAATTTTGATTTTTGGAAAAGTAAAAACTAAAACTATTTGGATTTTTGGTTTTAGGTTTTAAGTTTGGTTTTTCATTTCTTAGATTGTTCTTAACCGTTGCTTTAAAAACAATATAATTGATAAAATCTAAAAAAAACATGTATATAAACATGTTATTATTATGAAAGCCAAGTAACTACGTTTCTGTTCATTAATACGAGTAATATTTTGTTATTAGCCGCTTTAAGTTATAATAAAAGCAATGATATAAAAGATTTTGTTTTGGAGTATCTTGTAAAAAGTACATGTTTAAAACACTTGGCCAACATATATCTATTTGGTTATTTGTTGTCATTGTATATAGACTTTGATATTGATATTAAGTTGTTGACGAGCTAGTGTAAGGATTTCTATATGATTTCTTAGAGATCACAACGCTTTAAAGCAGTCTTTATTTAAAAAACATACGACTAATTTAAACAGCAATCTAGCTAGCAATGTTTATACATGTAACATTTCATATAGCACACCACAAATATGTAATTCTTTTTATTCCAACAATCGCTAGTAACAATTAACATATTGATTAACTGACATACTATCTGCATTTATAACTCGAATCCAAACCAGACACCAGTAGTTTCCAATAATTTGATTGTTTTTTACGCCTGTAAATATCCTTTTGCTTCCAAATAAGAAATTACTTTTTCTGCCATATCTTCAGGTGGAGGACAGATCTCTCCTTCTTGCTGTAATACAATCTGCACAAATCAAATGCCAGATATATTATAACATTCCTTTATTTTTTAATCCAGATTACATTTTTAATCACATTTTAATTTGGTCAAAGTCAAACTTTTCATTTTTTAGATGGAGAGAGTATACCTCAGAATTTAGTGGTGCCTCATATGGGTCATCGATCCCAGTAAAACCTGTGAAGATTATGGTGTGAAATTAAACCATTAATTTAAGTCAATAACACCCTAATTTACCATGAAATTGATTCAAGTTTTCATATTTCTATCGTTTTGGCCAGATCTTTATTAGATAAATTAAATTTACCTTTAATCTTTCCAGCACGTGCAAGCTTGTATAAGCCTTTTGGATCCCGTGCCTCGCATACACATAGAGGGATATCCATAAATACCTATTAATTAATTTATTTATTAATTAGAATGAGCAATAATAACAATTTCTACTGAATAGAATAAAATTATAAAATAAGAATAAAATCAACCTCAATAAAATCTCCATCTGGAAGTATAGATCGACAAGCATCACGGTCTTTTCTGTAAGGAGATATAACGCTTGCTATGCAAATAATTCCAGCATCAGCAAACAATTTAGCTACCTCTCCTAACAGATCATATAATATCGAACATTATTAGAATAACAGTAAATTGTTTGAGATAAATTGAGATAAAAAATGTTGAAATTTAAAAAAACAAAACAGAAACACACCGATTCTTCTGATGTTTTCTGCACGATCTTCTGCTTTGAAAGTTAGGTCACAGTTAAGACCATGCCTAACATTATCACCATCAAGAACATATGTCATTTTTCCTCTGGTGTGAAGTGCTCGAGTTAATGCACACGCCACAGTGCTTTTTCCTAAAGCAGTTATCAGAAAGTTAACATTCTAATTACTGTAATCATAATTTCATCAAAACAGAACATGATTATTGAAGAATCATAATTTCTATCGGAATCAGAATCAATTGCAATATTCTATAAGCTTCATCTTACACAAGGATTAGCTAGTTTAATTGAATAAACAAAGCTTGAAGATACTAATGACACTGAATTAATCAGCAAAAACATGAAAAAAGGTTAATTTGATCTAACCTGAACCACTGAGGCCAGTAATCCAAATAACACAGCCTTTTTGCTGAAGCAATTCCTGCCGGTCAATTTTCTCCACTGAACATTTATGCCACACGATATTCGTAGATCCCTTTCCATTCGTTGAGGTATCGTGAAGAATCGAATCTACATGATTCCGATTCACCGATTCTTAAACTTTTAATGAATAAAATAAAAATGAATCAAAATATACAATTTATAACGACTTTTTTACCATTTGAACAATCAGAATCATTCGTAACTACAAGTCCATTTGATTTGACTTCAACCTCGACTTTATATGACGGCATTCTCCAAGCCTCCATGGCTTTAATTGGCGCTAAATTCTTCAAAGCTGACGTCATATTTCGTCGACAATCTAGCTTCGTCGCCCTGAAATTCGCAAACCCTAGCTTTGTCGGTTGGGGGTCAACAAAGTCAAACTCCGGGATAGAAGTATAATTCATTGAAAATTTTCCAGCTGCGTTCATTGCTTTGATGAGGGCGTGAAAGAATTAAAGACTATACATCACATGTCAAGAATTTTGGAAATAAAATAAAATAAATTGAATTGAATTAAAGCAATATATATTGACAACGAAGATTCGAATAAGAATCTCAATGTAAAACGTTGCAGGAAATACGGAGAAAGATATGGGGACGTATCGACGGGGTAGGTACTACTGTATTATTTAATCGACGGTACCGATCAATTTTAACAAACACGAAATATCTTGGGGATCTTCAGTATTTCCATTAAAGCTCCAAAGAGGAGTAGCTCAAATTGTAAGAAGTGGTAGTGATTTTATAAGCTGGTGTTTGTTTTTTTTTTTTGGACAAAAGGTATGCTGGGTCTATTGTTTTTCGGCTCAGACCACGCGTAGAAAAAACCTTCGGCAAATGTTTGTTTTTTAGAAGCTCGTAAATCTTTTTATATCTGTAGAAGGTCTTCTCCAAGAAACTTTGGGCATTAGCTTCTTGGTTCTTCCAAACCTAAAAAATCGCATCTCCTCCAATCAACGTACTACTATATTGTTGTATGAATTGTTTTAATGTTGTTAGACGTAAGATATATTAAATTTCGATTAATTTAAGCAAGTCTAAAGATGTTAAAAAACAAACAACAGCTTTCTTGCAGACTGCAAACCTTTGGTCCATCCAGAAGCTGCAGCAGTTGGAAGATGTGATCCGCAGACAGCAGATCTTTTTGCTATAAAAAAACAAACAACACCTAAGTGTATATTTTGATGCACTTTCGAAAATGAATTACTAATTTATTGATTTTTAAGTTTTCCTTCAGTATTATATAAAAGTTTTTATTTCTTTTTATCACAGATTTCAAAGATAGTTTGTAGTGGAGTTTATCTTTACTATATTATAAAGCACTAGCCGGGTACCCGCGCAATGCGGCGGCGGGTACCCTGGAACAATATTTCGCTGCAAGTAACTATTTCACAGCACGTTACAGTCATAGAGTATCGCCTATGGCGAGCGGATGGCGGAGATCGTGGTATGCTATGGAGGCCGTGTGCCAAGGTCTCTAATGCGTCTCTAGTTATCCATTCCATGCTGTTGTGTCTCTTTCAAGGTAACCTTACTTTAGTTCATCTCGTTAAAATCTTCTTATTTATGTATTCACTTCTAACCACTATATTCAATTTCAACATAAGTTAATGCAGACTCTTTTTGATGTCTGGCTTCTAAATGGTTTTCTCAAGGTTTAGATTATAGTGTCAGTAAATAAATTAGGCATGTGGAGAAAGAACCGGAACCGACGGAACCGAACCGAACCAAAACCGACAGCGAACCACAGTCACTCGTAAAGTCCACAGTCCTTAATTTCTGAGAACCAAAGTGTGACAACTCGATATTTCTGGTATGTAACTTCATTTCATTTCTAGAACTTTCCTTATTTAGAAAGTTTATATTTATAGACATTTCTATTTCTGGCATCCTAATACACAACAAATTACATATTTTTACACCATACATTAGTGTTGGACTATTTTAGTCAACACAACATTTTTATTTACTTATGGTGACACATATGAGCTTAAACCATTTCTAAAACGATAACCTTCTCGGTAAAACAATAAACGTAACGAATTAAATAAATGTGACTCGAATGACATCGAACCATGACCGACCACCTAAGTGGCCGGCCATGCATTTGCTCGTGACCATCTCCTCACGGCCGAACCCCATTTGGGGTGTGGGTAAACTTGCTTTGATCTTATCCCCTTTGAATTGTTATCCTCATCTTATTCAAAAGAGTTCTAATTGGATTCAAACTCTTGTTGCCTCCTCACTATAAATACCATCTAACACCTAAACCCTAAACCTTTTTCATCATCATCTCGGCTGAACCCTAGCTCTATCCGATCTCAAGTTCGATGCAAGCCATCCACATTCGATCTTGTTCGTGTTTGATCTTGTTCGTTCGATCCAAGCAAGGTATACCCGTTTTCCTTTTTGTTTCTTGCATGTTTCTGATTATAGATCTGTAAATCCGAGACCTAGGCCGAAGGCCAAGAGGTCTCAGCATTCTTTTGTTGCTTGCTTGATCCCGACCCAAACCGTATAAGCTTGCATGCATGTCTATGAATTGTCCCTTGATCGTAAATCGTTGATTGTTGTGTCCCTTGTTTAATCGAATACTCGAACCCTAGATCTACTATAGATTTGACCGAATACCCTAGATCTAGAACCCTAGACTCGAACTATACCCGATCTAGACCCACAAACCTCGAACCAAGCCGATCTAGACTCGATCTAGAGCTCGAACCCGAAGGGTTTCGGCCTAGCCGGCCAACCCTAGACCAACCAAACCCTAGTTGACTTTAGGTTGACTAGATTTGACTTTTGTTGACCGAATAGTATCCTAGACTAAACCATATCCGAAATCTAGAGCTCCTATGTTGACTTTTGTTGACTATTTTGATCAATGTTGACCAATAAGTCAAACCGGGTTACGACCGAATCTTGACCCAAAACGTGGACCCAAACCCGAATACCCAATCGGGACAAGGCCCGTACTTGGCCCATATCGATCTACCTTAGTCTATCGGGCCCAAACTTTAGTTGGCCCTTAGTATCCAAGCCCATTTGGACCAAAGCCCAAACCTTTGGCCCACTTATACCCAAACCGAACCCAATTGGGCCCAAGCCCAATTCATGAACCAATCTAATTGGACCTAAGCCCAATAAGAGGCCCACGTGGCCCAACCTAGTGGCCCATCAAGCCCATATAGGCCCACTAGGCCCAACCTAGTCCCATTAAGCCTAACCCAAGCCCATTTCATTTCATTTCATTTCGAAGCCCATTTCATTTCATTTCATTTCGGTCCATTAAGGCCCAATGATCCAAGTTCATTCGATGTCACAAAACATAAAACATAACATTAATTTCATATCATTCAACTTATATTGTATCTAGAATCGCCTGTATTAGCTTAGTCTAATTAGTAAGTTATATCATTTAGGAAGCTAGGAGTCTCTGAAGGATTCCTCTGTCCTAATATTGTCGCTAAGCTTTGCCCAGGTGAGTCTACAGACCCCTTTACTACTTTTACTGTTTTTATAAACTTCGGGGTGGAAAACATAAACACAACTGCTACTGTTTTACTATGACTGTACAACATATACATTCTCATTATCGCGTTGGCATGACAAACAATTATTATACCGGACTAAGGTTTGCCAACAATCATTAACTAGTGGATCTAGACCATGGATATGCAGATAGTACTATTGGCTGACACTCATCCTCCCAACATTATTTTATCCTACTTGGCATATCCAAGACATCTTTCGGGAGTGTATATCCATAAAAGAACGATAACATACTGGAGTTGAAGTGTTGATTGTGGACTTAGGGGTTGGTATATTAACTCAATAGACTAGCTACCTGTTGGGGATAACCGTTCATGCGATGTCAAACATAACAATTTGTTCAACACATTTTCAAAAACATAACTAGTAGTTGTATATATTCTACAATTACACTACACTTTTCGTACTTACTTCTCATATTATATGAGTGTTGAACTTTATACATTTTCAGTCATAAACAATTTTCATAACAAACATTTTGGGTAGCAAAACACTTTACTTTATCTTTTACATTAACCCTGTGGATTCACTCAACATCATTGTTGACCATTTTATTATTTATGTTTTTCCAGGTAATTAGGTGCAGCAGAACTAGAGGATATGAGCAGTGGGATTGTCGTGAGCCATGATTAAAACATTAAGTTTATGAACAATCATTTCATTTCAAAACAATTTCTATTTTTGGAAACTTGCTATTTTTGGAAACTTTCTACTTTTGGAAAGTGAAAACATCTTTTATTTTTCGTTATTGCGTGGTTGTTTGTTTACTTAATTTTTGCTATGTTGTCATGAACGTTACACCCTCGTTCTTCCGCAAAACATTTTAAATGAAGTAAAACTCATTTTTAGTGGGGTGTGACAGAGTGGTATCAGAGCTTAAGTTATAGTGAATTAGCAAGCCTAGTCTATAACTACAAAAGATTTTTGGGAAAAACAAAAGCTTTTACAAAACAAAAATAATCATGGCACGCTCAGTCTCATATCCTGAAGTTCCATTGTTCTTAGTTTAGAACATTTGCCCTAGTTAGAGTTGCCTTAGTATGATAAGTTAGCATTCGTCAGAGAGCCCAAAATTTTCATAATCTAACTATTTTAGTATTTTCTTTTATTCAGTACTGGCATATGTGCCATACTTTTAAAACTATTATGTATTAGGAATGTGTTTAATAAAAGTGATATTCTAGTAAATTCTAATGTTTCTATAAATTGTATTCTTTTTATACGTCTTTACTACTACTACTATATCTACGTCTAAATATATCTACGTCTACTACTACTATTAGTTCTATTGTATATCTATTCTTCGATTCTTATAATAAGTATATATTTCCTTTATAATCCTTCTATATTATTCTTTTCTTAATTCTTTGTTTAAATTGTATTATTTGTATCAGCAATTCATCAATGGCTCGAGGAGGAAATGCAAAGACTGTTGAGCAAATGGTGGAATGCCGACTTGCTGAAGTGATGGCTCAAATGAATGAAGCAAGAGGAAATGCCGTTGGTGCATCTAACGGTGGAAACAACGGTAAATCATACGACTCCACAAGAGAAGATTCATTTATTTTCATTTTATTTTAACCTAATTTCCTTTTTCTTTCCTTATTCGTTTAAACTTCAGATCCCAATGCGAATCGTCAAGGTCAGTCGTTTAAGACCTTTACGTTCTGTCATCCTCCGACATACTCTGGATCTGAAGGTGCTATTGCTATCATCCACTGGATTGAGAAGGTGGAATCTATTTTCAGTATCATCCAATGTGCCCCTGAGAATATGGTGAAGTTTGCTGCTAGCACATGTCCAAGGAAGCGTTGTCCTGGTGGAATTCCCAAGTGCAAGTCTTAGGTCGTGCTAATGCTGATACTATGACCTGGGATGTAACACCGCAAAATTTAAGCCATTTTTTTTTAAATAAACAAACATTTTAACCTAACGGAAGCAATCCCAACTAATACAGTTTATCAAAAGACTTACCAACCATTAATAATTTACAAACCAACATAAACTATTATAAAAATATCCGGTGTTACTAAATCCAAGGCTTGACCATTTTACCAAATTATCAGAGTAAGTGACAAAACTTTCCTTCAAAACCCGACTCTAAGATTCACCCAGTCAAACCTGTAAAGAGTCAACAAGAGACGGATTAGCATAACGCTAAGTGAATGAAATTATAAACATTAAATTGCACAACCACAACAATTTAAGATAACACCCTCTACAAATAACACCCTTTAATTAGCAAATAACCAGAGGAACGGCGGTTCGACCCAACTCACAACTGTTGTCGGCCCAACAACAGTTTACCGATAGCACTAAGCTACTTGGTACAATACCAGTGCTCCTCGACCTACCTGTGTCCAAGGAGTCCTGGTATTGTCTCCAATAGCTAACGATGCTCAGCCACTAACTGCACGGGCTGACCTCTTTCCGTGTATCATGCGCATATTGCAGTTAATTACACATAACAACCTAATTAACTAACACCGAAACAATAACCGTATTGAAAACAATTATGCAGATAAAATTTTTGCATATTCTGCACTAACCCAAGTGGAACCTGCAACCATTGCAAGTTATACTATCTAATGGTTATAAATCCACTCACGTTAGCAAAAGCTCCTTGATACTCAGTGGTCTTATGTTACTGAGTTCCTTTACCCTTTCCTGCAACACAAATAAACACCCGAATTAATAATTGTTTTGACCCGAAATGTGCAAAACTATACAATATACTATAAGATCATAAAAACAAGTACTCACTCCAAAACCTACACTTATATAACCCCAAATTTGACATTTTGACTCACAAAAGTCAAACCCGATTCATTCTTGTAAAATTATTCAATTTTACCCAAACGAGTCAAACAACCCACTTAATTAATTAAAAATACCCAAACGGGTCAAATAGGCCCACTTTAATTAAAGAATACTCAAACGGGTCAAATAGGCCCACTTTAATTAACAAAATGCCCAAACGGGTCAAATAGGCCCACTTTAATTAAAAGAATACCCAAACGGGTCAAATAGGCCCATTTAACCTATAACTTTACAAATGTGTATCTTTGGATCTCATTCGCCATCCTTTTGTATTTCCTACAACTTATAATCAATTAAATTAAAAGATTTTAACCCATTTTAGGTCAAAAGTCCACAATTCATTTAACTAGTTTCTATTACTTGATCAATTTTACTCAAACTTAACAATTGATCAAATTGGTATTATGACTAGTTTCTAATATCAATTACAACCCTAATCATAACTTATAACAACCATAATTATCACAAAAATTATAAGTCCAAGAATTAGTGTTCACTTCATCTTCTTCATAAATCACCTATAATGGTGATTTATGAAACAAACATCTAAACAATGAATTCAACTAGCAATTAAGATGTTATAACACTTTTCTAATGCTCCAAAACCTAGAGAATTCATCAATTTCAGTTTTTAGGTCAATAACTATCAAGAACACCAAACCCTAGTTAATCAATAACTCAAGAATTCGCACCCTAGCTAAGAAAAAGAGATGACTTACTTGTTACTTGTACAATTTCGAGTTTAGGGATTTAATTCCTCAAAGATGGAAGCTTCAATTTAGAAGAAAGCTTCAAGAATCAAAGATGTGTGTATCGAGAGAGAGAGCAGATAACGAGGTTGAGATTGAGATTTTTAGATAAAGACTAAAGTTTGAGTCAGCCCCAAGTCTAAAAACGTGGTCAGCCTCAGGAGAAAGCTGGAGCTGCCCAAAATTTGTTTTTATCAGTATAATACTGAAATTTCGATGTTTAATTCGGAACCCTAAACGAACTCTATTTTTAATTCTGAAAATATCGTTGGAACCCTCGTTCAAAAGAGAACCTAGATATATAAAAATCATTCTAATATATATCTATCTCAGTATTTGCTAATTTTTAACCCCGTGGTTAAAAATACAAATAATTCTAATAATTCTAATAAAATCCTAAAAATTATAAAATAATAGATAATACTTACAAATAATATTAAAATACCAGACCGGGTCTCGGGGTGTTACAAATCTTCCCCCTTAAGAAGATTCTGTCCCCGGAATCTCTATTCGGTCAAATAAAGTCGGGTAGCGATCCCTCATTTCCGTCTCAGTTTCCCAGGTCATATCTGCACCGAGACTATGTTTCCACTTAACCAATACCATTGGAATTTGTTTGTTTCGCAATTTAGTTACCTTTCGATCTAATAATTCTACCGGTTCTTCAACTAACCGTTTCTTCGAATCAACCTTCAATTCCCGAACTGGTAATACTTGATCTAAATTTTCGGGGTTACATTTTCTTAAATAACAAACATTGAAAGTGTCATGGATTCCCGATAATTCCGGTGGTAAATCTAAAGTAACCGACTGATCATTAACAACCCGACTAATACGAAATGGCCCAATATACCTTGGTGCTAGTTTCCCTCGTTTCCCTCGTTTCCCAAATCTAATTACCCCTTTCCAAGGTGAAACCTTTAAATAAACCATCTCATTAACCTCGAAAGTCACTGGTCTTCTTTTCAGATCTGCGTACATCTTTTGCCTTTCACGGGCGGCTTTTAACTTTTCCCGAGCAATCGCCACTTTATTTGCGGTCATTTGGACGATCTCGGGACCCGCAAATTGTTTCTCCCCCGCTTCTAGCCAACACGTGGGAGTTCGACATCGCCTACCATATAACATCTCATATGGTGGCATCTTGATACTCGAGTGATAAGAATTATTGTAAGCAAATTCAATCAACGGTAAGTGAGAATCCCAAGAACCACCATATTCTAAAACACACGCTCGTAACATATCTTCGAGAGTCTGAATCGTCCTCTCTGATTGACCGTCTGTCTGCGGAGGATAAGATGTACTCAAATTTACCCGTGTACCCAATTCTCGTTATAAACTATTCCAAAATTTTGATACAAATCTTGGATCCCGATCAGAAACTATCGATAGCGGTACACCGTGTCGAGATTCAATCTCATTAATATAAACTTGTGCTAACTTTCCGAGTGAATCTGTCTCGTTAATAGCTAGAAAATGAGCACTTTTAGTCAACCGATCTACCACAACCCAAATCATATCGTGACCTTTTTGTGTTCGTGGTAATTTAGTCACAATATCCATTGTGATATTATCCCATTTCCACTCGGGAATTTCTAATTGTTTCAAAGATCCGTACGGTTTCTGATGTTCAGCTTTGACCTGTGCACAAATATGACACTTTTCTACAAATTGTGCCACATCCGATTTCAAAGTCGGCCACCAATATAATACTTTTAAATCATTATACATTTTAGTACTTCTCGGGTCAACCGATAACCGTGACTTGTGGGCCTCTGTTAAAATCAAATCCCGAAGACCCCCAAGTAAAGGAACCCAAACCCGTGATTGAAATGTTTTTAATCCTCGAGAATCGTCAACTAATTCATCTTTTCTTTTAAGCATTATTTCACACTTCAGGTTTTCATTCTTTAAAGCTTCTAATTGACATATCTTCAATCGATCTATCAAATCAGAGACGATCTCCATTCGCATAAATCGTATTTTATCTGAAACATCTCAAAAATCATGGAAAATTTAAAAATTTTTAAATAAATAAAATAATCATTTACCCAAAAGTACAAGTAAACAAACGGTCACATCTCATTAAAAATAAAAATAAACCGTCTCATGGTTTTAAATGCGGAATAACTAAAATAACTGTTTTAAAAACATTTGACTCAAAATTAAATAATTGTTTTAAAAACATTTGACTCAAAATAAACGTTTGGAATCCAAATCCATAAAAGCTCATCGAGTAACAGCTCATCCAGTACACTTGCTCTAGTACCTGCAAAATGTGGGGGGAGTGTTTGGGGTCAGCCACCGCTGAGTGAATAATATCAAAATAAATCAATAAATACAAACAACTCAAGCCACATAAGTGATCCCTAGAGACTCTACTCAATTCTCAATTACTCAAGTTTATTTTCTCAGATTTTAAATTTATATAGCGCGCTTGTGTGACTTGGGACGAGAGATCAACCTCGAACCGCCTCACACAACTCAAGGCTCAACACCTGTACTCTTCGGTGTTGAGTCAAAACGTCTGGCACCAGTACTCTTCGGTGCCAAGACAACTCAAGTATATTATGTTTAATGTTTTAACTCAAGAACTCAAAACTCAGATAACTCAGGCTCCAGATAACTCAAATCACAAATAACTCAAATCAGAGATAACTCAAATAAATCACCGAATCAATACTCAAGCTCAATCAACAAGACAATTCACAACACATAGCACAAAATCATGAATCGAAAGTAAGTACAAGTTTATAGTGAGATTACCCACCTCGAATAAACTTAAGCTCCTAGAAGTCCTTGGCACGCACAAAGGTCACGATTCAGCTCCTAAAGGATCCTACAATGCATAACAAGACTCGGATTAAAACTCGGCTCAAAGTTATTTCTAACAGAATTTGACAGCACACAACACTCTTACGGAAACGGTCATATCTCTCAAACGGTTCACTAGATTTTATTCAAATTTTCATAGTAGCTAAATGACTTAGAGGACTTAAGTTTGACAGAAGACCTCGGAAGCTAAATCCAAACAGAAAGGGCTCAAAACAGGCTCACAAGACAGAATAGCTGAACCGAAATATCATTCTGCGATAGTTTACTAAGACAACGATACCTTTTAAACCGTAAATCAGATTAACGAGCCGTCAGCGGCATTGGAAGGAGGACTCAGAAAACTAGAGACCAGCACGGGCCAAAAATCCAAAAACATATTTTAAGGGTGGTAAAAACAGTCCCGAACTCAGGGGACAGATTCTGTCAAATATTTAGTTTGATATTTAAAAACCCGATTTGAATCCCGGTAACAACCCGCTTATTCCCGAGACACCCGACAGTCCCGAGACTCATTTTAAACTTCAGAATTACGTCTACAACAATCTACTCCATTATTTTAGAAAACCTATCCGGTTTAGGGAACCAAGAACCCTACAGGTTCGGTTCCCGATTTTTCGGTTATCAAAACGTTTAACCGTTCAACTACGGCTTTTACCCATCCCCAACCCGGAACTTATAAAATTTCAGAGGCTAAACCCGACTCACCCATAAATAAATAAATAAAAACCGGTTTGATAATGCAATGAGCTTTAAAAGATTAACCAACAAACTAGACCAAAAACTCCCATGTATAAAACAAATCACAACAAAGTCGGTGAAACCGAGCCCTCATTGACTCGGCTCCGAATCTGCATTACCCTTGAGACCCATAACATCAAAAGAGATTAAACTCAAGAATCACGAAATCAAATAAACAGGGAAACAACGAGGGAAAAATCTACCGAAACAAGACGTGGAAATGCGGTAGAAACTGCTCGGGAAAAGCTCCTAACCATTCTGCTCAACCATCAACTACCATCTCTGCTTGGTCTCGGCTGTGGAAGGACACGAAAACCCACACAACAACAGCTGATTAATAAGATGAAGAAACTGAGATTCTAGAGAAGGATGTGAACGTGGAAAACCCACCAGAATTATCTTGCTCGCTTTAGAACCTTGTTCGGGATTATTTCCTCGATCCCTTTACACTCGTCCAATGACTACTACTGCTCGATCACCATCAATCCGACATATATCTCAATGGTTAAAATTCAGTGATAAAGGAAAAACAGAAAAAGATTCGGGCTAGGAATTACCGATTTGGAATTGGTGAAACTCTAGACGGTTGCTGCTCGAATGATGCATCACCCTTTCGAATGATCTCTGCGTTTCCTCTCTCTGTTGCCAGCAAACACGAAGGGGGAGGAAGATGGAAGGCCCGAATTGGAGGTGCTTCTCACCGGCTGAAAGAAGGAAAAAGGAAAAGGGAACAAGGTGGCGGTTGTCTTGATTCCGCCGGAAATGAAAAACAAAAATGAGAAAAAAAAAACAAAAGCACATGGTGGCGGTGGTCTTGGTTTCTGCGGCAGCTTCATGCCCTACACACTCTTATTTATTTTCTGCCTTTAGACTTTAGGTTAATCAGGGTTAGAAGGAATCTCTTTGTGATGAGAAGAAATAATGAGGGGCAAGGGATTTCTAGGGGTTTAATTATCTAGTTAATGGACCCTTAACTCTTATTAGGCCTAAAGCCCGAATCTAATGAAACTCGCCAACAAAGATTAAACTTAGACTTGGCCTTCGACCGGCCTGACACAAAATAATAACTCGACTTGTTAAGTTACCGGTTCAATTTGACACGGACTAACTCGCATAATTTATTTACACGAATAAATAACGCCACACTTAATTATTATCCTTAAAAATGAAATAGATGTAACCGTCTACATAAGTGTCGCCAAAATAATACGAACAGTCTTAACCTCATTATAATTAATTTACTAATAATTCATTTTTAACTCAAATCTTAAATATAATGATTAAGTTAATATTATTTAATTATTAAAACTTTTTGGGCGTTACATTATCTGAATTTTCTTTACGACTTAATGCATCAGCGACTATATTGGCTTTCCCGGGATGATATCGAATTTCACAATCATAATCTTTGATTAATTCTAGCCACCGTCTTTGTCTCATATTTAAATCTTTCTGAGTTAACACATACTGTAAACTTTTGTGGTCAGTACAAATAATACATTTCGTTCCGTAGAGATAATGTCTCCACAACTTTAATGCAAAAATAACCGCCGCCATTTCGAGATCGTGTATTGGGTAGTTTCTTTCTTGTGTCTTTAACTGTCTTGAAGCATAAGCTATCACCCGATCTCGTTGCATAAGTACACAACCCAAACCCGAGAATGAAGCATCACAATATACAATAAAGTCTTCCCCGATCCCTCCGGTAACGCGAGAATTGGAGCTTGACATAATAAATTCTTTAAAGTTTGAAATGCATTTTCTTGTTCTTCACTCCACCGATACGGTACATATTTACGGGTCAACTTGGTTAACGGGCCCGCAATCTTTGAAAAATCCTTGATAAATCGTCGTTAATAACTCGCCAACCCAAGAAAACTCTTAATTTCAGACGGTGACTTTGGTGCGTTCCAATTCATAACTGCAGTAATTTTGGCCGGATCTACTTTAACCCCGTCAGCACAAATAACATGACCTAAAAACTGCACCTCCCGTAACCAAAACTCACACTTTGAAAACTTAGCATAAAGTTGTTCCCGCTTCAAAGTATCTAAAACTTGTCTTAAATGTTCTTCGTGATCTGATTCGGTTTTCGAGTATATCAATATATCGTCAATAAAAACGATTACAAATTTATCTAGATATGGTCGACACACCCGATTCATAAGATCCATGAATATTGTCGGGGCATTTGTTAACCCAAACGGCATAACTAAAAACTCATAATGACCGTACCGAGTTCGAAAAGCCGTCTTATGAACATCGTCTTCATGAACACGAACTTGATGATACCCAGATCGTAAATCAATTTTTGAATAACAAGAAGAACCTTGTAACTGATCGAACAAATCATCGATTCGAGGTAACGGATATTTGTTCTTCACTGTTCGTTTATTCAACTCCCGGTAATCAATACACATACGGAGAGTACCATCTTTTTTCTTTACAAATAATACCGGAGCTCCCCAAGGTGAGGAACTCGGTCGAATAAAGCCTTTGTCGAGTAACTCCTGAATCTGAGTCATCATTTCACGGATTTCTGAAGGTGCCAACCGATACGGAGCCCGAGCCACGGGATTGGCTCCCGGAACCAAATCAATTTTAAATTCTACCTCCCGGATAAGAGGTAACCCAGGTAAATCATCGGGAAAAACCTCCGGGTATTCCGAAACCACCCGGATATCACGAACCACCTGTTTTTCTTTCCGGGTATCAACAGCATAAGCTAGAAATGACTCACACCCTTTAGCCAAGGATTTCCTGGCTTTCATAAATGAAATGATCGGAAAAGAGGAATTAACCCGATCACCACGAGCCACTACATGTGACCCGTCCGATAAAGGAAAAGAAATCAATTTCTTATGACATTTTATACTAGCTCTATTGTACTTAACCAATCCATACCAAGGACTACATCAAAGCCAGATATTGGCATTAACAACAATGAATTGATAAATTTAACGTCATCTATATCAATATATGCTCCGGACACAGATGATGTGACCGGAACCACCTTACCATCGACTACTTCTATCTCTAAAGAGTGAGACACAACAGTAGCAGGTAAACCTAATTTATCATAAAAATTTACAGATATAAAAGAACGGTTAGCTCCAGAATCAAATAATACACGAGCAGGTATATTATTTATCAAGAACATACCGGTAATAACATCATCGGTGGTAGTTGCATCTTCCACTGTCATCTGAAATGCCCGTCCTTCAGGTGGAGGGGGATTCTTCCTTTTCTGACCCGTGGATGACATAGACCCACCTACCGACCCCGATACCAACCCCGAACCCAATCTTCTTCCAGATGGACATTCTCCCGCCCTATGACCCTCTTTCTGACAGTTCCAACAAACATTTCTCGGGAGCCTACAATCTTTCGTTTCATGCCCGTGTTGACCGCACCTCAAACACCTCATTGTCTGAATAGTACAAGCCCCATAATGAGAAGACTTGCACTTATTACACCATTGAGATTTCTGGCTCGAACCGGTACTAGTTTGGCTTCGAACGTTAGCACTTTGAGAACTTTGTTTCTGATTCCCTTGCCATCTTCTGTTTTGTTGGGAACTGGATTGATCAAATCTGGATCTCTGAGTAGCTACTTTATCCCTGATCATTCTTTCTTGAGCTTTGCTATCGGCTTCAGCTGATTTGGCTATAGTAAACGCCTGAGTTAATGTACTTGCAGTTCTAACCGTTCCCCTATATACCGGTAATAAAGCATCAACAAAATGTTGTACTTTTGCTCGTTCATCAGGTACCCAGTCATTTACAAAACTTAACTTATCATTGAATTGTTTGATTAAATCTTCAACTGACATACGTTCATCCATTTGCAAACTCATAAATTCCTTTCTAATCTTATTCATTTCAAACGTACCGCAGTAATGATCACAGACTCTTTGACGAAATTCTCCCCACCCTATCCCGTTTAACGCCTCCGGTGAGTAATGTTAGTCCAAGTATCCCACCAAACCCTTGCATCTTCCTTCATCATTCTTGAAGCATACTTCACTTTTAAATGATCCTCACAACTACAGGCATCAAGGGCTATTTCCATATCCCTTAACCAATTTAATGTAACTGTCGGGTTTGTACTACCCGGGTATTCAGATGGTTTACAATCAAGGAATTGTTTATAGGTACATGGTGGTTTTTGAAAAGATTAAAAAGGTTGTTGTACGGTGCCTTATGGTGGATAAGGATAATAGTATTGAGGTGGTGGATGTAACACCTCAAATTTTAATACAAAACATTTGCCCAAAATAAATCATTTTTCATATATAGAAGAGCTATTCCAAAATATGGATTTACAAAAACCTTTGGTATGAAAATCAGAGTATAAAGTTTGGTGTTACAAAATAGATCAAAACCAAAGCTAAGCATAAATCCAATCTAAAGTTCTTCTACTCTAGGCCCCGCATCTCTATCCATGCGTACCTAAACCTTCGATCCCGAACCTGAGTACATAGCAAAACAAACAAGGAGTACGTGAGACAAAACGTCTCGTGAGCTACATGGGTTTAGACCCAATAATAGATATAATCGTATGACATATAAACAAACATGTAAGTAAATCATCCATCTAGCTAGTCACCCTATTGTGACTCTAATACTTGCTTTCCTAGCAATCATATCTAGTTATCGAGTTGCCCCCGAACTAACTAGAACCACCTTGACTTATTAACCGAAATCCATCGCCATTAATAAGCCTCGAGGTACCGGCAAGAGGGTTTCGCCCAATCTACCAATACCTGCCTTACTCACCGGACTACCTCCAGTTAGCAAGACTACTACCGTGGTGGAGTCGATGGGAATCCACCCAACTGCCCCTCACACCACACCTCATGACCGGGGGTCCCCCGCATCATCACATCATCTCAACATATCATAACTCAATGGTTATGTCAATCTAGCTCTCGGCTATCACGTCTATCAACAAACAAGTTAGTTCAATACTATTATCGGTATAACTAACTACTAACTACTAGTCTACACAATTAAGCAAAAAGACCATAACACAAGTAATAAAGGGATTTCATAGGCTATGTACTCAGTAAATTTCCACACGTACTCACCTTAGCAATAAGATGCTCCAACCGAATTACTTGCTTCACAAATTCACCGACTTTCCAAGATGTCACCGAAAGCCTAATACAATGATCACAAGATGTTCAACATCTCATACTACCAATAATGTATCCATTAACCTCTAATTACCATTAACTAACATTTTCCCCGATTAGGGTGATTTACCAAACCCTAGGTTTGACCAACCCTTAAGATTCTTACCAATCGAAATCATACACTTGTTTCCTTTGTTAATATACCATCTATTAAGTGTATACATCATTTATTCACCATAAACCATAACCCCTAATAACTAGGGTTTCAAACCCAACCATCAAAATACATAGATCTTAAGCTACAAAGATCAAGGAGTGAAGATATACCTTTAATCTTCACCTAGGAGTGAAATCTACCAAAGATTTGTGAAGAGATCAACCAAAATCTGCACTTGAGCTCCAAAATTGCCA
The DNA here is from genome assembly GCA_963853835.1 of Calendula officinalis. Lineage (NCBI taxonomy): Eukaryota > Viridiplantae > Streptophyta > Magnoliopsida > Asterales > Asteraceae > Calendula > Calendula officinalis. Next base: position 83,662,386 of record OY970822.1, on the reverse strand, counting down.
ATGGAAGAAACTAGGGTTTTCAAATGCATTAAATGAGCTAAAACCCGACTTTAATGCTGTCGGCCAGAGTTCACGACGCGAACTCCACTTCGCGTCGCTAACTTTGCGAGTCATGATCTTTTCCCGATCGTTACTTAGACGTGAACTTCATTAGCCGGAAACCACGAATCCCTGAAGGGAGTTCCCGATCGGGAACTCCAAGTTCACGGCGTGAACTTCTCAAGTGCAACAGGCTGCACTTTTCGGTTGTTGTCTCGACCCGGTTTCGCCCAATATTCTCATACGGTCTCCAAACGACACGAAACCAATTCCTACATTCTTTAAACGATTTATCCTTATTTATCATATTTTTATACAATTTATTTATTTACAAATTTCGGGTCGTTACAGTGGATTTGGTCGATTTTGTAATTCATCAATCGTTCTTTGCATCCCTTCCATACGGCTTTCCATTCTTGCAATATATTCTTCTTTTTTGGTATTACTATCCCCAGAAGTACCCGCATTACTTGTCTCTTTGGTCGGTTGGGTCACTGGAATATCACCACGGTCAGCCATATCTGTATCATACACATCATCTCACAAACATTTAGTTTTGATTATCCGTTAGTAAATTCTATACTAACCTCTACCAACTAATTCACTTATCAACTAACCCTCACCCACGAAGGAATGTTTGTCAAAACTCAAGCCAAGATTTAGGAATGTTACACTCATGGTGCAATCATTGCTAAATCTTGCTCTGATACCAAACTGTAACACCGCAAAATTTAAGCCATTTTTTTTTAAATAAACAAACACTTTAACCTAACGGAAGCAATCCCAACTAATACAGTTTATCAAAAGACTTACCAACCATTAATAATTTACAAACCAACATAAACTATTATAAAAATATCCGGTGTTACTAAATCCAAGGCTTAACCATTTTACCAAATTATCAGAGTAAGTGACAAAACTTTCCTTCAAAACCCGACTCTAAGATTCACCCAGTCAAACCTGTAAAGAGTCAACAAGAGACGGATTAGCATAACGCTAAGTGAATGAAATTATAAACATTAAATTGCACAACCACAACAATTTAAGATAACACCCTCTACAAATAACACCCTTTAATTAGCAAATAACCAGAGGAACGGCGGTTCGGCACAACTCACAACTGTTGTCGCCCCAACAACAGTTTACCGATAGCCCTAAGCTACTTGGTACAATACCAGTGCTCCTCGACCTACCCGTGTCCAAGGAGTCCTGGTATTGTCTCCAATAGCTAACGATGCTCAGCCACTAACTGCACGGGCTGACCTCTTTCCGTGTATCATGCGCATATTGCAGTTAATTACACATAACAACCTAATTAACTAACACCGACACAAGAACTGTATCGAAAACAATTATGCAGATAAAAATCTTGCATATTCTGCACTAACCCAAGTGGAACCTGAAACCATTGCAAGTTATACTATCTAATGGTTATAAATCTACTCACCTTAGCAAAAGCTCCTTGATACTCAGTGGTCTTATGTTACTGAGTTCCTTTACCCTTTCCTGCAACACAAATAAACACCCGAATTAATAACCGTTTTGACCTGAAATGTGTAAAACTATACAATATACTATAAGATCATAAAAACAAGTACTCACTCCAAAACCTACACTTATATAACCCCAAATTTGACATTTTGACTCACAAAAGTCAAACCCGATTCATTCTTGTAAAATTATTCAATTTTACCCAAACGAGTCAAACAGCCCACTTAATTAATTAAAAATACCCAAACGGGTCATATAGGCCCACTTTAATTAAAAGAATACTCAAACGGGTCAAATAGGCCCACTTTAATTAACAAAATGCCCAAACGGGTCAAATAGGCCCACTTTAATTAAAAGAGTACCCAAACGGGTCAAATAGGCCCATTTAACCTATAACTTTACAAATGTGTATCTTTGGATCTCATTCGCCATCCTTTTGTATTTCCTACAACTTATAATCAATTAAATTAAAAGATTTTAACCCATTTTAGGTCAATAGTCCACAATTCATTTAACTAGTTTCTATTACTTGATCAATTTTACTCAAACTTAACAATTGATCAAATTGGTATGATGACTAGTTTCTAATATCAATTACAACCCTAATCATAACTTATAACAACCATAATTATCACAAAAATTATAAGTCCAAGAATTAGTGTTCACTTCATCTTCTTCATAAATCACCTATAATGGTGATTTATGAAACAAACATCTATAACAATGAATTCAACTAGCAATTAAGATGTTATAACACTTTTCTAATGCTCCAAAACCTAGAGAATTCATCAATTTCAGTTTTAGGTCAATAACTTCAAGAACACCAAACCCTAGTTAATCAATAACTCAAGAATTCGAACCCTAGCTAAGAAAAAGAGATGACTTACTTGTTTCTTGTACAATTTTGAGTTTAGGGATTAAATTCCTCAAAGATGGAAGCTTCAATTTAGAAGAAAGATTCAAGAATCAAAAATGTGTGTATCGAGAGAGAGCAGATAACGAGGCTGAGATTGAGATTTTTAGATAAAGACTAAAGTTTGAGTCAGCCCCAAGTCTAAAAACGTGGTCAGATTCAGGAGAAAGTTGGAGCTGCCCAAAATTCGTTTTTATCAGTATAATACTGAAATTTCGATGTTTAATTCGGAACCCTTAACGAACTCTGTTTTTAATTCTGAAAATACCGTTGGAACCCTCGTTCAAAAGAGAACCTAGATATATAAAAATCATTCTAATATATATCTATCTCAGTATTCGCTAATTTTTAACCTCGTGGTTAAAAATACAAATAATTTAAATAATTCTAATAAAATCCTAAAAATTATAAAATAATAGATAATACTTACAAAGAATATTAAAATACCAGACCGGGTCACGGGTGTTACATGGGATACGTTCAAGAATCAGTTAACTCAGAAGTTTTGTCCAAGGAGAAAGCTACAGAAAGTTGAAGTGGAACTATGGAATCTATCCATGGTTGGATCTGATATTGTTACCTACACGACTAAGTTCCAAGAACTCGCTCGTCTTGTTCCTCATATGGTTTCCCCTGAATTTAAGCGTATTGAAAGGTATCTTCAAGGTCTTCATGATCTTATTCGTACTCATGTTATTGCTTCTAAACCGATAACTTTCGAAGATGTTGTGAATCGTGCAACAAGGTTGACTGATGATGCTATGAGAAGTGGATCGTTCAAAGATAAGCTAGTTGTGTCTAGCAAATCCTCTGAAACTTCGAATAATGAAAATGGGAAGCGTTCCTACGACAACAAGCGTGATTACAAAGGGAACAAGTATCAAAAGACTAAGAATTATGCTTCCTCTAATCAGAACAACAATCAGTCTAATTCCGATTCTAAGTCTTATGCTGGAAGCAAGCCCAAGTGCAACAAATGTAATTGGCATCATGATGGTTGGTGTGAGAAGTGCTACAAGTGTGACCGCTGGGGTCACAATTTCAGAAAGTGTTCGTCCAACAATCCTCCTAAGAATCCTGTCTGCTACGAGTGTGGTGATCCTAACCATTATCGTAATCATTGCCCTAAGCTTCAGAACAACAAGACCAACCAGAATGGCAACAACAACAACAACGACAATCTCAACAACAATCGCAATGCCAACAACAACAATGATCGTCAGATGGGTCGTGGTCGTGCATTTGTTATGAATGCTCAGGAAGCGCGCGAAAATCCTGATACCGTTACTGATACGTTTATCGTCAACAATCATTTTGCCTCTATTTTATTTGATTCGGGATCCGACTTGAGTTTCGTATCGACCGACTTTAAAAGTTTCTTAAATTTGAATCCCGATCGTTTGAAAGTTAATTATGAAATCGAGCTAGCGAATGGAAAAGTTGTTAGGTCTAGTGAAGTTTTTAAAGGTTGTAAGCTTGACCTAGATGATCACATTTTCGATATAGACCTTGTGCCTATAGAGCTAGGTAGTTTTGATATCGTCATAGGAATGGATTGGTTATCTAAGAATCTTGCTGAAATAATATGCTACAACGAACAAATCCGAATTCCTTTATCCAAAACAGAAACTTTAATAATTCAAGGTGAACAGCGAAACAAAAACATAAAAATCATAAATTCTATGAAAGCTCAAAAATATCTTCGTAAAGGATGCCAAGCCTTTCTTGCTCATGTCGTTGACACAAAGTCCAAAGATCGTAAGATTGAGGACATTCCTATCGTTCGTGAATTTCCTGGTGTATTTCCTAGTGAATTTCCTGGACTGCCGCCTCAGAGACAAGTTGAATTTCGTATTGATCTGATTCCAGGAGCCGCACCTATTGCGCGTTCTCCTTATCGTCTTGCACCGTCTGAAATGCATGAACTTTCATCGCAATTGCAAGAACTTCTTGATCTTGGTATCATTCGACCGAGTTTCTCGCCCTGGGAGCTCCGGTCCTCTTTGTTAGAAAGAACTTCTTGATCTTGTATTTTATCTTCTTTAGGAATTAGCGGTATCCAATGAATCCTTTTGAACTCATAGCAGAATTAATGTTTTGAATTTATGTTTTGGATGTAATCTGTGGAATTCTGCATATGAAATGAATTAGTAGTAGATTTTGCAGAAATTGTCCTTGTGTTATTTAAGATTATCCGTTTTTATCCCTGTACTTTTTTGACCAAAACATGCAGAAATTATTGGTATCAAGTGCCCCATAACTGCAGATTCATATTTCCAACTGCATAATACTATACTAACACATCATATTGCCATCTGCATAAACCAACATTCATATTACCAACATGAAAATAAACATTGTTTGACTTACATAGTACCAAACCAACATTCATAATAGTAAACCAACATGTTCCAAAGACATACATAGTACCCAACCAAGTCATGAAAATAAACATTGTTCTAAAAGACATACATAGTAGTAAACCAAAAAACAGAAACTACAAAAACAAGTCTTCACTTCTTGCTTTTCTGACTTGCACCTGCAGTTTGAGTTGCACTCCTTCTTTGACTACCACTTGCACCTGCACTATGACTGCCACTTGGACCTGCATTTTTACTTCCACTTCCACTTGCAGCTGCAGTTTGCCTCCTACCACTTCCACTTACAGCTGCAGTTTGTCTCCTACCACTACCACTGGCACCTGCAGTTTGCCTTCTATCCCTTCTTGAATTACTTCTAGTTTCCATTTTCTGGCCCTTGCAAGTTATGGAATTATGCCCCTTTTCATTACATTTGCCACATGTTACAGTTCTCCCTTTCTTTGTCAACTTACCTCTTTGCACCATTTGATTTTGGGAGCTCAACTCATCTGCAATCCTCTTTCTTTTCTTTCTAGGTCTCCCAGTTGGGTTATGATGCAATGGTGGGAGTATCTTTGTAGGGCATGAGCTAATTGGCCATTCTTTTGTTCCATTAATGGGTTCAATTTTGAAAGCATAAACAGCCTTCCAAGTGTCAAGATGGTAAACCTGATGTACATAGTCTTCTGGAATACCAACTGCTTGACCATTTTGCCGCATATTCCATATTGTTGCCACTGCATGTTTACAAGGTATCCTAGTCAACTCCCACCTCCTACAACTGCAGACATATTGGCTCATGTCCACCACAAACTATTCTTGCCATGGCCCTTTACACTGAAATTTGTCAGCACCATTCCAAATGACAGTAAAATCATTTGCTTGGTTCTTAAGTCCTTCTAAAATTGTTGTAGCAGTAGGGGTTAGTGGGCCTTCACAATTATCAATCACTTTTTGAACTATCACTATTTTTTTCATCAAGTACTCCCTAATGTACTCCAAACAAGTTATAATTGGTTGATCTCTACCTTCTACAAGTTGACTGTTAAATGACTCACAAATTTTGTTTAGTAAGATATCACATTTGGCCTTTCCTGAAAAATGAGATCTTGCCCAGTGTTCATATGGTATTCTATTTAGCCAATCATAGATACCTTGATGATGCTTTCTAATTGTTTCCAACCCCAATTTAAATTCTGTCATTGTTGTTCTAGTAGCATCCTTCCAAAGATATTCCTTGCATGAATTAGTTTTAAATTGGGTCTTCATGTTTTCATTGATGTGCCTTAAACAGAACTTGTGTTCAGCAGCAGGGAAAACAGTAGATAATGCAGGAAGTAGACCCTGTATTACAAATAACCAACCAAATAAACAATTTGTATGATTTAAGGAAAGTAAAGTTATGAAATTAAACTTACCTTTTGCCTGTCTGAAATGAAAGTAAAGTTGCTATTAGGTGACAGGTCCCAATCATCTCCAAGGCATTCCAAAAACCAAATCCATGAGCTAGTGCTTACTGATTCAACAATAGCATATGCAAGAGGATAGATTCCATTATTAGAATCAACCTCTACTGCAGTTAAGACCTGTCATGGATATGGTCCTTTCAAGAAAGCACCATCTAATCCCAACAACTGTCTTATTCCAGATCTGAACCCCCTCTTAAGTGGACCTAAACAAATGTAAATCCTCCTAAACACATTATCAACAAAATTAGGAGTAGGATCTGGTAGAACATCAAGTTTCACTGTAGTGTCTGGATTGGATCTTTGCAGTTCAAGGATGTAATCCCTTATCAAGGAGTATTGTTCTTGATAATCCACCCTCAACCTTTTAATTGCCATTTCCTTTGCTCTGTAAGCTGTGATCCTTGAGATTCCCATCTTCAAATGTTTAGATAGGTGATCTTGAAGTGCTTTGCCTGATATATTAGGGTTTGAGTGACCTGTTGACCCAATTTGTTTAGATAAATAGGAAGCAGTACATTGGCCCACTTCTCTTTGTTGCACACATTGATGGTCGGGTATACATGTTTTCACCATCCAAGAATCATCAAATATATTTGTGGATATGTGTAAAGTATAGGGGCAGGTAGGGATTTTGACTTTTTTCCCTTTTAATGACCATCTTGCCCTTCTTTTTTTACTTGGTTCTTTTTCTTGTTCATTTTCTTGGTCTTTTTCACTTTCTTGTTCTTGTTCTTTTTTTTTTCTTTTTTATTGTCTTTTTCCCCTTTTCCTGAAATATTCTCACTTTCTCCAATGTTGTCTTGTCCCTCCTCTTGTCCTTTTCCTTTTCCTTGACCAACGTTTTTGAGTTTATACCCAAAGCACTTGACCCTTACCCTTATTTTATCATATTTAATAACTTTAAGTTCCCTTCTACTCTCCACTGCATGATCCCTAATTCGTGTAAGGATTTCTTGCTTTGTTGCAAAAACTTGACCAACATAAAAATTGGTCTTCAGCACCTGGGATTCCCTCCTCAACTTTTTCAATTGAATCTTTCTTTCTTTTTCAACCCCCATGTTTTCATCCTCACTATCATAACCACTATCATACTCATCAAAGTCAATTCCACCAACTTCTTCATTAATCTGAACATCTGGGTGTATAGTCTTTTCTTCAAAAAGTTCATTTCTTTGAACATTTAGATTAAAACCAGTCATATCAACATCTACATCATGAACTACATTGAGTTCATCTTCTTGTAAATCATCTTCAGGATCTGCATTTGGAGGTGGAGCTGGATTTGGAGGTGGAGGTGGTTCTGCATTAATTTATGCAGTTGGAGGTGGATCTGCATTAAATTCTGCAGTTGGAGTTGGATCTCCATTAAACTCTGCATTAAATTCTGCAATAACTTCTGCAGTCAACTTTGGTTCTTCATTTAATTATGTATCAACTTCTTGTGTTGAACTTTGGCCATGTTCGATAACAACACTAGCAGACCATGGTAAAGATAATAACTTGTTATCTGGATTTTTCTTTGGAACAACATAAGCAGGCTCACCTTCATCTATTTCCTCTATTACAACCTTACTTTGTTGAGGTGGTCTCCAATAATTATACACTGATGTAATCCCATGTTCAATATAAACATTAATCAAAGAATGTTTCCCAACATAACTTAACATGTTCCTAACATCTTGGTCGTTTCCCAGAGCAAGCAAACCGTAATCCAAATCAATGTCTGGCTTTTTAAAATGGTAGTACATTTGATGGTCTCCTTTATAACCTAATGACTTTACCATCCTATCAAGTTCATGTGCTGAAAAGTACTCACAGTCTACCGAATCAACAAATGCAACTGTGCCTCCTACGTATTTGCGACCAGGATACCTTGAAAAGCTTCCACCATGATAAATCTTTATACAGAACAGATTCTTGTATATTGCTATAAAAATAAAAATTAAAATTAAATTTTTTTAGGTTTTCAAGTTTCTAACAATTAGGGTACGAGAATTCTTACAATAAACGTCTTTCAAGCTATCTTCGGCGTAGTCTTCTTCTCTGATAAACCAACAAGGTTTATTTGGAAGTCCGGCCGCCATAATCGGTGATGAGGATGAAGAAGATGAGAAGAAGATGAGAAATGGATTTCTGGTTTTTGATTTCGCAAAGCACGAGGACGAATTTTGATAAATTGGGGGTAAATGGGTTTTAATCTTGGGGGTTTTGATAAAAGGACGAATATACCTTCACGTTTTCAGCACGTGGGGGGCTTAACGGCTAAAATGAAACGGAGGATGGACGGAAGGACAAAAAAACAGAAATTTGCATACATCAGGAACAAAAAAATAGAAAAAAATATCATAGGGACAAAAACGCTGAAACGGGCAAACCAAAGGGACAAAAACCGTAATTTACTCATGATTTTTTTTAGAAAAAGTAATTAATTTAAAAAGTTATTTCAGTAAATAAGTTAAAAGGAGATTTCAAAGAAGTAAGGATATTACTTCCTCCGTTTCAAAATAAGTGATACAAATTTAACTATATATACATTAGTCATAGTAGAATCTACTGTTCATTAGCTGAAAACGGGACGGAGTAAGGGAAAACCGTTGGAGATGTTTTCTTAATTTTTCTTTAATAAAAAGTCCACCTACAAAATTCATCAAATATGCATGCCTTGAAATTCTCAATTTTAAAATGGTTAATTAAAAGGATTGCTAGCCACATCTGGTTCTTGAAATTCTCAAAATCCTTTACATTCAGTTTGATTCTATTCAGGCAAGAAAAAAAAAGTTTATTTCATTTTTTTCAAATGTTCTTAACCATTGACATTGATAATTATTTTTATATTGAGAAACATATACTTCCTTGATTCATAATAAGTACTCCCTCTGTTCCCATTTTATTGTCCACTACACAGTTTAAAAAAAGTACATTAATTATACTATGTTACCAATCAAATATTCTCTTTCCCACTTAAATGTTTTTTGATTGGTTAATATCTAGGAATGGACAATCTTCATAGGACAAACTAAAATAGTATTATGGACAATAAAAATGGGACGGAGAGAGTACTACACTTTCTTTATTTGGTAAATTTTTGTGTATAAAAGTATCATTTTATCATTACTTAACTTTATTAAACATCATTAATTTGTCTTTCCCAATCATATTGTGGGACCCTTCCTCACTAATTATCTCATTTAATCTAGGATAATCTCTATTACAATATTTTGCATCAAAAAGCGTGAAAGTAAAAGTGTAGCACTTATTTTGGATCGGATGAAGTATGTATTCTTATTGTATTTTGTATCTTTTACGTTTCATAGATCCGCAGCGGAGCGTGGCTATCACATTACTCGTTAGCTACATTTGTCATAACAAATACACTATTCATTATAAATTAAAACTCGGTTTGCTTTTTTGTCCAATTAGAATGTACCATGTCGGAAATTGTAACGGAGGTCATCCAACTCAAAACGGATGTTTGGAACTTTTAAAAAAACCCCTAAAATAGGGTATGCTTTTGTAAATATTTATATTTTAACTTTCAACCCTATACTATCTATTAATAATAAAATAGTTATCAAGACCATCTTAATTTAATTTTTAACCATACGACCATATAAATATTTTCTAAAAATCTGTCGTAAACAAGATTAATGAAATATTTATTTTCTAAAAGCTAAATTCGTGTAAAGTTATAACTTTTAATTCCAACTATTCTCTTAATGAAACAAAAATTTTCTGAAAGATTTATCATAATTCTTTTAACTAGATACGATCAAATTGAGCATGATACTAATAAAAAGCAAAAATAAAACTTTTAAATGACAGTTTTATGCAGCAAAATATCTGTATACAAAACCCGCTGCAATGCGCGGGCAATAGAATTCCTCGTTATTATACAAAACCAGTTAGAACTATGATATTTTGTAATCGGGTAAACAAGAACGATTTTCCATGTATCAAGTTATAAGTGGTTAACTCATATGTATATAATCTATTCAGAATAGCTCAGTATTATTTTTAATTTATTCATAGCCACCCGAAAATCCGAAACACGTATTTATAATTTATCTATGGAAAATTGAACATGTATCATTAAGCAACTTTTACATTGATTTTTAAGAACTATTTTATAATAAGCTACTTTTAATGGAAAAAAAATGTGTATGTGCATGGTCCTTAGTCCTTACCACGTTAATATTTATATCACGCACCACTTAAACGTGATCATGCCTACCAATGATTTTCACTTGAAATCCCAAAATATTTCATATAATACCGACACTTTATGAAAACTGTGCACACTTGTTGTAAACGAGGCACAAGGGAGGAAATTGGTGGCTCGGGGGTGGTGCCGCTAGCACCGGTCATTCCACCGCCTATCCAAGCTTCTGCTATTTATAGTTAGCGAGTTAAAGAATTAAGGATAAAAACAATAATGTTGGTATATGTCTAGATTGGCATTAATTTTGGCCAAATGATTGTATAGTTGTTTTGAGTTGTCCTTACTTAATTGAGAAAGAAAAAACATATTGGTAGATGTTTTGGTATATGTCATTTTACAAAACGGAACGGAATTCTTTTGTCAAACACCGTTTTTAAATTCCTAATGAATAGTGTTTCTCTACCATAAATGTATATTAGATAAATATGTCAAAACTTATAAATAGACCGTGTTTTTTTTGAACCGCAACCAAAGGAGAAGGATGAGGAAAGAAATTCTGCAAAGTTATCATTTCACACTCGGCAAGCCAAAACTAGAATTAAAACATCCTAGCGAGTAGCGAGAAGCTAGGAAGAACAAATACAATAAAAAACAAGGCAATGGATTATTACACCACTAAAACCATATATGTGCTAAATTACACATTGATCTATTTTTAATCTATAAGAAAACGGAAACTTGAATTTTACTAGAAGTAACATGATCATTATCATGATTGATGCCAGGAAAAACTTTCTTGTATCTAAGCTACCATAGGAACCTAAGATAAGAATAAATCACCCACATGAGTCAAACGCTTTCCTCAACGAGGCCTTGAGCCTAAAACCAACTAGCAAGCGAAATATTAACTTTATCGCACTCTTCCAAAACTTTAAAACAACTTCTCCAGATTCCAGCCACCTTCTCGGTTGGGTTAGAGCTAGCTAAACCGACATTATCACCATGGATTGATATGATAACATTCCTCCAAAGGCTGTTACTTTCTGTCTTATAAACCGCCAAGACGGCAAGACCATTTGGATAAGAGAGCGATGTTGAGGGCCTTAAAGACTACCAATAGTCAAACCTCTAAAGTCTAAACTACTTATATTGTCGAGAACAACCTTTCAAGGGTCCATGCAATCTTCCTTTCGATATCCTTGGAACTCCAAAAGAATTTTATCCTTAAACTTTCCAATGAGAAGACATGTAGATTCAGGTGTCAAATGACTAAATAACAATTCATATAAAATATACAATTAATCTTGATTATTCATTGTTAACCGATCAAATTGTTAAGTAAAAAAACAAATGAAGAATATTTTGAACATCCTAATCTAAAAACAAAGAGAAATAATATTTGTGCCTATTACTTATGTGTCTACCCACTTCTAAGCTTGACATGTGTAATTCACTAAATTTTTTTTCTCATATCATTCTTTGATTTTGACATTTGTCATCATTACTTGGATTGGCACAAATACCATTTCTCAAAAATAAAATAAAAAGTAGGTAATTATTACGCTAAGGGCCCATAAGATTTTAACCAACGCTACCCAGCCCAACGCAATTGGAGCCACCGTGATATAATTGCAAAAACCCTAGGGTTTCTCTGTTGTCTGTCGTCATTTCATCCACCGACCGGAAGAGAGGGAGAGAGACAGATCAGTGAAGATGAAGTACAATCCTAGGGTTAGCAGCTCCCGACGGAAGAACAGGAAGGCACACTTCTCAGCTCCGTCGAGCGTCCGCCGCGTTCTGATGAGCGCACCTCTCTCAGGCGAGCTTCGATCTAAGTACAACGTCCGATCCATACCTGTACGCAAGGACGACGAGGTTCAGATCGTTCGTGGAACCTACAAAGGCCGCGAAGGAAAGGTTGTGCAGGTGTACCGTCGAAAGTGGGTGATTCACATCGAACGCATTACTCGTGAGAAGGTGAATGGAACTACCGTCAATGTTGGAATCAATCCGTCGAAATGTGTAGTCACAAAGCTTCGTCTCGATAAAGACAGGAAATCTCTGCTTGATCGTAAGGCGAAGGGACGTTCGGTTGGGGATAAGGGGAATAAATTCACCGAGGAAGACGTCATGCAGAACATTGATTGATTGATTCAATTTTATCTCTTAATTGGTTGTTAGTGTTCTTCATTTATCAATTATATTGCTTCTGGGCGCAATTATTTCTATGGATTTCTTTTGGATTTGATCAGATTTGAATATTGAATCCTTTATTTTCTGTGATTAGGGTTAGTTTATGTTTTAAATTGACTATAACTTTACTACTTCCTCCGATTCAAAATAAGTGATACACTTTCCTTTTTGGGGTGATTCAAAATAAGTGATACACTTTGAAAAGTTTCCTTATTTGGTATGAAAAATGGGACCCACACCCACTAACTATCTACTTTAACAAAGTGAAATTACCCATTTACCCTTACTTTTTACTTTTAAACATCATTAACCTTACTTTATTCAAAAGGTGTGGGACCCATTTTCCACTAACCATCCAATTAATCTAATTTAACCATCATTATAATCTTTTGCATCAAAAACCGTGAAACCCCAAGTGTATCACTTATTTTGAATCAGAGGAAGTATCTTTTTGATTCTATCTGTATTTTGTTACATAACTTATTATAAAATTTAACATGTCGTTGATTAGAATTTCTACCTTGGTTAATAAAATAAAATTATATTGCTTTATAATTTTAAGTTACTTTTGAGATATTTTGAGATCTATCTTTTACAGTAATGACATAAGTGCGTTGCTTTGATAGCAAATCCCATTGCGAGTTGCATGAGCAGGATGATATAACATTAAACCATTTGGTTCTCCGGTAACAAGTTACATACTGTACAGATGACAAGATTATATATTATGATATTTATACTAATCTCATAACCGGTCAGGTAATCTGATTCCATAATTTCTATCGATGGTATCAGGTTATATACATAATAATATTTTTATCGTTTGTGACAAATGCATCATGAATTTCAAGTCGGAAGCAATCTGTTAAACTAATCATAGAAAATGGGTCTTTAATGTCGTTTCCGTTGCTATTGAAAAGAAACCACAATAATTTTCTGTAAAAATAAAATGTTAGGATAATTAGAGGAGTTGATACCAATATTGAACAAAATCCTAGGCCTTGTTAGCAGGAGTGACTACAACTAGAAAAACAATAGTTATCGTGCTGGTACATTTTAACATTCAATGCTTCCTGATAACATGTGTGTGGCCTATTTAACGTGATGACATAGTTGTATTATGCTTAGTTGGTAAAATATTGTACAAAACACGATCTTCATGTACCATTTATAATACTCGAAGATAAATATGCAAGTCTACAAATTTTTTTGATACATGAACAGTGGTCATGCTGAACAGTGTAACGATAAATAACACACCAAAACAGAAATTAACGAATAAAATAGATTGATCGATGCTTGAGTGGTTTATCAGCTCTCCACTTTACTTGCTTTCGAGAGGTAAGTCTCTATCAATTGATATTAAAATCAGCAATATTAAGCATAAGCTAATTTACAATCCTAACGATTTATTTATAATAAAAAGACAATCTAATCGTAATATAGCTCTAATCCCTAATTCTTTATCTAAAATATAGGTTTCTCACAATACTTAATGACTTATGTACTAATACAACAAATCAAAGTCAAATACGGGTTATACAAACCTGCCGTCGACAACTTTAATTTGATTTTTAAGTCTGAATAGTTGTAAATTTTAAATTTGCACGTTTAGTAGCTGGTGCTGTAGGTCTCATATTTGATGCGCGAATTGTTTAAAAAGCAATTATAATATTTCGTCAAAGATGATATAAACCGATCGATGAAGATACGTCCATTTGTCTGTACAAATCCTTATAGTATTAAATTATTATTAATATTTATACACCTAAGTACCTAACCTTGAAACTTTAAACTACCTAGTTATTGAGACCAAAAGCTTTTTGGCTTAGCAGTATGGTTGTTAACATTCATTCTTGTGTTTAGAAGTACTAGTATGAACATATATAAGTGGTATTAAAAAGTAGATTAATATTTGCCGCTATAAAAAACCTAGTTATTGAGATCGGACTTGATATAAAGACACAAACCGATTTCTTAAAAAGATTTGTCGAGCTCTGCGTTAATTTTAAGTGCTTCTAAATAATTGAGCTTATATTAGTTTATGCGAGCTCTAACTCTAACTCTAACTCGACCTCTCTCAAATTGAACTCCAAACAATTTGTGTAATTACGTAAGGTATATATTTCAAACCAAATTTCATCGGCCAATCGAATTTGGTCTTAAACTAAGGTAGTTAAGATATGCTATTCAAGCACAGACAGTTGAAAAATACTACTTCCTCCGTATCAAAATAAGTGACACAAATTGGCTTACACGTTTTTTGAGGTAAAAGATTAAAGTAGATGTTAAAATAGATTAAAGTACATAGTTAGTGGAGAATGGGTCCCACTTTCCTTGAATAAAGTGATATTAATGAGTTTTAAAAGTAAAAGTAAGGGTATAAGGGTAATTTCACTTTATTAAAGTGGATAGTTAGTGGGTATGGGTCCCACTATTTTTACCAAATAAGGAAAGTTTTCAAAGTGTGTCACTTATTTTGATACACCCTAAAATGGAAAGTGTGTCACTTATTTTGATACGGAGGAAGTATAATTCAAGTTGACAAGTGCTTTAGCCATTTTAATAACGTAGCACATGGTTTTTAGGCTATATAAAGATAGTCCAATATTCTCCACAAAACCATCAAATACTATGGAGAAACAAGAGTTGTTTTTCATCCCAACCCCGCTTATGGGACATGCTGGTCAACTTGTGGAGCTAGCTAGCCTCTTGGCCAACCAATTTGACCATCTCACCATAACCATACTCATGATGAAACTTCCCGGTGATACAATTGGCACGGATTACACCAACTCACTCGCTGACCATAATCGAATCAAATTCATCCATTTCCCGCCTACGGATCTTGATTTGTTTCAAGATTACCCAACCGTCGGCTTCCTAGCAGATGTGGTCATCGAGCACCATAAGCCTATTATAAGTCAAGTTATCACTAATCGGCTCGATGGGTCCCACCAAGAACCGAGACTATGTGCATTGGTAGTGGACATGTTATGCACACCAATGATTGATGTTGGGAAGGAATTTGGTATCCCAACTTACGTGTTCTACCCCTCAAATGCCGCTTTTCTAAGACTTATGTTTTATTTTCAAACACTCGATGACGTACATGGTCAAGATATATCTAAATTGGCAAACTCGAGTACCGCGTTAACGATCCCGGGATACGATAGCCCGGTTCCATCACGTGTGTTGCCCTTCTTGTTTTTGGATAAACACTCGTGGTCCACAAGGTTCGTTCGGTATATCCGAAAGTATAGAGAGGCCAAGGGTATAATCGTCAATACATTTTTAGAGCTAGAACCACATGTCGTACATTCGTATGATGAAAACACACCTCCCGTTTATACCGTGGGTCCGATGCTGAAACCTGAAAAAGGTACTAAAAACAACGAGGTGTTGCGGTGGTTGAAAAGTCAACCGAAGTCAACGGTTGTGTTTTTATGCTTCGGGTCGCGAGGGTGGTTTGATAAGGACCAAGTGAGAGAAATAGCAATAGCTATAGAAAGAAGTGGATTTCGGTTCATATGGTCTCTACGCAGACCGCCATTGAAAAACCAAAAAGGGTTCCCGAGTGAGTACACGGACTACAATGAAGTCCTACCGAGCGGTTTCCTAGAGCGTACAGCTGGCAAGGGGAAAGTGGTTGGTTGGGTCCCACAGACGGAAGTGCTTGCTGACGTGGCGGTTGGGGGGTTCGTGTCCCATTGTGGGTGGAACTCCATACTGGAAAGCCTTTGGTATGGAGTTCCAATTGCCACATGGCCAATAGACTCAGAACAACAGATAAATGCATACCGGTTGGTAAAAGAGTTGGGTTTAGCAATTGAGATCTCTTTAGATTATAGCCAATTAAACAAGAATCAAAGTTTGGTATCAGCCAAACACATTGAAAAGGGAATAAGAGAACTGATTGGATAGAAATAGTGAGATTCGAGCAAATGTTGCAAAAATGAAAGGAAAAAGTCGAATTGCACTACAAGAAGGTGGTTCATCATCTGTCAATTTGAAACAACTTGTTAATAGTTTCATGTAAAATCGACAATTTCAGTTGTAACAAAAAAAAAGAGTGATATAAAATTCAATAAGGCAAAACCGACCTGAGTGTATAAAAAGATATGATGATAAATTAATAAGTAAATTTTAAATTGATGAAGGAAAATTAGTTACAAGACTGTGGAAGCAATAGAGTCTGGTTTGTTAACACTAATACCAGAAGTTTATTTTGTCAATTTACTTGAAGATCCAGCCTCTGCGCCAATGGAAAATGTTGGTGTGCCAATTGTAGCTGAAAGATCAACGGTTGGAGATCGATTTAAAGCAACTGCTGATGTTAAAGCAGAGCATGGTAATGAAAGTACTGAACCTCGAGCTGCAGAAATTGAAAAAAAAAAGCAGAATATGTAAATAAAGGTCAAAAACACCAATTTATTTGAAGAAATGATAGTAGTGTACCTTTCCTGATTCAAAATCAGGGAATTTGATTGAAGCAGTTGCCTTCGTTGAGGGAGCAAAAAGTTAATGTTGTAGCAATCTGCAAAATCAGTGTAATATCAATGTACAGGTTGTATCTGATTGCATAAGGGAGATGATGGAAGTAAGTCGAATTTGACATGAATTAATGTGTTGTTGTACTTGCACACTGCTCCCACATCTCGAGATGACAGACCTCCTTTCTTTGTTGCGGTTGAAGTAAGTGGCTACAATGGAGTAACATCAATAACGTTCACAAAAAGCCCTAACAGACCAGCCCAATCATGATTAAAATTTCAACAAATTCACATGAGGAGATTGCGTAAGTTACCTACCACTCCGGTGGTCGAAACGGAAAAATTCTGATCCGAAAGGTGGTCTCTCGTCAGCAGATTTACAAATGTAACAATAACAGGATAAAAATTGCGCACACTTAATCTAACCCCTATGTACACAAGAGTTGCAGTCAATGAAGATGAAGGAGAATAGCGGTTTTATTTTTTTGAATGAAATAGGGTTTTATTGGTGGGGATTTTAAAAGGGTATTTTGGCTATTAAAAGATATTTAATAGCTAGGCAAAACTGATTAAAAGAGCTTATATTAACTTAATAGCAGGGTACCCGCACAATGCGGCGGCGGGTACCCGTAACTATATTTCGAAGTGACGACAGTAACGGTGGTGGTGGCAATAGCGATGGTGATGAGTGGTGGTGCGTAGTGATGGTAGGTGCCGACATTAGTGATGGTGTGAATTCTGGTGATGTTAAAGCTTATATTTATTAGTATCTGGAATAAATCAAGGTAATCAAGTAGTTGAAGTGGTTAACACACACACTCCGAGTTCGATTCCTCTAAGCTGCGTTTTTATTATTTTTTGTCTTCTAAAGCACTTAGGCCGGCTTTAAGATCTACTAATATTAGTAGGCCTAAATGCTCTATAGTACTCTTAATAAGTTTTCCAAAACATGCCCTTAGTATTAGGGTTTAAAAACATGACAAATTTCAAATCACATAGAATATCTGTGTAATTTATGAGACTTATCGATCAAATCTAAAACTTTTTCCAAATCACAGGACCATTCATATAATTTATTCCAACATATATTATATATTTTTTTTTTCTAGTAAAGCAAGAGGGCTGATTGCACATTTTTTTTCTTTATGAATATCACCTGCATAATAAAAGATCTTTTGTTATAAATTATCCTAGAAAGTTTGAAAGGTTGCTTACACTACTGCATGTTTAGTCCTGTATGAGCTTATATGGTTTATATGTGAGGGGAACGGACCAAACATTTAAACGGAAGAATAATAAAACTTGGGTAACCTATTAAAATTCTTCTATCGATAATGAAACAATGTCAAACTTATGTGACATAAATGCAATAGTGTTAAAACTTGAATACTGGTAAAAAAAATTAAATTACAAGTCTAACCATTTATTTAGCAAATAACGCACCAAAATTACGAAGGATTAATTAAAAATCTCATAAAGTGCAGGGTCGCTTTTGTAAATTTGGCAGATTCCCATCGACAGCTTTCCCTGCAAAATAGGCGGGAAAGTTTCCCCGTAACGGTGGATATCGTGCCTATAAATACACAATATATATGTACCTATATACGCTAACGCAAATCCCCCAATTTACTTGCATTACTTCGTACGCACATTTTCTCTGCTCTTGCTAGGCGCTCCACACAGTTTCAGGTTCGTTAATACTTGTTTGACCTAGTTTATTTGCAATTTAAATTCGATTTCAATTCATTATATGTTCTAATTTTGAATTATGAGTTCGAAATGTAATTTCATATGCTTTTTCAGTCGGTTTATGGAGTTTTAGATGTGATATTAAGTGTAGTTTTCATCGATTTGTTGTTTTTACCTTATTTCTGGTTCATCTGTTCTATTTACAATTTAAGTTCGATTTCAGTTCATTATATGTTCTTATTTCGAATTATGAGTTCAAAATGTAATTGCATATGCTTTTTTAATCGGTTTATGGAGTTCTAGATGTAATTGCATATGCTTTTTCAAAATGTAAGTGTAGTTTTGCTCGATTGTTGTTTTTACCTTATTTCTGGTTCGTTAATAGTTGTTTGAGCTGTTCTATTTACAATTTAAGTTCGATTTAAGTTCATTATATGTTCTACTTTCGAATTACGAGTTCAAAATGTAATGTCATATGCTTTTTCTGTATGATTGGGAAAAGGATCTGTTAGGAATATTCTAGATGATATTCCTTGAGATTTGATGTGTCAAAACTTGGAAACTACAAGGACCTAAATGGAAGATATAGAAGTTCAAATTTAAATAAAGATTTAGGAGATAATCATAAATGTAAAAAATATAGTATATCTTTATTAGTTTAAAAGATTTAGTATTATCTTTTCCTTGTAAGTCTTAGGTTTTCTAGTATATAAAGAAACCTAATGACATAGAATTAGATGTTCTTGGAACCCACGTTTTAACGTGTTTGTGTGTATTCTCTAAGCCTCAAGGTCGTTTGATCCTGTTTAACGAAAAACCGTTCTACATATTTATATGTAGAATTGGGGCTTTTAATGATGAAAAACTTTGTTTAGCTATACAAATATGTTTAACTAATTCCGCAATTTTATGTTTTGTATATGCTTATTCCAGATCAAGAACTAACTATTCTTGAGCCTAAAGATCGACATTTATGATGAGTTGTTCTAAACTCAGCAATTGGTATCAGAGCACGGTGGCTCAGATCTGGAATGAAACAAGAAGTTATCAATGATCACATGAAGAGTCAAGCATACAAATTAAGAAGATGTTAAGGTTGTATTTATTTATTTATCGTACAAGAATCTACTTGTTTATCAAACATACAAAACGTTTATTATGCTGCTCATGGTTTGGGTTCTGTGAAAGTTGATATTAGACGAATGTGTCGGGAAGCAATAAGATTTTAAAAGGAGTACTTGGAAAGAAAAAGTAATAAGAAATTTCGTGGTAGGTAGATAAGTTCAGCTATAAAGAAAACATGTGGCTTATTCGTTGATTCATGAAGTGTTGGTGGTAGGGTCAAATTTGTTACTAATCAATTTGTTAATGACGGTATTGTCAACTTTTACTACTGATCTAGCATATCAAATACTACTGCTATGTCAATTAAAGGTGTTACTACTGATCAGTAACAATTCCGATTACTACTGATTTTGTTTCAATTTTACTACTGATCGATTAAATACACTACTGATCAGTAGTATATCAGGTTACTACTGGTCCTATTCGAAAATGCTACTGATCAGTAGTAAATGAAGAATCAACACTACTGATCAGTAATATACATATTACTACTGCTGCGTTGACTGATCAGTATTAATCAGTACTGACCGAAGAAAATTTTGAAGAAAATTTGATACTGGTTTCTTCCTTTGACCGATACATCATACTTTGGAAAGCATGACACACACCATGTTCATTCCATATTACGGTTTATTGTTTGTATTCGGTTAATTACTTGTTAATTTTTATTCTTGATAAAAGGAGAATGAAAATAACTTGTGATATTAATGTGAAACGAATCACATTATTCACACACAGGTTGAAGGCTTGATGAAGATAAAAGAAGATGATTTTGTTTGTTACATATTTAATCTTTATCAGTTGATTACAGAAGATAATTGATTATATTTTATTTGAAGAAGAAGTTGAAAGTCTTACTACATAAGATGTTATGTAAAGATGTAACTGCAATTCAACACTCTTAACGAAAAGATCTGTTGAAGGCTAAGATAAGAAAGTCCCTCATACAAGATATGATGTTGCTGATTACTATATTTAGACGGAATGTGATGCTTAGTTTGAGTTTCTACTTCAACTTCAAATAGAAGATAGTTGGTTTTCAATGTAATTGATATAGTCTTGAAGAATACAAGAATGATATCACACTTTTAGGGGAAGAAAAAGTGTTGATCATTCAAGGGGAAGTTCAAGTTTCTCGGATTTATTTGATTATGTCAAAAAAGGGAAGAGACTAGAAGATTCCTAGCTAATTCTACAAGTTATAAGTTTTGTCAAATCAAATAGGGGAAGATTGTTAGGAATATTCTAGATGATATTCCTTGAGATTTGATGTGTCAAAACTTGGAAACTACAAGGACCTAAATCGAAGATATAGAAATTCAAATTTAAATAAAGATTTAGGAGATAATCATAAATGTAAAAGATATAGTATATCTTTATTAGTTTAAAAGATTTAGTATTATCTTTTCCTTGTAAGTCTTAGGTTTTCTAGTATATAAAGAAACCTAATGACATAGAATTAGATGTTCTTGGATGTCACACCCCGCCAAAAATGGTTTGCGGAAGAACGGGCGTGGACATTTTGAGTAACACAAGCATATGATTATTGTAAACAATAATTGTTTAAAAGTTCATAAAGGTTTGAAATAAAGTAACGTCACAAAAATTAACGTAAGTAAAATAACTTAAATCCAAAAGACATAGTTTTAAAATGATTTGTGATCGTGGCATCTTGACACATGCATGCTTGCTATCCAATGCTATTATGACTTATGCTTCAACTTAGTTACCTGAAAAACATATGAAAAATGATCAACAAAATTGTTGAGTGAATCCACAGGTTTAGTAGTGTTTTGAAAACCAACGTTTTTATGTGCCAACCATGGCATAAAATGTATGATAATATAACGTTTGTAAATGATTTGAAAACCAAAGTTTTTGTATGCCGAACGTGGCAGAAATATAATTTGTACGATGATATATTGTTCGGAAAGAAAGAGGTTGCCCCTCTGGCAATAATGTACGACCAAGTCGCATGAAACGCCTGCCACAACGAGCAGTTCATTTGGTAACACCTGCCACAGCGAGCAGTTCATTCGATAACGCCTGCCACAACGAGCAGTTCATAGTTCATACAGTAACGCCTACCACAACGAGTAGTTCATTTAATAACGCCTACCACAACGAGTAGTTCATTGGACCATGAGTTGCAAGATAGTTTATATTGTATAAGTAGTATCATCGCGGTAAAATAAATAGTTATGAAGATGTTTATGAAACAATTGTTATGTTGCAAACATTTGTAAAAGATTTTGATATGTTTTTCACCCCAAAAGTTGTAAAAGCATAATAAAAAGAGTAAAATGAGGGGATGTAGACTCACGGTCACAATAAGGTTTATTAAATATACATTGATGTATAATTGGAACATTTATAAAAGCATTTGTTATGTTTTTCACCCCAAGTTTGTAAAGCAGTAAAATACAGTAAAAAGTGGGGCTGTGAACTCACCTGATGCAATGCTAGGCAAAATTGTAGACAATAACGTGGTTTCCAACCAAATGACTTCTAATGACCTAAATGCATATAAGTAAAATGTGAGCGATATGTTGGTGACTTTTGCTAAATTATATGGTGTTTAAGTTACTGTTTGGTTTTGACATATATAAAATCTATGATGAATTTGTTTACTTTGTTCTATTTGATAAGTGTTCATATAAGGAATAATTATTTATATAAGGCAAACTCAGTAGACTGTATTCGGACTTAGAGAAGTACAGGAATGGCCAAGAGTTGATTATGGTTTCAATAAAAAAAATAGGTTGGTCAAATTCCTTGGCCTTCGATAATTCTGATGGGTGTACAAATGGTTTAGTGATTTGGTGGGGTGGCATGATGGACTCAAACAACAACATAAACAAAACTAGGGACAAAGTCACGATCTTTAAATAGCGACGGGAGATTATAAAATAATTTGATTATTAAAGAGTTAAATAATTTGATTTTTAGATAATAAAATAAAACTGATTTTTATTTTATGGATTAAATCTAGTCTTATTACATTAAAACCATGGGTTTGCACCTTTTTGAATTGGGTTTAGCTGGGCTTAGACAGAAACGTTTCATGGGCTAAGATTCGGCTTGATAGCGGTTTTAAGCAATACACAAAAAGAACAGAACATTCATCACTCCAGCCAGTGACGGTTATAGCTGGCGACGGCCACAACACACCGGCAGCTTACCTGCCGGCGACTGAATGGACTCGCCGGAGAAACGTACGGGAAAGTGGCACATTACCGAACCCACACATAACCCGGATACGATAAATAACATCAAAAAGAGTTACGAGATATACCTTGTGTCGGGGGAGGGGCTGCCGGAGTTTTTGCTGGTTCAAACCAATAGAGAATGGAGGCCGGAGATGTTCGGTTAGGATCGCTGGAGATGGAGCTTGGTGATGCGGTTTCTTGATTCTGTCGAGGTGGAGGGGATGAGTTATGTGGGTCGCCGGTTGTTCAATGAGCTCGTCGGAAGACTCCTCTTTTGCCGGAACTCGTTGTGTGTCGCCGGAGTTCGAGTTAACAAACAAAGAGATGGAGATGATGTATTTTATATTATAGAACAAATGTTACAATTTCAACTTCTGGTTTTCATACGCACATGTAAAAAAAACGAGATGGATTGAGAGGCTTTTAGGTGTTTTTCATGTTAAAGGAAGTAAGGTTAGTTACGATTTTATAAGATGAAGGTGATGATGGTCATCGTGGTTACTTGATTGTTTTGAATAACGGATATCTTCAGAGAAAATCGGGTATCTAGTTGCAGGGAATAAGGGTGCACGTGGAGTAGAAGATAAAGATCAGATAGCTTTTTAAAATTGATTTTTTTATTTGATATAATGTATGTATACATATTTGACTTTCATTTATTTTATATTAAATGTTTTATGTGTAAAATTTCGTATATAACCCAAAGCATCATTTTAAGTTATATAAATTTTATAATTTTGGATTCCATTTGAGTTTACGTTGAGTCACCAACTCGTTAAAAATTGTACAATGCTAACTGTATGAGTCACAGAAAAATTGACTTGTGCATAATGAAGATGTGTACTACCAACACAAAATATATGAGTGTTTTTGCTAGAATTAATGCTAAAACGAATGTGATGAGTGCTCTACAACAAAGTTTTAGTCATATTAAATGTCATGCCAAATACCTGATTTCGAGGGTTGTCACATTCTCCCCTTGTTAACGAAATTTCGTCCCGAAATTTAAGACGAAGTATTAGTGGGTTAGGGATTGAGGAAGACAATATGATTACTTTTGTTTCCTTAGGTTTCGTTTCACTAATCCATGACTTTAATAAATCCACATTGTATCATGTAATTATAAAACCGTTGATCAGGCGTTTTTATAATATCATCATACAATGTTTCTTCATCATTGTCACTTCATAACTTTATTAATGAGTTCGTGTGAGGATAGCGTATGAAAAGGATATATAGTGTGAAAGGAAAACATTAGGTGTGATAAAGATATGTGGTGCAATTGTAGAAGTGTTTCTTGCATGAAGACGATTGATGTCGTGCCACTATGCTCCTTGTCCGGTATAGTAGAGTAACTATAATAGTCACTACTTATAGACGTTTGGTAAACATTATTGAGTGTGTGTTCATGTGTAAGTGTTAAGTGAAATGTAAGCAATCTACCTAATGTACGTGTAAGCCAAGCTAGTGACCTAATTCTAAGGCATATGTGAGGTGAATGAAATGTAATGCAATTCTATGCAATGAGACTCTTTATGAAATGCAACTATGTATATGTGAGACTTTCGATGCCACGAAAATATTTTGACTCAAAATAGTTTAGTCCAAAAATCTTTTTGTAGTTATAGACTAAACTCGTTAGTTCACTATAACCAATGGCTCTGATACCAATCTGTCACACCCCGCCAAAAGTGGTTTGCGGAAGAACGGGCGTGCGACTTAATGAGTAAACATAGCATATGGTTATTGTAAACAATAATTGTTTAAAAGTTCATAAAGGTTTGAAATAAAGTAACGTCACAAAAATTAACGTAAGTAAAATAACTTAAATCCAAAAGACATAGTTTTAAAATGATTTGTGATCGTGGCATCTTGACACATGCATGCTTGCTATCCAATGCTATTATGACTTATGCTTCAACTTAGTTACCTGAAAAACATATGAAAAATGATCAACAAAATTGTTGAGTGAATCCACAGGTTTAGTAGTGTTTTGAAAACCAACGTTTTTATGTGCCAACCATGGCATAAAATGTATGATAATATAACGTTTGTAAATGATTTGAAAACCAAAGTTTTTGTATGCCGAACGTGGCAGAAATATAATTTGTACGATGATATATTGTTCGGAAAGAAAGAGGTTGCCCCTCTGGAAATAATGTACGACCAAGTCGCATGAAACGCCTGCCACAACGAGCAGTTCATTTGGTAACACCTGCCACAGCGAGCAGTTCATTCGATAACGCCTGCCACAACGAGCAGTTCATAGTTCATACAGTAACGCCTACCACAACGAGTAGTTCATTTAATAACGCCTACCACAACGAGTAGTTCATTGGACCATGAGTTGCAAGATAGTTTATATTGTATAAGTAGTATCATCGCGGTAAAATAAATAGTTATGAAGATGTTTATGAAACAATTGTTATGTTGCAAACATTTGTAAAAGATTTTGATATGTTTTTCACCCCAAAAGTTGTAAAAGCATAATAAAAAGAGTAAAATGAGGGGCTGTAGACTCACGGTCACAATAAGGTTTATTAAATATACATTGATGTATAATTGGAACATTTATAAAAGCATTTGTTATGTTTTTCACCCCAAGTTTGTAAAGCAGTAAAATACAGTAAAAAGTGGGGCTGTGAACTCACCTGATGCAATGCTAGGCAAAATTGTAGACAATAACGTGGTTTCCAACCAAATGACTTCTAATGACCTAAATGCATATAAGTAAAATGTGAGCGATATGTTGGTGACTTTTGCTAAATTATATGGTGTTTAAGTTACTGTTTGGTTTTGACATATATAAAATCTATGATGAATTTGTTTACTTTGTTCTATTTGATAAGTGTTCATATAAGGAATAATTATTTATATAAGGCAAACTCAGTAGACTGTATTCGGACTTAGAGAAGTACAGGAATGGCCAAGAGTTGATTATGGTTTCAATAAAAAAAATAGGTTGGTCAAATTCCTTGGCCTTCGATAATTCTGATGGGTGTACAAATGGTTTAGTGATTTGGTGGGGTGGCATGATGGACTCAAACAACAACATAAACAAAACTAGGGACAAAGTCACGATCTTTAAATAGCGACGGGAGATTATAAAATAATTTGATTATTAAAGAGTTAAATAATTTGATTTTTAGATAATAAAATAAAACTGATTTTTATTTTATGGATTAAATCTAGTCTTATTACATTAAAACCATGGGTTTGCACCTTTTTGAATTGGGTTTAGCTGGGCTTAGACAGAAACGTTTCATGGGCTAAGATTCGGCTTGATAGCGGTTTTAAGCAATACACAAAAAGAACAGAACATTCATCACTCCAGCCAGTGACGGTTATAGCTGGCGACGGCCACAACACACCGGCAGCTTACCTGCCGGCGACTGAATGGACTCGCCGGAGAAACGTACGGGAAAGTGGCACATTACCGAACCCACACATAACCCGGATACGATAAATAACATCAAAAAGAGTTACGAGATATACCTTGTGTCGGGGGAGGGGCTGCCGGAGTTTTTGCTGGTTCAAACCAATAGAGAATGGAGGCCGGAGATGTTCGGTTAGGATCGCTGGAGATGGAGCTTGGTGATGCGGTTTCTTGATTCTGTCGAGGTGGAGGGGATGAGTTATGTGGGTCGCCGGTTGTTCAATGAGCTCGTCGGAAGACTCCTCTTTTGCCGGAACTCGTTGTGTGTCGCCGGAGTTCGAGTTAACAAACAAAGAGATGGAGATGATGTATTTTATATTATAGAACAAATGTTACAATTTCAACTTCTGGTTTTCATACGCACATGTAAAAAAAACGAGATGGATTGAGAGGCTTTTAGGTGTTTTTCATGTTAAAGGAAGTAAGGTTAGTTACGATTTTATAAGATGAAGGTGATGATGGTCATCGTGGTTACTTGATTGTTTTGAATAACGGATATCTTCAGAGAAAATCGGGTATCTAGTTGCAGGGAATAAGGGTGCACGTGGAGTAGAAGATAAAGATCAGATAGCTTTTTAAAATTGATTTTTTTATTTGATATAATGTATGTATACATATTTGACTTTCATTTATTTTATATTAAATGTTTTATGTGTAAAATTTCGTATATAACCCAAAGCATCATTTTAAGTTATATAAATTTTATAATTTTGGATTCCATTTGAGTTTACGTTGAGTCACCAACTCGTTAAAAATTGTACAATGCTAACTGTATGAGTCACAGAAAAATTGACTTGTGCATAATGAAGATGTGTACTACCAACACAAAATATATGAGTGTTTTTGCTAGAATTAATGCTAAAACGAATGTGATGAGTGCTCTACAACAAAGTTTTAGTCACATTAAATGTCATGCCAAATACCTGATTTCGAGGGTTGTCACATTGGAACCCACATTTTAACGTGTTTGTGTGTATTCTCTAAGCCTCAAGGTCGTTTGATCCTGTTTAACGAAAAACCGTTCTACATATTTATATGTAGAATTGGGGCTTTTAATGATGAAAAACTTTGTTTAGCTATACAAATATGTTTAACTAATTGCGCAATTTTATGTTTTGTATATGCTTATTCCAGATCAAGAACTAACTATTTTGAGCCTAAAGATCGACATTTATGATGAGTTGTTCTAAACTCAGCAGGATCGCAAATAGAACAGTTTATCGTATAGTTCAATAGCGTTTATTGAACATGTCCATTATATGTTCTAACATCGAATTGTGAATTTAAATGTAATTTCATATGCTTTTTCAGTAGGTTTTATGGAGTTCCTGTGGTATTAAGTGTAGTTTTTGCTCGATTTGTTGTTTTTAGATTGTTTCAGGTTCGTTAATAGCTTTTTGACCTGTTTTATTTACAATTTAAGTCCAATTTCAGTTCATTAAATATTTTAATTTCCGATTATGAGTTCCAAATGTAAATTCATAGGCTTTTTCTGTATGTTTGGGAAAAGGATCACATATAGAACAGTTTCTCGTATAGTTCAATAGCGTTTATTGATCATGTCCATTATATGTTTTAATATCGATTTATGAATATAAAATGTAATTTCGTAAGCTTTTTCAGTAGGTTTTATGGAGTTCCTGTGGTATTAAGTGTAGTTTTTGCTCGATTTGTTGTTTTTAGATTGTTTCAGTTTCGTTAATAGCTTTTTGACCTGTTTTATTTACAATTGAAGTTCAATTTCAGTTCATCAAATGTTCTAATTTCGGATTATGAGTTCTAAATGCAATTTTTTAGGCTTTTTCTGTATGATGGGGAAAAGGATCACATATAAAAACATGTCCTCGTATAGTTCAATAGCGTTTATTGATCATGTCCATTATATGTTTTAATATCGATTTATGAATATAAAATGTAATTTCATATGCTTTTTCAGTAGGTTTTATGGAGTTCCTGTGGTATTAAGTGTAGTTTTTTTTCGATTTGTTGTTTTTAGATTGTTTCAGGTTCGTTAATAATTGTTTGAGCTGTTTCAGTTTCAATTTAAGTTCGATTTCAGTTCATTATATGTTCTAATTTCGAGTTATGAGTTCGAAATGTAATTTCATATGCTTTTTCTCTATAATTGGGAAAAGGATCGCGTATAGAACTATTTCTAGTATAGTTCAATAGCTTTTATTGATCGTATTCATTATATATGATCTAATGAATTTAAAAAGTAACTTCATGCGCCTTTACAGTAGGGTTTATGGAGTTCCTGTAGTATAAAGTGTAGTTTTTGCCCGATTTGTTGTTTTTACATTGTTTCAGGTTCGTTGGTAGGTTTTTGACCTGTTTTATTTACAATTTTAGTTAAATTTCAGTTCATTATATGTTCTAATTTCTAATTATGAGTTATAAATGTAACTTCATATACTTTTTCTATACAAATTGGGAAAAGGATAACATATAGAACAGTTTCTCGTATAGTTCAATAGCCTTTATTGATCATGTCTACAATCAACTTCATATATTTTATCTATGATGTTATATACACCTATATATGATTTCATCACATTAAAAGTCTACACGATATTTGTCCCTTTTATTTAGACCTGCAATTTATTTGTAACTGAATCAAATATGGTGATCATATCGATTGAAGACAAAATAGAGGATCTAATTGGGATCTTTGTTGGACTGACTTTTTTTTATTGATGGCACACTTTTTTTGGTTGCACTTACACAGAAAAATGTAGAAACATTTTGTAGTAAATTTGTAGTTATTATTGGAAATCATGTTCTTGCTTTTCCCCATTATATGCCAATGTATTTGAACTGAACTCATAACTGCTAATATGTAAAAATATAGACTCTTGGATATATGTAATATGGGAAAATTTTGTAGTAAATTGGTAGTTATTATTTTCCAAATTATAGTTTTTATGTACTCATTGTTGGTTTTTATGAATCTGTTATCACACGTGCAGGTTGCAAGTATGGCTTCACATCCTGCTCTTGATGAAAAAATAGTTTCATCCATGAAAAAAAGATCAGAATCTGCACATCCTTGGCATGGTCTTGAAATTGGTACTTTTAATGTATTTAATCGATTAATTAATTCTTGATTTCTTAGAATAAGTGTCATTGTCACATGTAATTATGTATTGATTTTCAAGAACCTAACTTCCTTAATGATCCAATGCAGGACCTGATGCACCAAAGACCTTCAACTGTGTAAGGATAAGATTAAATATATATCAAAGATTTTGGGATATTTGTTTTGGAACTGAAATTTGTTAGTTACTCGGAAAATAGAAATTTATGTACATGTCAGCATCCCATCTTTCTGTAACTTTTTTTTTTTATTTTTGTAGGTCATTGAAATTAGCAAGGGGGCAAGGTGAAATATGAGCTTGATAAAAAAACAGGATTAATCAAGGTAATTAAATATTAAAAAAAAAATAACTAATTAACTAACATAACGATTGAAAATTTCATGCTCATATAAATTTGTTTTATCAGGTTGATCGTGTTCTATATTCATCAGTTGTGTACCCTCACAATTATGGTTTTGTCCCCCGTACTTTGTGTGAGGACAATGACCCAATTGATGTTTTGGTCATCATGCAGGTATGCAAAATATTCTCTAATTTTTTAAACTTCAATTGATTCAAAACAACATAATAAGCATCGGTTAAAGATTTCGTAATTTAGTGGGAAATATCAACCCATTTACTTATGAATCGGCCTATTTGGAGTTTTTTTTTTGTCTCTAACCGGTCAAATGAGTAAGAAGTCGCCCAAACCATATTTTTAAAGCATACAATCTCCTGAAATCATTTTATTTAAATATTTAGATTATAATTAGAATAATATAATTTTCATAATCATATTTGACACCCTGATTATCTGTAAAAAATCTAATTTTTTGGACAACAAGAGTTTCAAGTATATACAGGAACCAATATTTCCGACCCGGCCCGTTTTATATTATGTGCTATAATGTTACTGAGGTTTTTGCACACACATACAGGAACCAGTTGTGCCTGGTTGTTTCCTACGGGCTAAAGCAATAGGCCTCATGCCCATGATTGATCAGGTATATATTTATTTATATCCCCTTAAAACCTTACACTTTTATTCTTTTTCCCATAAAACAAATTTACTAAAATTTATGGGGCCCATATCACCAGGGAGAAAAAGATGATAAGATAATTGCAGTTTGTGCTGATGATCCTGAGTATATGCATTTATCTGACATCAAGGAGCTCCCACCACATCGCTTAGCTGAGATCCGTCGATTCTTCGAAGACTGTATCCTTTCAAAATGGGTAACGGGTCAAAACGGGCCGGGTTGGGTTGACCTCAGACACGGTTATATAAAGTTAGTGTCGAGTACCATTACAAAATTAAATCATTTGAAAAATAATCTAATTTTTTTAAAATAAATGATTTAGGAGGTTTATGCATTAACCTGAATTGACCTGTTTGACCCGATTGTTTATCTTAACAAGTGGTTAGATAAGAAGAATGAGAATAAGGAGGTTGCTGTTGATGATTTCTTGCCGACAAGGCAATTGAGGTAGTCAAAAGTTCAATGTGAGTAAATCTTTATATGCTTTTTTAGTCCCTTCTTATTGGAACTTATAAATAATTACTGCATAAATATTAAATAAGATTATAATATCTAGGATCTAAAAACATCTCGGTTGACCTTCACCCGTTTGGCCCATTTGACGTGTTTCCAGTTCAGCTGAGTTTTAAAAAAAATTACCCATTTCCCTCTGTTGGAGATAATTACAACCCAATCCGACCCATTCATAGGCAAACCGGTCTGAATTGCCCGTATATAAACTGTACACTTTCCATCAATAATATATTATACAAAAAAAATATACATTTCGTAAATTATATAAATGCATTTTGACATGAATCACACGAGTCTGAACTGATTTTTAGATTTTAAGTTATCTCATTTCAACTATATTTATAATCTAATATGTTGTAATTTTATATAGGGATCTCTATGCGCAACACTTTGTGGAGGGATCAAAGCGGTAGGTTTACAACTAAGGGAACTATTATGCATGTGCATGGTGACTTGTTACTTTGATGATGATGCTGAAAACTATTGAAAAACATATTACTGTCGTACCAAAAAAACTTTATAGATACGTAATAATCAATAATACGATACTTACTCTGTTCTTTTGACAATTTCGATGCAATCTATGAATATTAGGCATGCGACCAAGAACCAAAAAAATGGTTTCGACCGGACCGATGACCGAGCCAATGACATCTTGGACCGGCGAAAACAGGGTTATTCCAACTATTTTCCGGTCTTTTTCTGGTTTTGGACCGGAACGAACTTGACCAAGAAATGATTTTGAATGAAAATTTAATCCGATAACCGGACACAGGTATAGCTCGGTTCATTCCGGTTGGCCGGTTCTTGAGCATCTTTCAATTTGAACATTAATATTGTTGATTTACCATATTGTACAAATCAAGAAACAGAAAGTTTGATAAAAATTTGTGTTTGCAAAAATTAAAAAACCGATCCTTGAACATCTTTTAATTTGAACATTAATATTGTCAATAAATAAGGAAAATTAATACAGTAAAAGGCAATATTATCTTAAATGTACTGTATACTCGGCTAATTCAAGAGAGAAAGTCATACCCATATGGTCATATGTTAGTTGCCCCATCATAAATGTGTTCTTTTGGTATTTTCCAAATATTCATTTTATTGTATTTTAAGTCTTAGTTAAGTGTCTCTTAAGTTTTCTAGCTGCCAAAATCAAATGATACATTCTTTTAAAAAAATGTCAATGTAACTTAGACTAGTGTTAATGGGTAATCCTGTTCACTTCTCTTCAGTTTCATCTAAATGTTGGCAACATGTCCTTTAGTTGGAGAGAGAGTATTGTTGGTTTCTTTTAACTGAAGTAATTGGAAAAGAAGAGAAGTGATTTTTTAATAGAGTATTAGAATAGTGTGTGTATTTTATAATTGTAGGCATGGAAAACTAAATAAAAAAGGTGTTGTTAGCATGAGTATGTCGATTGGAGTGTCATCTGACATAACAGTGACGTGACAAAAACTTAAGGTGTTAGTTGCCGGGGATGGTTGTCAGGATCGATTAACTATAAACAAGTTAATAAACACCTTAGATCTAATTGATAATAGAAGTTGCAGCGGATCAACACTATATCAATATATTAAGAACAAAGAACTGTAAATAATAAACGAAAATACTAAGAACACAGTTTCACAAAAAGCTTCAATGTATATTATCGATTAACAATACACACGTACGTTTACAATTCGTAAGGAACTATTTATAATAGTCCTTGAAGCTAAACTATTTACCCTAGTTATTCTAGGACTTGATTTACATTCGAAATATAAAGATATACATTGAATTACATTCTATAACTATCTCTGCGAAGATCTCGGACTTGATATATTCCATAAACGCTCATCAGTAGTATTCTGCAATCACCAGTAGTAAATAAGTAACATCAGTAGTAAATCTGGTGATCAGTAGCAAGTCCAGATACATCGTCAGTAGTAACTACTATTTGATCAGTAGTATCTTCAATATGCCTTGATCAGTAGTAATTAAGTTATAGTCTTCACCAGTATCAACTTCATCAGTACTAAGTAATTCTGCCCCATCAGTACTAAGCATGATCAGTACTAACTGCAGCATCAGTATTAAGTTGATCTGTGATTTTGTTCCAACAATCTCCCCCTAAACTTATTGATTCTCTTTCAATCACATAAGTTTCTTTTGTTCTTCCTCTTCTTTCTTTCTTTTCTCCAACGTTCTTTGGTTCCGTTGAAGTCTTTGCTCAATGATGTATTTGCTGTTTCTCTTTGTGAAATAATTCAATTTATTTTGAAACATAACAGCATCATATGGCTTCATCATTGTGTTGGTGAATATCTGATACATAGTCTTTTCAGAATGAGGATATTCTTTTTCATATAGGTACAACTCACATATTTTGCCAGATTTTTCAAAGAAGTACATTTGTGCAGTTGGAATCACATTCCAAGCATAAACATTTCCTGGATCTGTAAATTGTTCTGGGTAGTTGTCTGGATAAAAAGCAGCATCAATCATTCTTGTTAAGTATCCAGCACCAGAATCTTTCCATGATTTCTTTGACATTCTTGGTTTTCCAATGATCAGTAGTTTAATGACATCACTTCTTGAACAGGACATGATCAAAGGTAACCATCCAGTAAATCTTTGTATAATTTTGTCTTCCCTTACAATCTCTATTACATTGTTCTGCATAACCCTCCAATTTATATTTGATTGTTTTGCAAGGGAGCAACATGCATTTCAAGAACAGGTATGATTTGTGTTTTTGACTTCTTTTGAGTGCTCTGTTCTTGAGTAATAGCTTTTCTCTTCTTTGATTGGGGAGTTGAGGATTCACCAGTAGTTGAGATACTACCAGTTTTGATTAATTTTGGACTGATTGGAACTAAGGCTTTGGATTTCTTTTCTTCTTCTGCTTCTTGTTCAGCCAAATCCTTCTTCTTAGCAGTGCAATATTTGTCTATAATAGTAATCATCTTCATTCTGCCAAGAGACGTTGCACTATGCCCTTTTGATTTCAAGAATTCAATCATATTAGCTTTCTGTTCAAATACATCATCTGTCAATTCACTCTTAGTTCTCTTGCATTCAGAAACCAAATCTTCAAGACAGTTAATGTGTTCTTCTTCAACTTGTCTAAGTCTCTTGAACTCTGCTTTTTGAGCTTCTATCTGAATGTCTTCTATTTGAACAGGTATTTGAACAGGAATTTTAGTTTCTTGAGATTTCTTCTTTTTATTCTCCTCAAGATCTTGATACATCTCCACTTTCTCCAAGAATTTCCTATGTTTTATCCTCCATCTGGACTGTTTTTCTTTTCTGACATGATTAATTTTGTTCACCATGTGGTGACCTAATGCTCTATTGGGATAATCATCATCATAAACTTCTTTTCCTTTTCCAATACAAGCAGATGGTGGAGGTGGAGTGTATTTCATATCAGGGATACCAGGAAGTAGTAATTTTGGATAAAACAGTTTGAGTTGGTCTTCTGGTAGTATCTTGGGATGTGGAGGAAGTGTACATTCATCTACCTCAAACCAATTCACATTATCATCAGGTATGATAAGTGGTTGATCAGGTGTTGGTGGTTTGGAGATGATGACATGTTTTTCTCTTTCAATTAACTCTGGTAAAATCAATTCTTCCTCTTCAGTAGTAACCAAGGTGGTTATTACTGGTGTGACTTCAGGAGTTACTACTGATAGGGCATCAGTAGTATTTGTTGCTTTTACTTCCTCTTCCTGACTTACTACTGCTATGATATCAGTAGTAGGAATTACTACTGATACTTCTTTTTCAACTTGTTTTTCCATGGGAGCAGTAGTAGGCTCATCATCAACAACCATATTTTCTGGCCTTCATCAATATTTGTTTGTTTGAGATTGAGGAGAGAAGTTGCTGCTGCTGCAATTGATTCATCAATCATATTCTGAATGTTGTCCTTCTCCCCCTTAGTGAGCTCAACTGGTGGAGCCTCACTATCATCAATCTTCTTTTTCAATCTTCTT
This sequence comes from Calendula officinalis, assembly GCA_963853835.1. Lineage (NCBI taxonomy): Eukaryota > Viridiplantae > Streptophyta > Magnoliopsida > Asterales > Asteraceae > Calendula > Calendula officinalis. Next base: position 83,627,194 of record OY970822.1, on the reverse strand, counting down.
ATAATCTTTGTTTGTTGATGAAGTCTGTGTTCATAAAACCTCATTCGTTTGTTGATGGTATTTACATGTCTTTTCATGACTGCAATTGTTTTTCCCTGATTTGTGAGATACTTAAGACAATCTTGTACAGTGGATTCAAGAGAATCCACTTTATCCGTCAATTGTTTGGTTTTAATACTGCCCTCACTCCATCTAGCAAGATCATCGGGCTCACGGACTGGTACATTGGCTTTAAGGTTTTCCATCCTTTCCGTCAAATCCATAGATCTGCCCTCATCACTTCTTGGTGATTCATTGGGTCTTTTAGACATCCTCTTCTTCCTAGAAGAAGCAGAGATGCCCCCCTTGTGGTTTCTTGGCACCGGGGTCCTTTAAGTAATTCCTCAAAAGAGTCATCACTTAAAGTTGCCGAGGTCTGGGTCTTAGTGATGTTTTCACTGTCCTGTGCACCCACCTTTGGGGCATCAGTAGTGAAAGCCCTCGCCTCATGTCCTCTCTCCTCCTTGGAGGACAACTCTTTGAGTCTGGGGTTTGACTCGATTTGTCCCCTGGTGTCCTTGAAAGAAGATTTCTTTCTTTTATAAGTTGTGGAAATATTTTGGGTTTTGTTTGGTAGGTCTTCCACAGAGTGAAGAGTAGCACTCTGCAGATTTATTTCAAGTTCCTGGGACACATTCAGGACTTCTGTATTAGGAGGTGATTGAGTGACTATTTGGGGTGGTGTTTGGGCTGTATTTGGGGGTGATGGAGTGGGTTGAGGTTCAATTTGGGTTGTATCTATGATTGAACCCTCTCCAATTTGTATTTGATCTTTGATCATATTAGGAAACAAAGGGGTTTCCTTGCCCGAAAATTTAAATTGTTTTCTCATATTTGAGAAAACTTTCTTGTTCAACTCAGGAATGATAAAAATATTTTTGGGAGTTGACAAGTTTTGTAATTCACAGTTTATGATATGTTGGAGAAATCTGGGATACATTAAAAATTTTGAGGAACTAAGATTTCCCAACATACCTTCAAAAATCATGTAAGAAAAATTAAATACTTGGTCTGTGCATAAACAGACAACAGCAGAGGCTATTGCCTTATTAAACTCATTCCAAGTACTTCGTTTTGGAGAAATACAATGCTGAATAGTATGTACTAGAAATTTCCATTGTGGGGAGAGAAGACCTTTTTGAAAAGTTACTATGTTAAGTCTTCCCTCATAACCCATTTTATTTAAAATTTCAGCAATGAATTCCTTAGGGAGTGTAAACATACCTGCATCATCGTGTAGTTGTAGATGGTGTCGAATGGATTGCTCAGTGATCGTGATTGTCTTTCCATCCACTGATGATTTTATCATAGGTACAGTTGCACCTTCTGTTCTTTCAGCATTGGTCCAGAAATCCACCAAGTGCTGTTGATAGGCTTTCGGTTTCACAGTTAAAGCGAACTTAATGTATGAGTTCTTTAAGAATTGAACGATTGGTCGAAAGTCCTTTGTACCGTCTGGATTGCGTAGAAACGCACACATGTTATGGAACTCTGAATATTTGAGATATGTTTGAACATTGAGAGATTGTAGAGTTGCCATTGTTGTTGATTTGAGAGAAAAACGTAAGAAATTTGTTACTGATGAAGGGTTTTTGATCGAAAGCTAGGGTTTATCGAGATGATTTAGTAAATCGAAGTAAAGATAATGCTAAACTAATCGACTACCGCCTTTTATATCTTTCGATTTAACCTGCAAAAAGACTAAATTGCCCTTCGAATCATAACATAACGGTTATTTTCACGGGGGTTAGTTTGGTAATTTTGATTCTGAAAGACCAGTAGTAAATTTGATACCAGTAATAAAACGTCAGTAGTATCTACGAATATCAGTAGTGACTAAGGATTTTGACATCAGTAGTAACTTCAAACATCAGTAGTAACCACCAACACACAAGACCAGTAGTATATGTGAATACCAGTAGTACTGACTTACCAGTAGTATTTATGTAAACCTAATACACACCAGTAGTATTGACCTACCAGTAGTATTTTGTGCACATGCCTACACATCAGTAATACAGACCTACCAGTAGTAAAACACTTAAACAATTAAATAACTTTTTACAACAAAAACTTTACACATGATTTTAAGAGAGATTTTAATTTATTAAAATCATTCCAATACTGCTAACCAAGAAGTTGAATCTTCCTACATCAAATGCTTTTGTAAAAAGATCTGCTAATTGATCATCAGTATGAATTTTAACCACTTTGATTAATTTCTTTTCATTGCAGTCTCTTATAAAATGAAATCTTATTTCAATGTGTTTAGTTTTAGAGTGTTTTACTGGATTGTTCACAATACTAATAGCACTTTGATTATCAATAAAAATAGGAGTTTTAAGGATAGAGATACCAAAGTCTAGAAGCTGGTTTTGAATCCAGAGTACTTGAGCACAACAAGCAGATGCAGCTACATACTCTGCTTCAGCAGTTGATGTTGATACATTTGTTTTGCTTCTTACATTGCCATGACACCAGTCTTGATCCAAAGAATTGACATCCACCAGTAGTGGACTTTCTATCTTGACATTCACCTCCATAGTCACTATCTGTGTAGGCTATGAGTTCAAAGGGTGAATCATGTGGATACCATAGACCCAGTGATGGTTTGCCTTTCAAGTATCTGAAAATTCTTTTGACAGTCTGTAAATGTAGTTCTTTAGGTCTTGCTTGATATCTTGCACACACACACACACACACTATACATAATGTCAGGTCTTGATGCAGTTAAGTACATCAAAGAGCCTATCATTGACATATATAAGTGTTCATCTACATCCTCCCCCTCAATATCAGGATGTAGGTGTTTGTGTGTTTCCATTGGTGTGCTTGCACTCTTGCAGTCTTTCAAATCAAACTTCTCCAAGATGTCTTTAACATATTTTGATTGGTTTATCAAAATACCATCTGTTCTTTGACTGACTTGGAGTCCAAGGAAGAAGTTCATTGGACCCATAGAGCTCATCTTGAATTTAATTTGCATCAGTTCTTCAAATTCTTTGCATAATGAATCATTGGTTGAACCAAAGATGATATCATCTACATAGATTTGTACTAGTAGTATATCATCTTTGACTTTCTTTGTAAATAAAGTTTTGTCAATGGCTCCTCTTTTAAAGTTATTCTTTAATAGATATGATGATAATGTATCATACCATGCTCTTGGTGCCTGATGTAGGCCATACAGAGCTTTATCCAGTTTGAACACATAGTCACCATATTTTGGATCTTCAAAACCTGGAGGTTGGCAGACATAGACCACTTCTTCAATCTTCCCATATAGGAATGCACTCTTCACATCCATTTGATAGACTTTGAACTTTTTGAATGAAGCATATGCTAGGAATATTCTTATTGCTTCAATTCTAGCAACAGGAGCATATACTTCATCATAGTTTATTCCTTCTTCTTGAGTGTATCCTTGGGCTACAAGTCTGGCTTTGTTCTTGATCACTATACCTCTTTCATCTTTCTTGTTTCTAAAGATCCATCTTGTTCCGATGGCTCTTTTTCCTTTGGGTAGAGGTACAAGTGTCCAAACAGCTTGTAACTTGAATTGAAGGAGTTCTTCTTGCATTGCCTCAATCCAGTTTGAGTCCTTCATTGCTTGTTGGATCTTCTTTGGTTCATCCTTAGACAAAAAACATTCAAACATACATTCATTAGCAATTAAACTTATGTTACACATGTTTGCAGTTAAGCTTTTATTTAATTTGCTTCTTGTTTGCAGTGGTGAGTTAACATCACTTAAAACAAGGTCTAATGGATGGTTCTTCTGAGTCCTTGTAGTTGTAGCTCTATCAACCACTAGATGATTTTCAAGATTGGACTCATTTGTCTCAGGCATTTGTTCCTCTAGAGATCCTTCATTGTCATTGATGTTTGGATCATCATCATCTTGGTCAGAGTTACTACTGCTATTGTCTTTATTGAGATCAGTAGTATCATTATTGTTACTGGGATCAGTAGTATCTTGAGATTCTAGGTTATTGCTAGGACCAGTAGTATTTTGAGTACTATTACTGGTACCAGTAGTATTTGAATTACTACTATCCTCATTCTCAGAGTTACTACTCCTTCCAGAATTTGTGTTATTACTGTCCTCAGTATTAACTGTGGGAGCAATATTAACTACTATGTATCTCATCTCTTCTTGACCAGTATTAACAGATGACGTTCCTTCCTTTTGAGTATGACAATTCGAATCACCTGCATTTAAATTCATGTTAAAATTAAAGGATTTGGTTAGATTGTCTATGTTAAATAGCCAATCTGGACCATTTCCTTGTTCATTAGGAACATTTTCATTGAAGGATACATTGATGCTTTCTTCAATTATCCTTAATCTTTTGTTGAACACTCTGTATGATTTGCTTTGAGTAGAGTATCCCACAAAGATTCCATCATCAGCTTTGCAGTCAAACTTACCAATTTGTTCTCTTGTAATCAGAATGGTACAAGGACAACCAAATGATTTTAAAAAGCTTATAGAAGGTTTTCTTTTATTAAAAAGTTCATATGGTGTTTTAAAATGTGGCTTTACTATTAATACTCTGTTCTGAACATAACAGGCAGTATTAACTGCTTCAGCCCAAAAAGTGATTGGTAACTTTGAATCTGCTAGCATTGATCTTGCTGCTTCAATGATGGTTCTATTTCTTCTTTCAGCTACACCATTTTGTTGAGGAGTTCTAGGTGAGCTGTATTGCCTGTCAATACCTTTAAGATCACAAAAGTTAATTAAGTTAGCATTTTTAAATTCTGTGCCATTATCACATCTTATAGCTTTAACTTTTTGATCAGATGTGTTCTCCAGTTTGACAATTAAGCTCTTTATGAGTTCACTTGTTTCATCCTTTGTCCTGAGAAAGAAAACCCATGTATATCTAGAAAAGTCATCAGTAATAACAAGACAATATTGTTTCTTTCCAATACTCATTACATTTGTAGGTCCAAATAGGTCCATATGTAAGAGTTGTAAAGGAACAGAAATAGAGTTCACAGATTTGGACTTATGAGAAGTCTTGTGTTGTTTGCCTTTTAGGCATGCAACACAGTGATGATCACACATGAATTGTTTTTGAGGTAGTCCAATGACCAAATTTCTTTTTACTAAATTGTTCATGTTTTTGAAATTAGTGTGACACATCCTTCTATGCCATAGTTCTGATTCAGTGGTGTTTGCCTTGGATATAAAACAGTTGACTTTATTTGAAGAAATGAGTTCTCCCCCTATATCCAGGCAATACACATTGTTTCTCCTTGGAGTTCTTAAAACAACATATTTTTCATCCAAAATAAAGTCAGGAGAAAGAATGATGCACTCAATGTCTGTGAACAGAATTTTTTATCACAAACTTGAGACACACTGACTAGATTGTATTTTAGTTCAGCTACATAAAATACATCATCAAAGGTAATTTTGCCATTAGTAACAGTACCTTTACCTGTAATCTTACCTCCCTTTGGGTTCTCACCAAAGGCTACATAACCTCCATCAAATAACTTGAAATCTTTAAGAATTTGCAGATTTCCAGTCATGTGCCTTGAGCATCCACTATCAATATGCCATGTTCTTCCTTCTTCTGGGATCTGAATGCTCTGCACAAGTGAGTAAAAGATCAGTTAAGTTTGGGAACCCAAGCTTTATATGTCTTGGGTTCATCCTTTGAGAAATCAGATTTAGAACAGTTAACCTTAAACATTTTTGGTACACATACCTTTTTAGTACTGGTGTTCTGTTTTACTACTGCCCTTTTGGATGTTTTAGAGTTTACTACTGATCTTGGTCTATATCCATTGTTTGTAGTTTTTGAATACTTTACTACTGATGGACCAGTAGTATTTGGAGACTTACCAAGTTTAGAATGATCAGTAGTATTTTGAGTAAAAGGTTTTGCAGCAGTAGTATTTTTAACAATAGGGTTTTTACCAGTAGTGTTTTTGTACTGGTACCAGACAGCATTATAATTAGGGTTAACACCAGTAGTGAAGTTGTTACAGTTTTTACTAGTGTTGGAAAATTTAAAATATTGTTTATTTTGATTTGATTTTCCATTGTTCTTGAAGTAATTGCTGTTCTTTGGGCTTCCAACTCTTCTGTTTTGCACAAATCTTGATGCACTTCTTCCAAATCTTGGTGTTTCAGCAATTGGAGTTTTATTTTTATTTACTACTGAAGGACCAGTAGTATCTTTTAACTTTTGTGCTTTTGCTTTTTCTTTAAAAGTTTTAAATTCCTTTAACTCTTTGCAGTTTATTGGATTGAAGTGACAATCCTTTGCTAAATGATTTACTTTGTTGCAAATAACACATTTTAATTTATTATCCTTAGCCTTTATGGTTTTTCTTTGTTCTAAGAGTTGATTCCTGTTTCTTTGATTTCCCCTTTTTAGAATTTTAGGTATATGTTCTGCATCATATTTAGGAGATTCATTTGGACTTTGTGCTGTGTGAAAACTTGTATCAATTGATTTTGGAGAATCAGTTTGAGAGATCAGAAATTCAATTGAGTTTGTAGTGCTATCATCATCAGAAAAATCATTTGATTCAGATGTTTCAGTATTAGATTCAGTTTGATTTTCATTCTTTAATTCATTAATTATTCTTTCTGAACTGTTTTTAAGTGGAGGAATGAATTTATATGGAGGTGGTACAGCATGATATCCCACCCCATGTACAACTTTTTCTGTAGTTTGATTGTTAGTTAGTTCATCAAGAATTTTAGTACTTCTTTCAAATTTTTTAATTGTCAATTTATTTTGTTCAATTTCAAGTTGACATTCTTCTAATTGACTTGTTAATTCTTTATTTTTTAATTCATAAAACTCTTTCTCATCTACAGCTTGAAGTAATTCTTCCTTTATCCTTTGATCAATCATCTGGTACACCTTTATCTGATGTTCTTGATCAGCAATCACACCATCACATTCATGATTTCTTCTTACTGATTTTGCTAAATCTTCAGTTAATTTAGTGTTTTTTTTTTCTAAATTTTTAACAATTTTAATACATTCAGAAGTGCAAGGTTTAGGTTTTACCTCAGATTTGTTGTCAGTGAAGGCCATAAGAGCTTGATTTTGAGCATGTTCTTCTGCTTGGAAGCTCTAGTCATAGCCTTGTCCTTGTTGTGAAACAAGAGCAGTTGATTTTGCTCTTTTGTCTGGCAGAGGACAGTCTTTTGCAAAGTGACTAAGGTTGTTACAGTTGTAACATTTGACTTTAGTTTTGTCAAATCCAGCTTTGTCACCTTTGTTGAAGTTGAGACTTGTCCTTCCAGTCCTTTTTAAGAACCTTTTGGTTCTTAGGCTCAGCATAGCCATCTGCCATTTAAGATCCATCTCCTCAAGATCATCTGGATTCAATTGTTCCAAATCATCACTAATCAGTGCAGTATGCACATGACTAGTGAAAAAGGATTCTCTTGCAGCATCTTCAGAATCTGCAGCCTTTCCTGTGGAGGTTTCTTGACCTTGACCTGTACTAGATACAAATGCTGCATTATTAGAAGAAATAGAAGGGTTCTTTTGATTTACCTCAGTTTCAAATACTCTGAGATCATTGTAGAGTTCATCCAACTCCTTTTCTTCTAGTGCATCTCTCTGTCTATATACCACTGTGTACATGGCCCATTCTTCACTAAGAGACCTTAGGAACTTCATGTTGACATCTTCTTGATCCATCTTAACCCCAACCTGGTTAAGTTCACCAATTAGTTTGTTGAATCTGTCAAACACTTGAGTGAGTGTCTCATTAGGCTTTCCTTTGAAGTTTTCAAAGTCTTGCTTGAGAACAGACTTCATGTTCCTCTTGGTGCTCTTGGTCCCAACGAATCTCTTCTCCAGTGCTTCCCACAACACCTTTGCATCATCATACTCAACGAAGAGATGTTGATAGTCGTTAGGAATGGCCAGTAGGAGAGTGCTTAGAGCTTTAAGTTCGATTCCTTTGTCTTTCTTCTCCTTCTCACATTTAAGTTTGTCTGCTTCAGTTGCAGAGCTGCTTGCTTGACCAGGACCAGTTTTGTTTCCTTCAAGTACAACTTCCCACATGGAATAATCCGTAATAAGCATGTATTGCTTAATACGATTCTTCCACATCCCAAAGTTATTGGGAGTGAGTATAGGGATTTTGTTAGCTTGAGTGCTTTCATTATTATCAGTCATGATTAATAATGTGTGTGTTTTAAAAATTAAAACTTTTTGTTGTTCTTAACAATCGTAGATCTAGAACCAATGCTCTGATACCACTTGTCAGGATCGATTAACTATAAACAAGTTAATAAACACCTTATATCTAATTGATAATAGAAGTTGCAGCGGATCAACACTATATCAATATATTAAGAACAAAGAACTGTAAATAATAAACGAAAATACTAAGAACACAGTTTCACAAAAAGCTTCAATGTATATTATCGATTAACAATACACACGTACGTTTACAATTCGTAAGGAACTATTTATAATAGTCCTTGAAGCTAAACTATTTACCCTAGTTATTCTAGGACTTGATTTACATTCGAAATATAAAGATATACATTGAATTACATTCTATAACTATCTCTGCGAAGATCTCGGACTTGATATATTCCATAAACGCTCATCAGTAGTATTCTGCAATCACCAGTAGTAAATAAGTAACATCAGTAGTAAATCTGGTGATCAGTAGCAAGTCCAGATACATCGTCAGTAGTAACTACTATTTGAGCAGTAGTATCTTCAATATGCCTTGATCAGTAGTAATTAAGTTATAGTCTTCACCAGTATCAACTTCATCAGTACTAAGTAATTCTGCCCCATCAGTACTAAGCATGATCAGTACTAACTGCAGCATCAGTATTAAGTTGATCTGTGATTTTGTTCCATCAATGGTAGTTGCCCCATCATAGTCGTGCTCTTTTGTGGTTGTGGTTGTGGCTGTGACCACACTCTCATCATGAAATCCACCACGGTGTGGAAGGGACGGTGTTCCACATGGCTTCATGACGTGATTATATGCCAAATAGGACCACATCACAATAAAATATGTCCGTTCCCACCGGCCTTATAGAAAGGGGCGTGGTCACGTGTGGGCGCCATCCCATGTGGCATATCATTTTGACGCATCCAACCGGTGCCACGAGGGGTGTAAACGAGTCGAGTCGAGCCGAGTTCTGCCAAGCTCGAGCTCGAGCTCGCCAACTAAAACTCGAGCTCGAAACTCGACTCGATACTCGACGAGCTTCCATTTTTAAGCTCGAACTCGACTCGGTGAAAGCTCGAAACTCGACTCGATACTCGGCTCGGCTCGAAAAATTCATATTTTATTAAGGTACACTTTTTTGTTGTAAATATGTATATGGAAAAGGGTAAAAGGTAATTATGTATATGGAAAAAGGGTAAAATGGTAATTAAATAAAAGCTCGATAAGGCTCGCGAGCCTAACGAGCTGTGTATTTTGGAACTCGAACTCGGCTCGAAACCCTACTCGAGTAGCTCGAGCTCGAGCTCGACTCGGTTCACAACGAGTCGATTTCGAGTATTTTTCGAGCCGGTCTCGAGTAACTCACGAACTGTGTCGACTCGATTACACCCCTAGCCACGATACCACAAGTGATGTGCGCCAAATTCTAAGTGAAATAGCTGCCGTGAAAACAGGAGAAGGGATATTTTTAGGTGGTATTTGCCACTATTTTGTGTGTGTTACGAATACAGGGTTATTTTATAAGTTTTCTACCAAATTAAATTGTTAAAAAATGTCAATGCAACTTAGCACGTTATTTTCTTGTCATCATTGCTATTTTGAGTATATTGATATTACTTTCAGGTTCAAAATTCAAATTATACATTTATACTCCGTATTACTTTAATTGGAGCATATGTTAGATACACCACAATTAAAAAAATCATATAAATATGTATTTTCAGTTAGTTATTCGCGTAAAGTTGCGAATAATCACACCGCTTCATTTTCATGTTCGGGGCTACACTATACCTTTTTAAATCTTTCAAGTGAAATCCTAATATCTATATTTTCTAAAAGTATGAAACGTCTTGCGCGATTAAATTATCAAATACTTTGTGTGATACGAGAATAATGAAAGTAGCCATACATAAATCTGAATTCATAACTTTCAGTCAATTAATGACCACAATCAAAATGTAAGTGGGCAAATATGTTATATATTATATTGTTTAAAATAATAAAAATTAGAAAATGAAAACATGTGGAAAATATACAACCAAACAAATTTTCTAGTTTTCTAAAATTGGATAATGAAAACTCAATGTTTTGAACCAAACGCGTTTTCAAAAAAATTCATGGAAAATTGAATATGAAAACCATTTATTTTCCCTAGAAATTTTTTCATAGAAAACGAAAACTATTTTCTGTAACCACACGGAGCCTAACATTTTGCAAAACATAAAATTCTAATCAAGGCTTAAGAACAAGAGCTAAACCGAACTTTGGAGTTTTGGTCAAAGCTTTGCTATCAAGCTCGCTAGATAATGTTGTAACAAGTGATTTGGGAATAATCTCGTGCTGCAAGACTGTACTTATCTTTCCACGATTGTTGACTTTGACCTTGACCACTGTTTGACCATCAAATTTGTAGCACCCTCCAACCGCAAAATTGGTCTTATTTATTTTTAACTGTCTAGTAATCTCCCCTGCAACAGCTGTCTTTTTCAGAACATCAAAATAATGTATACACGATCCCTTTATGGTGTCCCCTTTGTCACCCCTAATAATAATTATTTCTTTAGTTATTACAAAACATGTTGATTAATTAGTAATAAATATAACATAATGTTTCAGCAAACACTTACAGGACTATGGAAACAATAAAATTTGGTGTGTTAACATTGACGCCAAAACTGAAATTTGTGAATTTATTAAACGATGTCTCATAGGCTATCTTTGCACCCATTGCAAATACGGGAGTCCCGATAGTTGCTGAAACATTAATATTTGGAGCTTTATTTAAAGCAATTGTTGATGTTAAAGTGGCGTAACGATTTAAGTACTCAACATTAAGCTGCACAAAAGAATAAAAAAGAAAATGCATAAATCTAATATTTTGTGTCGTGTTTAAGAGTTGAAAAATGTATAAATTACAACCTTTCCAGATTTAGAATCAGTGAGTTTGAATGAAGCAATTGTGTTTCTTGACAACACAATATTTCTCAAAGTAAATGATGTAGTAATCTGCAGAATCAATGAAACTTGCATCTTATTGTAATTACAAAAATTAAAATTACAAAAAGGAAAAAAAGCATACATTTGATTTTGAGTCGAATTTAACACTAAGTTGATGTGTTCTTAGATTTGTACTGTGCTTGAATATCTCCTCGTGATGCATAACGGTTATTTCTTGCAGTTGATGTAAGTGCCTGCAATTAAGTAATAAAACAGTAACACTGATCACAAATTAAAAAGAACCACTAACAAATTAACTAAGTTAATTTTCATAAGATCCGGATATTAAGAACTTCATATGATGATAGTTACATACCAGTCCGGTAATGGAGGTGGTTGAAACGGAAATCTTTTGATCTGATCGGTAGTCAACAGACCTACAAATAACACAAGAATAGGTGTAAATTTGCTTAATTATTCATATCAAAACTCGTATTATCCGGATTATTTTCATTGATTATATACCCACACCTAAACATCCAACAATTGGGAATTTCATCCTAAGTTGTCATCACCCTTGTGGCTTCTCGAGGTTTCTTTGTCTATATAAAATCATATTCTACTTATAATACATTAACAAGAGATCCTTAAACCTAATTATTAACACTTGATTAGAAGATTATTGAGGCAATTATAACTGAAATTACCTTTGGATTTGCTGCCGAAGGTCCTGGTCCAGTTTTCATTGTTGCAACTTGTAAGAGAAGAAGATGCCTGATTACTTTAAAATGCTTTGCGGTAGCTTTAGCATTTGCAATTTGTGATATGTACAAACTTCAACACACAAAAAGACACCTCAAATGAGTCACCACCAACTAATCGGATAATTAATAATCAACGATTAACTTTACTTTTTCAAATCTGTTTCTTGGGTATCGATGTATACAAAGCCTTTTTAGATGCACGTTTTTAAAACTGTTTCTTAACCATTTTTTTAACATATACCCGTGCATATTAAAATAATACTTCGTATTAATGTTGCATTGTTTATGAATCGGTTATTTCCTAAATGTTTTTAAAATAATATTAATGAACTCTAAATATTACAATTTTAAAAATTACAATAATAAAGATTTCAGTTTAAATGGAAATTTTATAAAGCAAAGGACTTTGAATTTTATAAATGTGGTTGTAGACTGTAACTTAAGTTCACTTTAAGAGGTCTAGGGGTGAGCATTTGGACCGAAAAAACTGAACCGAACCGAAAACCGACCGAAACCGAACCGAACCAAAACCGATAACATGTTATCCGTTCGGTTTCAGTTTTGAAAATTCATCGTTATCGGTTCTATCGGTTCGGTTCGATTTTCGGAAAAGGATGAACATTTGGCCTAAAATAACCGAACCGAACCGGAAACCGACCGAAACCGAATAGAACCAAAACCGATAACATGTTATCGGTTCGGTTTCGGTTTTGAAAATCATCGATATCGGTTATCGGTTTTATCGGTTCAATTCGGTTCGGTTTTGGCCCGATAATCACCCCTAAAGAGGTCATTGTAAAGGTGCATCAGAAATAAGATTAGGTGCTAGTTATAATTTAATTAATGAAAATGGTGAAGTTGTTCCTTTTGATGATGAATCAATCATATATGTAAAGGATACAAATACAATTGACAATTTTGCTAGTGAAGCACTTAGAACCATATGTGTCTTGCTTATATAGAAGATCTTTGAGAAAGCTTATTAACGGGGTTTTATGATTTAATAGCATAATAAGCTCAAATAAGCTTGGATTTTCAATCTTATTTAAGCTTATTAAGCTAATAAGCTTAAAAGCCTTATTAATAAGTTTTCTCCAAGCAGTATGGTGTTTGCTCCCATCCTTGAGATCGGGGTTCAAGTCCTGTCATGGATATAAGTGGAAATTAGGTGGAGATTAGGATATGTCGTTAAAAAAAATAATTAAATTTTTTTTTCCTCAAACATGCCCTAAATACACTCAAGCATAAAATGAAACGCTAAATGTGGGAGAAACGTGATTTTGATTATTCAAGGGTAATCTGTAATTTTGTTTATCAAAGTTTTAACAAAAGCTAAAGTAAGGGTATACTCGTCCAGTCGCCCTTTAATATAAACTTGCACTGTACGAATAAAAAATACTTCGTAGAAATTAGTTTCCCTCCTAAAAACGGCACTCAACACAAACAAGCTTCACCTTTCTCCTTTCCTTTTCATGATCATAAATGAATTGAGAAACCATTAGTTACATATAATAACATTACTATTACTATGCATCTAATAGTGTTTTTCTTATTTTTATAAAATGTAAATATGTACTTTATAGAAATATGATTTTGTATCTTTACAAACTCGCTCGGATTATAAACAAGATTCATAATTCCATTACTTCACCGACAAGAGTTGTACTAACAAACAAGGTGTGCAATCATTGATATCGTTTAGTCTTGTTTTTCATTTCTTTATCAACAAAATAACAAGGACCCATGACAAGAGTAAAAAGAACAGAAATGGTATCCCACTTACCATAAAAGAGAGACACTCACTCAAATCACAAACAAACCAAAACCCTAACCACCTTTCATCTTTTCCATTATTTCAATACCCAAATAATGACTCAATTCCCTAAACCACCACCTCATGGCTTTGAAAGTCAAACTTCCAACCCTCATTTTCAATTAATAATTAAACAAAAAAGCTTCTTCACAATGACATATACAAAGAACCAGTACAATCTTTATGCAGAACTAAAGCTTAAAAGGGTATTGAAAAAGACAACTCAATTTAACAAAAAGTAAACAAAACCTCCCTTTTAACAATCTTTAATTCACCCCCTCTTTTTACTGTATGTTAAAAACTTTACCATCAAAACTCCTTTACTATGGGCATTTCATATTCAAATCATACCATATGTTGGTAGATTAATATATTCCCAAAACTCAATCTTATTTAGTCAAGATCACGCGATCAAATCAAATCAACGAATTCCATTCATTTTATAAATATGGTATTATGATTGCCTACTAATCTTTTGCATAGTTGTTATATGTAAGCTTCCTTTTGATGCCAATGTTGGAGGAATTACTCCTATGATTTCTCACTAAACCACAAGAATTCATTGATTCAGGAGTCTTATTATTTTTAATCTCAATTTCCTTCAATAGATTGTAACAACGATATATATGTTCCTGCTTGTGAAAAATTAACAAAATGTTAATTTTGGATTTTTCGAGAAATAAAATAAAATGTTAAAAAAATTAAATAAAAATGAAAACTTGCTTTTTCGAGAGACGGAAGTGATGATGACACAACACTAATCTTGAAGTCCAATGTGTTTCTTGTTAATTCATCATCACTAGCTAACAAAACTGCTGCTATTGCAATAACAGATGGCCTATGATCCATCACATTAACCTCTGTAAAAATCGAAAAAAAAAATTAATTTTATTAGCAAATCAAACCAAGATTATTAAAGATTAAAACTTTAATTACCTTTGGAGAAATCAAGAATTAGTTCGATAGCCTTGGATATTAGAATCTCGTTGCAATCACATTCATCATGAATCTTGGAGATAAAATGGTGAATATAAGCAAATGGAGTGATGCAACATAATTTCCATTCTAATGTTGTCAAAACCATTAATTCCATTCTTTGAATCACACTGCTTTCAAAGTTGTACCCTTGTGCTTTATAGTGATACAATGATGGTACAATTTGTTCCTCCATTTTAGCAGCTAATGATAAACATGCAATGCACAGCAATTGAATAGCCCATTCTTTCTCGTTCTATGAACATAATCAAAATTCCTAGTCATTAATGGATTCCAATACTTTGACTTTTAAGTCAAACAAACAATTTCCAACTAATGGACAAAAATCCATGTCTGCATTATATGTAACATAGATTACCATAAACAGTAATACGAAAGGGGCTTTATTGATCATGTGATTATAATTTTGGAAAATACAAGTTTGATCATAAAAGTCAAAATTGTGTTATAATAATTAATAAATAATCATACAAATACAGATACAGATACACAATGCTTACATCGATTAGTCTCCTAGAACTGAATCGATCAAAGTATGTTAAAGAGAGATAAGCTGTACGAAAATGAAACCCCAAAATTTCTCTAGTCTGCATCAAATTAAATTAAAAAAAATCAAAATCTTGAGAATAAACAAGAGTGAAGAACTAAAGATTATAAGAAATTGAAGGATCATACACTGAAAATCCAGTTAATGGCATTTAATCGAGCACATTTGAACAACTGTTTACTAGTTTCATCATCATCACAAACACAAACACGAGCATAATCAGTTGATTTCGATTCCCTTTCGATTAACGATCGTATATAGTTATCGTCATCTGGACTAGGTTTGATTTTGATTTCGTTTAAAGAGGAATCATCTTCTTCACATAAGAGATTTGGTAGTGAAAGTGAAAACGTAGTAGTTGTGTCGGAATTCATTTTGAAGGAAATCTATTGAATTGTAAACGAAATCAAACCAATGAATAATCGATGATAAATTTGTTGGATTGAGGAAATCTAGAGGGAGAAAAGGCGCGAAATAGGGAATTGCGGGTGAATAGCAGCGATTTCAGTGCCGCCAAATTTTGGTCATGAAATATATAGAAAAGTAGTGGACTCGTTACAAGTTTTAATTAGTAATTCTTTTAAAAAAAAAATTAGTCCATTTATATTGTACACGTTTCTTTTTTTAAATGTATTAAAATAACTTTTCATTTAAAAATTCAACTAATCAAAAAACATTTAGGTGGTAAATATAAAATTTTATTAGTTGCATAGTGTAATAAATACACTTTTTTAAATTATATAATTTTTAAATATGGATAATAACTTTAGGAAAACAGTAACAGTGTTTTGGTTTTTGTGTTGTTTTTAATTATCATTAAAATAAATTACAAAATAGATGACGTAGTTCGCCAAAAGCATAATTTAGTTTTTCTTCGATTTTTTTTTTTTTTTTTTGTTATTTTGGACTATGTGGCTTAAGAATTTGTTATGTTCATAGTCTCTCATTCACTTATTTTGGACTATGTGGCTTAAATGACTAAAGTACCATTAATTTATTAAAAACGATTTTGATTTTGTGTATAAGATTCCGACAAAATTCACGTTGAAAAGTTCAAATATAAAAGTAAGGTAACTCTAACTTTGATGAAGCTAATGCAATCGAATTCAAGCTAATTCATGATGATTTATGAAGAAATGATGAATCAAGTGTGTATTTGTGTGTGTGTTCTTGAGAGAGAAATGGAGATGGAGGGAATAGCGTTCTAAGGGTAATTAAATTCAAAATGAGGAAAGCTTACATCATCATGCTTAGATCATGGTATTTATAACTCCTATCACTTAACACCACTTCTTAGTTAATTAACACTAACTACAAGTTTAAAGGTCAAAACTAGTTACAAAGTGGTCCTAACAATCTCCCCATTTTTTGAGGTTTAAATCGTCATCCTAGTTTTTTTGGACTTAAGCACCAAATCCCAATCTTCCTTTTTCAATGTCATCCTAGTTTTTTTGGACTTAAGCACCAAATCCCAAACTTCCTTTTTCAATATCTTCTATTGGCCTGTTGTGATCTTCAGTAACTCTCAGATATGCGTCTAGATGTTTAATTATGTTTCTTCAATTTAGTTTCTTGTCCATATTTGTAATTGACTTCTCTTGATTTTGCAGTTCAAAGTAGGGGTGGCAATTCCTGACACGACCCGCAACCCAACACGAACCCAACACGAAAAAGGTCGGGTTTGGGTTGATCATAAATGGGTTCGGGTCAAAAACAGGTCGACCCATTGAACCTGTTTATAAATCAGGTTGGGTTCGGGTTGTCTTGTGTAAAACCGGGTCGACCCGTCAACCCGTTTAGTTTTTAAAGATTTTTCAAAAAAATATGTATGTAGTAAATACCATAAATAATATAACACACATCTTCAATTAGTTATCCTACCTAAAGTATTTCCCTTTCTTTTTGACCTTTCAAATTTAAATTTGTCCTTCAAATCTCACGCAATTAATTTTTAGCATGTTTTCCCCGACCAAAAGCTTGTAGATTTGGGACACGAAAAATTTCTTATTTTACAATCTCAAATTTGAACTAAATTAGGTTGGTATATTATGTATTTGAAATTGAACTTATTATTAATTTTTAAATGGATTGAGATTAACCTTGTATTTGAGTTCATTTTATTTGTTCCTAACCCGCCAACCTGGTTCTGACCCGCTAACCCACTTGACCCTCCAACCTGATAAGTTTATGGGTTAAACGGGTTGGGTCTGGGTTACCTTGGTTTATATGAGTCCGGGTTAGGGTTGCTTTTTCTGACCCAAAAATCTAACAGGTCGGGTTTGGGTTTAGTGATTCCAACCCGCCAACCCGCCAACCCGAACCCGCTAACCCAAACCCAACCCAATTGCCGCCCCTAGTTCAAAGAATATATCTGAGAAGCAAGATTTCTGCCTTTGATATGTAAATGATTTCAGAGTTTCTGTCTGAGTAAGGAAGACCTAAAGACTGATTTACTAAAGATTTGAAAGTTCTGGAAATGAAATATCAGTTAGGTAATGATTTGTCTGCTGGGATTTCAGATAATGAAGAGGTTGTTTTTTACTTTTGTGGTAGAGAGTTTTAGTGAGGATAGGATGATGATGTTTTTGTGTTTTTGAAAAGAATGGTTTGAAAGTTAAAGTTTTGGATATGTGTGTTTGTTCTGATAAGAATGATATGAAAAATGTTAAGATTTGGATTGAATGTGAATGTTTTGTATGTTGGAAAGAATTATATGTACATTTAAGATTTGGATAAATTGTGGATGATTTGTATTTTGTTTGGAATGAATGGTTTTGTACAGTTAAGCTTTTGTATGTATGTAGTTGTTATGAAATTTGGAAAGAATGATTTATATGATAAAATTTTGGATTGAAATGGTTGAGAATTTGTGTTTTGAAATTTCTATGAATGTGTCGGTTTCTTCTTCTTCACAAATGTAAATCGACGAAATGTAGACCCATAGATAGAGTTGTTTATAGCGGAAGTCTTTTCTTGAAGTTGTGGCTTTGTCGATTTGTGATCATTGATAATTGTTGTTAGGGTAAAATGTTGATAAAGTATACGCCCCCCTTCAAACAAACAATTATTTCTTAACGGATCTTCGGTTTCTTGTTTACTCCCCCTTAACCGGTGCATATGTCTTTTTAATGCGGAGTAAACTGAGCTAATATATTCTCTCCCTCATGATGAACAAGATTTATCTGAATCATCATGTACAATATGAAGTTCTGCGAGGTGGAATTAGGAAGAATCTTCGAAGCCCATTGATAAAAATGTGTTGAATAATGATATATTCATATTTTTAATGAATCAATATATAACACATTTTATCAGTTAAACCCAGATCGTTAATGATTATGAAGAATGACGATCAAATCATTTATCGTTTAATCTCAATGACCGTTGTTGATGACAAAAAATAAGAGTCTCGTGTTTATCATCTGATATCCCGACTGTTGTTGATAATGTTGGAGTACAGTCATCAGATATGTACATTGTAATCGAACAGGTTAAACCGGGATCACATAGATTGCCCATTTAACACAACAGTTACAAAAAACTGTGCGACCTACGTTCAATGTTGTCTTTGATGTTAGCACTGGTAGGATTTCCATTCAATCATCGTGGAATACCAATAATTTTGGTATCAATATGAATGTTCCGGCAATATCACAAAGATATGCTTGGTATTTTGCCTGTGTCCTAAAAGTGTTTATTTCGGTTCTAGACTCAATTAGTGGACAATAGAAGGCGAGGACTGGAGAGACTTATCCTCTTGTTCAATATCAACAATCTCCAATTGAGATGTCGATAGCACATGAGCTAGTCTCCGTGAAAATGAAACAAGTACTTTTTAAGAAATACTTGAGTGGCTTGGGAAGGTTGTGCATTGCATCACTGGGTCCATGATGTCTTTTTCAATATCAGAGAGCAACAAATGCAATCTGATAGAGACGTGGCGACCCGGCTTTTAATCGGTTTGGTAAGGGTTTTTCGTTTTCTTTAATCCTGTCACACCCTCCTCACTCAAGCTTACTTTTTCAATTTTCAATTACACCCTCGTATCATTTTACCATGTGTTGAGCTGATTTGAACCCCATACTTCATTCCCCCTCTCAAATTTTACCTCTGCGCACCCCAATCAAGATCCCGTGATACTTGATTCTGCTCACCTAGACCTATGGACCCTCACATTATGTCCTATATTGTAGGTGGCTCCTGGGGAAGATCATGCCGGTTATAGCAGATCATAGGAGTTATTTGAGAGTGAACTAAAACGCTCATGTGCAATTAATCAGCATTTATGATGTTTCGTTGTAAGAAAGATTCACATGGATATTTCATCGGAAATGTATGTGTTTCCGGCATAAGTTGTTGCCTTTATGATTGAAATTTTTTGGCACAGCAACTTGAACAATTTAGGTAATACCGGACTCACATAGAGTAACCGTTAACACACTGTATGAATCAGTAGTCGTTTTCACAACCGTTGATTCAAATGTGTGACCTGCATTTAGAGTTGGCGCAATTTTAGCTCTAGCAGGATTTCCACTCAATCCTCGTGAAGCATCAGATTGTGATGCCACTGTGAGTGTTCCGATGAATTCACGGAGATTCATTTTCAATAATGTATGTGTCCTATATTGGAAATATTTGGCGGTGAGATTTAGACACTTTGTGCATTCAATCGAGACGTAACCCGGGGCAGGAGGTTAATGATTTCAATATCAACATACTCCGAATGAGTAGTCGATAGATTCTGTGCTACGTCCCCTGATGAATTGAAACAAATTCCTGTTGAGAGGAATCTGAGTGGATGGTGGTGGAGTGAATTTGCTTTATTGGGCCAATAAAGTCTAGCGAAACATTCAACAAATGAATGATCACCTCTTTATGAGGTTGTCCGGTTTGTTGGCTATTTGGATGCACTCAAATGTGTGTTTTCTTGATATTATCATGTTTTCACATCACCTTGCACTCACCTAAGTCTAACCCTAGACTTATACCCTCACATTTACCATTCAGCTAAAAATATTTTCCCTTCAAAGGTAAGGTCGGTTTTGGCAAACCATGGGAAGGTATTGTCTTTTGAAGAGATTTATCGTTTAATCATTCAATCGGGCATAAACGTTTTGATTTTTAAAGATTCCCCCCCCCTTGAAATACTAATACTCCCCCTAGAATTATTATTTCTCCCCCTCGACAAAATAAAGATAGATAAAAAAAATTGTAGATCAGAAATGAAGCATTTATCGCTGTAGAGGGATGGGAAAGAGTTTTGACAGTTATGTGAAGAACTGGTTGAGAGCGGGTTTCAAGCTGATGTACTTGAAAGCCATTGTTAGTAGAACAAAAAGCATATGAAAAGTTAAAGAGTAAAACATTTAAAGATTTAAGATTTAGCATACCAAGTTTAGACACAAGAAAGTTAAATCGTTTTTCGTCTAAAGCCTTGGTAAACAAATCAGCTAATTGAAAATCGGTTGACACGAAGTACAATTCCACATTTCCTTGTTCAACATGATCTTTGATAAAATGATATCGAAGATCAATATGTTTAGTTTTTGAATGCTGAACAGATTTGCATAAAATTGCAATTGCACTTCGTGAATCACAATATAAAGGAATACATCGGTATTAAAAGCCATAATCTTTTAATTGAGATTGCATCCAAATTACCTGGGATAAGCAGCAACATACTCTGCTTCTGCAGTTGAAAGAGATACACAGTTTTGCTTCCGAGAAGACCATCTCACCAATTTATCTCCCAGAAATTGGACACTTCCAGATGTACTCTTTCGGTCCATTATACATCCAGCATGGTCAGCATCAGAGAATGCAGTCAAGTCAAAAGAAGTTTCTTTGGGATACCAAAGACCAAGATCCCGAGTACCCTTTAGATAACGAAATATACGTTTGACTGCTTGAAGATGTGATTCTTTATGAGCAGCCTGATACCGAGCACATATGCAAGTAGAGAACATAATGTCTGGTCGAATCGAATTTAGATATAACAATGATCCGATCATCCCCCGATAATTTGTAATATCAACAAGTTTACAATCAGGATCAGCATGCAATTTAGAACCGCGTGACATCGACGTCGGAATTGGTTTACAATCATCCATGAGATATTTCTTCAAGAAATCAGTGATATACTTAGATTGATTGATGAAGAACCCGGTAGGTAATTGGCGAACTTGAAGTCCAAGGAAGAAATTCATTTACCCCACCATACTCATCTCAAATCGTTTAACCATAAGATCAGAGAACTTTTTGCAGTATTTAGGATTTGTAGAACCAAAAATGATATCATCGACATAAATTTGAATGAGAACAATATCTTCCCCTTGTCGTTTGATGAAAAGATTTGTATCCATTTTTCCTTTTGGAAAACCAGAATCAACTAAGAATTTGGATAACACATCATACCACGCACGAGGAGCTTGTTTCAAACCATAAAGCTTTGTCGAGAATATAAAAAACATGATCAGGAAAACTTGGATCTACAAAACATCCGGGTTGATGAATGAACACTATTTCATTGAGAATGCCATTTAAAAATGCAGTTTTGACATCCATTTGATATATTGTAAAATTCTAATGTGTTGCATATGCCAAGAAAATTCGAATGGCTTTTATTCGTGCAACTGGAGCAAACGTTTCTTCAAAGTCAATGCCCTCCTGTTGAGCATACCCTTTCGCAACTAGACGTGCTTTATTACAAATTACAATCCCATTCTCATCCTTTTTGTTTTTGAAAATCCACTTTGTACCAATAACAGATTTCCCAGGTGGTTTTGGAACCAGACGCTAAACTTTTAATCGTTCAAATTGATTGATTACTTCATGCATAGCAAGAATCCAGTCTGGGTCTGAGAGAGCTTCACTGACTTTTTTAGGTTCATTAGAGCTTAGAAAATAAGAAAATTGACATTCGTCAGCAGTGGCTCTTCGGGTTTGAACAGAAGAATCAGGATTACCGATTATTTGATGTAGAGGATGCTCTCTTGTCCATTTTAGAGAATGAGGAAGTGGAAGTTGACCTGGAATTATATTTGACGTATCAGTGAATGCAGGATGAGGGATTATTGCAGTTTGAGTATTTGATGTAGAAGATGGAGGATCTACACGTTTAACATTGAATTTGGAGAAATCAATCACCAAAGGTGGAGTTTGTGCTGGAACTAAAGATAAATCTAAAGTATTAGCAGCTTGACCAGAAGGTGGAGTTTGTGCTGGAACTAACGATAAATCTAAAGTATTAGCAGCTTGACCAGAAGGTGGAGTTTGTGGGGGAATATCCGGAGATGATTGATTTTCCAAAGATGAAGCAGAATCTGAAGGAGAAAGATTGTTATTTGGAGCAGCAGAAGTATGAGATGGAGAATCAGTAGAACTTAAATTTTGCATTTCATGTACAGTAATGGATTGAACATCGGCTACTGATGGAAATGGAACGCCAGCCTCCTCAAGTAAATTTTGTCTAATGTTATGATAATCATCATAAAAATGTTCAAACAAGACATCTAAGGCATTTTCAGATGTGGACGGCGACGACGAAGGTACAGGAATTTCAACATTTGTAGTTAATGAATCTATTGGAAAAGTCTCATCAAAATTAACGTCGACACTTTCTCTAATCGTCCGTCTTGACCGATTATATACTCTGAACGATGCAGATTCACGTGAGTACCCGACAAAAACTCCTTCATCAGCTTTAGCTTCAAATTTATTTAATTTGTCTTTGTCATTTAGGATGAAGCACCGACTCCAAAAAATATGGAAAAATTTGACATTTGGAATTCGGTTATTAATGAGTTCATATGGAGTTTTGTTGTAGATTTTGTTGATGATTGAACGATTTTGAGTGAAACATGTCGTACTTATGGCTTCAGCCCAAAGAGATAATGGGAGTTTTGAAAATGAAAGCACGGTACGAGCAGCTTCAACTAAGGTACGATTTCTTCGTTCGACAACCCATTTTGTTGAGGAGTTCGGGCAGCGGAAAATTGATGGGTTGTACCAACTGATGCAAGAAAAGAATCTAAAGTTTGAATTTAAATTCAGTCCCATTATCAGTACGAATTGTGTGGCCTTTTAAATCCAAATTTGTCTGAGTTTTCTTGATGAAAGTGATAATGATATCAGCTGCTTCATCTTTTGTATGTAAGAAATGAACCCATGTATAACGTGAATAATCATCAACAATTACCAACACATATCGTTTACCAGCTAAAGATTGTACGCTCATCGGACCACATAAATCCATATGAAGTAATTCAAGCGGTTTTGAAGTACTTGGAACTGGTTTGGACTTATGAGATTTTTTAGTCATTTTGCCCATTTCGCAAGACGAACAGAGATGATCCTTATCAAATTTAACATCGGGAAGACCAGAGACATGACCACTTTTTACCAATTTATTGATCGTTTTGAAATTAAGGTGAGAAAGACGACGGTGCCATAACCATGATTCATTTGACGACGCCGTTGTCATTAAGCATACTTCTTCAAGTGGGACCACATCATTCAAATTAATTGTAAAAATATTCGTCTCACGAGTTCCGGTAAGAAATTCTTCGCCTTCATAGGTGCGAACATCACATTTCTTTGTTCGAAAATTGACTTCCAATGTTTTATCACAAAATTGACCAATACTAAAAAGATTGTGTGCAAGATCTTCAACATAGGTCACATTCCGGATGATTAAATTGTGACGACTTATATCTCCAATACCCATTATGGCAGCTAAATGTTCATTCCCAAATCGAACAGTTCCCAAATATTTGTCTCTAAAATTTGTTAATAAGTTCTTGTTTCCGGTCATATGTCTTGAACAACCAGAATCAAGATACCAAATATTCTACATAAAACAATTAAAAAATTTGGTACCCAATCAATTATGGGTCCTTAACGATTAGTAATAGATGTCTTATGTAGAATTTTAAGAAGGGATGAATTTAAAGTTTTGGAGAACTGCAAGGAGACAGTTCTATTTTTGTTAATCTGATAGACCATTGTAAAGATTTCTCAGGAGAATGTAAAATCCAGTTTGATTGTTCATTTTTAATCCATTTATATATAACAAACTTGGATGGTTTTTTATTTGGTTTGTGAGATGGAGTCGAGGAACCGGAATTTGGCGATTTAGGTGCAGACACCACTCGATAAACAAGACGACGAATAGATGAAGATTTTTCATAAATTAGTGATTGGTTTTAGAGATCGAGAGTGTATTGTTTTGCAAGGTTCTGGATAACAAATTGTACATGAATGGATGATTGAACCATTTTTATGAAGAACATCATGTCGATGACCACAAGGAGCATCTTTTCTAATAAATAATCGTGTATCATATTGAGAAATTGGTTTATTAGTTTTTCTATCAAAATAAACCTTTTTGCCAGTTTTATCTGTTTTAACAATCAAATTGACACTATTAACAGTGTAATTAACAGGATGATAAATTGCAGAATCATACACAATTCCATAAAGTGTGGCTGGAGAAATAAACTTTGTTGAGTTATTACATTTATTTGAAATAGAAAAAGAAGAAGCTAAAAACGAAGGAGATCTAGACTTCTTAAGCTCCTTGGACTTAAGCATACTAGACTTAGTCGTATTTAGGCTTTTTTAACTGCTCAACTGCTGTTACTCTGCCGTGCATTGGCTTGTTAAGCTTGAATTTTAAATTTCTATCTGAAAAAATTAAAACAGGTGAATTAGAATCTCGTCTTAAAAGAACTGGAGTTTTAGGAGAAGAAAAATTAACATTTTGAGATGTTAGCTTTGAAGAAGCATTTTGATTAGAAACCTTTTGATTAGAAACAAATTTTATTGCAACAATTTTATCTTCTAATTCATGAATTTTGGTTTTTAAATCAGATTTTTCTTTGTCAAATGCCTTATGTGTTTCATCGATTTCATTTTCCAATTGGCAAATTTTCTTTTCTAGAATTAGAGAGGGAACATAAATCTTTGGTGTTACTTTTTGTTGAAGCACAACATTACCCTTAATCTCAAATTCTTCGAGTGTAATAATTGGAAAATAATCATCATATTCAAATTTTGTCTTTTTAGTTTCATATGTTTTATTTAATTCAGTGTAATTGAAACTAATTTGGGCATTCTCCTTTTTAGCTCTGTTGAAGGTCTCAATTTCTTCTTCCTCGTCTGTCATCCGAATGAAGCTTTGCGAGATACCATTGTTCATGTATTTTGAATCATATAATGTAGGAACCATTTTGCATGCGTTCTTAAGATACTCTAGATTATCAGCTCCTAGCCCTTCTCGTGAATTGAAATATTTGAAGTCTTTGGGCTTGTTTAGATGAATGGTTTGATCAGTATGTCCCCTTTTTACAATCAATTCCTCAAGATGCTTGATATGTGAATTCAATTTATTGGCTTCATTTTTAAGTGTGTTTATGATATTCTGTTTGCTTTTCAATTCGTTTGAGGAAATGATATTTTGTTCATGTAGATTTTCAGATAATTCTTTAATTTGAGAGGTTAAAGATTGAAATTGTTTTTCATTATCATCAAAATCTTGTTGTTTACGTGTCAATGAATTTTTAGTAATTTGATATTCATGCCATGTCTTAGTGTACAGTTTGTGATTGTGATCATACTTAGCCTTTAATTCTGATATTTGAGTTTGTAAATCCAGATTCTCTTGTTTGAAAATGGTATTTTGTTGAATATAATGAACAAGTTGATCACCTAGATGAGCAGTTTGTTCAGTTTGTTTTTCCAAATTGTCTAAACGATCTTGAAGTTGAATATTTAAATCTTTTTCAACTAAAAGTTTTTGATTTAACAATTCTATTTGAGATATCTGAGTTTTGACAAAACAAGTATCAGAATTAGTGGATTGATTTTCATTAGTGAGAAGAGAAGTATGTACCTTGCCATCCTCGTCGACTTCTTCATTAATACGATCAGCAACCTCAACATTTTCTTTCGCCATAAAGCATAAGTTGGCTGAATGTTCTTCATCTTCAGGTTCAGAATCTTCCATCCACTGAACGTCTTCAGCTAACAACACTTTTCCAGCCTCTATTTGCTTAGCCACGAGCATCTTTCGTTTAAAATACTCAGAATCACGGACTTTAGGTTTCTTGCAATCACGTGAGTAATGACCAGCAATACCACAGTTGTAACATTTTTTCGTTGGATCCAATGGTGTAAGAGTTGACTTATCAGTTGTGTTGTTTGTTGCTTAAGCAGATGGAGCTGATTTAAAATTTGAGGAAGATCTTAAGTTGTTGTTGGTTGGTTTTGAGTAGTACTTCTTCTGATAGTTGGAAATAAGTGACATAGCTTGAAGTACGTCTTGAAGATCTTTTTTCATATCATCAGTTGCAGATTTTGCAGGTGCTTCAACACTTTCTTTCATTTTAGTAGTTGTTGCATACTGATGATGTTGTTTTGTGAGTAGTGTAAGAGTATCTGCAGTCTCTTGTCTGGTTTTAACTATGTTTTTAACCATAGGTTCGTTTTGGTGTAAATATTCATAAAGTTCATGAATATCGGTCAGACTGAGATCTTTGTGTTGCATGGCACTATCCCCAAACATTTCCCACTCTGGTAAAATACTGTTGATGAATTTGATATTTAGCTCCAAATTTTCTTTTCGCAAGTAGTTTTTGCGAAGTTCATTCAACAATGTACAATATCGATGATAAGTACTTTTCAAATCTTCTCTGATTGTGGCTTTAAAAGATTGATAAGAGTTTAGGGTAGTAACCATCTTTGCTTTGTTGCCTAACACAGTACCCTCCATTTGTTTTCTCATCTCATCCCATAGCTCTTTTCCTGATTCAAGGTTATCCAAACTGTTATAGATGTCGTTTGGTAAGCCTTGAAGCATAAATGAATAAGCTTGTAAGTCGGCTTTGACCCGTCGTTTTTGTTGAGCAGTATAATCAGCAGGATTAACACGACGTCTACCACCAATAACCGCAAGAATAGCATATGGATCATCAATAACATCTTCATAAAATACCGCATTACCATTCTCGAGAGATTCAAGAATTTCCGTCGCTAACTCCTGATTCTTGATAAAGTGGAGAAATCGTTTCTTCCACTGAGGATACTCTCCTCTATATAAAACCGGTGTTTTAAGATCAGATCCGGTTGAAAGTGCGTCTTTTGAAGTCATTTTGAAACAATTTGAATTTGTACAAATATCGTTCGCGTTTTTCGGTTTAGGGTTTAAAGAAATTTAAAGTTTTAGGGTTTTAGAAAAATTTAAAATTCTCGGGTTTTGGGCTTGATGTATAACCGAATTGGATTAGTTGTTGTATTGGTTTAAAAATTTTGGGCCGAATAATAAACTTGGGCTTGTATTGGTTGGCTTGAAATTGAATTAAAAACACTTTGGGCTTATTATAAATGTTGATAAGTATTGTTTTGGGCTTATGATAGTTTTGTCAACAAATTTGAACTTGGGCCTGATTGTATTTGGGCCGAGAACAAACTGTGTCGACAAATTTGATACGCCGAACAGATCGAAGCAAGATGGAAGCAAGATCGTATAGGATTGAAGCAAGAAGAGCTTGGGTCGAATAGAGATGGAATTGGAATTGATCTTGAGTCGAAACTGTTACTGTTGCTGTTTTAATCGATTGTGATTTATATTTACAACATATTGAAGTCGAACTCTTTGATTTGCCGAACTCTTCAATTAGCCGATCTCTTTGACAGAACCAAATCAAATCAAAGCAGAATCAATTGAGGTCGAAAGCAGAATTAGCTCGTTATCAGTTTGAAGTAGAAATCAGATGTTGATTGAGGAACGATTTTGATCGAGCCGAACTATGTGATGTTGATTTGAGCCGAACTATTTGATTGTGATATTGCCGAACACAGTGTTTCAAGCCGAGTTGAACACTTTGAGCCGAAGTCCTATATGAGCCGAACAATGTGTTCGAGCCGAAAACAATTACCGAGCCGAGGTCTTGAGCCGAACAAGTGGAGCCGAACAAGTGTTCGAGCCGAACACCAAGATGAGCCTTGCCGAAGACTATTGAGCCGAAGACTATTCTTGAGGCCGAGAATATGAACGGTAAACTCAAAACTCAACTTTTTGATTCAATCTTGCTCCATACTCAATCAAATCCAGTGATTCTAATCACATAACGTTCGAAATTTCTTTTCTAACAATCTGATCCGATCATATATCCCAAAACATAACACAACAAATCGAATTTTGAAATTTTCAGACAAATTTTTTAAGTTTTCAGTTTGTCACAAAAATCACTAAATCATGATCAATTTTTGATGGATTTGATTGAAATCTATTCTATTCTTATTAGAATCACTGGAGAAACATGAATCTTCAATCAAATCATCAATTACAACCGAAAAATTTGATGATTAATTTTCACAGCTTGAACGAACTTTTTCTCTAAATTTCCAGATCTGGATCAAATCATCACGAATTTGGATCTGCTCCTTGAAGAATTGAGCTATGATACCAATTGATGAAGCTAATGTAATCGAATTCAAGCTAATTCATGATGATTGTGAAGAAATGATGAATCAAGTGTGTGTTTGTGTGTGTGTTCTTGAGAAAGAAATGGAGATGGGTGAATAGCTTTTTAAGGGTAATTCAATGCAAAATTAGGAAAGCTTACATCATCATGCTTAGATCATGGTATTTATACCTCCTATCACTTAACACCACTTCTTAGTTAATTAAAACTAATTACAAGTTTAAAGGTCAAAACTAGTTACAAAGTGATCCTAACAAACTTATATATGAATAAAAGAAATATAAATTTAGAACTAAAATATTAATTATACCCTTCTAAATCACTTATAGCAAAAATAAATATATAATAATGATAAAATTGACGTTTCACAATTTGATTATTATCTGTGTCATTTTAATTTATTATAAATAAGCATCGTTTTTGTCATCTTATAATTTCTAGACATAATTTAGCTAGAGCTGATATAGATGTAAGTAAAAACATACTCTACATAAGTACATTTTAAAGCTAAATTTTGGTTCTAATGGTAATATTGTATTTTGGATTGGCTCGATAATGTACTTGAAAATGAAAAAAGATGGTGGGAGCTATTATCTTAACGTATTTGTGGGTAATATGCAATTATATGAATAATAAACTTTTTTGGTTATTGCAGACGAATATGAATTCTATTTTTGATGTTATTGTGTTAAATTGGTGATTTGTGTTCAAGTAGGAGTTGTTTTTGTTCTAACAATAGATTTACTCATTGCTAGTTTAAAAATTAAGCCATTCAAAAGTAAACCTCATAATACTAAAACTAAACAGTTAAGCATCTTATAAACCTCATAATACTCAAAACAAAAATGTTGGTATAAGAAGAAACATGATAAGAAAGGGTGGGGGGAAGAATGTATCTGCCATAGGATTATAGACACGACGTAATAAGTGCTTTGTTTTCCCTTTTACAACTATTTAGAGTAATATTTTTAGAGAAATTATATTTATTCGTAGGACTATTAGTAGGATTAAATAGTAGGAATAATATTTTTCATATTTTAATTTTTTATATTAGTTATTTTGTTACTATGTAACACCTAAAAAGGTTACATACGAAAATATAAGAGTTGGTAGTATATTATATATAATCGTATTCGTAAGAACTAAGAAAAACTAATTTAATTAAGTCAAACAAATTTGACGTTTTAAAGAGACTGTTAACTCTTTCATTTTAGTAAGCTACGCATACGTCATTTGTGAGAATATATGTTTTTAAAATAGGATATGCTATGTTCATATACTAAAAAACAAAAACAAAACAAAAAGTTTGTCCAATTCATATAAAAGTTACATTCTACAAAAGTACACATATCATGATTAGCTGATTAATCAACAAATGTATATCTCCAATTTTCCTATTTGTTCAATTTATCTTATCTTAGTTGGTCGATAAATGATACACAATGGAATTAACCAAAGGGTCAATAAGACCACTTACGATCGTTGTTAATACTAACATTTCAGTTTTTTACACATCATCGTCACATCAGTTGACACTTCAATTAATACTTAACTGACACTTATGGCAACAATACACAACAGTTTTTTGAATCCACACATTATAAAATACACACATAAAGTGCCAACATCATCCTCATTTTATCCATCCCTTAACCAAAGAGAATCAGTTGAAGGTGGGAACCGACAACACCTTCGCAATAATGTCGGTAAAGTAAAGCAACCGGAGAGCAACAACATAAACTGTTTTGGCATCCTCTACAATTACTTTTTTTTTTAAATAGTAAGTTAGTAGGTTAGTGGTTCGAGCAAAATTACTTAATGTAACTTTGAGTCTCGTATTTATGTATTCGCTAACATATAATTATAATTAATGATATATAATTTATAAATCAGATTGCAAAAACTTCATAGTTCGTTTATCGTGTCTTTTGGATTCATTTTCATTAAAATAGATTACAACATGACGCAAGATCATTTCTTTTAGTTTTTTTTATTTATATAATATAATTATAACTTGAGTGATAAATATTAAGTTATTTTAATTTAATGATATGTAACATTATTGTAACAAACTTGTTTGCTAATTGCTAGTAGTATACATGAATTGCATGAACCCATACCTATACATTTTAGTATTGTAATATTATATAGTATTGCATAACAAAGTATGCTATTATAAATATTTAAATATGCAAGTATTAAATTCCAAAAAAATAAAATGTAATTTAATACTTTCCACATCCTAAATTTATTATCCATTAGAGAATAACATACAGTTTAAGAAAAATCAATTAGTTATATTATGTCATTAATCTAATTTTCTCTTTCTTATCTAAATGTTTTTTAATTAATTGAAATTTAAGAGTAAACTAATATAGAAATATAAATAATAAAAATATGACGGATAGAGTATAAAAATGAGTATATCATTCTATACGAGGCACGTGAGGAAGAAATACATGATGGGGGTTTATTAGAGCATCTCCAATGGAAGCTTTTTGTAAAGCTTATTACTATTTGAATAAGCTTTTTGATGACTTTTTGTTATTGGAGTGAATAGCTTTTTTGAAAGCTTATTCCAATGACTTATTCTTCCATAACCTTTTAACTAACTTTCAATGTTTGATATATTTGGTCCCTATATTTATTAATTTTACATTTTAAACTCAACATAAATTTATATGTAAATACTTTATTATTTTTATAACTATAAATGATAACTTTGTCATATTTCAATATTGTTTATAAAGAACAAGCATGATAATTAGTTTTGTTTTTTTTGTGGTATGTTAAATTTTATAAAATTGTATACAAATTGTCAAATTATATATGAGGGGCATTTATGAAACATTTGAGATATAAAGGTAAACTAGTAATATTAATAAGAAAAAACTTTTTGAAAGGTTAACCATTGGAGATGCTTTTTTTATATATAGGTTTTTGGTTATTTGAAAGTTGATGTGGCAAAAGTAATAAGTCATTGTGAGGTTAACCATTGGGGATGCTCTTAGATGGGAGCGTTTTCACGTGTTAATATGGGGCACACCACCAGACGCTCCTCAATTGTCTTTTCATATTTCCTTTGCTTATTTAAATAATTCTTCAATTAATAGCCACTCCTATGTTTTCATGTATTTGACCCAACACAAATATGCTTTCAAAAAAGTATCATCTTTCATGATAAATATACTTATTTTTATAAATAACGACAGATCAATGATTGGTTGGATAAAGAATCAAACGTGTAATTTCAGAGAGATAATATTATTTTTAACTAATCTTTCTACTTAACTTATGACTTATTTGATTAATGAAAGTGTTCAAATTAAATGTTAGGATTGTGAAGAAAAAAATTATTTTACATGTTAAATTTTTTATTTGTAAGAAGATAAGTATGGATATTTAGTAACAAATAATATTATATGTATAGATTTATATGCACGATGATATAAGTCTGGAATTAGTTGCTTACGACAAATATATATGTATTAAAAAATCATTTGAGATGGCTTTTGACGTAGTTCAGTCCATTTGACATGCAGTATATATAACGCAACACATGTTGATGTGAATTTGTCAAAATTGGAACATTACTTTGTATTATATCATGTAAAAAAAACTCCGCCAGGTAAAATATATTACTAGATTAAAAACTTACTAGAAAATGGTGCATTTATTAAAAAAAAAAAACTCATAAATAATATCTTAAGCTAATCTAAGTCACGTGAGGTAACATTTAGCTAATCTAAGAGCCCTTTGGAGAGTTTGTTTGGACTTGGGTGTAACTATTCAGCTTGTTACGGTCGATTTTAAATTTTTCTCTATTGATATTTTAATGAATTTCTCGGGGTGAACGAATTTTACTCGTTATATACGCGACCTAAACGTTGTCGTGATCGTTTACGAACTTTCATCTGACCATCTATTAATCCTTATGGAGGGATTAAACATGTGGCCAATAGGAAGTCATTTGGGAGCTTTTACTACTAGATAATGACTAGATGGTTTAAGTAGATTACGTTTTACACTTGTTAAAATCATGAAGTAATGACCTGACGATCCGTTTGACAATGCTAGGTATAAATAGAGGTGAGCTCGGTCACAAAACCGAATCGAATCGAACCGACACCGATAGAACTGAAACCGAAAACAATGAATTTCCAAAACCGAACCGATAACATGCTATCGGTTTTAGTTCGGTTCGGTTTCAGTTTTGGTTTTTAGGCCAAATGTTCAACCTTTTCCGAAGACCGAAACGAAACCGATAGAGCCGAAACCGAAAACCATGAATTCTCAAAACCGAAATTAAACCGCTAGCATGTTATTGGTTTCGATAGATTTTCGGTTCGGTTCAGTTATTTCAATTCAAATGCTCCCTACGTATAAACATGAAATATCTTGAATGGGTTCAGAGACTTGTCTAGATAAACGTGGGCCTTCAATGCAGGTCCAGTTAACTAAAACAGTGACTAAATTTAAGAAAGGTACATTTTACATTTTTTTCCTTTTAAGATTTTTTAACGACAACACTTGTATAATCTAACTAGTTTCAAAGTCTGCTCAGATTAACATGTTAACTTTGAGAAATTTTATATCAAAATTACTGGGGTAAAATTGTAAAATTATGAAGATAACAAAGACAATTTATGTATTTTATTAAAAAAAATTGAAGAATCACGATACAGAGAAAACATGTCAACAAGATATGAACTTTTAGAACATGGCTTAGATAGCAAAAAAGGCGAATCCAGAAAGAAAAAAATGTTATTGGTTGTATTTTTTTATAGTATCACTTAAACTATTTTTAAAAAAAATTAACATTGTTTAACACTGACGAGAATTTTTGAAGAGTTATACATGCTACACAGTAGGTTCTCGCCATGGATAGCAAGTCATTGAGTTTGTTTTTAGGGCTAGAATATTTTCCTTTCTTTTGTTCGATTATCATTGTAAAGCTAATCCCTAGTAATGCTAACGTTCTTTCGGTACAACTTTTGCTCACTTTTATTTTTTTAGTAATTGTAGCTTTTATTTTCATCAATAAAGTTTGCTTTGTCATTTAAAAATCGAGGAGCTATCTAAACCCTATAGGCCTTAGATGTTCCAAACTTTCAATCTAAGGACTTCGAAGATTGAAAATAACAGTCTCATAAATATTATGGGCCCTTTAATTCGATTATGTTGGGCCATTTGTTTATTTGAAATCTACAACATTGACCGAAGGCCTAAACATATATGGGCTAACTTAATTGGCCGAAGGCAATTTATACAATTCAGAATTTAGTTAATGTAGATATATACAATAGCATTTAAATAACAATATATATCGTGATTTGCGATTCAATGAATGAGTTGTTCCCGATAAAAGAGTTCAGTGATTCATGAGCATGATGGTATCACGAGATTAAGATCTTGTGTTTGCAAATTGCACTTCATCATTGCACTCCACTTACCTTCTTTTTTAAGTTGTTTCTTTTTATTTATGTCATAGATAGTGTTAATATATTATAATTAAACAAATTTATTTGATTAAATAAGGGCGAACTTGTCATTTTATAAGATTTTAGTTCTATTTCATGTAAAATAGAGCATGGAATTAAAGTTTAATTCTTCATAAATTATATCTCTTTTATAGATTGTAATTCAATCAGAAAAATTATGTATAATAAACAACGATCTTAGTTAGGATGGAGAAAGTTCGATGTATGAGGTATGGCTATAGCGTGCTTGGGATTCCTCTGTCAAAGGCCCCTCTCTACTTTTTGCTTTTAACACAAGGGCCCCCCCTACTTTATAACATCGTTTCATCACACATTCAATCCATTTACAATTTTATATTGCACATTCTAAACACCGAATATTAAGTATAGTTATGTAATGGGAAATGATAATGGGTTAAGTTGTTGATAAAATATTCATGTATGCGTTGAAAGTTGTGATTAATTTATAATCATCTTATGTGTTTAAGAAAGTCTTCTTTCAACGCATGTATAATTTCTTATAGATCATTAACAAAATTCTTATTTAATTATTTCTGAAGTTTTTAAAATAATTTATTTGATAGAAAACAAACACGTAGATTTTAAGTTTACCACGTTGTCCGTCCAAATTTAGTGTTATAAACATATCTACTTATATGCCGTAGTAAAATCAGGATCACATGCGGGGTTCTCCTTACACCGGTGCCAACAATGACAATGACACTTCGATTTTGTCAAATTAGCGTTATTTCATCTCACCTTCCAATTGACATACTTATGTTATTAATATCATTCTCTTCAGTATTTTTTACCACATCATTATAAAATATACAGACATAAAAAAAAACCTTATTGGGCCTCGGCCTTTTCAGCCTTCCCCTCTTCCTTCAACCGTCGAGATCAACCCATGAATTGGAACCAACGGGCCGTGCCAATTGGCGAGGGCGTCAGTCGGCTAACCGATTTATATAAAAATTTAACTATATATATTTAACTATATATTGTGTTAGACAATTATTTTACATAGTATAATTATTTTGTCCATGAGAAAAAAGTTTGTGACTGGAGTCTTGTTAAGTAAGTAGATGAATCTCGCATATTAATATATTTTATAATTTAAATCCCAAGATTAAAATTATTTTCGTGTTTGAGAAGGTGTTGGTGTAAGTTTGGTAAAATCTTGTTAAGTTGGGTTTTTTTTAGGACTTGTAACCTATAGTTAATATGAATAACAAGTAACAAATTATAATAAATTTAATAAATACCGAACTTATCAATATTTAATAAATACCAAACTTGCAACCTCAAGCACCATATGAATTTTAATAAATACCAAAACTTAGCAATATCTAATAACTTGTAACCTACAACTCTACAAGCACGAAATTTATTAACAAAATTGATAAATACCAAACTTGCAACCTATAATTAAAATAAAATAGCAAAATAAATTAAATATAAGAGAAATACACTCACTAATTTTTTTTTAAAAAAATTACAAGTCCTAAAAAGGCCACCTTAGCAATATCCTATAATATGTCATATGTACCCTAGTTGGTATTTCAAACGTTAATAGTCATGAAAGAATTGTAAAACTCGTAAACTTTTGCCCAATAGTACTCTCCAATTTGAAAAGAATCGTAAATTGATGCATTGTTGACGCTATTAACAACTTCCTCCAATCATACATCGTTCTTCGTTCTTGTTCCATGGTATTTTCGGGTGACGTAAGGTGTGCAATTCGTTGTTGTTTTTGTCATCATTTGGTTGAACCTTAATTTTTGAGTGCTTTTGAGGTAGAAGAAAAACAAATATTACTTCGGTATGAGAATAATTGATAAACTTTTCATTTATATGTGTTTCAAAATACGTGATATATTTTAAAATTGGGAAATGCTAACAAGTGCCCTAAGGCAATGGTTAATAAATTTTTGTTGCTTAAATTAATTGTAAATTATTTAATAAAAAACCACCCTCATGTATTTTATTAACCAACTTTAATTAATTATGCTTTCTTTGTTGTACATTAACCACTTTAATAATTCTTAACCATTGCCCTAAGGGCAACGGTTAGCAAATCCATTTAAAAATTACATTTTTTGGTATAAAAAGTAAGACTTATCCTCTACTTTAATATAGTGAAATTATTTTTTTACATTTACTTTTATTTTTAAATACATTATTATCACTTTGAACTCATTCTCCAGTGTCCACTAACTATTCACTTTAATTTATATTAGTCATCAATTTTTTTTCTCAAAAATAATAAAATCTCAAATGTATCATTTATTATGATAAGAAGGTAGTAAAGTTTTAGGGGTTTTTTAGTTAAATGAATTATGTATTTTAATGGATATGTAATTTATGGCAAATTTCATTGGCCAATGGATATATTTTAATTTAATTTTTTTTTTATCAAAACGGGACATTGAAAATTAAAAAATTTATACAAATTAAGTAAATAGCGTCCAACACCCTATCGTGGTCAGGAACACAGTTGCAACATGATTCAGGAGTAGCCAAACGCTGTCGACATTCTCGACGAAAAATGGTGAAAAAATATCTTCCATTCATTTTCTAAAACATATGAGACCCAATCCCGTATTGACTAAGCAAATACAAGGTTAAACACAAGATTTTTCTCTAGCTTTTCTGTCTTTTTCTTTGTTTTTACCTTTGCTTTAGATGAATGCCAACGGTTTGTCAATGTGGAGACAGAAGGCCGTCGGTTTTTCTCCACCAATGGCACGTGGCGTCGGTTGGCGAGCATTGGTTTTTTCATTCAGCTAGATGATTAGTAGAAAAGGAAGAAAGTTGGGGGCCAAGATATTTTAATAAAATATTTTGTATTTTATGTGTGTATATTATATAATTGTGGAGGTTAAAAAACTGAAGATAAATAATATGGTAAATTACAGTTTTTGTCCCTGACCTATGGTCGATTCGGGGTTTTTGTCCCTAATGTTTTTTTATCGGTTTTTTTGTCGCTTAAGTTTTTCAAATTCTGGAAATTTGTCCTTACGTCCAAGTTTGGCCGTTAACAGACGAAAAATGCAAGGCATGTGTGGGCATTTTGGTCCTTTTCACCATTCTTCATCTTCTTCAAACAAAATCCCTAATTTCTTCAAACCATCTTCTTCAAACAAAACCCCTAATTTCTTCAAGTCATCTTCTTCAAACAAAACCCTTAATTTCTTCCCATCTTCTTCAATAATTTCTTCAAACAAATCATCCAACCGTCGGTGTTACAGCATGAGAAGGAGTTCTTAAAAGTCTCAGATCAACCCAATCTCCACCATTCAAAAGGGTTGTTGAAGATTCTGGATTCTCTCTTCGTCCTCACTGAAATACTCATAGTCTAAAAGGGCTATTGAAGATCTGCGATTCAAAGAAAAATTAAATGAAAAAAATTAATTTTCTCCCATCTCTGCGATTCAGTTTGGTAGTAAATGAAAAAAATCATAAAATTAAAAGAGATTCTGCAGATCTCGTTTATAACTTATTGATCTTAATAAAAAAGAGATACTTTAAAGAAGAAACATTAATCGTAGATCTCAGTTTCGATTTCACTGTTTGACCGGCTGGAGGAGGCGACTTTGCCGGAAGTTTGGTCCTCCGCCGCCGCACCTTCCGTCGCCCGCACCGCCGCATCTCCCCGGTCTTCTTCTCGGGCGAAAGATGCTAACTTTCTTCGGTGGAGAAGATGACCGTCACCAGGTAGTTTGAGGTCTGATATTGGTGGTGTAACGGTTTACCGGCGAGTTCATGTGATGTTGTAGAAATCAAGAACTTTTGGTTTGATTTGGGTTTGATGAGGAAAACGTGTAGATCTGAAAAGTGTTGATACAGTAGGTGAAGCAATGGGCCATCGTTTCTATGTGTTCATCACCGGAGAAGATGACCGGAGAAGATGGTCGGAGAAGATGATCCGGTTGATTACTTCATAGTTCTTTAATCTTTCAAAAACCCCATGATTGATAGGAGTCCGTATGGGTTTTTTTGGTGTTAGATTTTTGAAGAAAATATGTTTTTGAAGATGAGGTGAAGAAAGACAAGATGGATTTTGATGATGATGATGATAGGGGTAATTTGGGGAAATGGACAAAAAACCCGTCAGTTAACGGCCAAAATTGGACGGAAGGACAAATTTTCAGAATTTGAAAAACTTAAGGGACAAAAAAACCGACAAAAAAACATTAGAGACAAAAACCCCGAATCGGCCATAGGTCAAGGACAAAAACTGTAATTTACCCTAAATAATATTTTTGACATAAAAATGTCAATTAAATATAAGTTGATATCAATTGACATAACCCTAGTCGGATTGAAAGTGGTCTTATACTATTTAGGGTTTTGATAATGACAGCCCTAAGGGCTGTCACTAATTTCATAAAAACTTGTATAATGGAGTAGTTCCTAAAATGTAAGAGTCGGTTGTAGATTAATGTACAAGCTTTTAATGAATATCTTAGGGCTATAATTATCAAAACCCTACTATTTATTCGCGATACAATTTAAAAGCAATAACTGCTTTTACTTCTTTCTACCAACCTTGACCAAATATATGTAAGTTTGGTCTCAAATTGAAAATATCCCACTTAATCTAATAAATATTATTTTATAAATATTAATTTAACATGCGACCTTTCTAAACTATTTTTATTGTTAGAGTAAATTATACGAATGGTCCTTTAAGTTTATAATAAATTTTACCAATGGTTTTTTAGTTGCAAAAATTATACTGATGGTCCTTAATTCAGAAAGATTTTTCACCGATAATCCTTTACACTAACTAACGTTAATTTTTTATGTTAACTTACCCCATGTGCAATGCACATGAGGGTATAAAAATCATTTTTCATTTCAT
The DNA here is from genome assembly GCA_963853835.1 of Calendula officinalis. Lineage (NCBI taxonomy): Eukaryota > Viridiplantae > Streptophyta > Magnoliopsida > Asterales > Asteraceae > Calendula > Calendula officinalis. The sequence continues at coordinate 83,588,080 of OY970822.1, read as the reverse complement.
TTCTTTCTATTCTTAAACTAAAAACTTTTATTTAACATAAAAAAATTAGTTTAAGAATGAAAAGAAATTAAAAATGACCTTTTTACCCTCACGTTCATTGCACATGGGGTGAGTTAACAATATAAATTAACGTCAGTTAGTGTAAAGGATAATCGGTGAAAAACATTACAAAATTAAGGACCATCGGTGTAATTTTTGAAACTAAAGAACAATTGGTGAAATTTGCTATAAACTTAAAGGACCATTCGTGTAATTTACTCTTATTGTTATTATTGTTGTTATTATTATTATTATCATTGATTTTGTAAGGAAAATGATAATCATTACTTTTAGAACTATGGTTAAAAAAAAATACATGCTTAAAGATAGTGTATCTTAATTAAAAAAAATCACACATGAAAATCATTAACTACGAAAGAATAGTTATGATTCAATACTTATATATTTACCAATTAACCAGCTTTTATTCATTGTCCTAAGATATATTGTTAGAAATAAATTTAAAATAGTATTTCGGTTGAACACAGAAATACATGTAAACATACGATCTCAATAACACAGAGATACATATAAACTATTTTATGAAATAAGTTCTAAATGGCTACCAAGTCGACCCATTTCTCTATAACTCATCTTAAATATGACTCGTTAATTAAATGGGTGACATTTCAACCATTATGACACACCCAGTTTAGACGCATCAGTTTTTGAACTGTTTCATGTTATGACATCTCTAAGACTATCTTTATATCGTAACTATTAAACAATATAAATATATAAGCCAAACATCACCTAAAAGGTAAAGTAAAAAGATTATATTTTAACCCTCTAACTTTATTATACCAAGACAATCACTTTATAATTAACAAAAAGCTTTTTAAACACATATCTAGTGAACTTTTAGGCTCTGCAAACACAACCACTTAAAATAATATTTATAGTCTTTCACCTAATTGTATTTAAGTGATCCATCAACAATAGGTTATTAGTTCAAATCTCGTTAGAAATATATATATATATATATATATATATATATATATATATATATATATATATATATATATATATATATATATATATATATATATATATATATTGAAGAGTTATATAGAGAACCTTATATATCGTGCAGAACCCGTAGAACTCTTATTAGCCAATCTAGACCACTGGATTTTATATTTAACGGTTAAGATTGATTATGGTATTTTCGTAAATAAACTAAAGTATATTTTTAATAAAAATAAATGAAAAGGGCATATACGGTATTTTGCTAAAAAGAAATTATTATGAAAACCGTTTCTCTTCCTTAAAAATCGGATCTCTCTCTCCTCCATTTTTAAATACACGTTCCTGCCTCTAGAAAGCTCCACAAAAGTGATAATGAATTGAACCAATCTCTCTCGCCCTATCATCGATCTCATACCAGTGACAACACCGAGGGACGCCGCACCGGTGATTTCTTCATCACGCCTGCACCGACAACGCCGTTGCCGCTCCGCCGCCGATTTAGGGCTTTTCTCCGGCGATGGCTTCTTCTTTAACCTCCGATGTCGGCGTTTCCTCCGGTGATTTCTTCTTTCTCCGGCGATATATTTGTAGAATCCGTTGTTGATACTAGAATTTTGTTTTGTTTACTGAAAGAGATCAGGTATGTACAATTTGAATGTATTTTTTTTTAGATCTACCAAATTTATCGGTACTTTTAATTTTAGGCAACGAAAGATAATCAGTTTTGTAAACAACTAAATCACTGTATTTGTTTTATCAGTTTGCAGTAGTTGTCTCATATTTTTCTTTTTTACTCCAATCTAGGTTTTCTCATATGAAGATCGCCGGTGGCCGACTTAAATTAAGACAGAAGAAGTATGTAATAGGTGAACCAAAGCAGTACCACGATCTATGAAAAGAAGAAGAAAAATAACCTAATCAACAATAAGATGATTTTTGGTCCAAAGCGGTAGTAATTTTTTTCCTATGATGATAGTGGACCAAAACAGTGGACATAATCAACAATAAGGTATTGTATTTCTTTTCTTTTTCATATTTAATAATTAGATAACTAAAGATATTGAAAAGATTATCACATGATGAAGTGTGTCAATAGGTTAACTTCTTTTTCACATTTTACAGAACACATGTGCCCATACTTCTTGACTATTTTTTTTATTTTTGGTTATGGCAGTGGAAAAAAGGATAAGCCCTATCATTTTAACATTTGCGCAATACATACATGTATCTTATCAAATAGTATTTTTTTTAATGGGAAATGCTAACAAGTGCCCTAAGGGCAATGGTTAAGAAAATTTTGTGGCTTAAATTAATTGCAAACTACCTAATAAAAAATCACCCCCATGTATTTTATTAACCAACTCTAATTAATTATGCTTTATTTGTTGTACATTAACCACTTTAATCATTCTTAACCATTGCTCTTAGGGCAATGGTTAGCAAATTCCTTTTTTAATTTAACAAAAGCACCACTCATATTTTACTTTAATGCGTTCAAACTTAAAACACTACATAATTTATAATCACACCTTATGATTTATAATATGAACCATTTTAGGGATAACACAAATACATATATGTTTTTGCAATTATTATTAGGGTACATTAATATTCTCGACTAGGTTGCATATATGTTCTTGATTAAACATGTATGTTTTTTTGTTTTGCAGTGAGTGGTATAAGGAAAATTGACAAGTTATACAAGTGTAAAGAAGAAAGTTGCTTTAAAAGAGGGACACGATTGCACGTCAGCAAACATTTTGATGCATATATGTTATTCCTTGAATACATATATGTTTTTTATAAAATAACTTTTGACTTTTTGTGTAGATAAATTCATCATGTATGTGTTCTGTTTTTGCTCTATTAATTTTGTAAATTTTGGGTATAGATTTCATTTATTAAACATGTTTGTTTCATGTTACATATATGTTCAACAAACCTTCTGAATAACATATATGCATAACTGTAAATAAAATAAAATTTTGAAATTCATGCCTAAATACATATATGCACATATGTAGAATAACATCTATGCATAACCATAAAATTATTTAAAAGCATATCTGTAAAAAAGCATATATGTAATAAAAGATATTCGAAATTAATGCCTCAATTTCAGGATATCTACAAAAAAGGAAACAAAATAATAAAATGCAAAATGTCCTAAATACCCCTAGACAATTAAATGGATTAAATAATTCAATATTAATTTACTAAATTCTCATTGGTTAATAAAAGTTCTACGGGTTCTGCATGATATATAGGGTTCTCTATATAACTCGACCCTATATATATATATATATATATATATATATATATATATATATATATATATATATATATATATATATATATATATATATATATATATATATATATATATTGTGGGGGGAAAACTTATCTAAGAAGCTTTTAAACTTATTAACTTATTAAGCTTGAATATTTACTTGAACATTTAAGCTTAATAAGCTAATAAGCTTAAAAACATTTTAAATAAGTTTTACCAAACATGCCGAGTATATAATAAGTGTGATGGTTGTGTGCGTATTTTTGCATTTTAAAAAACAGATATTTGGGTTTTTTACTCTGGATGTGTTACACACAACCTACTAAGCACAACCTACTAAAGTAATATCTTGGTTACTAATCAACCGAATAGCTGCGGCTTCAAGTCTTCGATGTTTAGTAGATGTCAAAACTATAATGTGAGTTTTTTTAGCGATAAATTCTAATATATTTCTAATTATCACATATGTCCAAAATGAGACATAAATTATGATCTTAAAATATGGGCAAACATCATATCACTAGCCAAATGGCTAATGTGAGAGGTCATCGATATTTATGCGGCCAAGTTTTAGTAATTATGACTTTTGCATGTGTTATTTGGTAAGTAAAAGTCTGAGTTAAGCTAATTTGGGTAATTAATGTGTTAGAAAATACAAAATATGAATTAAATATGTAAATTAGTCACTGTTTGATATTTAAAATTAGGGGTGAGCATGGGGCGGTTTGGGGCGGTTTTTAAATAAAACCAAACCCCGTCCCAAAAGTTCGGGTTTAAGAATTACACCCCGTTCGGTTTCGGGTTTTTCGGTTTCAGTTTTCTCGGCTTTTTCGGGTTTTCGGTTCGGTTTCGAGGTTTTTTTCAATTTTTTTGTTTTACTTTAAATTTACCAATTTGTTACCTTAAATATTAATATTATGATTCAAACTCTCAAACCTTAATACATTTCGTTATAAATAATAAACAACTAGTAAGTTTAATATAATGTAATAATAAATTCAACTAACATAACTTGATTAAAATTAATAATAAAATAACATCCAACGATTTTTCACAACGATTTAGTCCATGTCTTCATCAATAGAATAACTTCAATCTTATCTTTTATTTTAAAGATAACTACATGTCAAATGTTTTATAAATATAAGAATATATTTATAAAATGTGAAAGATATATAACGGCGGGGCGGGGTGGGGTTTTCAGTCGGGTTTTAATATGCCCCCGAAACCCGCCCCAAACATTCGGGTTTTCCAAAAATCAAAATCGTTGACATTGGTTTTTCAAATGGTTCGATTTTTTCGGGGCGGTTTTTTGGGTTTTTCGGTTTTGGTTCGTTTTTTCGGTTTTTATGCTCACCCCTATTTAAAATTACAAAAATGCCACATGATGATACGGATCTAGAAGCTTCCTATCAAGTCTATCTTCAATCATCCAACCTATTTAGAGTTTATCTTTTGTTTAGCCCTATCTATTAGTTTTCCTTATTATATTAGGATTAGGATTTGTTTAGCTTTTATTATATAGAGTAAATTACGGTTTTTGTCCCTGTGGTTTGCCCGTTTCAGCGTTTTTGTCCCTGTGATTTTTTTTACTGTTTTTTTGTCCCTGGGATATGCAAATTTCTGTTTTTTTGTCCTTCCGTCCACCTTCCGTTTGATTTTAGCCGTTAACTTACATCATGTGCCAAGCACATGAGGGTATCTCTGTCTTTTTAATAAAAACAATTGTACCAAGTGCTTTAAAGTTTGTACATTCATTTTTACTTTTAATTTATAAAAAAAACATCACAGTGTTCATATCATCTTCAAACATTCATCAACATTCAAACTAAAAAAAAATCAAAATCACATTTTTTTGAAGAACACCTTCATCTTCATCTACACAAGAACACCTTCATCTTCATCAGCATTCTTCAACATTCATCAACACAAGAACACCTTCATCTTCTCCATTCTTTGAAGAACACCCGCTAACACTGAAATTGAAGCATGCCTCCTTTTTGAAACATCAAAATCACCCAGATCTAACACTGAACTTGAAGAACACCCGCTAACACTGAACTTGAAGAACACCCGCTAACAATCATGTTTTTACCAGATCGTGATTCGTGAAGATCTGGTGAACCAAATCTTTGGGATTGGATTTCCGCGTGAATCAGTGATCATAGAAATTTAAGATAAGTTGTATGATGTGAATATTCATTGGAGAATAATCTTTCTGGTTCCTTATGTATATGAAAATTTAGATTTTTTTTATTTTTGGAAAGAATTCTGGACCGTAGTGTCGTATGTGGTGAGGAAATAAAGGTCGATGTTAATAAGTAGTATAAAAGGTCGGACCGCGAGGTCGGTGAATATCGGTATCAAGCGAATGATAGTATAATGAAGTACTAAGTCTTGGTATGAAATTTTTGTTTGGATGAGAATTATAGAAATAGAAACCTTGAAAATGGAACTTGGATATTCGGCGAGAACCCAGATGAGTAATGTAATATTACTATACGTGAATGGTAAAGGAAAGAATGACTAAAGTATGGTGATACCTTAGAATTTATACATGGAAAATATGTGGAAAAGAATAAGTGTCGGAATGACGAATTTTGATCGTTGAAAACGGTTGGGTAAAGGTTGGCACATAGCCATAGCAAGTCTTGTGACGGGGTTGATGGATTCAACATTAAGGGTAAAAAGACAATTATTGGTAAAAGGTCATGATAATGGTATGAAAATATGTGACGTAGTGTAGTGTAAGACTACGATCGGGAAAAGAATATTCCTAAGTCCCACGATGTGAAAAGGTAGAACATCGAGTCTTGGGCCATTGGTTGCTACGTCATGGGTTGCAAGTGTGGGCCGGAGTCGAATGTTTGACTCAAGGATGATTGAATTGGCCGGTGAATTATGTCTAATGGAACGTAGTGGTAACTACTCCGGCGGTGTCAAAAGACTCGGAAATTGTTAAGGAAATGAACCGGTTAAGGGCGGTTAATGTGTAAGTGAAACGGTAAATAACAATTAGAGAATGTTATTAGTTACCCGCGGGGTAAAATGCATGTGCATTAAGTGATGGCCTTGGAGGGCATATAATAATGGAAAGATGATATTATGTGAAATGTGCTAAGTAGTATGCCCAATGGGAGACATGTGAATTGGAAGGAAAACGATAATGCGATTTTATGGGAGAGGTGCTAGAATGCATGATGAATGATTTGATGATCGAATGGGTAAGATGGTAGCAAGGCTACACGACGCGAAAAGATGGATGTCAGATGACATTGGCGTGGCATATGCATATGTTTGTATATGTGCACTATAGAGGTGATCATATGTTATTGGTGTGACATATACATATGTTTGTATATGTGCATGATGGTGATGTTTAGATGTTATCGGTGTGACATATGCATATGTTTGTATATGTGCATGATGATGATGTTTAGATGGTATTGGTGTGGCATATGCATATGTTTGTATATGTGCACGATTGAGATGATTGGACAGCATATGTGTGCACAGTAGAGGTGCTTAGATGAAACTAGCAGGATAAATATGTATACTCATGTATGTAGGTGCTCATGAGCGAGTATAACGAATGTAGAACCATGTGGTTAATGAGGTATTACTATTATGTTATGGTAAATGAGGACCTGGTTCGAAATGCGGGTTGCATTTAGGTCATGTAAATGTGGGGGATGCCTACGATTTATAAAATAGGAGGAAAGAGAAACTCCTATTGAACAAATTATCGGTTGATAACCAAAGTATGGTAAACTCGTATGAAATAGTGGAATATGTTGCGATAGGAGAACTGTTAGGAATATTATTATTAATATTCATAGATGATTTGATTATGTCAAAACTATTAAACTACAAGGACCTAAGTCGGTAATATGAAGTTCAAGATTTGAAAAAGATTTAGGAGATAATGATAATTGTAAAAGATATAGTATATCTTGTTTGAATTTAAAAGATTTAATATTATCTTTTCCTTGTAAGTCTTAGGTTTTCTAGTATATAAAGAAACCTAATGACATAGAATTAGATGTTCTTGTAACCCACGTTTTAACGTGTTTGTGTGTAAAAATCTAAGCCTCAAGGTCGTTTGATCCTGTTTAATGAAAAACCGTTCTATGTATTCATACATAGAATTGGGGCTTTTAGTAATCATTGTATATAAAGATGATGATGAAACCTTGTTTAGCTATACAAATATGTTTATCTAATTCCGCAATTTTATGATTTGTATATGCTTATTCCAGATCAAGAACTAACTATTCTTGAGCCTAAAGATCGACATTTATGAAGAGTTATTCGATCTTCACAATTGGTATCAGAGCACGGTGGCTCAGATCTGGAATGAAACAAGGATGGTTAAAGCTTTGTGGAATATGTCTTCAAAATAATTATTCCTTTATGGCTTGTTACGTATAACAAACTATTTCATCGATTTGCAATCAAAAGGAATAACAAGCCACATAATTATTCCTTTATGGTTCAAAGAAGATTACAACCTACAAAATCAACAAATCGACGAAGACGATGTTGATATGATCGATGATGAAGAAGACGATTCGATGTCATCCGCCGCCAGCGAAGTGACGATCGCCGTCGCCGGTGTTCATCCTATTATTGATCAATCGTGTTTACAATTCTACTACAATTCGTAGCAGTATTCATCCTATTATTCTACTATTATTGTTAATCAATAAAATAATAATATCAATAATAGGATTGAATAATACGATCGTTATTCTGCTATTATTGTTAAACACGATGAATTCTTCTACAATAATATCGTCATTCTGGTATTCATCCTATTATTCATAGCAGTAGTATATACCAGAATAATATACATTGGCTATGAATACCGTGAAAAGAACGAGCTATGGCTAGGTTTTACGATCAAGTTGGATCAACAGATGCGGCTGCCGGTGAACCGCCGATTCTTCTTTCACATAGATTTCCACAGAATCAAGCGTGGATGAAATTGAAGAAGATACGTGAAGAAGAAATCGCAGAGTATCTTGCGATTAAAAAGCTCAAAAGAAGGCTTATAAGGAAGATCAGTAGTATACAAACAAATCTGATTTGGAGAAGTTGGAGGTTGGTGGTTAGCAATTCGATTTAATATTGATCTCAAATGTCTTGATTACTACTGCCATTCGACTACTACTGCTCCATGGTAACTTAAGATTACTACTGATCCATGTTCACTTTTGTTACTGATCTTGCTTTAAGTTTTACTACTGCTCCTTCCAAACTTACTACTGGTTCGTCATCAAACACTACTGATCAGTAGTATATCCGATTACTACTGATCCGATGCTCAAAAAAGATTACTACTGATCCAACATCCATATTTAATTACTACTGACCAGTAGTAAAACAAAATTACTACTGATTCAGTGTTTCGATTACTACTGCTGCGTTGACTGATAAATTATTAATCAGTATTGACCGAAAAAAAAAATTTTTGAAGAAATTTTTTTTTTTTGATTTCTTTATTTGAAAGATACATCATACTTTGGAAAAGCATGATACACACCATGCTCGTTCCATACTACGGTTTATTGATTGTATCTGATAATAATGTGAAACGAATCACATTATTCACACACACAGGTTGAAGGCATGATGAAGATAAAGGAAAGTTTTTATTTGCTACATATTTGATCTTTATCAATTGATTACAGAAGATAATTGATTATCTTTTATTTGAAGATGAAGTGGAAAGTCTTACTACATAAGATGTTATGTAAAGATGTAAATGCAATTCAACAGAATCTTAACGAAAAGATCTGATTGAAGACCAAGATGTCCCTCATACAAGATATGACGTTGCTAATTACTATATTTAGATGGAATGTGATGCTTAGTTTGAGTTTCTACTTCAACTTCAAATAGAAAATAGTTAGTTTTCAATGTAATTAATATAGCCTTGAAGAACACAAGAATGATAGCACACTTTTAGGGGAAGAAAAAGTGTTGATCATTCAAGGGGAAGTTCAAGTTTCTCGGATTGATTTGATTATGTCAAAAAGGGGAAGAGACTTGAAGATTCCTAGCTAATTCTACAAGTTTTGTCAAATCAAATAGGGGAAGATTGTTAGGAATATTATTATTAATATTCATAGATGATTTGATTATGTCAAAACTATTAAACTACAAGGACCTAAGTCGGTAATATGAAGTTCAAGATTTGAAAAAGATTTAGGAGATAATGATAATTGTAAAAGATATAGTATATCTTGTTTGAATTTAAAAGATTTAATATTATCTTTTCCTTGTAAGTCTTAGGTTTTCTAGTATATAAAGAAACCTAATGACATAGAATTAGATGTTCTTGTAACCCACGTTTTAACGTGTTTGTGTGTAAAAATCTAAGCCTCAAGGTCGTTTGATCCTGTTTAATGAAAAACCGTTCTATGTATTCATACATAGAATTGGGGCTTTTAGTAATCATTGTATATAAAGATGATGATGAAACCTTGTTTAGCTATACAAATATGTTTATCTAATTCCGCAATTTTATGATTTGTATATGCTTATTCCAGATCAAGAACTAACTATTCTTGAGCCTAAAGATCGACATTTATGAAGAGTTGTTCTAAACTCAGCAAGAACTAATTCCGGTAATTGAGAATAAGAGTTATGAATTGATTTATGTGATGCAAAGATGGTTGAAAGAAAACTAAGTGATGGTGTGAGTGACCAAACGTTGGTCAAGAATCGGCAAAGGTCGATGTGACCATATGTGAATGAACGACTCTCGGATAATTGGGGAGAAATTGAAAGTGTGGAAAAACGGGGACAATTGTTAAGGGGGCAATAATGAGTAGAACCGGAAGTGATATATTAGTGATGGTGCCCCGTGAGTATGAAATTGGTTAGTTGGAAAGGATTGGTTGACTTCATGAAAAATTTAAGGTTGACCAATTTGTGATTGGTTGACTTAGTCAAAGATGGACTTTGACTTTCGTTATGAGCGGTTAGTGAATGTTGAGGGCATAAAGTATCGATTGTATGTATGTGAAAGGATTAATGGAATCGTTGAAATAGTTGTAGTCGGATTATACGACTTTGACCCGTTTGGGTGTTGGCAAGATTGAATTTGGGGATCGAGTATACGATTGAAGATGGATCATAAATTAAAGGTAAATTGTAAAGGAAAGGAGGACTTATGAGATCCTTTAACAAGAAGGGAAAATGTTAAAGTATAGTTGACTTTGTTCTTAAGTCAAGGGTTAGACAATGTTGGATTATATCGACTTGGTCGAAGCTAGATTTTTATTCAATTAAATGATTGTAATGGTTATGTCATGTTATTGTTTTGTGAATAGAATGATCGGTTAAAGGATTTGAAGCGTTATGGTCAAATTGTGGCATCTTGACCCGTTTGGGTATTAAAGGCCTAAGATTGATTCTTTTGACCCGTTTAGATACATGTGGTTGGCTAAATTGAAATGGGAAAATGTTGATGGTAATAACCATGGGAGAATGAGAATGAATACTCGGTAGAATGTGGATTTGAAATTTTTGACTGATTCCGAGGACGGAATCCTTTTAAGGGGTGGATAGTTGTAAAGACCCAAAAATTTGTAAATAAATTTATAAAAATTATGATAAATAAGGATAAATCGTTTAGAGAACGTAGGAATTGGTTTCGTGTCATTTGGACACCGTATGAGAAAGTTATGGACGAAACCGGGCCGAGACAAGGATGAAAAAGTGCAGCCTTGGCTGCACATGGAGTTAGCGACGCGAAGTATAGTTCGCGATCGGGAACTGTCTACCGAAGGTTGGGCTTTTGTGCGTGAAGTAGTTCACGTTTGGGTAACGATCGCTAAGTTTGCGTGTAAGGGAAAGTTAGCGACGCGAACTTAGTTCGCGTCGTGAACTTCGGTCGAGCAGCTTTAAGTCGGGTTTTGGCTCATTTGATGCCATATCAAAACCCTAGGTTCTTCTTTGGCGATTTTCGAGCTTGGGGACTGATTGAGGTCGGATTCTTCACAAATCTTTGGTAGATTTCACTCCTAGTTGAAGATTAAAGGTATACCGAAGGCTTTGACTGGCATAACTGATAGAGTTATGATTAGAGATAGATGGTGGTGTCGCGGGGGTGATCCCGGTCACTGAGACGGGTGTACATATGTTTGTACACTAAGCACACGGGTGCTACTAGTACGCATATGTTTACGTACTAGGCAATGTAGGGATCTATTGCATATATGTTTATGCCTTAGGTTCGCTTGTGTTCCAATACCTATATGTTTATGTATTGGATATGATTGTGTTCTGGTACATATATGTTTATGTACTAGATATGTATGCTAGGAAAGCGGGACCGATAGAGTCACCATAGAGTGACTAGGATGTGTTGGTAAAATATAAATATGTATTTATATACGATGTGATACTTGATATTATTGGGGTCTAAACCCATGTAGCTCACGAGACATTTTTGTGTCTCACGTACTCTTTGTTTGTTTGCTGTGTACTCAGGTTCTGGATCGAGGATTTAGGTGCGCATGGATTGAGTTATGCGGGGCCTAGAGTAGTAGATCATTAGAGCGGATTTGTGCTTAACCTTGGTTTTGATATATTTTGTAACACCAAACCTCATACTCTGATTTTCATATCAAAGGTTTTTGTAAATCCGTGTTTTGGAACTGATCTTCTATTTATGAAAATGAATTATTTTGGGCAAATGTTTTGCATTAAAAATTGAGGTGTTACATTCAATCCCACACAAAAATTAAAGAAATGTTAAAATCCACAATTACGATTCGTTTTATCGTAATGAAGAGACGGTGGTGGTTTCATTAGGTGAGTTATTAATTGCATATTATTCTCTCATCGATGTAAAACTTTCAGCGTGAATTTTAATTTGAACTGTTGAAATCAGGAGCTTACAATTTTTTCTCAATTGCATTGAATTGATTTATTGGTTCCTAACTCAGTCGACTTTTAAAAAAATCGACCATTCGATTGGATTCATCATCGTTGGATTTACCCTTCTTATAAATGAGAAATGAACTAGTCCTCTTCGCCCCGCCACCGTCGTCTAGATCTGAATAGTTCGATTCAAGGAATATATCGAAAGGAGAAAAACTCCTTTTGCCGGAATCAAGGAATATATCGAAAGGGAAGAACAGAATGAGAACAGTGGTGGTTGACTGTGAAATTTTCAGTGAGTTTAAGGTTGTAGAGAGAGAAAGTGGTGTCGAGGGTTTATGAGGAAGACCATGATGAAAGTTAAAGTTGCCGTGAAGACGGAATTCGTTTCCCTTGCCTTGCTTTTTTACAGGATCTTGCCAACCGCTATCTTTATCTTCAAATAAATATGTAGGGATAAAGGTAAGGGTATTTTAGCCATTTAAAGAAAGTTAACAACAAATTTTAACGGCTGCTAGTATTAGGGACCAAAACCAATACGAAGTGTAAACCACAGTGACCACGGGTGTAATTACTGAGACTTAGGGACCAAATCCAAAATATTCTGTAAACCACAGGGACCATTCGTGTAATTTACTCTAAGATTATTGATTAATAGAAAACGTTTCTTTTGAAACCCAAAGAACTCGTGTTCTTGTTTTGTGATTTCGGTTGGCCGGACACACCCTTAAGCTAGGGTTTAGCTTCCACTAATACGAATCCGTATCACATGACATCCGTGGGGTGTCCACGTATCACAATATAAATTCATATGATTTATATATAACAAGAAAGAAATGATATATCTAATTGGAAAAACCTAAAACTTTTCTAGTTACACCAAAAGCATTTCTAATAAAAGTAAATTCCCAAAAAATGAAATTTTGATGAATGAAAATGGGTAAAGAACAGCTTAAGAGCCAAAACCAACCATTTTACCGTGGGAACATTCCGATCAGAAGCATTGGCTTTTTGCGAGAACACACTGTTGCTTTAGTGGCTGGCAAACTTCATCCGACAACTCGTCTTTTTCATCTTTTGCTTTTTATTTTCATTTCACTTTTTAGCTAAATCCCTAATTTGTGCGATCCCAGTTTTCCCACTTTTAATTTTTATCGAGCCTCCAACAAAACTACAAACACAATCCGATTTTCTTTTTTCGCTTCACCTTAAAAACCAGTATCAAAAGATTCAAGATTTTTAATCGCTGTGTGTGTGGTTGTCATTTTCCTCTTTATTTCCTTTTTCATTATCCTAAAAAGATCGTTGCTTTACTGTTCTGTTTATGTTCTGCTATGCTTCCATTCAACTGTTTGATTCCATCTTTTTTTGTTTGATTCCTCCTTCCTACTTGACCATATCTTCAAATGGGTATTAAAAATCCAATCTTTTTTTTGGGTATTAAGCATTTGAGTTACTGGGGTATTAATTAGAAGTTTTCATGGTTGGGTATTTGAAATGAAATGGGGTTTATGGTTTGTTAAATCTTGAATGAGTGTATTAATTTTCTTTAGAGTTTTACTCAATGTTTAAAACAAATTTTTGGGTTTTTAATGCACGTCTACATTTAGATGTGTGCATTAGTGGTATATTCCTGTAAAATATCAATAAGTTTATGCTTGTTTTGTTTATACTGATTCATACAGTGGTCCATCTGAACTCACACCCAATTTTTTACAGGTCTTAACTCATTGGTAAAAGAGAGATTTTTTGGACGAATTAAATCTTGAAATTTGGTTCTGAGCTTGTTTATTTCAAGAAATCTTGAAAACCCCTTTAGTATTTGCTAATTCTAGAAATCAAATACAGTAATACACCCATTTGGATTACATTTCGGTTACTTGAATCGGTTAGTTTTATCGATAAAGATTTGAGTTCTTGGAGGAGAAATCTTCTCACAATTTTGGGTGTTCAAGATGAAGTTTATGAAACTTGGATCAAAGCCGGATTTATTCCAATCCAGTGACGAAAATACACGGTAATCTTTTGTTTTCTTTGCCACAATTACTGATCTTGATCGTCTAGAAAAAGTTAAACTTTTTTCTTTCTCAAAATCTTATAAATCTAACTGCAAGATTTTGTTATTTTGTTTATGTTCAATTAGTTATGTAGCATCCGAGCTCGCTACCGACATTATCATAAATGTTGGTAACATCAAGTTTTATCTACACAAGGTAAGATCAATTTCATATCATTTTCAACATTATACTCATAACCATATGAAATACAATAATACTATGACACTAATACTATACAAACACCTTATATGTAGTTTCCCCTTTTGTCAAAAAGCGCCCGATTACAGAAAATATTCACAAATTCAGTCCATGAATCCACCAATGAATTTGAAATACAGAATATACCCGGTGGGCCCCCTGCATTTGAGATATGTGCAAAGTTTTGTTACGGTATGACAGTTACACTGAACGCTTACAATGTGGTCTCGGTTAGATGTGCAGCCGAATATCTACAAATGTATGAAAATGTCGAAAAAGGAAATCTTGTTTATAAAACTGAAGTTTTTCTGGATTCAAGTATTTTTAAAACATGGAAAGATTCGATTATCGTTTACCAAACAACAAAATCTTTTCTTCCATTATCGGAAGAATTAAAAGTTGTTAATCGTAGTTTGGATTCAATTGCTACAAAAGCTTCAATGGATCCTTCTAGAATCGAATGGTCTTATACTTATAACAGAAATAAACTCCCGAATGAAAACGGGAATGAGTCGCCTTTTCTTAACGGTGTTAGGAAACAACTTATGGTTCCAAAAGATTGGTGGGTTGAAGATTTGTGTGATCTTTCTATTGATTTGTATAAAAAAGTTATAATTGCAATTAGGGCGAATAAGAACGTTAATTTTAACGTTGTTGGTGAATCTTTAAAAGCGTATACACAAACTAGGTTAAAGAAAAGTGGAAGAACAAGTGGGGATGACGTAAAAATCCGTTCTTTAATCGAAACGATTATGTTTTTGTTACCAACCGAAAGAAACAGTGTTTCTTGTGATTTGTTGATCCAATTGTTGCAAGAATCGGTGAATCTTGGTGAAGAAATATTGAAAAAAGAATTGGTTAGACGAGTTGGTGAAGAGTTGCAAAATGTTTTGGTTGCTGATCTTGTGAATCTTGATGTGGATTTGGTTCAAGAACTTGTTAAGATCTTCATGATGCAAGATCAAATTGCTGACCATGGTGATGAACATGACTTTTTGGAAGTCAAATTTGTTGACTTTGGAGCTAAAGTCAAAGTGGCTAAACTTGTTGATTGTTATCTTGCTGAAATTGCAAAAAGTCCCGATTTGGAGTTGTCAAAGTTTGTTGGTCTTGCTGATATGGTGTCAACTTTGTCTCGACCTTCACACGATGGAATTTATCGTGCAATCGATATGTTTCTTAAGGTAAATTTAAAGAATTTTTGGATTACACTTTAAAAAATTGATACAAAAAATTTGTGGGCCAACCCGAAACAAACCCATTTAATAAAAATATAATCTTGGAATTTTGCAGGAACACCCGGGAATCAGTAAATCAGAAAGAAAAAAAGTTTGTAGATTAATGGATTGTAAAAAACTATCATCAGAAGCATGCATGCATGCAATCCAAAACGAAAGACTCCCGTTACGTGTAGTTGTACAAATCCTTTTCTTTGAGCAAATTCGGGCCACGACAGCTGGCGGTGGGTCCCACGGGAGCTCAAGATCCGCTACCACAAATACAGAAGAAGAATGGGATTCGGTACCAACAAGTGAAGAACTCAAAACACTAAAAGGGGAATTAGCTTCTTTAAGAATGATTAATAAAAATGGAGAAAATAGTGGACGAAATAGCAATGAGAAGGCAAAAGGGATGTTTATGTCTTCAAGAATATTATCGAAATTGTTTTTGGGTAAAGAAAAAGATAGTGATAATGATAATGAGAGTTCGGATACATCGGTGAGTCCTTGTTCAACGAATGCACGACAAACACAGTCAACTACTACGCCTTCAAGGAGTAGGCGACATTCGGCCTCTTAGTGTGTGTGTGTGTGTTAGTGTGTGTAAATTGTAACAACATTATGTGTTAAAGTTTGTAGGATTTTAGAATCCGGATATAACTACTTAAGTTGCTTGTTTTGTAATGGAGAAAGCACAAGTTTTTCTCATGAGCAAACTACAAATCATATTGTAATGTCGCATTATTACCGTTTTAGGCCGTTCGATGCCATTAGGTGGAGGTGCATGTCAAAACTGGATTATGATTTGGAACCGGTTTCAAAATGACATGACATGAGGTCGTGTTTTTTTTTTTTTTTTTTTTTTTTTTGCCAACACGAACACGACCCCATTAAAAAATGATAAACACGACAACACAAGATAAATAACAAATATATCAAATTGCTAACTTAGTATGTGCTTAAAACCTAACAAATATGACGTAGTACAACATAAATTACTACTACATGTTTCCAAAATTATAACTATCATGTCAATTTTGTGTTAATATCTAAACTTGAACAGGACATGACTTCGAATTTGTTTTGCACGATACGAACATGAGACACCAACACGAATTCAAATTTCGATTTAATCCCAATTTTGTTTCTTTTCGTGTATTTTTGCCGTGTTGTGTCAGGTCTTAACAGCCAAGCTTATCCCTCCCCAAAAACCGACCTGATACTCCCAAATGATTCATCATAAACAATATCTTGATTATTGAAAAATCATATAACTTATAATGAGAAATAACAATAAATATCTTTCAAAGAAATTAATCATGTATGTAAGAATCTATCTCACGTAGATAGCATTTGAGAAGTTTAAACATCTTATAATATATTAATAGTTTAAAATAGGGTGACAATTTCTGACCCGACACGAAACACGACCTGAAACAGACACGAAAATAAACAGGTTTGGGTTGGGATAAAATATAATTGGGTCAGTCTAGGGTTGAGTCAGCTGACCCGTTTATTAAACAGGTTAGGTTCGGGTAAATGATAATTTAAATGGGTCGACCTGACAACCCGTTTAACTATTAAAATATATATTAAAATATATGTATTTATACTTAATTTATAGTTTACTAGTTAAAACATAATTAATAGTTAGATAAAAATTAAAATTGTTACTTCGTAATTTGGTGTTTAGTATTTTGTTATGAATTTGGGTAATAATAACAGCATTTTGACATGTGTGACTCGTTTAACTTGTTTGACTTAATAACCTGTTTAACTTGTTTTATTAAATGGGTTATATGGATTAGGTTTGGGTTGAAGTTAAACAGGTTTGGGTTGAAATATCTGACCCGTTTATATAAACATGACGGTTTCAGGTTGAACGTTTCTGACCCGCCAACCCGAACCTGTCAACCCGAACCCGACCTGAATTGCCACCCCTAGTTTAAAGTATGTCTTCTACCATAGCTCACTTTTTAGTTAACTTCAAAGTTATTGAGTCACATTTTCTCCAACTCTCGTATTTGTCGAAAGTCTCGTATTTGAAGGAATTAGTCAGTGTCATTATCGTCAACAGGGTTTTACAAGTCCTGACAATAACAACAATATGCAAATCTAATAAAGTTTCACAGATTATAACACTTAACGAATGAAAATTGCTTTTTAGTTTGTGTTAAAACCCCCTTATGACAAGGTAAATGATACTTTTCAGATTTGTAAATAAAACGATTGCATATAATCTGATTTGTGAATAAAATAACAGTACATACAATAAAGAATTTGCAGTCACGAAACATACGACATGAAGCATTTATCTTTGAGCTGAAATACAATCAAACACGCAAACATTATGAAAGTAAATGCATAATGAACATAAAAAATGAAGAAAAACAAAGTAAAAGTAATGATCAACAACAGTGAGTCATAACATAGAGGTAACAATTGATTGTTCATTTATGCACGGGTCCTGCTGCTTTCTGCATTTCTGATCGGATAAAAGTACGGATGTGCCTACAGTTTTACCACCAAAAAATGAATAAATAACTCACTTTTATAAAAAATTATTAGCATTTAATTTAATTAATTAAAAAAATTACCATTGCTTCTTTAGCAGTAGGCCTTTCTTGATGATCATACCGGAGCAACTTGTCAAGGAAGTCAATTGCCTAATCAACAAACACATAAAAATCAAACAAAAGCACAAAACAAATGATCATTTTGACATTAATGCTGCATTTATACCTCAGGATTTGCTAAATGTTGATTATCAGAATTAATGAACTTTGTCCATACTTTCCTGCTATGCCTGCAATAAAAAATAATAAAAAACTAAAAGGTTTAATCTGAAATGAATATATATTTACCAACCTTCCTACAAGTGCAGCTAGATGTGGATCTAACTCTAAGCGATACCTCTGTAGATAAGTATTTAACTCATCTGTCCCTAACACCTATCCCAAAAATAAATAATAAATAAATCCATTAAATTCTATTATTAATTATTACAGAATTATTTATATAAATATATATATCGACATACCTTGGCAATTTTGACAAGCTGGTCATAATTGTCATGTCCGTAGAAGAATGGTTCCTTGCGAAATATCTGCATTTCACAATATGAATTACAAATTACATAATGTAATAATGAATAAAAATAAAAATAATTAATATAGTATAATTACCATTCCAGCAAACATACAACCAAGGCTCCATAAGTCTAATGAGTAATCATAATCTTGCAAATCAACAAGAAGTTCTGGACCTTTGAAATATCTGCACTCAAACAAAATCAAATTGTAAAATACGAATATCATATCATATAAAAAAATAATAATAATAAAAGAAAGATACAAACCTAGATGCTACCCGAACATTATATTCTTTTCCTGGATGATAAAACTCTGCAAGACCCCAATCTATGAGACGAAGCTTGCGTTTTTCATGATCAATCATCACATTGTGTGGTTTCACATCTCGATGCATGATTCCTTGAGAGTGACAGTAATCTAAAGCCTAAACATAATTAACATAATATTTTCAAAATATTATAAAAAAATGAAGTGAATTGTATTTAACAGAAGACAGTTATATTTGCTTACCTTCAAAAGCTCGTATATATAATAGCGGATATCAAAGTCAGAAAGTGTTGGATACAGCACTTTGAAATCGGTGTTGTTCACATATTCAAATATTAGACTTGGTGTTTTTGATTGTTGATCTCTGACAATATCAAGCAATTTCACGATATTTGGCCCGCCACAAAGGTTTTGTAGGATTTTGATCTCCCTCTTGATCTACATTCAACAAATACCAATCATAAAGATTAAATGTTAATGATCAAACAATATGAACTGGATAACCTAAGAGCAAACTGAAACCGTAGCAGAGTAAAACTAAACACATCCATCAAAATGAAACAGAATCTCTATTCTCTACAGGTTATATATCTAGTGCGTTAATCTATGTTTTGTGTTATTAAATGTGTAACGATTATGCATGCAGTGAGTTTACCATGAGTATATAATCTACAGGAAATAAATTATGGATACAAATCATCAATCAATCAATTTTTTTAACCTAAATTAGGGATACAATCAATCAATTGCCTAACCTTCTTCTTCTTAACAGGTTTGAGTATTTTAATGATGCATTTCTCGTCATTAGTACAGTGAAATCCCTCAAAAACTTCACTGTATTTCCCCCTACCGACCTTCCTCACAACCTCATAGTTGTCCTGTTCCCTGTAATCAAATCAAAATCACTCGAAATGAGAAAACAAAACAGATCAAAATAGGAAGCTGCTTATAAGAGCTAACGGCTAACCCCCATTGAACAGTCAACGACTCGTAATCCCAATACTCTTTAGGCCGGATAACATTAACATCGGTATAAACCCTAGCTTTGGACGGAGCGCCAGGACGGCGGATAGCTTTCCCGATCTTTTGCGCCAGGGTTTCCTGTAGCGAGAGCGTCGGCCGGAGGCTATATAATGGAGGCGGAGATGAAGTAGATGGTTCACGGAGGGTTTGGAGATATTTGTGTTTCTGTTTTTGTTTCCGGTGGTGGTGGTGTTGTTGCGGCGGAGCGGCGGACGCGATACGGCGGAGGAATAGGGTTGAGGATGGGGAAAAGGGGAATTTGGGGATGTTGATGGAGGAGGCGATGAATTGCAGGGAAGGCCTTACGGCCATCAAACAAAGGGTGTAGTTGTTATAATCAAGAACACGACCTCAGATCGTAACACTTTCTTTTTCTTTTTCTTTTCCTTTTCATACGTACGCCTGTTTTTTTCTTTTATCTTCTTTTTACTTCATTTTTTTTAAATGAATAGATTATAAAATACATTACTACTCCATAAATCTTCCTACTATTTTTTCCTATCATATTCCTACATATTTGATGATGATAAGTATCAAAATCAAAGAATGATGTAAGGAAAGAGAATTAATAGATAACAAATGTCAAGTTTAAAAGTGAGTAGACTTATAGATAGGAAGAAAAAGTAACATTTATATTACCTTTGTCTAAAATATATATTGAAATGTTTTAATGCAAAAAAGTAGCATTACTTAATTCTGTTGGTGTTAAACTATATGTTTTTTAGCTTAACAATCTTTATTTGGATATACATCTGTTTTGTTGTTTCTCCTTTTCAAAATTGAAGATTTTTGCTATTAAAGTTGATGAATGTCAAAGATTACGCATTTCCTTATGTTTTGACGCAAAACGAAATTTCATACGTTGTTTTTCTTTTTGTAATTTGTAATTTTGTTATGTTTCAAGGATCAGGGACGAATCATGCTTATCAAGTCTAACAAATTTAAGATATTTAATATGTAAATATTTAATGATTCTACATATAGCCTAAGTAGATATTTAAACAAAAATATATAAAGTATAAATACATATAATTTATACATTTGGTGTGGAAATGATTGAAATCGAAGTCAACGGCATAAATAAACAGCAAAGTTCCCGATAATTTATTTTCCCATATTATTTAACTTGGGTCCACATGATTGAATATTTGAATGAACAATCATTTGTCCATAGTATAATTCACATTAATTGTCATTGCTTTTCAACGATAAAAGAGTGTTTGAGAATTGAGATGTAATATGTTTTGATGCTCAGACTTTGTGGCAATGGTTACTCCTCCAGTAACTACTGATACTATTAGCATAGTGATATCAGGTGTTGGTTCTTTAGTTGCTCCCCTTGGGTTAATCAAAAGACAAGTTGAAGAAGAGGTGGATATTTTATGAAACATATTTAGTAAAAGTATATTGTTGGCAAGTGTGTCACTTGAATCGTTCGCTGACGTAACGCTATGTGCCAAAATGACAACAGTTGAAAGTTGTCTTATAGCAAGTAGAATGAATCTATATATAGTCACATTAAATTTAAGTTTGATGCACGCTGCCAAAAAAGAAAATCGGACCGGGTCTGGTTTTGCAGTTCGTAAATAAACGGGGATGCTTGAGTTTCAGTGGTTAAATCAAAATGTTGTCCGAGTTATCGATTAAAGGTCAAAGTCAAAGCTATCTCATGGACTACAAGGTAGAGGTTGCTGTTGCATAATTGGTCTTTTGTTACAATAAACTAGAATTACCAAGGAATTCACTAAATGTCTTTGAAAATCATCTACTTTTTTAATCCATGCTCAAAACTTATGCTTTTGACCAGATAAACTGGCAATGAAAGTCAATTATTGAAAACCTATAAGTTTTAACAACTTACAACACTTAAGGTGCTAAATACCATGTATATATTTAGCACCTTAATTAATCTATGATTAACTTCCTTGTGCACCAGGGTTCTTCGTGATGGGTAAATTTCCATCATAAGTGCTTCTTGGAATATCGGGATTTCTCACGACCCGTGGCCCTACTGGCAACTTGTTACGCTTTGGACGAATATCCTGCAACAAATTATTCATTTCACTTATTAAAAAAAACACAAGGAAATGAAGGAAAATTAATTCAACACATCAAATACCTGATCAAATATGGCAATTGGAATTGCAAGTGTCGCAACTGCATTTGGAGCATCGACTATTCCCGAAATCCTCCCCTCACATGGACAACAAGATAATAATAGATACACCTAAAAAAATGCCATTAATTCGGGTTTAGGTTAGCCACTAACTCAATATATTTACGAAAAAAATTAAATTAATAAAAAGTTTTCGACAATTATAAACAAATATCCAACCTGTTCTTTGGAATATCCGAATTTGGAGAGGTAATCAATCGCATTCAAAACCGCACGCTTGTAAGCAACACTTGCATCAAGATAATGTTGTCGCCCGCTCTCATCAACACTAATTCCCTCAAACACCAACCATTCTGAAAATCTTGGCTCTACGGGCCCTATCTCAAATATCGGATTAACATGAAGCGGAGTAGGTCCCATTGGCGTTAAATATTCTTTCATCCCGCCTCGTATAATCTCACACCTAATCACAACTCATGATTATAATTATGTATTTGTTACTAATTGTTTTTAGTGCATAAGTTAGAAAATAGTACTTGAGCTCAAGGAAACCACTCATTTCAATGGCACCACAAAACGAAACTTCACCATCGCCTTGTGAGAAATGCATATCGCCCGTACTAAAGTTTGCACCTTCCACAAACACGGGAAGGTATATTTTCGAACCCCTACTTAGGTTTTTAATGTCACAATTTCCTCCATTTTCTCTTCCCGGAATTGTCCTTGCAGCCTCATTAGCAATCTTCTCCCACTCATCACTTCCTTCCGGAACCTATAACATAAAAACATGTAACAATAATGTTAACAATAAATGTTTAGCTGGTTGTATGCATTATAAATAGACTATTAGGCGACTTTCAACCTGTTTGACTCATTTTACCTTGCCTAGAAGGCAACCTTTTGTTGATGGTAAGTTTGCCAATGGCCTCGAATGCAAAACTTCACATAATTTGAATGATTTTAAACCGTTTTCTTCAAGCTCTCTCTCCCTTTCGTTCCATATATTAAGTAGTTCCATGGAAGGCGCGGTTCCAATTATTCCCGGGTGTGTTAAACCCGGAAATCGTACACCTAATATTTCAACATATTACTTGTATTACTTTTGCACTTTCTTTAATAAATAAAAAAAGATTTAGTTTACCTGGTATATGGGGAGAATAAGCATATATTCCTTCAAAATACCAAATTGCTTTTGTGGCACATGGAAAATGATCAGTAAGAAAGCCACCGCCATTTTCTCTATCAAAAATTGCAGTAAAACCCCATTCATCACCAGGAAGTGGACCCAAATTGCATATTTCAACTGCAAGAAGATCGCCTGGTTTAGCTGCTCTTCCTTCCTCATCAACAACCCGAATCGGACCACTTAAATAATGCACCTGAAATTCAATATAAAAAACAACCAGAAGAAAAGGGTAAAAAAGTAATGTTGAAAAAAAAATAGTTTGTTAGAGCTGACTGACTTGTAATCTAAAGTTGCAACAAATTTCATACTACTTACAGTTGAAAGGTCTACATACTTAATATCACTAGCCGAATTATCGTCTTTAATAGCACCTCCGGTCCAGTCAACCATCTCAATTCTGAAAAGTTGACCGGTTTTGACGGTTGCAACCGATGGTATATCCGGGTGCCAACGGTTATGTAGGGGTAGATTTTGTTCCCATGGTTTCTTCTTTAGGTTTATAGGTACTACTAGTTTTGGTGTTGAAGGAGCCATTAATACACTCTCACTGTGTGTGTTTGTGTGTGTGTAAGAGAGAGAGAGAGAGAGAGATGTATGAATCTGTTTAGAATATAGCAAAAGAATCTGTGGCAGAGTAGAGAGGTGTTGTCTTTGTCTACAATTAGATTCTTATCATTTGTGCTTAATTGTATTCATTAGATTCTGACTGTTTGGGCCTCATTTTAGTAATTGGGCTTTTATCACTTGGGCCTAAATAGTAATAAAATAAATGTACCAAGTTAGGCCGATTATGAGTTAAGCGGATCGTTCAGGTTATATTTTCTCTTAACAATAAAATGGGTAAAATGTAAAAAAATTAAACTGGAAATAGGTTGAGTGGATCAACAGTCCCTTAATCACCATTGAATGATAAATATGCTATTAAAAATTAGATTATAATGTGATGGTATAGTTTTCTTAATCATTTTTAAAGCATCGATTCATCATAAAGTTCCAAGAAAATAAAGACTAAAAAGTGATTGTCGGCCGCCTCAATCACCCATTATTTTTCCACTCCACTAATATATGCAATTATATATTGTTACAAAGCCAAAACTAAGAATTAATATTCCCTTCTATACTACACATGTAACAGAATTCAACACATAATAAGATTAGTGCATATAAACAAAATGTCAAAATGGGATACACTCACAACAGACTGATCAGAGTATTTTATATCTTCAGCCGTGTATTCTTTAGTAATACCACCACCTGAAAAATCAACCATCTCAACCCGAAAAACCTCTCCGGCAATAACCTCAGCAACCGGTGGGATCTCGGGGTGCCACCGGTTGTGAAGTGGGAGCTTTTGTTCCCTTGGTTTCTTGGTCACATCAATTGGCACCACAAGTCTTGAACCATGTTGAGCCATTTGATGATAAGGCACTACTATCTGGTTTTCCAATGTTTTTTGACCAAAAACTTGTGTATGAGAAGGAAAAAAGAAAAGCATCTTGCAGTAGATATTTTTTTTTGCCTTCATTTTCAATAGAAAATTTTGTGTCTGCCATTATCTCACAAGTCATAACCAATGAATTAATTGTATAGTGGAAAAACGAGAATTGATGGAGATGGGCCATTTTAGCTCTTTTTAAAACTTAGAGTTTTGTATTGAACCGGTTAACTTTTAAAAAATTGTCAAATCAGTTGACCCGAATTACAATATTATTGAATATTCATGATAAATTAATAACTTTAAAGGTAAATATACAAAAAAAAAAGAAAAAAAAAACTTTAAAATTTCAAAACAAATCTAAAAATATCTTCCAACAAAATTCAACTTTGATTTCCAAATTTATCAAAATACACTTAACATTCAACTAAAAATTTGATTATTAAACTTCAAAACATATAAAATAAAACTCCAAACCTATAAAAAAAAACTATAGCAAATATTCACTTAGTTAATAAAAAAAATTTGAGTAAAACAAAAAATAAAAAAAATCAGGTTTACAGCAGGTTCAACCATCTCAGTTCATAGTTAACTCGCTATGTTTGAAAAAAAAAACTCGCTATGATTGAAGCGGTTCATAAACTGCCTTTTAATCCGTTGATTTGACCCGACTTGCTTTTCGTTTGTCGATCAGATTGAGCTTTTGTTGGTATATTCAAATTGCTAATTCGGTTAAAAAGAAAAGTATATTTTGATTAGTAAACCATATATTGACAAGTAATAGAAAACATGCATAAATGTCTTTAATCTTACATCAAAGACACTATCAATTGGATGGTTGTTAGATGTGAGTTTTAACATCTTAAACATTATAAAATTTACATTTTTAGCTTCTTTATTTTAGGTTTATTTTTAACGATACCTAATCTAAACTTTTGCCCATAGTGGACTTGAACTCATGACATATAGCCCATGTACAACACCTTATAACTTTTACTAATATCACTAGGCTACAAGACCTTAGATTTCTTTTTTTTAGGTAAAAGATATGAATTATAAGTTATTGTTTTCGGGTTAAATAAACAATAACAGCAATCCTTCGTAACAAGGAAAAATAGACAAATACTTGTGTAACTAATGGCAAGTAAATGAGAAAGGACCGTAATTAGCGATACAAAGTTGTGTTAGTAACCAATGAGAGAATGACAGCTGTGTCCCAAAATCTTGATTGTAGATCTTATGAAAGCAGACTAACAAATCAAAATTGGCTGGAAACCAGCACCGTGGTAGGGTAGGCTACGAAATGAGGGGCTCATCAAAATCACAAATCGAATATGACCCACAAATCGGAATCTCCACGATATTTGCTAGATCTTTACAACCATTTTCTTTTGTCATATATTTATTCCGAAAGAAGTGAAATCGGGTGAGGATTCAAATTTTGGCGAGAACTGTAAGGACAATTATCAATCAATCATTTTAAAAAATTAGGACCATTTTTAAAATTTTGGATCATTGTCATCCTCATAAATATCCTAACATTCTGACAATGATCCATTTTTTTTTAAAAAAATAATTGGTTGAGAATTATCCTCACAATCCTCATCGACTTTTGAGTCCTCAACGGATCCTAATCCTATTCTCACAAATGATAAATAATAATAATAATAATAATAATAATATGTATGCAAAATTAATAGTAATTCTAATTGGAGGAGTAATTATATTTGCGTCTACTATTTGGTTCTATTCATGTGCATACCAATTTGATCATTACAAGTGTCAAAATCAAGGGATGATATGCGCAGAGAAAATTAGTGGATTACATATGCCAACTTTAAAAGTAGGTAGTCATATGGATAGGCACATGATTGGATAAAATATCATTTCTCAATTGGAGACATATTCGTAAACACAAATATCGCATGTAAAATTACTTGAAATGTAAATTTGTAACTACATTTAATTAAGAATATAATTAAATAACTTTGGAAGTTAATTTTTAAATAATCATATTATATTATACGAAGTATATATTATATAGAATATGGATCAAGAAAGAAGCTTGGTTATTTAAAGAATTTAAAGAAGCAATTAGGAGCATTGATTTCATTAAAACATCCAATGGCACTCAAGGGCATGATTATCATTTTCACTCCTCCTTTAACAATACATTCTTTTCTTCAAGTTCCCCTCATTATATCGTGTTTTTCAATTGTATGTGCATCATCTTCTCCACATCTCATCTATAGCTCCATCAATGGCTTCCTCCACAACTCCTCCATTAGAACCACATATTAACCACGTTTAATGTCTGATTCAGCTCAAGGTACGAACCCTAATTATGTCCTTCTAATTACAAACATTACTAACCAGGTCGCAAATTCAGATTTGAACCGGGTAGTTGATTTGAATAATTAACGAACCTCCTTCAGCTCCTCAATTTCTTCATTTGATTCCTACTGATTTCACAATTTTTGCACATTCAGATCTGATCTATGTCGCTAATTTGAACCAGGTACGAACCCTCAATTTCTTCATTTGTTTCCTTCCAATTTGAATCACTTACGCTTATGTAGATTTGAAACAGGCGCTTCTGATTCATATCCAGTAGTAATTGTCATTGCATATATCTATTTCTTCATGAGTTTCATGTATTAGCTCAGTATGTCCATGTTGGAGTAAATTACAGATCAACTTATTACTGATGCTGCAGTTAGTACTGATCATACTTAGTACTGATGGGGCAGAAACTTATTACTGATGAAGTTGATACTGATGAAGTCTATAACTAAGTTACTACTGATCAAGGCTTATTGAAGATACTACTGATCAATAGTAGTTACTACTGACGTTGATATTGGACTTACTACTGATCACCAAACTTACTACTGATGATATGGATTTACTACTGGTGATTGCAGTTTACTACTGATACGCGTTTTGGAAGCATATCAAGTCCGAGATCTTCGTAGAGATAGTTATAGAATGTAAATCAATGTATATCTTTATAATTCGATGTAAATCAAGTCCTAGAATAACTAGGGTAAATAGTTTAGCTTCAAGGACTATTATAAATAGTTCCTTACGAATTGTAAACGTACGTGTGTATTGTTAACTTGATAATATACATTGAAGCTTTTTGTGAAACTGTGTTCTTAATACTTTCGCATATTATTTACAGTTCATTGTTCTTAATTTATTGATATAGTGTTGATCCGCTGCAACTTCTATAGTCAATTAGATCTAAGGTGTTCATTAACTTCTCTATAGTTAATCGATCCTGACAAGTGGTTCAAGAGCATATTGGTTCTAGATCTACGATTTTAAGAACAACAAAAAGTTTTAATCTTTAAAACACACTGATTGTTAATCATGACTGATAACAATGAAAGCACTCAGGCCAATAAAATCCCTATACTCACTCCCAATAACTTTGGGATATGGAAGAATCGTATTAAGCAATACATGCTTATTACAGATTATTCCATGTGGGAAGTTGTCCTTGAAGGAAACAAAACTGGTCCTGGTCTAGCAAGCAGCTCTGCAACTGAGGCAGACAAACTTAAGTGTGAGAAGGAGAAGAAAGACAAGGGAATCGAACTTAAAACTCTAAGCACTCTCCTACTGGCCATTCCTAACGACTATCAACATCTCTTCGTTGAGTATGATGATGCAAAAGTACTTTGGGAAGCACTGGAGAAGAGATTTGTTGGGACAAAGAGCACCAAAAGGAATATGAAGTCTGTTCTCAAACAAGACTTTGAAAATTTCAAAGGAAAGCCCAATGAAACACTCACTCAAGTGTTTGACAGATTCAACAAGCTAATTGGTGAACTTAACCAGGTTGGGGTTAAGATGGATCAAGAAGATGTCAACATGAAGTTCCTAAGGTCTCTAAGTGAAGAATGGGCCATGTATACAGTAGTATATAGACAAAGAGATGCTCTAGAAGAAAAAGAGTTGGATGAACTCTACAATGATCTCAGAGTATTTGAAACTGAGGTAAATCAAAAGAACCCTTCTATTTCTTCTAATAATGCTGCATTTGTATCTAGTACAGGTCAAGGTCGGGAAACCTCCACAGGAAAGGCTGCAGATTCTGAGGATACTGCAAGAGAATCCTTCTTCACTAGTCATGTGCATACTGCACTGATTAGTGATGACTTGGAACAATTGAATCCAGATGATCTTGAGGAGATGGATCTTAAATGGCAGATGGCTATGCTGAGCCTAAGGACCAAAAGATTCTTAAAGAGAACTGGCAGGACAAGTCTCAACTTCAACAAAGGTGACAAAGCTGGATTTGACAAAACTAAAGTCAAATGTTACAACTGTAACAACCTTGGTCACTTTGCAAAAGAATGTCCTCAGCCAGACAAAAGATCAAAATCAACTGCCCTTATCTCACAACAAGGACAAGGATATGACTGGAGCTTCCAAGCAGAAGAGCATGCTCAAAATCAAGCTCTCATGGCCTTTACTGACAACAAAACTGAGGTAAAACCTAAACCTTGTACTTCTGAATGTGCTAAAATTATTAAAAACTTAGAAAAAGAAAACACTAAATTAAATGAAGATTTAGCAAAAGCAGTAAGAAGAAATCATGAATTCGATGGTGTGATTACTGATCAAGAACATCAGATAAAGGTGTACCAGATAATAGATCAAAGGATAAAGGAAGAATTGCTTCAGGCTGTGGATGAGAAAGAGTTTTATGAATTAAAAAATAAAGAATTAACATGCAAATTAGAAGAATGTCAACTTGAAATTGAACAGAATAAATTAACAATTAAAAAGTTTGAAAGAAGTACAAAAATTCTTGATGAACTAACTAACAATCAAACTACAGAAAAAGTTATCCATGGGGTGGGATATCATGCTGTACCACCTCCATATAAATTCATTCCTCCACTTAAAAACAGTTCAGAAAGAATCATTAATGAATTAAAAACTGAACATCAAACTGAATCACATAATGAAACATCTGAATCAAATGATTCTTCTAATGATAACCAAACAATTGAATTTACAATTTCTCCAATTGAATCTCCAAAATCAATTGATACAAGTTTTCACACAGCACAAAGTGAAGAAGATTCTCCTAAATATAATGCAGAAAATATACCAAAAATTTTAAAAAGGGGAAATGAAAGAAATAAAATTCAACTCTTAGATCAAAGAATACCTGAAGGTGCAAAAAGTAAGAAATTAAGATGTGTTATTTGCAACAAAATGAATCATTTAGCTAAGGATTGTCACTTCAATCCAATAAATTGTAAAGAATTCAAAGAATTTAAAACTTTCAAAGAAAAGGCAAAAACACAGAAATTAAAAGATACTACTGGTCCTTCCGTAGTAAGTAAAAATAAAATTCCAATTGCTGAAACACCAAGATTTGGAAGAACTGCATCAAGATTTGTGCAAAACAGAAGAGTTGGAAGCCCAAAGAACAGCAATTACTTCAAGAACAATGGAAAATCAAATCAAAATAAACAATATTTTAAATTTTCCAACACCAGTAAAAACTTTAACAATTTTACTACTGGTGTTAACCCTAATTATAATGCTGTATGGTACCGGTACAAAAACACTACTGGTAAAAACCCTAATTACAAAAATACTACTGCTCCCAAACCAACTTTCAAAAATACTACTGGTGTCAACCCTAAAAACACTACTGGTCATTCTAAACATGGTAAGTACCCAAATACTACTGGTCCATCAGTAGTAAAGCATTCAAAAGCTAAACATCATGGGTATAAACCAAAATCAGTAGAAAATTCCCACACCAGTAATACGTTTAAAAGGGCAGTAGTAAAACTAAACACCAGTAATAAACAAGTATGGGCACCAAAAATGTTTAAAGTTAAATCTCCAAAAGCTTATTTCTCAAAGGATGAACCCAAGACATATAAAGCTTGGGTTCCCAAACTTAACTAATCCTTTACTCACTTGTGCAGAACATTCAGATCCCAGAAGAAGGAAGAACATGGCATATTGATAGTGGATGCTCAAGGCACATGACTGGAAATCTGCAAATTCTTAAAGATTTCAAGTTATTTGATGGAGGATATGTGGCATTTGATGAGAACCCACAGGGAGGTAAGATCACAGGTAAAGGTACTGTTACAAATGGCAAAATTACCTTTGATGATGTATTTTATGTAGCTGAACTAAAATACAATCTTGTCAGTGTGTCTCAAGTGTGTGATAAAAAGAATAAAATTCTTTTCACAGACATTGAGTGCATCATTCTTTCTCCTGAATTTATTTTAGATGAAAAATATGTTGTTTTAAGAACGTACTCCAAGGAGAAACAATGTGTATTGCCTGGATATAGGGGGAGAACTCATTTCTTCAAATGAGGGCAACTGTTTTATATCCAAGGCAAACACCACTGAATCAGAACTATGGCATAGAAGGATGTGTCACACAAATTTCAAAAACATGAACAATTTAGTAAAAAGAAATTTGGTCATTGGACTACCTCAAAAACAATTCATGTGTGATCATCACTGTGTTGCATGCCTAAAAGGTAAACAACACAAAACTTCTCATAAGTTCAAATCTGTGAACTCTATTTCTGTTCCTTTACAACTCTTACATATGGACCTATTTGGACCTACAAATGTAATGAGTATTGGAAAGAAACAATATTGTCTTGTTATTACTGATGACTTTTCCAGATATACATGGGTGTTCTTTCTCAGGACAAAGGATGAAACAAGTGAACTCATAAAAAACTTAATTGTCAAACTGGAGAACACATCTGATCAAAAAGTTAAAGCCATAAGATGTGATAATGGCACAGAATTTAAAAATGCTAACTTAATTAACTTTTGTGATCTTAAAGGTATTGACAGGCAATACAGCTCACCTAGAACTCCACAACAAAATGGTGTAGCTGAAAGAAGAAATAGAACCATCATTGAAGCAGCAAGATCAATGTTAGCAGATTTAAAATTACCAATCACTTTTTGGGCAGAAGCTGTTAATACTGCCTGTTATGTTCAGAACAGAGTATTAATAGTGAAGCCACATTTTAAAACACCATATGAACTTTTTAATAAAAGAAAACCTTCTATAAGTTTTCTAAAATCATTTGGTTGTCCTTGTACTATTCTGATTATAAGAGAACAAATTGGTAAGTTTGACTGCAAAGCTGATGATGGAATCTTTGTGGGATACTCTACTCAAAGCAAATCATACAGAGTATTCAACAAAAGACTAAGGATAATTGAAGAAAGCATCAATGTATCCTTTAATGAAAATGTGTCTAATGAACAAGGAAATGGTCCAGATTGGCTATTTAACATAGACAATCTAACCAAATCTTTTAATTCTAACATGGATTTCAATGCAGGTAATTCAAATTGTCACACTCAAAAGGAAGGAACATCATCTGTCAATACTGGTCAAGAGGAGATGAGATACATAGTAGTTAATACTGCTCCAATAGTTAATACTGATGCCAGTAATAACTCAAATTCTGAAACCAGTAGTAACTCTGAGAATAAGGACAGTAGTAATTCAAATACTACTGATACCAGTAATAGTACTCAAAATACTACTGGTCCTAACAATAACCTAGATTCTCAAGATACTACTGATACCAGTAACAACAACAATACTACTGATCTCAATGAAGACAATAGCAGTAGTAACTCTGACCAAGATAATGATGAACCAAACATCTATGACAATGAAGGATCACTAGAGGAACAACTGCCTGCGACAAATGAGTCCAATCTTGAAAATCAACTAGTAGTTGATAAAGCTACAACCACAAGGACTCAGAAGAACCATCCATTAGACCTTGTTCTAAGTGATGTTAACTCACCACTGCAAACAAGAAGCAAATTAAACAAAAGCTTAACTGCAAACATGTGTAACATAAGTCTAATTGCTAATGAATGTATGTTTGAATGCTTTTTGTCTCAGGATGAACCAAAGAAGATCCAACAAGCAATGAAGGACTCAAACTGGATTGAGGCAATGCAAGAGGAACTCCTTCAATTTAAGTTACAAGCTGTTTGGACACTTGTACCTCTACCCAAAGGAAAAAGAGCCATTGGAACAAGATGGATCTTCAGAAACAAGAAAGATGAAAGAGGTATAGTGATCAAGAACAAAGCCAGACTTGTAGCCCAAGGATACACTCAAGAAGAAGGAATAGACTGTGATGAAGTATATGCTCCTGTTGCTAGAATTGAAGCCATAAGAATATTTCTAGCATATGCTTCATTCAAGAAGTTCAAAGTCTATCAAATGGATGTGAAGAGTGCATTTCTATATGGGAAAATTGAAGAAGAGGTATATGTATGCCAACCTCCAGGTTTTGAAGATCCAAAACATGGTGATTATGTGTTCAAACTAGATAAAGCTCTGTATGGCCTACATCAGGCACCAAGAGCATGGTATGACACATTATCATCATACCTATTGAAGAACAACTTTAAAAGAGGAGCCATTGACAAAACTTTGTTTACAAAGAAAGTCAAAGATGATATACTACTGGTACAAATCTATGTAGATGATATCATTTTTGGTTCAACAAATGATGTATTATGTAAAGAATTTGAAGAACTGATGCAGATTAAATTCAAGATGAGCTCTATGTGTCCAATGAACTTCTTCCTTGGACTCCAAGTCAGTCAAAGAACAGGTGGTATTTTGATAAATCAATCAAAATATGTCAAAGACATCTTGGAAAAGTTTGATTTGAAAGACTGCAAAAATGCAAGTACTCCAATGGAAACACACAAACACCTACATCCTGATGTTGAGGGGGAGGATGTAGATGAACACTTATATAGATCAATGATAGGATCTTTGATGTACTTAACTGCATCAAGACCTGACATTATGTATAGTGTTTGTGTGTGTGCAAGATATCAATCAAGACCTAAAGAACTACACTTGCAAGCTGTCAAAAGAATATTCAGATACTTGAAAGGCAAACCATCACTAGGTCTATGGTATCCACATGATTCACCCTTTGAACTCATAGCCTACACAGATAGTGACTATGGAGGTGAATGTCAAGACAGAAAGTCCACTACTGGTGGATGTCAATTCTTTGGATCAAGACTGGTGTCATGGAAATGTAAGAAGCAAACAAATGTATCAACATCAACTGCTGAAGCAGAGTATGTAGCTGCATCTGCTTGTTGTGCTCAAGTACTCTGGATTCAAAACCAGCTTCTAGACTTTGGTATCTCTATCCTTAAAACTCCTACTTTTATTGATAATCAAAGTGCTATTAGTATTGTGAACAATCCAGTAAAACACTCTAAAACTAAACACATTGAAATAAGATTTCATTTTATAAGAGACTGTAATGAAAAGAAATTAATCAAAGTGGTTAAAATCCATACTGATGATCAATTAGCAGGTCTTTTTACAAAAGCTTTTGATGTAGGAAGATTCAACTTCTTGGTTAGCAGTATTGGAATGATTCTGATAAATTAAAATCTCACTTAAAGTCATGTGTAAAGTTTTGTTGTAAAAAGTTATTTATTTGATTAAGTGTTTTACTACTGGTAGTTCTGTATTACTAATTGTAGGCATGTGCACAAAATACTACTGGTAGTTAATTACTACTGGTGTGTATTAGGTTTACATAAATACTACTGGTTAGTCAGTACTACTGGTATTCACATAAACTACTGGTCGTGTGATTACTACTGATGTCTATAGTTACTACTGATGTCAAAATCCTTAGTCACTACTGATGTTAGTAGATACTACTGACGTTTTACTACTGATATCACATTTACTACTGGTCTTTCAGAATCACAATTACCAAACTAACCCCCATGAAAATAACCGTTATGTTATGATTTGAAGGGCATTTTAGTCGTTTTGCAGGATAAATCGAAAGATATAAAAGGCGGCAGTCGATTAATTTAGCATTATCCTCACTTCGATTTGCAAAATCCTCTCGATAAACCCTAGCTTTCGATCAAAAACCCTTTATCAGTAACAAATTTCTTACATCTTTCTCTCAAAATCAACATCAATGGCAACTCTACAATCTCTCGATGTGCGAACCGATCTTAAATATTCAGAATTTCATAACATGTGTGCATTCCTAAAGAATCCCGACGGAACCAAAGATTTTCGTCCAATAGTTAAATTTTTGAGAAATTCTTACATACAGTTTGCTTTAACCGTTAAACCAAAAGCATATCAACAGCACTTGGTTGATTTCTGGACCAATGCTGAAAGAACAGAAGGAACAACCACATCGATGATCAAATCAAAAGTAGATGGAAAGCATATAACAGTAACTGAACAATCAATCAGACACCATCTACAACTACATGATGATTCAGGTATGTCTACTTTTCCTAAGGAATACATTGCTGAAATTTTAAATAAAATGGGTTATGAGGGAAGACTGAATATAGTAACTTTTCAAAAAGGTCTTCTCTTCCCACAATGGAAATTTTTAGTACATACAATTCAGCATTGTATTTCTCCAAAAAGAAGTACTTGGAACGAGTTTAATAAGGCAATAGCCTCTGCTGTTGTCTGTTTATGCACAGACCAAGTATTTAATTTTTCTTACATGATTTTTGAAGGTATGTTGGGAAATCTTAGTTCCACAAAATGTTTAATGTATCCCAGATTTCTCCAACATATCATAAACATTGAATTGCAAAACTTGTCAACTCCCAAAAACATTTTCATAATACCTGAGTTGAACAAGAAAGTTTTCTCAAATATGAGAAAACAATTTAAATTTTCGGGCAAGGAAACCCTCTGTTTCCTAATATGATCAAAGATCAAACACATACTGGAGAGGGTTCAATCAAAGATACAACCCAAATTGAACCTCAACCCACTCCATCACCCCCAAAAACAGCCCAAACACCACCCCAAATAGCCACTCAATCACCCACTAACATAGAAGTCCTGAATGTGTCCCAGGAACTTGAAATAAATCTGCAGAGTGCTACTCTTCATTCTGTGGAAGACCTACCAGACAAAACCCAAAATATTTCTACAATTTATAAAAGAAAGAAATCTTTCTTAAAGGACACCAGGGGACAAATCGAGTCAATCCCCAGACTCAAAGAGTTGTCCTCCAAGGAGGAGAGAGGACATGAGGCGAGGGCTCTCACTACTGATGCCCTAAAGGTGGGTGCACAGGATAGTGGGAACATCACTAAGACCCAGACCTCGGCAACTTTAAGTGATGACTCATTTGAGGAGTTACTTAAAGGACCCCGGTGCCAAGAAACCACAAGGGGGGGCATCTCTGCTTCTTCTAGGAAGAAGAGGATGTCTAAAAGACCCAATGAATCACCAAGAAGTGATGAGGGCAGATCTGTTGAATTGATGGATAGGATGGAAAACCTCAAAGCCAATGTACCTGTTAGTGAGCCCGATGATCTTGCTAGATGGAGTGAGGGTAGTATTAAAACAAAACAATTGACGGATAAAGTGGATTCTCTTGAATCCACTGTACAAGATTGTCTTACTTATCTCACAAATCAAGGGAAAACAATGGCTGCAATGAAAAGGCATATGAACGCCATCAACAAGAGAATGAGATTCTATGAGCACATGCTTCATCAACAAACTAAAATCATCAGAAAATTGAAGAAAAAGATTGATGATAGTGAGGCTCCACCAGTAGCGCTCACTAAGGGGGAGAAGGATAATATTCAAACAATGATTGATGAATCAATTGCAGCAGCAGCATCCTCTCTCTTAAATTTAAAAGAAACAACATTTGATGAAGGCCCAGAAATGATGGTCACTGAAGATGAGCCTATTACTACTGCTCCTATGGAAGAACAAACTAAAAAAAAAAGTATCAGTAGTAACTCCTACTACTGATATCATAGCAGTAGTAAATGAAGAAGAGGAAATGAATGTACCAAATACTACTGATGCCCTATCAGTAGTAACTCCTGAAGCCACACCAGTAGTAACTACTCTGGTTACTACTGAAGAGGAAGAATTACAGCTACCAGAGCTAATTGAAAGAGAAAGACATGTAATCATCTCAAAACCACCAACACCTGATCAACCACTTATCATACCTGACATTGATGATAATGTGAATTGGTTTGAGGTAGATGAATGTACACTTCCTCCACACCCTAAAATCTTATCAGAAGATCAACTACATCTGTTTTATCCAAAACTTCTGATGATGGGTATCCCTGATATGAAATACATTCCACCTCCACCATCTGCTTGCATTGGAAAAGGAAAAGAAGTCTATGATGAGGATTATCCCAATAGAGCATTAGGTCATCACATGGTAAACAAGATTAATCATGTCAGAGCAGATAAGCAATCTAGATGGAGAATAAAACATAAGAAATTTTTGGAGAAAGTGGAGATGTATCAAGCACTTGAGGAAAATAAAAGGAAGGTTCAAAGTGAAATTCCTGTTCAAGTACCTGTTCAAGCAGAGGAAATTCAGATAAAAGCTCAAAAGGCAGAATTCAAAAGGCTCAGAAAAGTTGAAGAAGAACATATACAATGCCTTGAATATTTGGTCTCTGAATGCAAGAAATTAAAAGTGAATTAACTGATGATGTGTTTGAACAGAAGGCCAATATGATTGAGTATCTAAAAACAAAAGGACATAGTGCAAAGTCATTTGGAAGAATGAAGATGATGACTATAATTGAAAAATATTGCACTGCTAAGAAGAAGGATTTGGCTGAGCAAGAAGCAGAAGAAGAAAAGAAATCCAAAGCCTTAATCCCAATCAGTTCAAAATTAATCAAAGATGGTAGTGTATCAACTACTGGTAATACCTCAACTCCCCAATCAAAGAAAAGAAAAATTGTTGATCAAGAACAAAGCACTCAAAAGAAATCAAAAACACAAATTGTACCTGTTCTTGAAATGCCTGTTGCTCCCTTGCAGAACAATCCAATTATCAACTGGAGGGTTATGCAAAACAATGTTATAGAGGTCATAAGGGAAGATAAAATTGTGCAGAGATTTACTGGATGGTTACCATTGATCAGATCATGCTCTAGAAGTGATGTAATCAAGCTTCTGATTATTGGAAAACCAAGAATGACAAAGAAATCATGGAAAGAGTCTGGTGCTGGATACTTAACAAACATGATAGATGCTGCATTTTATCCAGACAATTATCCAGAACAATTTACAGACCCAGGAAATGTGTATGCTTGGAATGTCATT
Organism: Calendula officinalis; assembly: GCA_963853835.1. Taxonomy (NCBI): domain Eukaryota; kingdom Viridiplantae; phylum Streptophyta; class Magnoliopsida; order Asterales; family Asteraceae; genus Calendula; species Calendula officinalis. The sequence continues at coordinate 83,550,108 of OY970822.1, read as the reverse complement.
CCTACTGCCAATATGTATTTTTTTGAAAAATCAGGCAAAGTATGTGAGCTGTACTTATATGAAAAAGAATATCCACATTCTGAGAAGACTATGTATCAGATATTTATAAATACTTTGATGAAACCTTATGATGCTGTTATGTTCCAAAACAAGTTAAATTATTTTACAAAAAGAAACAGCAAATACATCATTGAGCAAAGACTTCAACAAAATCAAAGAACATTGGAAAGAAGAAAGAAAGAAGAAGAAGAACAAAAGAAACTTATGTGATTAAAAAGAAATCAATAAGTTTAGGGGGAGATTGTTGGAGTAAATTATAGATCAACTTATTACTGATGCTGCAGTTAGTACTGATCATACTTAGTACTGATGGGGCAGAAACTTATTACTGATGAAGTTGATACTGATGAAGTCTATAACTAAGTTACTACTGATCAAGGCTTATTGAAGATACTACTGATCAATAGTAGTTACTACTGACGTTGATATTGGACTTACTACTGATCACCAAACTTACTACTGATGATATGGATTTACTACTGGTGATTGCAGTTTACTACTGATACGCGTTTTGGAAGCATATCAAGTCCGAGATCTTCGTAGAGATAGTTATAGAATGTAAATCAATGTATATCTTTATAATTCGATGTAAATCAAGTCCTAGAATAACTAGGGTAAATAGTTTAGCTTCAAGGACTATTATAAATAGTTCCTTACGAATTGTAAACGTACGTGTGTATTGTTAACTTGATAATATACATTGAAGCTTTTTGTGAAACTGTGTTCTTAATACTTTCGCATATTATTTACAGTTCATTGTTCTTAATTTATTGATATAGTGTTTATCCACAGCAACTTCTATAGTCAATTAGATCTAAGGTGTTCATTAACTTCTCTATAGTTAATCGATCCTGACAGTCCAAAATTTGCTTCAATGGCTACCGAAACTAATATCCAATTTGATCCAAATCTGCTAATGATGGTAAATTGTTGAATCCAGTAATGTTTTTTACTTAAATAATGTTTAATTGATTGTTTAATATGTTGTGTTTGTGTATGACACCTTGTTTAATTGAATGTTTAATTGATCAATATGATGAATGTGTGATTTTGAATTGGTGAAGATGATGAATTACTGTTCATTTGCATTTTCTTATTTGTATATGTTTCTTATTTTGAAATTGGGGAAGATGTTAATAGTTGCAATTGCATTTTCAATAGATCTTTAGAATTTAACAACAGGATACAAAATTCTTCATTTTCATTGTTGGAGTTGCATTTTTATTTTAAACACGTGTTCAAATACTGGCATTTTCATTATCAAACTTGTAGTTGCTTTTTCATTTTAATTTGCATTTTCATTTTTTATAGTTACATTTTGAAATTATAACCAACTATTTTAAATACTGGTTCTTGCATTTGCATTTTCAAACTTGCATCTACATTTTCATCTTCATTACACCTAGTTATTCCATTAAATTTCAAACAAAATTTTAAAATACTATCATTTTCATTTTCATACTTCTAGTTGCATTTTCATTTATGTAGTTATTTTTAGAAGTTTCACATTCTTTTTAATTTTTATTTATTTTGTTTCTTTTATAGATTTTGATCATGTTCCGTTTCTCTTCGCATTGGTTTTGAAAACATATCTGCTCTTGGTGATAAGTATTGGGTTCCTAATGTTCATTATTCTAAAAGACCTGTTATTGGTATGAAATTTGATTCTTTGGGCGATGCTTGAAATATGATTCTTTCGGCGATGCTTGAAATTTCTAAAGAGATTATGCTATTGTAGGTGGCTTTGAGCCCATTAAATCTACCCTAAATGTTCTCGCATTAAGGAATGGTGAATTTGTTACTCTTAAGATTTTTAGGTGTTCAAAGCATGGTAAGAATGTAGATATTAGTAAATTGGTGGACTCTTTGAAAGTATAAGAGGGATGTGTTGGCATTCATTGGGAATAACGATTGATAAATCATTGTGAATTTGTTGAACAAGAGGTAACAATGTGTTAGTGATTTTTCATTCAATTACTTTCTTGACGATGATAATAGGCTTGGTGGGGTTTTATGGGAAGACGAGCAATCAAAGAGAAATTATTGTGCATTTGGGGATGTTGTGTCTTTTGATGCTACATATAAGACTGATAAGTAAGTTATGCATTTTCATATTCTTGTGCATTTTCATATTCCTTTGCATTTGCATTTGCATTTTCATATTCCTTTGCATTTGCATTTTCATATTCCCGTGTTTTTTTTTATCATTTACTTTTTGTTTTTTTATAGATATGATATGGTTTTTATGCCATTTACTGGAATAGACAACCATAAAAAATGTGTTGTATTTGATGCTGCTATGTTGAGCAAAGAGAATGGTGTCTCCTCCAAGTGGTTATGCAATGCTTTTATTAAAAGGAACACTAGTTCGTGTATAAACTCTATTTCTAAATCAAAAAAGTATGGAAAAAGTGTGGTTACTGTGACAACTATGATCCGCATAATATTCGCACATGTTCAGAATGAAAAAAGTAGTAGCCACACAGAAAAAAACGCAACAAGCATATGATAATTCGAGATTTTCTTCAGTGACACATTATTTTTTTTATTGGTTCCGTTTTATATTTATATCAAATGTAGTTAAACATACTTTGGCATTTACATTTTCATTATATCTAGTTATTTTCTGAATTTTTAAATACTTATTCTATTTTACATACTATCAGTTGCAGTTGCATTTTCATAATATCATTTGCACTTTCATTTTATGTACTATGTGAACTTTTAAAAGTTGGTTCTGTTTAAAATAGGGGTATTTGCATTTGCGTTTGCATTTGGGTTTGCATTTTCATGCTTGCAGTTGCATTTTCATTTTATGCACTTATTCCTTGAAAATTTACATAATGGTTATGTTTTAAATACTATGAGTTGCAATTGCATTTTCATAATTACATACAACATTTTCATTCTCATAATTGCATACACATTTCCATTTTATGTACTCCGAGAACTTTTAATGCTAGTTCTGTTTCCAATACTGATATCTGCATTTGCATTTTCATGCTTACGGTTGCATTTTTATATTTGCAGTTGCATTTTCATTTTATGTGTTTATTCCATGATTTTGTACATACTTGTTATGTTTTTATTTACTAGCACTTGATGAAATTTATGTACCCGCGCTTGTTCTATTCAACTTTATAATCAATATAAACAAAAACCAAATAAGTAACAATATAGATTATTTCTATGACTATCCATCAATCCATATAATAAAAACCAACCTAAAAAACAACCAACCACCAAAATCCAACAATCCATATGATAAAAAATAAATAAATAACCAACAACCTATTGTATAGTTATTAATAAAATCTTTTTCTTTTTCATCTCTTCAGTTGATTCATTAAACTTTCATTTGACTATTGCCTACCCTTTTCTTCTCATTTAAAATCTTCTTCTTCATCTCTTCAATTGTTTCTTCATCTTCTTTTACAATTTTAAAAATTTCCCTGACCTCTTTTCTCCCTCTACATTTTCACTTTTTTCTGCATTCGTATGTTCACTTTTCTCTGCATTCGCATTTTCACCTTTCTCTGCATTAGCATTTTCACTGCTTTCTGCATTTGCATTTTCACCTCCTCCTGCATTGTCATATTAAATACCCAGAAATACAAATCAACATAACTGTTACACGCAAATCAGACTTGTTTATAACTTCATATTTTATACACACACAACGTAAAAATGCATAGAGACAAAATTATACCTTTTGTTTGCTTATCCGTTTCTGGTTCTTCTGCTTTGTAGTTCCTTTTGCTTTACTACTTCCGTCAGTATTACCTTTGGATTTTCTTTATTTTTTTGGTATATCTGTATAAAAATACAAATCAGTGTTAACTTGTCAAAATTCTTTAAAATCATATTAAATACCTAAAATACAAATCAACATAATTTCTACAAATCATAGAAACATCAATGATTACCTTCTTGAAGTTCGTCTATATTGTTTCTCATTTGAGTTCGATCCAAAAAACTTCATCATATTTGTTTGTTTTCTTTTTCTGTTTTTGTATCTTACGAACCTTAACTTGCATTGTTTCCCATCTTGTTAAATTTTGTGCTTTTTTTTATCTTTTATATACATTATAGATGTTAACGAAAGAATTCAAATTCTTTTTAATTTACAACCCTAGTATTACCTGCAATTTCGGAAGCATATTAGCTTTTTTGGTCAATAAATTTTAAATACATACTCATATGAAAATGCAAATGCAAATGAATTTTGCAGTGCACATAAAGGCATTATCATATGAAAATGAAAATGCTAGTAGGTTTTGGATCAATAAACTTTAAATAGATACCATGAACACTTGCTGATGCAGCACCCAAATAAGGCTTACCTAATTGTATCACTCATAATCAATAACTTGACTTTAAATCTTTTCTATCCAAACTCCCACTAGAAAATAATGCAACAATAACAACTGCAATAATGGAACAATAGCAAAATCAATCTATTATTGATTGAATCTTTGCATCCAAAACTTGCAATAATGGAACAAACGATATATACCTGGAAATAGATATCGACGAGGTAGATTCAGTCTTAATCGAACTTGTTGAGCAACCGAATCGTGTACTTGAGACAGAGAATCACAACTGAAACCATGTGTTTCCTTCTTCGACTGAGACAGAGACCTAATTGTCGATTAAAACCCTAGATTGGTGAGTCTTCGATTGATACTGTGTATTTGTGATTGTTCGATTGAAACCTTTTGAAACCCTATCTCCGTTCGTCACCTGCGTGAGTTACAGAGAAAGAGTGAGGGAGAGAGAGATTGTTAGAGAAAGAGGCAGAAGAAACCCTATGCCACGGAGAAACCGTATGTTTCTTAGATGAGAGACTTCAATTACGTAATTACCCTTGTCCCCTATTTTTATCCGGATTTCAGCTTTTATAAATAAGAGTGGGCGTGTTTTGTAAGCTTTTAATCTAGTCCCTCCATCTATTGATCTAAAGGCTGTCATTTGTTCCTTATATTCTTTAATTAATAATGTTTTTCTATGGATCCACAACCATATTATATATGTTTATATATGTAACATTATATGAAAAACGCGAAATGCATATAAGTATATCACAACCATAACGTGTTCATAATTAAGGGTTTGTACCAACTTCGAGTTAGCCGAGCCCAATATTTCTATTACATTGTTTATGATTAAAAAGTTGGAAATGGCTCGTGCCAAAACACTTGGGACTGTTATGTACACATGCATGATGCATTAAACAATTTTTATTTTTTATTGATAGATAAAAGTGAGAATATCAAAAACATTGTTCACCGGAAGATACGATAAGTCTGCTCGTGGTATATGAACAGAATCCCATGTCCCATATGAGTTAACCAAAAGGGGGATATGGGTAGGGGTGTTGATCGGGTATAACTTTCAGGGGTCGGGTAGCTCGGGTTTTTTCAAATATAAAAAATACCCAATACCCAAATCAAATTAAATTCGGGTATTTGGATATGGGTAATTTGGATGATGGGTCGGGTACCGGTATATCCACTAATACCCGAGAATTTGCACCATTGTATTGTCGGGGACCATAATGTTTATATTCTGATCTTAATATACAATATTTCTCCAAAATTTTACCAAACTCCAACCAAAATGAGACTATATCGTTGACTTTTAGATGAAATTTATGGACTACAAACATGACGATCGTATTTTATTTATAAAATTGTAAAAGATTACCTTTAAAAATTCCTTATAATAAAATTCGGTTATTTCGGGTATACAAACTTAAAATATTACCTTATACCCGATCCGTATTATATTCGGATTACCCGATACCCAAATGTTTCTACCCGTTACCCGAACTACCCGACCCGATCTACCCAAATTCCAAACGGATCGGGCAGGTAGAACGGGTTTTGGTTATTTTCGACAGCCCTAGATATGGGTCCTTCTAACGCTTGTTTTTTCCTATTGAGTTAACCCATGTCCGGTGTCCCATGTTCTAATATTTTCTTGTAAGTATAATAGTAATGAATCCTGCCGTTCATTCATATTCACAGTCCTACTTATTAGATGAAAATATGTGTTAAAAATTAAAATCAAGGGATAATATTAAGAGATAGAATTATTGAATTACACATATAATCCTATCAAATTGGTAGAATTATGAGTATGAAAATATGATATAACTAAATATCATTTCTCTTCTTGTAATATGCTAACCTATAACCCGTGATATATCATAGGTGTCTAATAAGTAAATTTTTTGTTCTTGTAATATATTAGTGCGGATAGGTATTTGCGTAAAATAACGGTTTTCACTTTCGACAAAATTAAGAATCAAAACGAAAACTACCGCAAAAGAAAAACAATTTTTTAATGATATATGGGTTTTCAAATTATACGTAATATATTGTGTAATTGATGGAAAATGCAGTTCAAGTAATTTACAGAAAAAGAAGAAAGAAAGAAAAAATTGTCTAGAAATTTGAATGGATTTGTGTCTTTGTGAATGGTGTGTCATTCCATGAAAAAAGATGGGTTATATATGTATTTATTATTTGAAAATAATAATAATAATACTTAGGCGGTGAGATATAGGTTTATGGTGTGGTGTGATCCTATGTTGTAAACAACCACATCGTGCTCCACGTAAGAACACTACCCCCTTCGACTATGTGGTATGAAATGTGAATGAATCTCACCAAATTAATGTTTTTTTCTCACAACTGCCCGCTCTTCTCTCACGAAAACCCCCCATGGTGTGATGCGGGGTGTTGTTCACTTTATTTCCATGGTGTGAAAGGCTTTCACATTAGCAACCACGACACTGACAAAATGCCCATACCAAATGGCCTTAGGATGCCGATAAGGTGTTAAGAAACGTATTGAAAACTTGTAAATCAATCAACCCACCATAAAATAGGGGATCTCTCCTCCATTAACGAATATACAATTTTTTAGTTCATGTAAGAGTAACTTACATGAATGGTCCCTGTGGTTTACACATTGTTTTGGATTTGGTCCCTAAGTCTCAGTAATTACACCCGTGGTCACTGTGGTTTACACTTCGTATTTGTTTTGGTACCTAATACTAACTGCTGTTAAAATTTGTTGTTAAACTTTTTAAATTGATAATTTTACCCTTATCTTCACCATCTCTTTCCTCTTTCCCTACAAACACCAAATTGTTTGAATTTGACGATGTGGAGTCCAACAATCTGTATCTATAAGACTACAAACACCATTTTCTAAATAATCAATAAGCTTAAACTAGTTGAAACTCCACCTACACCATCGCCGGAAACTTCTTTTCCACCCACAACCATCACCGACGTCCCCTTCGTCTCTCACCTCTATCCATCCCGCCGACAACCCTCAAAACTCAGAACCCGTTCACCAACAAATTCCCTCTCCGGCACCCCACTGTCTTCCTCTACATGAGTACGATTGAACAAGAACCGAAGGAAATTCGAGACTTGAAATCCCAAAAAACCCTCAATCGAGAGCAAAAAAGAAAAGATCTGGCGGATTAAGCATCAAAATACTAGAGAAATTGAGAGTGGGAGGGATCTGTGGAGAAAACACCACAACCATACTATATAACCACCACCGCCACCGTCGTACAGAAAACAAACGCCACCGCTGGCATGTACTGCATAAATCAACGATCACTATCGCTGATATTGAGAGTGAGAAATTGAGAATTCATGTTGATGATGTCTCGTCTTCTCTTTTTAATTCAGCAATCCACTGTCTATTTTTTTCAGGCGGGTTAAGTTATGGTGTTGGGTTTTCATTGAATCTTATTTACAGTGTGTTTTGTGTGCAGAGATTGAGATGGTGAGGGTGAGGGTAAAATTGTCAATTTGAAAAGTTTAACAGAAAATTTTAACAGTAGTTAGTATTAGGGACCAAAACCAATACGAAGTGTAAGCCACACTGCCACAGTGACCACGGGTGTAAAAACTGAGACTTAGGGACCAAATCCAAAACAATGTGTAAACCACATGGACCATTCGTGTAATTTACTCTTCATGTAATAATTTTATTATTTTGCTTTTTGTAGTTTTGTTACATGATTGTTATAATACATGAATTTTTAAAATAAAATTTATCACAAAACTCTTAAATAATTAAATTCTTATCATATTTAGCGATTTTTCTCTATTAAATGACAGTTTATATCATTTTACATTTTCAGCTCTATACAACAGTTAATTTACATATTTTTCTACTAATAAAACCTAAAACTTTCCGTTCTAAAAGAAAAGCTCTACCTGCATTTTTTTTTTTTTTTTTGAACGGCAAGTTAGTAAGTTAGTGGTTCGACATATGCAGTGACATCCAAGCGGGCAGTATGCATTCCTCGAACATATCTCCTTTTTTGGGAATAAACCCCACCACCTTTTTTTTTTCTCCTAAAGAATGCCCCCAACAAGTCTTGAACCCAAGACCTCTTGAAGGCAAACTCCCCAAGGCAACCCTTAGTGGCCAATTGATCTAGACCAATTGGTTAGCTCTACCTGCAGTTAGTAGCTCCGATCTCTATTTGTCCAAAAAATTCTGACACGAGAATATATTCCTAACATTAAAAAAATGTAATTTGATCGTATAATGGAAACCATGATCTGAAAGTGAAAGAGCATCAAATATTATCCAGTAAGCAGAGTTCGAAGAAAAATAAAGGTACAGACAGACCAGGTAAATCCGCGAAAACACGCAGCCGCTCTCGCCCAATACTTTGGAATCCACAAGTACACTGCTTAACCTAACCATAGTTAACTTAACCCTGACCCAACTCTACACCATTCCTTTAAACCCCCTTCTCCCCTCAATTTTCCGCATCTCTTGCGGTTTCTTTTCTCCGCCTCGAAACCTAACCCTCTTTCTATTTGTCGGCAGACCATAGAAACTAACGCACTGACCGACGTAGCTAGGGTTACATTTCAACCATGAGTTGCAATGGTTGCAGAGTCCTTCGAAAAGGATGCAGTGATACTTGTATTCTCCGCCCCTGTTTGCAGTGGATCGATTCCCCTGAAGCTCAAGCTTACGCCACCGTTTTTGTCGCCAAATTCTTCGGCCGTGCCGGACTTATGTCTTTCATCTCCGCCGTACCTGAAAATCAACGTCCATGTAAACCACCAAACTCATAGACTAGATTGATTTTGATTTAATTGAATTAGTTCATGATAAACTTAATGTTAGGGTTTGTAATCGGTGTAACTCTTTTGATTTATCTGATTTCGTTTGTAATTTTGGTTATGCTAAGCCGTTGATGTTTTGAATTTACAGCTCTATTTCAATCGCTTTTATTTGAAGCTGCTGGCCGGACGGTGAATCCGGTGAACGGTGCCGTCGGACTTTTATGGACAGGGAACTGGCACGTCTGTCAGGCATCGGTGGAAACAGTCCTCCGTGGCGGCACGTTACGGCCCATCTCCGAGCTTATGGACGGATTTCCGACGATGACAAAACTCGGTGATTCGCCGGAAATAGATGTAACCGCTAGTGACATGCTCAAGCTTCAGGATCCGGTAACACATCCGCGATCGAAGGTGCAGAAGCGACGGCGAGCTTACGAACCGCCATCGATCCTATCACTATCGCAGGATCTCGACCTAAATCAGAGTTTGCCGGCGTTTAAAGGCATGCCGGAGACACGGCGGCAGGGAAGCCCGTCGATGAATTCTGAGGACTCCTCCGTGACTACAACGTGTTTGGAGGGCGGTTTAGGTGAGTGTAATTATACTCGAGATGGAACAGAAGTGCATCTGTTGAATCTGTTCAAATCATGAGCTCGATCTATCGCCAATTTTGATTTTACATGAAGAAAACATATTAGGCCGGATTTTAAATTCCGGCAAGTTTTGTAGATCACCGGCACAGGATTTCCCTCCGTGTCATATTTTGGTTTTTGTAACGAGGGGAAAATGAAAGTTTGCCGGTGAATCGCCTTTTTCATCTTCAGTTAATTACCTTATATAGCTATCCTGAGTTTTGTATCAATAATAATATTGTTTGACATTGGTTCTATTATGTTTACTGCATTTTATATAATCAATGTTTTAAAACCGGGTTTTTGAACCGGACCGGCCAATGCCTTAAAAACGGTCGAACCGGTCGAACCGGACGGTCGAACCGGATTAAAGTATTATTCATTAATTATAATAAGTTAATTATATAAAATGAGTCAATTTGTTTTTTATACATATTAACTAAATAGGTAATATTTTATACAACATCATATATTGGTAAGTGTTTACAAACTTTGGATAACTCTATCTTAGCATCAAAATATGAAAAGAATAGAAAAATATTCTATAATATCTTTATGTAATTATAAATCAGTAGCAGCAAAGTAGCATCACATTGCTGCTAGCAACATACACTTCATTTTTGGGGGAGGAGAAAAACATCTGCTGTTCAACGTAATTTAACTTGGTAGAGAAAAGAAAACTCAATTGCAAGAGGAAAAAGTCTATATTTTCCATCCCACATTGTTGTGGGAGGAGAAAACTCAATAGTTGGCCACACTATATATTTGGCGTATGCAGGAAACAATCACAAGCTCCTCAATGGAATCTTACCTTTTAGGATAGATTCATTTGAGCATAGTTAAATGTTAAGTCCGGTCCAATTGTGGTTTTTAGCGCCAGTTCAACCCGGTTTACTTGTTAACCCGGCGGTTCAATCCGGTCTAGTTTTGGGTTGTTGACCCGCTAGAATTGAACCGGCATTGTGTGAATTTTCCGGTCCGACCGGTTCGACCGGGCGGTCCGACCCGGTCACGAAAACATTGTATATAATTGATTGTTAATCAATATTAAACAAGCATATGCTAAACTTTAGACTAAATCAAACATGTATTTTACGTTAGATAATCTCATATACTTGTGAAATAAGTCAATAACTATTTATTCTATTTCGGAAAAAGTCAAAATGAAAATTGTAATATTTATTTCCCGAGCATGGTCTTGAGTTGCAAGAAACTTAGTAGTTTCTTCTTGGAAGAAAATGGAATCTATATATACAATTAGCTTAATAGGAATCTTAATAGATACAATTAGCTTAATAGGAATCGTAATAGATACAATTAGCTTAATAAGTGTGTGTTCAGTTCTAGAACCAGATTTAATCGAATTATAATTTGTAAACCTGAGGATAGAAATTCAGGAAGGAAGGGATAATGAAGGTTTCCCACGCATCAACTTGCTACTCTTTAAATGAGATATTCATATCAATTGGCCATTAAGGATAACCTTAGGGTTTTCCTTCAAAAGGTCTTGAGTTCAAGACTTGTTGGAGACAAAACTTGGAGATTAAAAGGTGATGGGGTTTATTCCCCATATGTGAAGAGTTCGAGGAAATACATACTGCCACTTGTGGATATCACTGTCTAGGCTCGAACCACTAACTTACTAACTTACCATTCAAAAAAAATTCTTTAAACAGTTGAATACGTTTAACACAACATTAAAAGCATGCAATTTGAGCCCATATAACATGATATCCGTTACTGTAATTTTATTAATTAACGGAAGTTAAATTATAAATCGAACTTCAATAATGTCATGATTCTGACCTAGTAGACCCAAGATAAAATAAAACCAACTATCCAGTATCTACAACAAGAGTGCATAAAGCTGTCTTTTGCTGGATATATAACCTTTTTAACGTTTTAGACCAATTTTTTATGTTGTAATTAAACATCAGTTATTTGAAAATTAGGAACATGTAGTTTTTGCAATATAAAATCTCTTTCATGACGTCTATACTTTAGTTTACTACTCCAATAGCACATAAAAACATGATGTCATTTCATTCCATTCATTGCTTTATTTTAATAATAATAATAATAATAATAATAATAATAATAATAATAATTTATTTATTATTATTATTACTAGTATTATTATTATTATTACTATTATTATATTATTATTATTATTATTATTATTATTATTATTATTATTATTATTATTATTATTATCAAAAAAAACAACATGAACATGTAAATCTTTAACAAGAGCAAAAGGAGAGTTGTTACTAGTCACAATCAAATTTCCTCAAAAAGAATTACTTTGAAACAAGATATATTATATTGTAATATATATAGAAAAGGCAAATATTATTACCTAAGAAATCTCACCACATACTGACTAACATTGGCCAAAGCCACACACTAGAAGTAAGAAAATAACAATAAACAAAAAAAAACAAAAAGAAATACTACGTATGAGAAAACGGTAAATCATTTGTATCTTAAATTTTTTATTGCAACACTTGAAGTATAATGTTATCATTACACTGAGTATAACACATAACTATGTAATTTTAAGTGTTACAATAGAAAATCAAGTGGCTATTTATTTATGGATTTTGATAATGACATTCGATAAGGATGAATTATAGGGTTTAAAAATTATAATTATTTACATTACATACCATTTGTTCAATTATTTTCCTTAATTTCAGGAATATCCAAATCCCTTCTCCAATCAAAATCAAGGAAGCTAATTCTTATCCATTCCTAGTGACAGCCTAAGTGCTATCATTATCAAAACCCTTTATTTATTTATTTATTTATTTATAGTACATTTACCGTTTAAAGAATTCTGTTCATAAGAGAGAGTTCAAAGAATACTGTTCATATTAGAGAATTCTAATATGCAGTTTAGGGGTGTGTATAAAAACCGGAAAACCGGAACCGAACCGGGACCGAACCGGAACCGGCACCGAACCGAACCGGAACCGGCTTAACCGGTCCGGTTCCCGGTTCTTGGATTTGATAAAAATTAACAAACCGGGTTTACCGGTTCCGGTCCCGGTTCGGTTCCGGTTTTTTCGGGTTTGGAACCGGCATTTAAATAGGTATATAGACTTACGAGTTTTCATATATATATATGTCGAAATAATAGGTTTATAGGCTTTTAATAGAAATATATTTTACTTGAAACAGCCCGTGAACCCCCGCAAACATCATACTTTTATTAAAAGTACGCTAAAATATTTAATTTATATATTTTAAGATGAAAATATGCACCGAAAATGTAAAATCGGATGGCAAACACAAAAACCGGGTTTACCGGTTCTAAACCCGCTTGAAGACCGAACCGACCCGGAACCGGACCGGGCCCGGAACCGGTTTAACCGGTCCGGTTCTCAGTCCTTGAAATTTCCTATTTTCGGTAACCGGGTTTACCGGTTCCGGTCCGGTTCGGTCCGGTTCCAGAACCGAACACATCCCTAATGCAGTTGATTCCATCCACCTTATTGTGGGGTAACATCTTTATTTACAAAATGATATCTTTGCAAAGCTAGCTATATAACTTACACGTAGTTCCATAATTTACCTTTTTTCTTTCTTATTTTTACACCTATAATCACTCTACTTCCTCTTCATCTAAATTTGTTTATTTCCTTTGTTTAAATATGTTCCATAATTTACCTTTTTTCTTTCTTATTTTTACACCTACAATCACTCTACTTACTCTTCATCTAAATTTTTTTATTTCCTTTGTTTAAATATGTGGACTAAAAAATCCACGTTAAAGATTTGAGATTTATGTTTATAATTTGTTATAATGTATTAAAATAAAAAATACTATTGTAGTTATAGGTTAAATAATATACTATAAACTAAAATAATGTTTAAAAGTGAATCTTAATCTCAAGGAAGAGAAAAAGTACGTTTTAAAACCCGCAACAACGTGCGGCGACTATATTACTCGTTTTATATCTTCTTCACTTCATTTGTTGGTTAGAGTGCTCGATAGGAAAAGTGATGGACATGTGGGTCCTACATAAATAAAAGTGGATATTTATATGTATAGGGTTAGGTTCCGGATAGGACTAAAAAATTGGTGACGACTGCGAAGACAATTCTCAACCAATTATTTAAAAAAAATGGATCATTGTCAGAATATTAGGAATTTTATGAGGATGACAATGATTCTAAGTTCTGAAAATAATCCTAATTTTTAAAAATGATTGATTAAGAATTGTCCTTACATACAGTCTCCACCAAAATTTGAATTCTCACCCGATCTCACTTCTATATGTATGTATGTATTATAATCTGTCAGGTTTAGAAAATATGAAGTGAAGTGCACAGTCCAAAAAGATACTAAGGTGTGATCGGTTAGTTTTTTAGTTTTATTTTGAACGTCACCTAATCTACTATAATTCGTTTACAATAGGATTTGAATTCATGAATCATGATAAATAGATCACGGGCAACATATTAATCAATACTACTAAAATACAAGCTCCCACCAAAATACATGAAAGTTGTTGCAATGTGTGAGCTAGAGACAACACATGTGGCATATCTTGACTGTGGCCAAGGCCACATCACATGAAGCAACCACATATGGTTGGGGATGTCGTTCCTCTTTCCACCACACCGTGAAGCATTGCCACATCATCATCATCATCATCATCATCACGGGAAATCATACATTGCCCATACCGGACTGTGTAAGGTATTGAGTGTTAGATATCCGGAATCAGAGTTTCTCCCTCACTCTAAACTTTTTATGGATAATTCAAAAGGTTTAAAATATATTGTTTCAAAAAGAGATAAATATAGTATATTTTTTGTAAGGCGTTGGTGGACTTGAACACCTGACACTAAGTATTTTGCATGTTAACTTCAATAATGTTTCGATCTGATAATTATACTTTTTCGAAATGTATTAATCTTGTAATTAAAACACTTGATGACTAACTTCTTGCTTATGTGAGTCATGTGGCAGGTTTATTTGAATAGTTTATTGACGAATTTCCAAATATATCAACTCTGAAAAATTGAAAAGGTATAATTACCGAACTGACATGTCTTAGAATAATGTTGATTGTTACATCATCTTTCTTTTACCAGCTATGGTGTTAGTTTATTTTTACTTATTTTAAAAGCAAAATATTGCATAAAAAACACATTCCTCAAGGAAAGGATAAAAGGCAGGTCAAAGTTTATATAAAACCACCACTACCGACAGGCAAAGAAACGAAAAACAACCCAAACAAGAGACCGGCAACGAGAATCATTTAGTCGAATAGTTTATTTAAATGATTGTGAAGTATTAAAGAAATAACAAAAATGCCAGCAATTCGGCATTGTCCAAGAATCGACACTTTTGAGCTAAAAGTTCAAATGAAGACAAAATCACAAAAGGCCGAAAAATACTTCAATCTGTTTACACGATATCTGAGTCTAAAGCTCGGAAAAACAGAATTCGATCAACTCTGCATACGTTTAACCGGTAAATAAAATATTCATCATCTCAATGAACTTGTTAAAGCAATTGTAAAAAAATGACACTGTGTCCAAACTCCAAAACACACCCTCCAAGACAAGTCAACCGTGACAGCCCGTTGACTTTTAAAGATCCAAATGGCACCGATACAAGAAACGGGCTTCAATCTCTTAGCAGAGACGTTTTCCCTCAGTCCCCTAACAAAGGAAGAACACCAAATCTTCGTGAAAGACAGTTTAAAGATAGACTTAATGAGAAGACTCACACGGGTCAAGATTTGTCAACAATAAAAGTCAACCCACTGGAATACGGGGAAAAAATTGGGCAGGATGCGCTAAACCCCGCAACTTATAGAAGAACCCCAATTACAGCTTCATTTGGCATTAATTTATACTAGAAAGAAATACAAAAAAAGCTACATAATCTGTTCGTGTTCTGCTCATTATAGTGGTCAATCGCAAACTCTTAGAAAACAGAGTAAAGGTGGAGATGAAAACAGAGGGCTTGAGTATTACAATGAATGTGTTAACTTACTGAATAACGGGCTTGAATTCTACATCAATTAAAAGCAGGACAATCTCGCCTAATATTCCCATTTTGGCCCGTTTTGACGCCAACCCGACCTAGCTTAGTCATAGCCGTAACAAACGCATTATTAAAAGCTTGCTGACTGGATGCCCATTTAACAACCGTCTTTTTTGACCTTGAATCAGTAAACAGAACCTGATCAGAAGTAAACAATCCTTTTCCTTGCTGCAGGTTTTTGAAATACAAGTTGTCGAAAGTTAGTGGTGTGTTTGGATCCATCTTGACCATTATCCTCGGGTCAACGTATTTTGGGCATTGTTGCTTCAATTGGGTAACATAACTCGGGTTTAGAGTGGGGTCCACAGGGTTTTGCTTGCTGAAATTGTATATCCTGTTTGTGAATTGGTCACAATGAGAGAATCCAAGGGTGTGTGCACCTGGATATGGTAATTAATTTTGCACATTTAATTAGTACCAATTCTCGAGAAACTGTAGAAATTCTTACGCTAAATTTGAAATTGAGCAATGTTTTTATTTTTATTTTTTAATATGTGGGTCAATTCGGTTCTGGTGGGGGTAGCTGGAAACATGTTTTAACCGTAAATCGTAAAACTTTTAAGGGTTATATAGCTGTAGAAAAAATGTGTCAGTTTTTTTATACTTAATCCGATTCAAAATAAGTGATACATTGTGACTTTCATGGGTTTTTAGGCAAAAGATTATAGTGAGGGTTAAAATATATTAATTGGATAGTTAGTGGGAAATGAGTCCCACACCTTTTGAATAAAGTGAGGTTAATGATGTTTAATAGTAAAAGTAAGGGTAAATGAGTTATTTCACTCTATTAAAATAGATAGTTAGTGAGTGTGAGCCATACTAGTTTTTAATTAATTAATAACGTACTTTTTCAAAGTATATCACTTATTTTGAATCACAAAAAGAAAAGGTGTATCACTTATTTTGAATCGGAGGAAGTATAAGTTATCAACCAAAAACTCCACAACAGAAAGCGTGTTCAAAATTTGAATTGGACATTGAAGGGAAAAGTTTATAAAAATAGTGAACACTTTGGACCACTTTCAACTTATTAGGCCAATCTTTATTCTACCGATTTTACCCATTAGAGAAAAAACACAACCAAAACCGACCCACTCATAAGTAAACGGGTCAAAACTAGCAGCACCATGCGGGCTCATTTTCTCCACCATTATATTGAGCCTAAACTTGTTACCTGATAGAGCAATCATATCAGTTTGGGTCAACCCATTAGCAGCAAACAAGGCATTAAGCTGATCCAAATTCAAGTTCGGTTTGGGCAGCTTCCCGCCCACATCAGCCGCCTTTGAACTCAACCCATCTAACTGCCCGAGCTCCACCGCATACGATGGTCCGCCCGCCTGCAACCTCCATCAATCAGTCAAATACTTTAGACATTTAAACAAATATAGATATAATAATTATAACCCGAATGAAATAAAATAATACCATCATAACAACATCCCGTGTAGCCATTGTTAGAATATCAGCACACGAGACCTTATTTTTGCAACTTGGGACCGCATCGACTGCCGCTTTTGCTTTAATAACCGTATCAAAACCATCTCCAGCTAACACCAAGTTATCTTGATGCTCTTTTTCTGATCCACTAGATGCTACCATAACCGAAGCGTCACATCCCTATTTTTTAACACCCAAAACTATACATTATAATTTCATTAACTTTAACGTAATAATTAAAAATATTAATGAACCTGAACAAAACAATCATGGAAGAATAAATGAAGAGTCCCTGGGATTGTGACGAAGGTCTGTCGAACCTTAGCTGTGACGGCATTACGGACGATTGTTTCCACATTTGGGCATATGTTTGCGTAGTAGTTTTGTTTGAGTTGAGCAAAAGCTATGTTTGGGATAATGATAAGAGAGCAGAGAGCTAATACTTGAATAAAAGTGACCCGACCCATGATCAAAGTGTTACGGTTTGAGATAATGGTGCTACTAGTAATTTCTTTTTCTTTATTTATATATTAAATATTAAATACTACTACTAATAGTACTAGGTGATATGACGGGGTTGTGGACGAATGAATCTAACATGTATACTTTTTAAAAGCAAAAAATGAAATGTGGGTCCAAAACTTTAAACGTGACCCGACCCATGATCAAAGTAGTCAGCTTTATTAAATAAAGAAGGCAAAGACACAAAGTAGAGATTTTATTGCCCTCCATCGCTGTCAGCTTTTTGGTTTATTTATATATTTTGATTTATTTTTTGTTAAAATATTTTTACTTTTTGGTTGAAAACGTACTAATAGTCCCCAAAAGAACATCTCCCTCATTTGAACTAATGAAACCTATTAGCATCTCTAACAACAATTTCACGTCCTATTACAACCGAGTTTGCAAATTTATAACAATCTTTGCAAGCACACAAATTCTTAAAATCGGTTATGCAAGTTTCTCACTATGTTCAAGATTTTGTCAAGACCCGTTAATGATCCTAACCCCGTATATTTCCGTGTCGAATTTTCGTCATATTAGAATTTGCATCCCCTGATTTATAAAGCATAGATATATTTTTTTTGTTGTAAAATACCTATTATTTGGTTAGAGAATTCATTTATGCACCACAATTTTTACTTCTTATACCACATTGTACAACTTTTATAACTTATTATACAAGCATGTCAATCAACAGTTGTGGTAGATGAGTTAAAAGTTGTGGTATGAAAATCACACCTATTTGGTTATGGCAAAAATTATATGGGAATTGTTAAACAATGCCCTTAGGACAATGTTTAAGAACAAATTTTGTATTTTAAAATGTTGTAAAATAACTAATAAAAACTACCCTATGAATTTTATTAACCATTCATACTTGTTTTATTGTAGATTAACCAATTAAACTTCCTTTAACCAAGGCAATGATTAACAAAACCCAAATTATATTAGGAAGTACTATTGTTGTAATTCCTGCTAAAATGGAGGTATTTTATGTAATGCTTGGTGCTTTTTGCTTTTCAATTTGTTTTCTCCAAAAATACTTCTCTTTCGTCTCGGCTCCATCTATCTGCCTGACCTCTCGCCGCCTCACCGTTCGCCGTCGGCGCTCTCCGCCGTACGCCTCTGCCTTATTCGCCGCAAGGTTCAGATCTCTCTATCTGTTGCATTCTTCAGACCTAATCTGTCTCCCTTTCTTTGAAGTACTTCATATTCTTCCAGATTTGATTTTCTCGATTCAAATTAATTTAGACGTAACTATAGAATATTATTCGTACGATATGCCTTTTTAGTTTCCTTGTATTTCATATATGTTTCATCTCTGTTTTTCGTTGTGATCCAGTTCTATTTAGAGAATTAGGGTTTCGTGAAAATGAATTTGACAAGCTTGTCGAACTTAAAAACAGAGTCACTAAACTACTATGCATCTCTTAAGCTTGTAAACTAGATAATTTTAGCCAGTGTTTGGATCATTTTAGCTCAATTCGTCCCTGGGTAATTTTCCTGGATCTGCTAATGCTATAGATAGAAGATCATATATTAGTTTTATAGTTAGATAAAAATTATCTATTGATCTATTCAGGTAAGCACTCTATATTTATATAATACATGCTCCAAGGTTTTGACTTTGATTTCTATTTGTGTGGTTTTGATGAACTGAAATAAAGCTTATGGCTGAGCAACTATTTGAGCTTTTGTAAGGAATGTTTTAATTTATTACATATTGTACATATTGCTTGTATGACTAAGAACAAAATAAGATATCACTCAATTATCAAATTACAATTCGACTCATTATCCACCAAATTATGGAAATTGAATTCAACAAAAGTAATTTCTCTGACAGTTATCTTCATTATTGTTGGAATACCAAAAAATGGGGAAAAAAGCGGGTGAGCTACATATAAATGCAAAGAAATTTGGTGGTCTTGCAAAACCTTGTATGAAGGATATGATCACATTTCTTGGGTGTTTATCCCTTAATCATAACAGTGATGATAAATGCACCCGTCAACGCCAGCTACTAGATACCTGTTTGGAGACTCAGGTATTTTTATATCATTTTCAAACAAAACTTATATTTTCATTTTTCTATGTGAATGTGATATATAACAATTGATTATTGTTTTTGCAGACTGGTAAGAAAAGGAAACCTTGGGGAACACTTAATTATCACTTGCAAAGGCTCAACAGAGGAAGAAAGTAGTTTTGGTTGTTGGAATTGACAAACTTAAACGTTTTAATTAGATATTTTGACAGCTAT
Organism: Calendula officinalis; assembly: GCA_963853835.1. Classification (NCBI taxonomy): domain Eukaryota; kingdom Viridiplantae; phylum Streptophyta; class Magnoliopsida; order Asterales; family Asteraceae; genus Calendula; species Calendula officinalis. Next base: position 83,530,023 of record OY970822.1, on the reverse strand, counting down.
GTTTAGATCCTACGAAACATTTGTCATAAACTTAAATACTTAATTTGCTGAATCTATTCTTAATGGATGGTTAATATACAATCTATTCATTGTAATGTGTGGCTTTAAAAGAGAGAATAATGCATAAAGTATGTCTACATAATCCATGTGTTCACAGATGTGTTGTATCTACTTTTGGGTTTATGTTATGGTTGCTGACTAGAGCTTGACCATTTTATTTTAAACTCAACAACCTTCAGAAGTCAAACTTGAGTTGACTCATATAAACAAGTTGTTTACAACTAGGAGTGTTCAAAACAAGATATCAGAATTTTGGATAGTAGAGTTTTTACTATCTGTATCTGAATTTGGTATCCGAAATTCGGATAACATGTATCTGGAGAAACAAATTGTTCAAATATATTTTGGATATTTTCCGGATATCTGAAATTACTTTTGAACTCACTATAGCTTTTGATATGCGGATCTGATATCCAAAATTCGGATATCTAGTAGTATTATTTTTTTCGGATATCCAGTTTTCAGATATTTTTGAACTCACTATATATCATAGCAAATTGCTTGATACAGAAATATTACATTTAATGTGCTAAGAAAATAAGATTTTTATGTATAATGAATTTATTAAACGACCAACTTCATTGCATAATTTCCTAGCAGCAACCATTCAAATCCCATATTTATATATCATGTAAAATGCATTTTACAACATGACACAAGTATATATGAACGGTAACTTATGCACGAAAACCATATGTATTTACATATAAAACTTCATATCAAGATACCGAATGCCTTCGGTCTTTATCAGGTTTATTCCTGCCTCGTGTGCTCGAAGGCAAAAACCCATCAGCATGAAGAAATGGTGTAATTTTCCCAAGTTTTTTCGTCACCGAGCTTATCAATGATTTCTTAGGCAACGGTGGTTTACCACTACTTGCAGCAGGGGTTCCAGTTGCATTGTTGACCCGCGGTTTATTAGCATTTGACTTTTCGATTTCTTTTAATCGCGTTTTCATCTTCAAAAGCTCAAATTTGAGCTCTTGGTTTTCCTTTTTTAAGCTAGAGATTTCATCTGATACCGAGTTTTGAGATTTGGGAGTACTTTTTGAGATTACATGATCAGGGGTACCATCCATTGTGCCACGTAGGTGTTGTTGTTCATAGTAAAGAACTTGAACCATGGTTTGAACGGGCAGCCTTTCGTTTTGGGCTGCGTGGGCCCGGGCCTCACGGGACAACTTTTGACAGTCCATTAAACTGCAAACTTTCTTTCGGTCCATGTCACTTATAGCCGGATGTGCCTGAAAATATTGTTGTAATTAAATATGAGGGTTGTGCGAAAAGTGACTCCGAATTTACCACAAATACTAGTATATCTAAATAAAAAATAGTTTAATTCAGGTTGGGTTCGGGTTCGGGTTGGTGGGTCATAAACATTAACATGAACAAGTTTATATAGATGGGTCATATATCTCAACTCTAACTTGTTTACGTTCAACCTGAACACGACCCACACAACACGTTTAAATAAATGGGTTAAAAATGTTAGCGGTTTGGATTGGTCAAACGTGTTAATAGGTCAACTTTTTGAATGTTTTTGAATGTGTATGCAGAACCTACTAAAATATATCTACTTTTTAAAAATATATCTATATTCAAATATATCTATAAACTACCAAAATATAAATATATCAATTTTTAAACATGTTAATTAATTCGGTTAGCAGGTCGACCCATTTAAATTATCACCAATAAACGGATCAGTTGAGTCGACCTCAAAACTGACCCAAACTTGTTTGCGTCAACCCTAACCTGTTTATTTTCAATGTATTAAACATAAAAAAAGAGAGCATACCTTCAAGTAAATATCAATAGCTCTATACATTCCATCCTCGGTCACCTTAACTTCAGCCGGAATACATTCTGCAAAACTTATAAACTTCAAAACCATCAAATTCCGATCAGAAGCAATCTTAGCAAGAAAACTCTCCATTAACTTCCCAACATTCTCATTATCACTTTGTGTGGGAGAAACATACTCTTTACCACACAACTCCATAGAATTATTCTCAATATAATTCATCATTATTTGTTGCACGGTATCAACATCAAACAATGTGTCACCATCATAACAAAATGAAGGAATTAATATATCGTCTAAAACCGCTTGCCCGAGTTGTAAGCCCATTCGTTTCTCTAAATCGACCCTGCATGCCATCGATGTGTCTAGATATTTTGCAGCCCGAAGTAACATTGATAAGAAACTTATTGATGTTGCATTTTTTTCTCTTGGTAAGAGGCCGACTATTGTTTCTAGAATAACTCTCTTTTCATGTTCTTGTTCGGGGTCGAGAATTTTCTTGGGTTTTCCGTATATATCCTGTTGGATTAATAGTAATTAGTACAAGATTTGGTGTTAAGTGCATGTGTTAAGAACTTCAGATTTGTATTAGGCATGTAAATCATTTCCCTTATAACTAACTAATATTATAGCAAAGACAAATGATTATTTTGAAGTTTTGGGGAAAAAAATATTTTTTAAAAGGTATTCCCATGGCCGAGTTTGCTCGTAATGTACGCGACCTAATCGTTTACGTGACCGACAATGAACCTTATCCTGACCTTCTGATATAGAAAATTTAGAAGATCATGGCCTCTATAAGATCATTTCAGACGCCCTTACCACTAAGTAATCACTAGATGGTAGATTTGTAAATGGACAATGAACAGATTATGGAACGGGTAAAATGGGTTGAAGCTGGACCAAAATGAATTTTTAAGCTTGCAATCTTTTAAATTACTTTATTAAAAAAAGATTGTTTTTAATATTTACTTAGTTTATAATTAGGTTAGTAGTTTGAGTCTGTAATGTGCATTACAACTAATCTTACCAAACCTCGAAGACATTTTTGGGCATAAAGCATCAAAACCGGACCAAGTGCAAATTCTTTAAATCCCCTTGAAACCAATGCAACAAGAACCCTTTTAAAGATATCAATTCTAAGAACAATCAAATCTTCCGCCCACCAGTCAACAACCGAAACTTGACATTTTTCAGTAACCATAAACGCAATAACATCTACACATCGATCAATCAACTTCACTTTTTCAGAAATCGGTAACAGATTTCCCGATGACTGCAAAATGGAAACCGCACCGGATAAATTCTTAATTCCTTCATCATTTAAATAAGCTTCGGTTATTGATACAAGATTTCCATTTGCATATTCTTCTGTCATTTCAAGATATTCTGCTACACATCTCGCCATTGCAATGTTTTCTGTAGATAATTCAATATCTGTTTCATAACAAAACTTTGCAGCAAGTTCAAATCCTGCGGGCCCACCTGGGATTTCGGGGATTTCGAGTACAGAAATATCAGCATTTTTGGGGTCGGATAATAGTTTCTTGATATAACCACACTTTGAGACTAGAGGAAACTGCACTAAATAAAGAATTAGATTTTAGGACTATATAAACGATTTAACTCGACCCACAAAATAAAAATGTGAACTTTTTAATCTATGTTTCGGATCTTGATAAAAAAACAAGATTCTAATTAACAACATTAAAATCTTGATTATATTGAAATATGAGTTATAAGAACAGCATAAGACAAAAAAGTGTACCTTGTGTATTGAAAAAGAAACACCTCCTACACAAACTGTAACATCACTCGGGATCTCTTGCGAAATAATCCTGTAAATTTTCAAAATATTAAAACAAGATGAAAAATTTGTTCGGATCAACAATAACGAACTATACTAGTCAATAAAACACAGTATTCAAGTTGGAATTTGGGTGTTGTGGGGGGGAACTGATTTTTATAGTTTTTAACTATTTTCATTCTCATTATATTTCATAAATTTTCATCAGAATAAGAACAAGAAAACATGCTGAAAAAATAATTATGAAAAGTGAAAACACAAACCAATCACTAATCCTCTTCATGGCATCAGAAGTAAGATCTTTTTGTGTAACAGCAAGTTCAAAAGTTGTGGTTAGCTCAAGTCTCTCTTGATGAACATCCACCATCGCCATGATTTCTCAAGCTCAACTTTGATCATGTGCTACATATAGCAACAAAAAGAAAGAACAATAATCCTAATATTTGAGGTACAATACCGATGTGTATATTTACTAAAATACCCATAATGGGTATTAATATTAGTAAAAAAGAGTTTAAGATGTAGGGATCAAATAGTCTTATCAAGAAGTTTGTAAGATTAGGATTATGGTATTTTTGAGTGTGTGGTGGTGGTGTAAATGGTTTTGGAGAATTTGGACAAATTTTGGAGGTTGGCAGTTTCTCATTGAAGTATTTTATCAACCACATAATGCTCATCTTAGACACTGTGATATGAATACTCTCACAATCAAATTATTTTTCGAATTGTTAAATCAAATTGGTTAATAATACGCGCGGAAAAACATCAAATCAAAATCGATTATTGGGCAGACGAATTGAAAAAGGTGACTTGAATTTTGGAATGTATTAAAACAGTGATAGGGAAATTTGGTCCCTTCTTATAGTGAGGCAATTCCCAACATTTTCTTCAAAACGAATGCATAATTTAGAGAATTCCCAACATTATCTTAAAAAAAAGTGCATAACTTAAGGTGCATGATTAAAATAATAAAATCCTAAATTTGTAATAATATAAATTGTTCCTATGACAGAGATTTGTTGATGATAGAGGATGCAACTTCGGTGGTAATTGCCAAGGTTCGAGAAGTGAATATTTTATTGAATTTATTTTCTCTCTTAGAACATGAAGGGTTCGTGGAGGTGGAAATACATCATGTGGGAGGCCTTTGGGTTTGGATCGAGTTCAAGTCGCAAAAAGCTTGTAATCGGTTCAAAAACTTAGACTTGAAACATGTGTTTGTGGAAGTGAAACAGGTGTTAAAAAATTTTGTTGTGGAGGAAAGATTAGTGTGGATTGAAGTAGATGGGTTACCCTTATGTGCATGGAATTCAGATGTTTATAGGAAGGTGGGAAGCCTATGGGGGAAGTTTATGTTTTTTGACGAAGAGACTCACGATGACCCAAGTTGTGGTAGAATGTGCGTTAGCACAAAAGAACCGAATTTGATAAATGAAGTGATCCAAGTGGAAGTAGCGGGAAAAGTTTTTTTGGTCCGGGTACGTGAAAAACAATGTTGGAAGGCTCATATAAAAAGATATAAGTCGGATGATGAATCTAGTAAGGATGGTACTGAAGATGATGAGGCTGGATCTTTGTCAGCCACATCGAGTGAAGAGATTTTTGTAGAAGAGTTACATATTGCGGATGATAATAATATATCATCAGGCAATGGGGAGGCCAACTCGGCATCAATTAATAACAAAGTTGATGAGGAACAAGTGGGTACTTCGTGGGAGGAAAGTAAAGAAGTTGTAAATGAGAAAGGAGTAGAGGACTCTGAATCATTGAGTCGGCCTCCAGGGTTTGAAAATTTGCATGATAGTTGGGTTAAATCACGAAAACCAGGAAACGAAGATGTCTGGCATTCGTTTTCATGTGGTAGTCTTTTTTGTAATCAACAGATACAAAGTTGTAAAGGTGAAAGGATGGGTGTGGTAAATCTTATTGATGAATGTGTTATCAATAAATGTTAGAGGAATTGGTACGGCGAAGAAGCGCAAATGGATTAAGGACCTATGTTTTCAAAATAGTGTTTCTTTCCTTGGCGTGCAAGAGACGTTAATGACTCGAGTTAATTTGTTTCTTGTAAAGGCGATGTGGGGTAACTATAATTTTGACTTTGCTTGTAGTTCGGCCCGGGGTCATTCCGGTGGGATTATTTCAATGCGGGATACAGCTCTTTTTGAAAAACAAAATATTATTAGTGGCCGCCATTTCGTTATAGTGGATGGTAAATGGGTTGGTATTAATGAGAAAGTACACTTTGTTAATGTATATGCTCCGCAGTCCGCAAGATGTGGAGGGTCGTCATTTGTTATGGACTGATTTACAACACTATATTGCTGAGAATGAAGGGAAGTTTATAGTGTTTGGAGATTTCAATGAGGTTCGGGAGGAATCTGAAAGATCTGGGTCTAATTTTAATGCAAACGGGGCGGCATATTTTAATCAATTTATTGATGACTCGGGTTTGCTTGATTTAAATGTTGGAGGTAGAAAGTTTACCTGGATAAATAAAAGAGGGACGAAAATGAGTAAATTAGATGGGTTTCTCATCTCGGAAAATGTGTTAAATGACGATTTTTATTTGGCGGTAGAAGCGTTAGACAGAAAGTATTCGGATCATGCCCCGATTGTACTTGCTCCAAAAAAATTTGATTATTGTCCTACTCCGTTTCGGGTTTTCCATTCATGGCTTGAAGATGATTCTTATGTGACGTGTATCAAAGAAGGTTGTGCAGCATTTGTGTCGAGTAGACCTTCGTATATGGAAAATCTTAAAGATAAGCTGAAGTCCCTTAAAAATGTTTCTAAACAGTGGAAGAACCAAGAGAGAGATAATAAGGAGTCTAAAGGCCTGCTCTTGAAAAAGAATATCATCAAATTTGAAAGGAAGATGGATGATGGAATAGCTACGGAAGTTGAGGTTGACCAGCAGATTATGTGGCTAAAAGAGCTTCATGAGTTAGAAAGACTACAAGCTATGGATTCCATGCAAAAGATTAAAGTTAAATGGAATGTCGAGGGTGACGAAAACTCGTCTTTTTTTCATGGCTTGCTAAAACAAAGGAGGAAAATACAAATGGTTCAAGGTATATTGCATGAGGGGCAGTGGTTCACAGATCCAGTTGATGTAAAAAGGGTATTTTTTGAGTATTACAAGTCCAAATTTGAGTCTATCCCGACTTCAATTTCTGACTTCAGCTCTTTTAATTTTAAAAAATTAACTGAGATTCAAGCTTCGTGTTTGGAGCAGCCGTGTACGTTAGACGAAGTCAAAGATGTGGTGTGGAGTTGTGGGAGTGAAAAAACACCTGGTCCGGATGGATTTTCATTTAAATTCATAAAAATTTTTTGGGATCTGCTCAAATTCGATGTTTTTCATGCGTTGGAGGAGTTTTTTTCTTTAGGTATTATGCCGAGAGGTTGTAATGCATCGTTTATTACTTTGATACCGAAGGTGACGAACCCCTCTTGTGTTAAGGACTATCGCCCTATTTCGTTGTTAGGAGTTACGTATAAGATTATTGCTAAATTGCTAGCTACTCGGTTGACTAAAGTTATTGATAATCTTATTAGTGAAGAACAATCCGCCTTTATAAAAGGAAGACAAATTTTAGATGGTCCTTTGATGATTGGAGAAATTATTAATTGGTACAAGAAAAAGAAGAAAAAGTTATTAATTTTCAAGGTGGATTTCGAGAAGGCTTTTGACTCCGTTAGTTGGGAATATTTAGATGTTATTTTAGCAGAGATGGGGTTCGGGCATATGTGGCGTAGATGGATACATGAATGTATGTCTTCGGCGTCTTTGTCCGTTTTAGTGAATGGAAGTCCAACTCAAGAATTCTCAATGAAACGTGGCTTAAGACAAGGAGATCCATTGTCGCCTTTTCTTTTCATTATCGCCATGGAGGGTCTTCATCTCTCTCTTCAACAAGCGGTGCATGATAAAATAATAGCCGGTGCAAGTATTGGTAATATTAATCTTAATATATCTCATTTTGTTTTTATGCCGATGATGTTATTATAATGTCGGAATGGAATGATAATGATTTAGATTCAATTATTGATATTTTGAACGATTTTTATGCTAAGTCGGGGTTGAAAATTAATGTGGATAAATCTAATTTGTATGGTGTGGAAGTTGATCAAAATGAGGTGGCGGAGTTAGCAAGCCGGACGGGGTGTGAACCCGGAAATTGGCCTTTTTTATATCTTGGTATTTCTATAGGGGATGATAAGTCCAAAAGTTCGAGTTGGGATCGAATTATTCAAAGATGTAAAAAAAGATTATCTTCATGGAAGGTAAAAATGTTATCAATTGGAGGTAGATTAACGCTAATTAAATCGGTATTGGGGAGCTTAGGCATCTATTGGATGTCAATTTTTAAAATGCCTAAAATTGTTATCTCTCAAATAGAAAAATTGCGAGCGAATTTTTTTTGGGGCGGTACTGATGTTGAAAGAAAAATGGCATGGGTGAGTTGGAAAGCCATTTTACCGCCAAAAAATAAGGGGGGTCTTGATATTCTTAGCATTGAGGCGTTAAATTGTGCCTTGCTCATCAAGTGGCGATGGCGTTTTTTGCAATCCGGCGATGCTATATGGTGCAAAGTGATAAAAGCAATTTATGGAGATGATGGTGGTATCAAATTTTCAAATAATTCAAGACGTAATAAAGGGATTTGGAATCAAATTATTGAAGTAAATAATAATTTGCATGACCGAAATATTATTCATTATGATTCTATGGCTTTTAGGGTGGTAAGCGGTGACAAAGTAAAATTTTGGTTGGACAAATGGATTGGTGATAGTCCCCTGAATATCCGGTTTAACAGATTGTTCCGTTTAGATCCTAATAACTCGTGTTTGGTAAAAGATAAGTGGCTAAATGGGGAGTGGAGATGGAATTGGAGAAGGGCTGTAAGAGGTGGTTTAGAATCGCAACAATTTCAAGAGTTATCCGGTTTGCTAACTGAAGTGCATTTGGAAGCAGGTTCCGATAAGCTTTCATGGTTTATTGGGCCTGACGTCGAGTTTTCGGTGGCTCAAGCTCGAAAACATATTGATGATTGTTTATTTCCGGGTAATGATTCAGTCTCTTATTGGTGTAAGGAAGTTCCAATAAAAGTTAATGTTTTTTGCTGGAGGTTGATCTTGTATCGGTTGCCTACTCATCAGAAATTGTCTCAAAGGGGAATAGAAATCATGTCGGTTGCATGTCCATGCTGTGGATATGGGATTGAGTCTTTATCTCATATTTTTTTTGAATGCTCTACTGCAAGAGATGTGTGGATATCGATCAAGAGGTGGTGTGATAATAATATTGACAATGTAAACTCTTTTGAAGATTGGTGGGCAGATTGTGATAGTCTTCTGGTTGCAAATTGTAGAAGATTGCGTCGTCATAAATAGGTATTACGGCTTGTTGGTGGATTTGGCGATATCGGAACTCTCTTATTTTTGATACAGGGAGTGTTAGTAAACGAGATATTTTTGATTTAATTGTCTTGTTTTCGTTTTTATGGGCGACCCACAGAAATCCAAAATGTGTGATTGCTTGGGTCGATTGGTTAAAAAACCCGTTATTGTAATTGCTAGTTTCTTGCTAGCTTTTTTATGTTAATATATTTCCGTGGGTGTCTCCGGGAGGGTGATGGCAATGCCGAAGCTCGACCCGTTGCCTCCTTTTTGCTGGTAAAAAAAAAATTGTTCCTATTGAAATCGCAAATATTGATATAGTCATTACCACCTACATCCATAATGGGGATTGAAGCCTCAACTTTATGAAGGAAAGACAACACACCATACTATTAGAACAAAAACATTATGATTATAAGGCTTGAAGGTACGGGTCCACGACAAGGTGGCGTGGGGGGTGAGGTGGCGAGCAACGGCGTGGTGGTGGGGTTGGAACACCCCCCCCCCCCCCCCGGCGTGGGGGTGGGCGTGACGGATCCGGCAAGCAGGCGACGGGGGATAACGGGGTGTGGGGTATACGTGGCTGCTTCTGATTGGTTGAGTGAAATTCTTTTTATTTTCTTTTTTTTTGTTTATTTAGAATTAAATAGAATAAAATGGTGTGGTATGATGTGGTGGGTATTTCCACCAAATGATGTGGTGTGGTGGTAGTGTGGTTGCTGATGTGACGATGATGTGGCAGACAAAGGCACCACCACATGTAGTGCCCTTACCCAGGAGCCTAACAACTATACATACATCCATACTAACATGTAACAAATATAACAAATTGTTATTTGTTACTTATATTAATTTTATCATAAATATACATGAATTCATTATTTATATTCATTCACTAATTGTTATTTGTTTACTAATAAATATTTCAAGATTTTTATAAAACAATTGGATAGATTTATTAGTTTTTATTAATAAAATTTACGTTAATTTAATTGTTCATATTTATGACAAAATTCAAATTTTATATAGGGGTGTAATTCATACCCATCAATATTTAACAATACACAACATGTTACAATAGTACAAGTTTACAACGTATTAATTATTGTATGTAATTAAATATTGTTGCGAATAATTTAAAATTCCCTACGTTCAAATGTTCAATGCATAATTTTTTGCAAGTCTATAGAAATAAAATTTACAAGTTATATTATATTTATCGGGCTTTATGAATGCAGTAAGCCCAATTACAGTAACATAAAACTAGCCCAGCCCAGACCTAGAATCCAAATATCTTTAAACCATTATTACATTCAACATCTTCACTGCACACACACAAAAACACACACTAAAACCTTATCCACCCAAAAACCCCAAGAAAACCTCCATTATCGACCACCATGTTTCCCCAATTCCAAAACTCCATCTTTCAACAATCTTGATTCCTTATTGAACCCTAGTATCAAAAGACAAACCGTAGCCCTTAACCATGGAGATTTCATCCCCATTAAAACCCTCAAATTCAACCATCTTCCATCGCACTCATGACCTCTCATTCTCATCATCAATTTCACCATTCCCAATCAAAACCCACTTTCAAAATCTCAAATTTCGCAAACCCATTTCACAAACCCCTAAAATTTCCTCCGTACTGGATTCCCAAGAACGAGAACAGCTTCCTCAAAACAGTCCACAAAGACTACTCAAAGAACTCTCACAGCGTAAGAAATTCATTTCCCCCAATAAAAGAGTACCCCCAAAAAGATTCATCCTCAAACCGCCATTAGATGACGCAAAATTAGCTCAAAGATTTCTCAACACCCCACAACTGTCACTAAAGCAATTCCCTTTACTGAGTTCCTGTTTACCATCAATGAAGTTAAACAACGCTGATAAAATCTGGATGGATGAGTATCTACTTGAAGCAAAACAAGCTCTTGGGTACCCTTTAGAACCATCCGAAAATTACGGCGATGATAACCCAGCTAAGCAATTTGATACATTATTATATTTAGCATTTGGGCACCCACATTGTGAGAGAACGAATGCAAGGCACGTGCGATCTGGGCATTCAAGATTAGGGTTTTTAGGTCAATACGTTCTTGAATTAGCAATGGCTGAGTTTTTCCTGCAACGGTATCCGAGGGAGTCACCGGGTCCCATGAGGGAACGAGTTTATGGTTTAATTGGAAAAAAATATTTGCCAAAATGGGTTAAAGCTGCCAGCTTGCATAATTTGATTTTCCAGTATGATGACATGGATAAACTTGTTAGAAAAGAACGAGAACCAGTAGTGAAGTAAGGATTTTTTTTAATTAAAATTTGTGAATTACGCCGTTTCTGATAGAAAAGATTTGATTTTTGATGTGCAGGTCTGTAGTTTGGGGTTTATTTGGAGCAATATATTTATGTTTTGGTATGCCGGAAGTTTATCGGGTACTTTTTGAAGTGTTTGGAATGGACCCTGAAGATGAAGAATGTCAACCTAAATTAAGAAGACAACTTGAAGATGTTGATTATGTTTCTGCAGAATTTGAAGGACGAAAACTCACTTGGCAAGAAGTTGCTGCTTACAAGGCAAGTTTTAATATAATTGCTTAATTAGTGTGTCAAATCTGATTAAAAATGTATACTTTTACCTGTTAGAGATAAAATGTTACCTGAATCGACCCATTTAATAGTAAAAGGGCCGAATTGCCACCTGTAATATTTGTTTATGATAACTGCAGCCTCCTGAAGACGCCCTTTTTGCTCATCCAAGGCTTTTCCGCGCGTGTGTGCCACCTGGCATGCATAGGTTTAGAGGAAACATATGGGATTATGATTCTCGGCCTACAGTTATGAAAACATTAGGTTATCCTTTGCAAATTAAAGATAGAATTCCAGAAATTACTAATGCCAGAAACATAGAACTCGGCCTCGGGTTACAGGTGATTATTTTTTACTTTTTTTTTGCAGTAAATATTTTTCTAATATTAATAATATAGACTAATTTTGTAAATTTATTTAAAATGCAGCTGGCTTTCTTGCACCCGTCAAAACACAAGTTTGAGCATCCTAGGTTTTGCTTTGAACGATTAGAATACGTCGGTCAAAAGATCCAGGTAAGTAATTAATTAATGTGGCAAATATAAATTTATAGTTGATTATCTGATTGCCATTATGAATATCGCCTAATTAATTAATTAATGTGGTAAATTGAAATTTTTAGGATCTTGTAATGGCGGAAAGGCTACTAATAAAGCACATAGATGCACCCGGAAAATGGTTACAAGAAAAACACCGACGAATTCTTTTAAACAAATTTTGTGGGAAATATTTAAGAGAAAAACATCTTCATCGGTTCATTATTTACAGTGAAGAAGTTCAAGATTCATATGAACATAATCGACGGCTCAGAAACCCTGCAACAACCTCGGTCCAACAAGCCGTTCACGGGCTTGCATACACCGTTTATGGAAAGCCCGATGTTAGGCGGCTCATGTTTGAGGTTTTTGACTTTGAACAAACTCAACCCAAACCTGTATGAAGGCGGTTCGGGTCAACATGATTGAACCGGTGGCTCGTGTTTGATATTTGGTTGTTACATGTAGATTAATGTATTGTTATTTGTTGATTTTGTTGGACGAAGTAGTTATTATTATATAAAGTGGTATAAGTAGAAACAAGTGTTAGTGGTTCACAACAATGGCAAATAGGTTTTATAAATTAATTTTTCCCCCCTAAAATCTTCGTTTTTTTAAAGTGGCAGCACTTTAATTAATGGGCAAATCAGATGATGAAAATGGAATGTGTTTTGTGCTAGTGTCTTTTGATGACAATTTATAAATAGTTTTTGGACGAGTTGGTATATGTCTTATAAATTATGGTTGTTGTCATTTTCATGATGGTTCCTATTAATATTCTTTTCATTTTCTTGTTTAGTTGTATAACTTTAACACCACATTACCACTTTTAAACTGATCTTTTTATCATGCATTTCTTATAAAAAGGAGATATATTCGAGGAATACATATTGCCCGCTTGGATTTCACGAAAAAAAAGTTTATTATTTCAAGAAAAGAAAAAATGATCAAGTATTTAAAAATTAAAAAAACACGATCGTAAATACAACTAATATCGATAGCTTTAAAATTTGAATAATTATCAAGTATTTGATCATCATTAAATGAAGATTGAAGTAGGAACTAGTTAAGGAATCAATTGTTGGCAATGTGTAGGTGAATTATTAAGTTTTAAGTTACTAATTTTGGTTTGTAGTTGATGTGATTGTGTTTTAAGATATTTTTATGACCTCTTAAATGTTACTATAAATTTGGAAATTCCATTGGTGGTTGATGAGATTATTAGGTAAGGAATTGTCTAGCTGTTTAAAGTATTAACTGGAACTGCTTAAGTTTTGAAAATTGTATATATTATTGGTTATCTATAGTATTAGTATTGATATGTGAAACATTTGTACACATAATAGGTATATTTAATCATAATTTCGTTGGTTTTTAGTTGGATATCTTGATAAATTTTTTTATAAAGGTGTTGACAATACCTAGGTAATGCTCACAACAAATTTTAATTTCAAAACCTGTTGAGGTAAAACCTCCCAAAATATTCTTGGCAACCAATTAATATAGACCAATTAATTTTGAAATAAAAAAGTTAAGCACAAAGTTAAATTGGGTGAAAGTGGGCATTATTATTAGTAGATAAAACAGTTAACAAATCAGTTGGGCTTTCGTTAGTTAATTTGACGCTCACTGGATTGAGTGGTGCGATTTGACGTCACATGTGCAATGACTCCATCTTCTTCTTCTTCTTAATTCACTCTCTCTTTTTCATACCCTTTTTCATTCCTTCATCGCCGGCGCCGCTGCCGTTAACTTCCGACAACCCTGCCCTACCTTCTTCCCCACTTCGCTAACCTCCGTCGACGATTATTGCTCCGTTCTACAGATCATCGATCACTGCTATTACGATTTCATCAACGGGTCGAGACCTGTAACGACTATGTCGAAATCTAAAGTTTATGCGGATGTTAACGTTGTTCGCCCCAGGGAATATTGGGATTACGAAGCGCTTACTGTTCAGTGGGGGTAATTTAACTAAACCCTAGATTTTTTGGTTTGATTGATGTGATTAATGATTTGGATTAAACGTAATTGATTGATTGTATATGTAGCTAAATTGCTTGATTTGATTATCAATTTGTTCAAATTGGGACTAGGGTTGAGATTTGCCTAAAGTTTTGTAGGCAAATATTATATATCATTGTAATTAGTTAGCTATTAATTTAAGTTTGTTAGCTCTGATATGTAGCATAGTTCTGTTTGTATATAAATCTTCCACTGTAAATCAATTGAAATAATATTAGCTTTTGTAGGCAAATATTATACATGGATTCGTTTCATTCAAATGAAATTTGACACCTTTTTCGATAATGGCTTACATGTCTATGCAGTTTCTTTCTGTTCTTACTTTAATGTGTGTTTTGACTTCAGTGATCAAGATGACTATGAAGTTGTTAGGAAAGTTGGAAGAGGAAAATATAGTGAAGTTTTTGAAGGGATAAATGTCAACACCAATGACAAATGTGTCATCAAGATTCTCAAACCTGTCAAGAAAAAGAAAGTAAGCAAGCTTTTTGAGTAAAACTACTATAAACAACACTACTAATCAATGCTTTTACTTTTTCTGCAGATCAAAAGGGAGATTAAAATTCTTCAAAATCTTTGTGGAGGCCCAAATGTCATCAAACTTCTGGATATTGTCAGAGATCAACACTCAAAAACTCCAAGTTTGATTTTTGAGTATGTTAACAGTACCGATTTCAAGGTTCTCTATCCAACATTGACAGACTATGATATTCGTTACTACATATATGAGCTTCTCAAGGTAAATACTAAATTATTTCTTTTTATATTAAATATATATTTCTTATATTAAGTATTCATTTCATTTGTAGGCATTGGATTATTGTCACTCACAAGGAATCATGCACAGAGATGTTAAGCCTCATAATGTGATGATTGATCATGAATTGAGAAAACTTAGACTCATAGATTGGGGTCTTGCAGAATTTTATCATCCTGGAAAAGAGTATAATGTTCGTGTAGCTTCAAGGTAATTTATTAATTAATTTCTGTTATTTTATATTTGTCATTTAATGTTTTTTTTTCTTCTGATTTAATAGATATTTCAAAGGACCTGAGCTTCTAGTTGATCTTCAAGACTATGACTATTCTTTAGACATGTGGAGCCTTGGTTGCATGTTTGCTGGAATGGTTAGTGTATCAATTTTTTTATATTTAATTTTATAATATTGTTGCATATATTTAATTATTTCTGACATGTTATTTTGTTAATATTTGATGCAGATATTTCGCAAGGAGCCTTTCTTTTATGGCCACGATAACCAGGATCAACTTGTCAAAATTGCTAGGGTAATTTTTTATTTTGGTTTTTTTATGGTAGGTTTATTTGATGATTTAAAATTGTGAATAAATAAATATCAGGTGCTTGGGACTGATGAGTTAAATGCTTATTTGAACAAATATCAGTTAGAGCTTGAACCTCAACTTGAAGCTCTTGTTGGAAGGTAAACCTAATCAATTATATTTTAGAAAGAATTATTAATTATCAAATCATGATAAATTGTAGTATTAAATATTAAATTAAATGCATATTATGTTTTTGAATGTGAAGGCATAGCAGGAAACCATGGTCTAAATTTATGAATGCAGATAATCAGCATTTAGTATCTCCAGAGGTAATTAATTGACTGGAATCATGTAAAAGATCAAATTGATGATATCTGGAAGGAACTTGTTATATACTAAAATCAATTAATTTTTAATTTTAATTTTTTGTAATTAAATCAGGCCATTGACTTTCTGGATAAACTTCTTCGCTATGATCATCAGGATAGGCTCACAGCAAAAGAAGCAATGGTAACTTTTTCTTCTGTTCATTTCAATTTGTATATTATAGAAAATAGTTTTACATAATGTCGTAACTTTTAGAAAAAATAGTTGACATTATTGGATTATTTATTTATTTAATTTTGTTATAGGGTCACCCGTATTTTATGCAAGTGAGGGCAGCAGAGAACAGCAGGATGCGAACACAGTAACCGACACATGACATGTATTGAAAACTGATATAAATAAGTCTTATTTTTCATCTCAATCAAAAACCCTAAGCCTAATGTTATGTTATTGGTCAAATTCTTGTTATTATTAGCGAGTGTGCTTATGTTCAAATAAACTAAACTCTTGGACATATGACATTATTTTTACTTCACCATATTATTATAGACTGTATTTATCATCTTATATTTACTAATTTCAATTATAAAGTGGCTTTTTGATGTTGATGACAGATTATTTTGTTAGATGTTCGGATTTCCCTACATGGGTTGTACCTCGAACAGTTACCTTGTATTGAATGATCTAATTTTGCTACACAAACTGATGATATGATTTCATTAGGATAAGGTGTATGCTATCAACCTTCAGTTTAAGTAAACTACCGATCAAGTTATGCCTAATGATATCTGTCAGGATCGATTAACTATAAACAAGTTAATAAACACCTTAGATCTAATTGATGATAGAAGTTGCAGCGGATCAACACTATATCAATATATTAAGAACAATGAACTGTAAGAACAATATGCGAGAATATTAAGAACACAGTTTCACAAAAAGCTTCAATGTATATTATCAAGTTAACAATACACACGTACGTTTACAATTCGTAAGGAACTATTTATAATAGTCCTTGAAGCTAAACTATTTACCCTAGTTATTCTAGGACTTGATTTACATCGAATAATAAAAATATACATTGATTTACATTCTATAACTATCTATACGAAGATCTCGGACTTGATATTCTTCAAAAACGCGTTATCAGTAGTAAACTCATCACCAGTAGTAAATAAGTAACATCAGTAGTAAGTCTGGTGATCAGTAGTAAGTCCATAATCAACGTCAGTAGTAACTACTATTGATCAGTAGTATCTTCAATCTTTGCATGATCAGTAGTAACTAAGTTATAGTATCATCAGTATCAACTCATCAGTATTAATCAATTCTGCCCCATCAGTACTAAGTGATCAGTACTAACTGCAGCATCAGTAATAAGTTGATCTGTGTTTTGCTCCAACAATCTCCCCCTAAACTTATTGATCATCTTTTAATCAATCAAGTTTCTTTTGTTCCTCTTGTTCTTTTCTTGTTTTCTCAAGAGTTCTTTGATTCTGTTGAAGCCTTTGTTCAATAATATATCTGCTGTTCCTCTTTGTAAAATAATTCAGTTTGTTTTGGAACATAACAGCATCATAGGGTTTCATCAAAGTGTTTATGAATATCTGATACATAGTCTTCTCAGAATGTGGATATTCTTTTTCATATAAGTACAATTCACACACTTTGCCTGATTTCTCAAAGAAGTACATATTGGCAGTTGGAATGACATTCCAAGCATACACATTACCTGGATTTGAAAATTGTTCTGGATAATTATCTGGATAGAATGCAGCATCTATCATTCTAGTTTGTCTGCAAATGCCTGTCCTTTGACCGCCTTCATAGGAACGTACCGAAAAGTGACTCATTATGGAATTGATTAACAATATTGCCAAAGCTCACGGGGGCGTATCTGTATTTGGCGGAGTCGGTGAGCGGACTCGTGAAGGAAATGATCTTTACATGCATTCCTTTCAGCGGGATATCATGGATGGGAGTCTTAATTTCTTTATTCAGGATATAAACCGGAGTGAATAAAAGGATGTTCTCTAGAGCGAGCGAACGGTACGGATTTCGCCAACAACAGACCCTGCCGAATGGCCTGTTCTCCCCGGTCGGAATAGGTGGTCACCCCTATAAAGGGGCGCACACTCGTTACCACTAAACGACGAAGCCGGGAGCGGAAGGAGGGACTTGAACCCTCAACCTCAGAGCTCCGCTAAGTGTTCCGGTCGGTGAAGCGACTCAGGTATCCAGCTCCAGATTCTTTCCATGATTTCTTTGTCATTCTAGGTTTTCCAATAATCATAAGTTTGATTACATCACTTCTAGAACATGATCTGATTAAGGGTAACCATCCAGTGAATCTTTGTATAACTTTGTCTTCCCTTATGACCTCTATGACATTGTTCTGCATCACTCTCCAGTTAATAATTTGATTGTTCTGTAATGGAGCAACTGGCATTTCAAGAACAGGTATAATTTGTTTTGACTTTTTCTTAGAGCTTTGTTCTTGATCAACAGATTTTCTTTTCTTTGATTGGGGAGTTGAAGTATCACCAATAGTTGAAACACTACCAGCTTTGAGCAAATTTAAACTGATTGGGATTAAAGTTTTGGCTTTCTTTGATTCTTCAGCTTCTTGTTCAGCCAAGTCTTTCTTCTTAGCATTGCAGTATTTTTCAATGATAGTCATCATCTTCATTCTTCCTAATGACTTTGCACTAATCCCTTTTGTTTTTAAATATTCAATCATGTTGGCCTTCTGTTCAAACACATCATCAGTCAAATCACTTTTAGTCTTTTTACATTCAGAAACCAAATATTCAAGGCATTGAATATGTTCTTCTTCAATCTTTCTGAGCCTTTTGAATTCTTCCTTTTGGGCTTCTATCTGAACATCTTTAATTTGAACTGCTTGAACAGGAACTTCTATTCTATCCTTCTTTTGTTCAAGAGCTTGATACTTAGCTACCTTCTCCCAATATCTCTTTTGCTTCACCTTCCATTTAGACTGTTTATCAGCTCTAACAAGATTTATCTTGTTTACCATGTAATGACCAAGAGCTCTGTTAGGGTAATCTTCATCATATATTTCTTTACCCTTTCTAATATGTGCTGAAGGTGGAGGTGGAATATATTTCATGTCTGGCACTCCACTTATTATTACAGAAGGAGAAAATAATCTAAGTTCATCTTGTTGAAGTATTTTTGGATGTGGAGGAAGTGAGCACTCATCAACCTCAAACCAATTCACATTATCATCAATGTCAGGTATGATAAGTGGTTGATCAGGTGTTGGTGGTTTGGTAATGATGACATGTCTTTCTCTTTCAATTAGCTCTGGAAAATGTAGTTCTTCCTCTTCAGTAGTAACCAGAGTAGTTACTACTGGTGTAACTTCAGGAGTTACTACTGATAGGGCATCAGTAGTATTTGCTGCTTTTAATTCCTCTTTTTCATTTACTACTGCTATAATATCAGTAGTAGAGGTTACTACTGGTATTTCATTTTCAACTTGTTCTTCCATTGTAGCAGTAGTAATAGGCTCTTCTTCTGTGACCATCATCTCTAGGCCTTCATCAACATTTGATTCCTTTAAGTTTAAGAGGGAGGATGTTGCTGCTGCAATAGATTCATCAATCATTGTCTGTATGTTATCCTTCTCCCCCTTAGTGAGCTCAACTGGTGGAGCCTCACTATCATCTAGTTTCTTCTTCAATTTTCTGATGATTTTGGTTTGTTGATGAAGCCTTTGCTTATAGAACCTCATTCTTTTGTTGATGGTATTGACATGCCTTTTCATGGCAGCCATTGTTTTCCCTTGGTTTGTTAAATATTTGAGACAATCTTGTACAGTGGATTCAAGAGAATCCACTTTATCCGTCAATTGAGTGATTTTAATACTGCCCTCACTCCATCTAGCAAGATCATCGGGCTCACTAACAGGTACATTGGTTTTAAGGTTTTCCTTCCTTTCCATCAATTCCACAGATCTGCCCTCATCACTGCTTGGTGATTCATTGGGTCTTTTAGACATCCTCTTCTTCCTAGAAGAAGCAGAGATGTCCCCCCTTGAGGTTTCTTGGCACAGGGGTCCTTTAAGTAATTCCTCAAAAGAGTCATCACTTAAAGTTGCCGAGGTTTGGGTCTTAGTGATGTTTTCACTATCCTGTGCACCCACCTTTGAGGTATCAGTAGTGAAAGCCCTCCCCTCATGTCCTCTCTCCTCCTTGGAGGACAACTCTTTGAGTCTGGGGTGAGACTCTATTTGTCCCCTGGTGTCCTTTGAAGATAATTTCTTTCTTTTATAAGTTGAGGAAATGTTTTGGGTTTTGTCTGGTAGGTCTTCCACAGAGTGAAGAGTAGCACTCTGCAGATTTAATTCAAGTTCCTGGGACACATTCAGGACTTCTAAGTTAGTGGGTGATTGAGTGGCTATATGGGGTGGTGTTTGGGCTGTATTTGGGGGTAATGGAGTGGGTTGAGGTTCAATTTGGGTGGTATCTTTGATTGAACCCTCTCCAAGTGGTGTGTGATCTTTGATCATATTAGGAAACAGAGGGGTTTCCTTGCCCGAAAAGTTAAATTGTTTTCTCATATTTGAGAAAACTTTCTTGTTCAACTCTGGAATTAGGAAAATATTTTTGGGAGTTGACAAGTTTTGTAATTCAATGTTTATGATATGTTGGAGAAATCTGGGATACATTAAAAATTTTGAAGAGTTAAGATTTCCCAACATACCATCAAAAATCATGTTAGAAAAATTGAATACTTGGTCTGTGCATAGACAGACAACAGCAGATGCTATTGCCTTGTTAAACTCATTCCAAGTACTTCTTTTCGGAGAAATACAATGCTGAATAATATGGACTAGAAATTTCCATTGTGGGGAGAGAAGACCTTTTTGAAAAGTTACTATGTTTAGTCTTCCCTCATATCCCATTTTGTTTAAAATTTCAGCAATGAATTCCTTAGGAAGAGTAGTCATACCTGAATCATCGTGTAGTTGTAGATGTTGTCGAATAGATTGTTCTGTGATGGTGATCGTTTTTCCATCCACAGATGATTTTATCATAGGTACAGTTGCACCCTCCGTTCTTTCAGCATTGGTCCAGAAATCCACCAAGTGCTGTTGATATGCCTTCGGTTTTACCGTTAATGCGAACTTTATGTAAGAATTTTTTAAAAAGTTTACGATTGGTCGGAAATCCTTTGTTCCGTCTGGATTGCATAGAAAGGCACACATGTTATGGAACTCTGAGTATTTAAGATCGGTTTGAACATTGAGAGATTGTAGAGTTGCCATTTTGCAGTGATTTGAGAGAAAAGTTTTAAGAATTTTAAGACTGAAGATGAGTTTTTTTTTGATCGAAAGCTAGGGTTTATCGAGAGGTTTTAGCAAATCGAAGTGAAGATAATGCTAAACTAATCGTCTACCGCCTTTTATATCTTTCGATTTAACCTGCAAAACTACTAAAATGTCCTTCGAATCATAACATAACGGTTATTTTCATGGGGGTTAGTTTGGTAATTGTGTTTCTGAAAGACCAGTAGTAAATAAGATATCAGTAGTAAAACGTCAGTAGTATTTACTAACATCAGTAGAGACTAAGGATTTTGACATCAGTAGTAACTATAGACATCAGTAGTAACTATTAACACATAAGACCAGTAGTATATGTGAATACCAGTAGTACTGACTTACCAGTAGTATTTGTGTAAACCTAATATACACCAGTAGTAATGAACTACCAGTAGTATTTTGTGCATACACTTTCATACCAGTAATGCAGACCTACCAGTAGTAAAATACTTAAAAAAAAACTTTTTACAACAAAACTTTACACATGATTTTAAGAGATTTTAATTTATTAAAATCATTCCAATGCTGCTGACCAAGAAGTTGAATCTTCCTACATCAAATGCTTTTGTAAAAAGATCTGCTAATTGATCATCAGTATGAATTTTAACAACTTTGATTAATTTCTTTTCATTGCAATCTCTTATAAAATGAAATCTTATTTCAATGTGTTTAGTTTTTGAGTGTTTTACTGGATTATTCACAATACTGATAGCACTTTGATTATCAATAAAAATAGGAGTTTTAAGGATAGAGATACCAAAGTCTAGAAGCTGGTTTTGAATCCATAGTACTTGAGCACAGCAAGCAGATGCAGCTACATATTCTGCTTCAGCAGTAGATGTTGATACATTTGTTTGCTTCTTACATTGCCATGACAACAGTCTTGATCCAAAGAATTGACATCCACCAGTGGTGGACTTTCTGTCTTGACATTCACCTCCATAGTCACTATCTGTGTAGGCTATGAGTTCAAATGGTGAATCATGTGGATACCATAGACATAGTGATGGTTTGCCTTTCAAGTATCTGAATATTCTTTTAACCGCTTGCAAGTGTAGTTCTTTGGGTCTTGCTTGATATCTTGCACACACACAAACACTATACATAATGTCAGGTCTTGATGCAGTTAAGTACATCAAAGAGCCTATCATTGATCTATATAAGTGTTCATCTACATCCTCCCCCTCAACATCAGGATGTAGGTGTTTGTGTGTTTCCATTGGTGTACTAGCACTTTTACTGTCTTTCAAATCAAACTTTTCCAAGATGTCTTTGACATATTTTGATTGATTTATCAAAATACCATCAGTTCTTTGATTGACTTGGAGTCCAAGGAAGAAGTTCATTGGACCCATGGAGCTCATCTTGAATTTAATTTGCATCAGTTCTTCAAATTCTTTGCATAATAAATCATTGGTTGAGCCAAAGATGATATCATCTACATAAATTTGTACCAGTAGTATATCATATTTGACTTTCTTTGTGAACAAAGTTTTATCAATGGCTCCTCTTTTAAAGTTGTTCTTCAATAGGTATGATGATAATGTGTCGTACCATGCTCTTGGTGCCTGATGAAGGCCATATAGAGCTTTATCTAATTTGAATACATAATCACCATGTTTTGGATCTTCAAAACCTGGAGGTTGGCAAACATAGACCTCTTCTTCAATTTTCCCATATAAGAAAGCACTCTTAACATCCATTTGATAGACTTTGAATTTCTTGTATGAAGCATATGCTAGAAATATTCTTATGGCTTCAATTCTAGCAACAGGAGCATATACTTCATCATAGTCTATTCCTTCTTCTTGAGTGTATCCTTGGGCTACAAGTCTGGCTTTATTCTTGATCACTATACCTCTTTCATCTTTCTTGTTTCTGAAAATCCATCTTGTTCCAATGGCTCTTTTTCCTCTGGGTAGAGGTACAAGTGTCCAGACAGCTTGTAACTTAAATTGAAGGAGTTCTTCTTGCATTGCCTCAATCCAGTTTGAGTCCTTCATTGCTTGTTGGATCTTCTTTGGTTCATCCTGAGACAGAAAGCATTCATACATACATTCATTAGCAATTAAACTTATATTACACATATTTGCAGTTAAGCTTTTGTTTAATTTGCTTCTTGTTTGTAGTGGTGAGTTAACATCACTTAGAACAAGGTCTAATGGATGGTTCTTTTGAGTCCTTGTAGTTGTAGCTTTATCAACCACTAGTTGATCTTCAAGATTGGACTCATTTGTCTCAGGTAGTTGTTCTTCTAGAGATCCTTCATTGTCATTGATATTTGGTTCATCATCTTCTTGGTCAGAGTTACTACTGCTATTATCTTCATTGAGATCAGTAGAGTTGTTGTTGTTACTGGTATCAGTAGTATCTTGAGAATCTGGGTTAATGTTGGGACCAGTAGTATTTTGAGTACTATTACTGGTATCAGTAGTATTTGAATTACTACTGTCCTCATTCTCAGAGTTACTACTGGTTCCAGAACTTGAGTTATTACTGACATCAGTATTAACTACTGGAGCAGTATTAACTACAATGTATCTCATTTCCTCTTGACCAGTCTTAACTGATGATGTTCCTTCCTTTTGATTGTGACAGTTTGAATTACCTGCATTGAAATTCATATTAGAATTAAAGGATTTGGTTAGATTGTCTATGTCAAATAGCCAATCTGGACCATTTCCTTGTTCATTAGGAACATTTTCATTAAAGGATACATTGATGCTTTCTTCAATTATCCTTAGTCTTTTGTTGAATACTCTATATGATTTGCTTTGAGTAGAATATCCCACAAAGATTCCATCATCAGATTTGCAGTCAAACTTACCAATTTGTTCTCTTGTAATCAAGATAGTACAAGGACAACCAAATGATTTTAAAAAACTTATGGAGGGTTTTCTTTTGTTAAAAAGTTCATATGGTGTTTTGAAATGTGGCTTCACTATTAATACTCTGTTCTGAACATAACAGGCAGTATTAACAGCTTCAGCCCAAAAAGTAATTGGTAATTTTGAGTCTGCAAGCATTGATCTTGCTGCTTCAATGATGGTTCTATTTCTTCTTTCAGCTACACCATTTTGTTGTGGAGTTCTAGGTGAGCTGTATTGCCTGTCAATACCTTTAAGATCACAAAAGTTAATCAAGTTAGCATTTTTAAATTCTGTGCCATTATCACATCTTATGGCTTTCACTTTTTGATCAGATGTGTTTTCCAGTTTGACAATTAAGTTCTTTATGAGTTCACTTGTTTCATCCTTTGTCCTGAGAAAGAAAACCCATGTATATCTGGAAAAGTCATCAGTAATAACAAGACAATATTGTTTCTTTCCAATACTCATTACATTTGTAGGTCCAAAAAGGTCCATATGTAAGAGCTGTAAAGGAACAGAAATAGAGTTCACAGTTTTGGACTTATGAGAAGTCTTGTGTTGTTTACCTTTTAGGCATGCAACACAGTGATGATCACACATGAATTGTTTTTGAGGTAGTCCAATGACCAGATTTCTTTTTACTAAATTATTCATGTTTTTAAAGTTTGTGTGACACATCCTTCTATGCCATAGTTCTGATTCAGTGGTGTTTGCCTTGGATATAAAACAGTTGACCTCATTTGTAGAAATGAGTTCTCCCCCTATATCCAGGCAATACACATTGTTTCTCCTTGGAGTTCTTAAAACAACATATTTTTCATCTAAAATAAAATCAGGAGAAAGAATGATGCACTCAATGTCTGTGAAAAGAATCTTGTTCTTTTTATCACAAACTTGAGACACACTGACAAGATTGTATTTTAGTTCAGCTACATAAAATACATCATCAAAGGTAATTTTGCCATTAGTAACAGTACCTTTACCTGTAATCTTACCTCCCTGTGGATTTTCACCAAATGCCACATATCCTCCATCAAATGACTTGAAATCTTTAAGAATTTGTAGATTTCCAGTCATGTGCCTTGAGCATCCACTATCAATATGCCATGTTCTTCCTTCTTCTGGGATCTGAATGCTCTGCACAAGAGAGTAAAGGATTAGTTAAGTTTGGGAACACAAGCTTTATATGTCTTGGGTTCATCCTTTGAGAAATAAGCTTTGGGAGTTTTAACTTTAAACACTTTTGGTAACCATACTTGTTTAGTACTGGTGTTTTGTTTTACTACTGCTCTTTTGGAGTTATTACTGGTGTAAGAATTACCTACTGATCTTGGTTTATACCCATGATTTTTAGCTTTTGAATACTTTACTACTGATGGACCAGTAGTATTTGGGTACTTACCATGTTTAGAATGACCAGTAGTGTTTTTAGAGTTAACACCAGTAGTATTTTTGAAAGTTGTTTTGGGAGCAGTAGTATTTTTGAAATTAGGGTTTTTACCAGTAGTATTCTTGTACTGATACCATACAACATTATAATTAGGGTTAACACCAGTAGTAAAGTTGTTAGAGTTTCTACTGGTGTTGGAAAATTTAAAATATTGTTTATTTTGGGTGGATTTTCCATTGTTCTTGAAGTAATTGCTGTTCTTTGGACTTCCAACTCTTCTGTTTTGCACAAACCTTGGTGCACTTCTTCCAAATCTTGGAGTTTCAACAATTGGATTTTTAATTTTATTTACTACTGAAGAACCAGTAGTATCTTTTAACTTCTGAGTTTTTGTATTTTCTTTAAAAATTTTAAATTCTTTTAACTCTTTGCAGTTTATTGGATTGAAGTGACAATCCTTTGCTAAATGGTTCATTTTATTGCATATAACACATCTTAATTTCTTATTTTTTGCACCTTCAGGTATTCTTTGATCTAAGAGTTGTTTTTTATTTCTTTCATTCCCCCTTGTTAAAATTTTTGGTACATTTTCTGCATTATATTTGGGAGAGTCATTTGGACTTTGAGCTGAGTGAAAACTTGTATCAATTGATTTTGGTGATTCAGTTTGAGATATTGTAAATTCAATTGATTGCTCATCATCAGAAGAATCATTTGATTCAGATGTTTCAGTATTAGATTCAGTTTGATTTTCAGTTTTTAATTCATTAATGATTCTTTCTGAATTGTTTTTCAGTGGAGGAATGAATTTATGTGGAGGTGGTACAGCATGATATCCCACCCCATGAACAACCTTTTCTGTAGTTTGATTATTAGTTAATTCATCAAGAATTTTAGTGCTTCTTTCAAACTTTTTAATTGTTAATTTATTTTGTTCAATTTCAAGCTGACATTCTTCTATTTTACTTGTTAGTTCTTTATTTTTTGTTTCATAGAACTCTTTCTCATCCACAGCCTGAAGCAATTCTTCCTTTATTCTTTGATCAATCATCTTGTACACCTTTATCTGATGTTCTTGATCAGCAATCACACTATCAAACTCATGATTTCTTCTGACTGCTTTTGCTAAATCTTCATTTAATTTAGTGTTTTCTTTTTCTAAGGTTTTAACAATTTTTGCACATTCAGAAGTACAAGGTTTAGGTTTTACCTCAGTTTTGTTGTCAGTAAAGGCCATGAGAGCTTGATTTTGAGCATGTTCTTCTGCTTGGAAGCTCCAGTCATAACCTTGTCCTTGTTGTGAAACAAGAGCAGTTGATTTTGATCTTTTGACTGGT
Organism: Calendula officinalis; assembly: GCA_963853835.1. NCBI lineage: Eukaryota > Viridiplantae > Streptophyta > Magnoliopsida > Asterales > Asteraceae > Calendula > Calendula officinalis. The sequence goes on along the minus strand of OY970822.1, from coordinate 83,503,238 downwards.
TGAGGACATTCTTTTGCAAAGTGACCAAGGTTGTTACAGTTGTAACATTTGACTTTAGCTTTGTCAAATCCTGCTTTGTCACCTTTGTTGAAGTTGAGGCTTGTCCTACCAGTTCTTTTTAAGAATCTTTTTGTCCTTAGGCTCAGCATAGCCATCTGCCATTTAAGATCCATCTCCTCAAGATCATCTGGGTTCAATTGTTCCAAGTCATCACTAATCAATGCAGTATGCACATGACTAGTGAAGAAGGATTCCCTTGCAGCATCCTCAGAATCTGTAGCCTTTCCTGTGAATGTTTCCTGACCTTGACCTGTACTAGAGACAAATGCAGCATTATTAGAAGAAATAGAAGGGTTCTTTTGGTTTACCTCAGTTTCAAATACTCTGAGATCATTGTAGAGTTCATCCAACTCCTTTTCTTCTAGAGCATCTCTTTGTCTATATACCACAGTATACATGGCCCATTCTTCACTAAGAGATCTTAGGAACTTCATGTTGACATCTTCTTGATCCATCTTAACCCCAACCTGGTTAAGTTCACCAATTAGCTTGTTGAATCTGTCAAACACTTGAGTGAGTGTTTCATTGGGTTTTCCTTTGAAATTTTCAAAGTCTTGTTTAAGAACAGACTTCATGTTCCTCTTAGTGCTCTTGGTCCCAACAAATCTCTTCTCCAGTGCTTCCCATAGTATCTTTGCATCATCATACTCAACAAAGAGATGTTGATAATCGTTAGGAATGGCCAGTAATAGAGTGCTTAGAGTTTTGAGTTCGATGCCCTTGTCCTTCTTTTCTTTCTCACACTTAAGTTTGTCTGCCTCAGTTGCAGAGCTGCTTGCTTGACCAGGACCAGTTTTGTTTCCTTCAAGGACAACTTCCCACATAGAATAATCTGTAATAAGCATGTATTGCTTAATACGATTCTTCCACATCCCAAAGTTATTGGGAGTGAGAATGGGGATTTTGTTTGCCTGAGTGCTTTCATTGTTATCCGACATGATTAACAATGTGTGTGTTTTAAAGATTAAAACTTTTTGTTGTTCTTAACAAATAGTAGATCTAGAACCAATAAGCTCTGATACCACTTGCTCTGATACCACTTGTCAGGATCGATTAACTATAAACAAGTTAATAAACACCTTAGATCTAATTGATGATAGAAGTTGCAGCGGATCAACACTATATCAATATATTAAGAACAATGAACTGTAAGAACAATATGCGAGAATATTAAGAACACAGTTTCACAAAAAGCTTCAATGTATATTATCAAGTTAACAATACACACGTACGTTTACAATTCGTAAGGAACTATTTATAATAGTCCTTGAAGCTAAACTATTTACCCTAGTTATTCTAGGACTTGATTTACATCGAATAATAAAAATATACATTGATTTACATTCTATAACTATCTATACGAAGATCTCGGACTTGATATTCTTCAAAAACGCGTTATCAGTAGTAAAACTCATCACCAGTAGTAAATAAGTAACATCAGTAGTAAGTCTGGTGATCAGTAGTAAGTCCATAATCAACGTCAGTAGTAACTACTATTGATCAGTAGTATCTTCAATCTTTGCATGATCAGTAGTAACTAAGTTATAGTATCATCAGTATCAACTCATCAGTATTAATCAATTCTGCCCCATCAGTACTAAGTGATCAGTACTAACTGCAGCATCAGTAATAAGTTGATCTGTGTTTTGCTCCAACAATATCAAATTCGAATCTTGAGTTATGTCGAGTTTAACAAGCAAAATCGTTACCTTGATAGATTAACATAACAACATGGAACTATGTATCATCACAAGTTCCTAAAGATGGCAATATTTGCATATTGGATCGACTTGATAACATGTTAGTGCAGATTATATTTTAATATTGTGTTTTGACAATAACAGTTTTAGAGCTATTAATAAGAATGAAAAGTTTGATTTAAAAAAATAAAATTAACAAAATTCTATATATTATTCATATTTGTCTCTATGATTAAGTTATTTTCCTTTTATTTAGGCTATTCATTAGCAATGTAAACTTGTTAATAGAGAAAAACATGAGATAATAAACAAAATATGCACCCTTATTAACAGCATGTCATTATCAAAACCCTTTAATATTTGGCCAAAATGCATTTTAGTACCCTAAACTTGGCTAACTGGGTCTTTAACTACCCTGAACTATTGAATGTGCAACATGATAACCTGAACTTGACAAAATGGTCGATTTAGTACACTGACTCACTAATTTGGTCTTGTTTTCTCACTTGACTTACTTCCGTTGCAACTTTTAACGGACTAAAAAGTGTACATTCATCATCATATATTGAGATTAAAAGAAAATCAAGTGAGAAAACAAGACCAAATTAGTGAGTCAGGGTTTTAAATCCACCATTTTGTCAAGTTCAGGGTACCATATTACATCTTTAATAGTTCAGGGTAGTAGAAGACCCAATTAGTCAAGTTCAAGGTATTAAAATATATTTTAGCCTTAATATTTATCAAAAAGGGTTGGAACAAGAAATATGTATAAAAAACTTACAATCGTCTAAACATTTCGTTGTTCAATGTTATAGTTTGAACTCATATGTAACACATTGTTCTTTTTATATGATTTAACAAAGTTTTTTAAAAAAAATAATAGATTAACTCGTTCCAATTTGACATAATGACATATACCGAACTGACCACTTTCGACTTTGACTTGTTATACAACCACGTCTTTTTCTTATTTTGTTTCCACTTTCCACCACTTCAAAGGGTTTTTGGTTGCTGGTGCGACATGATTATAACCTAATTCCGTCACCTTCAATAACAGTACCAAAATGGCTGCAGGGGCAATTGCCAATTGGAATGATTAAAACCATCATGAAATGTGATGACGTCACTATCTACTAATGCTACCCATCATTCAAAATCCATTTACTCTTAAAAGAAATATATCATTTAAAAATAATATATAATAGGAACATCATATACCGCAACATGCCAAGTTGCCAACATATATAATGGATGGTCCGAAAACAAATAGGAACCAGTACTGTGTAAACGATGTGAGGATTTTTCATACAATAATCTAAACCTTAAAATTAAAGGGCATTTAGCTTAGTAGTATGTTATTTGCCTCTCATCTTTGAGGTCAAGGGTTCAAGTTCCATCGTAGATATATGCTCTAATTAAGAGTAGATTAGGCGGGTCCTGTTTTATATTTGAGTGGGTGTGGTGAGTATATCCTCCAAATTGATGTGATCTTGTTGCTTAGACAACATATAATATGACAATAAAAACAATGTGGTCCATGTGACTCACACCCAATAGCCATATGCGTGGGTCAAACCACCATATCGTGGTGTTGTCACGGGTTGCAAGTCACCACACCGTGCTCTACATGAGAACACCCCTTCCCCATGGCGTGGTCTAAAAAGTGGATGCCCCCCAAACCAGCCTCTATCTCTCACAATCATCTCACCCTTGTGAAGCTTTGCGGCCACGTATCTCACCATGATTTTGGACCACGTTGTGAGGGGGGGTCCATGTACATAGAGCATGGTGCCTAGGACAAAATCACGTTATGACTTGCCCATATCGAGCGGTCTTAACACTCAAGACTCACATACGTGACCCTCACACTACTTGCACCAGATAGATTACTCACATCACTTTTCATATTGTAAAACAATAGTTACAACAATTATGCTACTTTTTCCCCTTTTGATAAGAGAGATAATATTATTTATACTAAAGCCTTTATATTTATCTTTCTACTCAACTACTAAGTTGGGAAATTGTGTAGCTGAGGTTAAGATTCAATGTGATGACGATTTTTGGTAAGTGAGTCAACGTCAAAGGCAGCCCCACCTCCCCTCAACCGTTTGTGTTGAATTCCACAGATGCTTCTTTTCATTTTAGTTTTTCTTCCCGTTATACACGCCTTTAATTCCCCAGTCATTACTCCACCTTTCCTTTTTTCTTTTTCCGATTATTTTTCTTTTCTCGTTAAGTTTCTTCGGGTTTACGTTTGCTTATTTTTCGACTATTTAAAAAGTATCGTCCTTAATGCATTTACTTTTTGAACATAATCAAGAGTTTTCCTAATAACACAAGTTAGTTAATAAGGTGATTAAATAGACTTAGGTCATGTTTGGTAAACGTCTTAATGATTCAGTTAAGAGGTCAGTAGCTTAATTGGACAGATTCAGAGTATTTGGTAAGATCTCTTAACCAGTCTCTGAATCAATAATTTAACATGTTCTGCCTCTTAATCAGACAAATGTCAGGGGAAGTCTGAATCATTCAGACCTCTGAATCATTCAGATATTAATCATTCAGATGCCACCAAACAACGCCTTATTCTTTCTTAGCACATTTAAAAATGTAACTAATACATACTAGTATTAAGTAACTCTAAGTTTTATATTTTGTTTAGAAACATTTTCAAGTTCTTTTAGGAAGATCTAAGTTTATTAAAGTCAACTTGATGTTTTAATCTATGCAAATTAAGTTATTCACCGTAAACACAAAAAGTATTAATCATTGGTATACTAATACTTGTAAAAATATGTCCTTATGACCATACTCCATATTAAAAAAATTCTTAAATATTAATTAGTGATAAAGAATGTTTAAGGTCAGTCCAACTATACAAAAGTTACTTATTTAGTTATTTAGCTTGGATACACCATCCAATTGCCCTAATTATTTTGTTCATCTGTTTATTACTATGTAGTTATCACTTATCACTAACATACAATCATTTGGTGCAATCATTTGGTGATAACATAATGGTCACGAATTCCATATGCTTCTTAGGAAAACATTTATAGATATTCAGGAAATTAAAATGTTCAGAAACAATTGTTGTTAAAAACGCAGAAAATATTCAAAAATAACTACGAAAATGGTCATATCATCATTGTATATAAGTAAAGCTCAACTAAACCCTTTTTAAAACAAGAACACAACTAGAATTCCATGGCTTTTTAGTATTCCAATTTGTTTTTTATAAAGATTGGTTTTACATATAATAATTTGAATATTCTGTATGGGAAATAAAATAAACATTAAACATAAGAAATTCCACAAGATTTCTCTCCAAGTTCACACTGTCCTTGTTTTCGGTCGTTGACGCTGCAACAAATAATCAAATCAAAACCAACAACCAACCAACTACAACGACATTCAAAAATCCTCTCTCACTCTGTGTAAAAACGTGTTTCTGTGTGTGAGAGAAAGTAGCTTTATAGTTCTAGAGAGAGAAAGTTTATGATGTTAGAATCATGTTACAAGCCACTGGAGCGGTGTTTCGGCGGTGGAGACGTCGACGGACTTCAATGGAACATGGACTTGAAGCCGCACGCATTCGGAGAATACTCCATGTCCGTTGTTCAGGCGAATTCATCGCTAGAAGACCAAGGTCAAGTGTTAACTTCACCGTCAGCTACTTACATCGGTGTTTACGATGGTCACGGTGGTCCTGAAGCCGCTCGATTCATCACTAATCACCTCTTTAGTTACCTACAGAGTAAGTAACCTCTTAAAGCCCTAATTTTCTTCCAGTTTTAATCTGTAGAGCATTCATTTCTTTCAGCAGCTAAATTTCTGACGATGTAAGAAATTACACTAGAAAATCTCGTGATTAGTAATGAAACGAGAGATTATTTACTCTGCAGGTGATCGAAGAGGTGAAACGAGCTAAAATTATAAAAACGCATCATTGAAACGAATCAAAACGCTTCGATCGATATCCAATTAAACTTCTAATACAAATAAGCTGAAATTCATAAAGTCCACTGAAATTAGAATCACACTTCTACAGGTTACTAGCACTGACAATCAACAGCAAAATTTAAATGAAGACTAGGTAAAACAGGAGTCAAGTGTCCCCTATATTGCAGCAAAATATGGTCTGAAAATCAGAAAATTGGACCTACACTCTGATTACCATTCGGTAGGATTGATTATACATGAGTGATGAGTCTAAACTCATCCATAGATAAACGTTATAAATATTCACCCATGAATGAAAAAAGTAAAAAAAAAATTAACTCTTAATTTATATGTAATTTTTTTGTTCATGTATGAACATATTTTCTTGCTCACCGGTGAACACGAAAATGTCATCTAACTAAGACATAATTTTATAATTTTTTAAACTTTCTTCATTCATAATTGAATATTTACAAACATTCATCATGAATGGATTTTAAAACATGTGAATTAACATTTCTCTGTAAAGTTCTCGCAAAAATAAGGTTCTCACATGAACCTGACCCCGACAGTAAAAGACTGTCTGTTTAGGTTAGAACCAAACCTAACCAAAATTTGGTTGTTTTTTTTGGTGATTTCAAGATGCATTTTAACTTCTAATTTTAACTTTTATCAATCATAATCCTCTGGTTTATTGGTGGTTAAAATATGAAGTAAAAAATGCATATCTAATGAATAGAATTATATATCATGAAAGAATCTGTGACCTAAAGAATAACCATATATTTATTAACCATCTATATTTACACCTCAGAATTTGCTGCTGAAAATGGAGGATTTTCCAAAGATGTGATAGAGAAAGCATTTGATGCAACTGAAACCGATTTCCTACATTTAGTAAAAGAATCATGGCTGGATAGACCCCAACTTGTGTCAGTAGGTTCATGCTGTCTTGTTGGTGTCATTTCAAACGGTACACTCTTTGTATCAAATCTTGGAGACTCGAGAGCTGTTCTGGGAAAACAAATATCAGTTAATTCTTCAACTGTTGTAGCAGAACGGTTATCAACTGATCATAATGTTGGGATTGAAGAAGTCAGAAAGGAAGTCAAAGCCCTTCATCCTGATGATTCACATATTGTTGTGTATACTCATGGTGTCTGGAGATTAAAAGGCATTATTCAGGTACTGCTATTTTTTTCTTTCTATTTTTGGTGTTTTTATTTATGTTTTACAAGGTTTATGTGTTTAGGTATCGAGATCAATTGGAGATGTTTATTTGAAGAAACCTGAGTTTAACAGCAATCCTCTGTTCCGGCAGTATGCATCCCCTATACCTTTAAAAAGAGCTGTGATGTCAGCAGAGCCGTCAATTTTGACCCGTAAATTGAGACCTCAAGACCTGTTTCTGATTTTTGCTTCAGATGGCTTGTGGGAACAACTCAGTGATGAAGCTGTTGTTGAAATCGTTCATAAATATCCCAGAAACGTAAGGAATTTTTTATTTTTTTTATTTTAGCGACGATTTAGTGAATAACCACTTTAATTAATTTCAGGGAATAGCAAAAAGATTAATACGAGCTGCAATAGAGCTAGCAGCGAGGAAAAGAGAGATGCGATACGATGATATAAAAAGAATTGAAAAAGGAGTAAGACGCCATTTTCATGATGATATTACAGTGGTGGTTATTTACCTTGACCACCATCAAAGTCAATGGTCAAACGGGAACAGTAAATATCAAGATGACAATAATACGGACTGCACTTCCACCCCTCTCGATATTTTCACTTTTAATGGCGATCTTTCGATCTGATCTTGCATACTTTTTACACGATATATTGCTTTTATGATAAACTTTAGTATATGATTATCTTGTAACTAATTTAGAGAACCGGGAGACGTACATAGTTTATATTTGTATTCAGTTATAGAAGGTTGAGTTGGATACGGGTCGTGGGTCTTTTGAAATGGGTCAAACCGCCATCTCATCACTGTCTTGTGTAAATGATGGTGTGTGATTCACACGTTGCATTCTCTGGATTCTAAACTATATGTTTCTATAGCTTCTAGTCAGTTTTTGTCTTGGTGCTTTTTGAATTATGTTGACTTCAACTGTTGAAAACTGAAATATTGCTAGTTTTTTTTGAAACATATAGAAACATGCATATACATGTTGATTATAGCACGTTACGTGTATTCTCATTCTCATAGAAAATAAAGAACTCCATTAACAATAACACATGTGAAAAAGATTTACCATATTTTTTTCTGGTGGCATATTAACTATCTTTGCTTTGAAGGTAGGATAGCATCCATTTGACTGAGTCACACGTGCATCCCACCTTTACCTTAACGCTTGACGGAACCCCAACTAACGGTAACGGAACCGGGTACGGCGTTACCAACAAGGTGAGTTATAACCCACCCACTCAGCACCAAAGTAGTAACCCATCAATTTCACCATATCTCCTCCTTCCGCCACGTGTAATCGCTCCTCACCTTACCGTCCGATTCCTTCAACGCCCCCGGTTCCCTGAAGTTTCAACTCTATCCTGCTCAACAGCAGCGAACACAAATAACAATCTACGTCACTCCGATCTGTTAATCACCGCCGCCGATGGCTTCTACGGTGACTCAACGAGCTGAACTTGCAAAGTTTTGCAGTTCACGTGACTGGTCCAAAGCCATTCGCGTTCTCGATTCTCTTCTCTCTCAATCATGCGTTATTCAGGATATTTGGTGTGTAAGCTTGTTTATCATTTCAATTTGTTTGTAATGGTTTCCGATTTAGTTGTTGCTTAATTGATTTCGATTTGCGCTTTTCATCAGTAATCGTGCCTACTGCTATAGTCAATTGGAGCTTCACAAACATGTGATTAAGGATTGTGATAAGGCTATTGGACTTGATCCTACTCTTCTTCAAGCTTACATCCTCAAAGGTTTTTGCTCATTTACTTGATTTATCAGTTGTGGATGGTTGAGATTGATTACTCTTGTTAAATTGACATAAGCTGGTGTTTTATGAAGATGGATTCGTTGAACCCTAATTCGTACACTTAATTTAGCTTGTTATGAATCACTATAATTTTTGTTTTGAGTTCTTCGCTACTATACCGCTCTATTTTTCTGCAGAAATTTATCTGATAGTCTCTTCTAGATAAGTGTTGAACTTCAGTCTCCAGGATTAGCAGACTGTTGTCTATGTGTAACATATCCTGATACAATTTGTGATTTTGGATACAACATTTCATCACTTCTTATTTCTTTAAGTTTTTTATATATCTGCTCTAACATCTGTACTGGTAATTACTGTATAGGTCGTGCTTATTCTGCACTAGGAAAGACAAATGATGCTGTAGTGGTTTGGGAACAAGGGTATGAACATGCAGTTCACCAGTCTGCAGATTTGAAGCAACTGCTTGAGCTAGAAGAGCTTTTAACAACTGCAAAAAAAAGCAAGACTGCTTCCCTTAATAATAATAATAATAATATTAAACAGTTAGCTGAACGGTCTGTAACCAACCCTGAACCAACTGATTCCTGCAAATCAAGTGAAAATTCTAAAAATCAAACAATTCCAACTCTTGGTTATGAACCTTGTGGTGATTCAAGTGAAGTATTGCAAACAGAAAGCAAACCCAATGGTTCTAGTAAGAAAGTTGAGAGTTCCAAAAGCTTTCACATGGGAACAAATGGGAATCATGAAAAACAACAAAATGGGACCTACAACATATCTGTTGATTTTGGTTCCAGATCTGGTAGTAGTAGTACAAGTGACAACCGTAACAAATCTGATACAACCACCAGAATTTCATTAATTCCCAGTAAATCAAGTGATATATCTGAATCAAGCAATGATGCTAAGGGTAATAAGAAGTTTTCTGTTACTAGGATCTCAAAGTCTAAATCAATAAATATTGATTTCCGATTATCACGAGGAATCGCTCAGGTTTGTTGAATCCACATTTCCTTATTTATACGTTTATAATATAATATTATATATATTGATTCATACAAAAAATCACTAGCATTCTGTTATTATAGGTGAATGAAGGACAGTATGCTCGTGCAATTTCCATCTTTGACCAGGTTATACTTCTTTTAAACTTAATTCTATGTATTATTTTGTGATTTTTTTACACCTATATCTAATAAGTATTTTATGTTATATAATCACAGGTTTTGAGAGAAGACCCTACTTATCCTGAAGCACTAATAGGAAGGGGAACAGCTTATGCATTTAAAAGAGAACTGGATTCAGCCATTGCTGATTTTACAAAGGTTTTTAAAGCTCTACGATACTTAACATAAACATAACTATCTATCTATTTTATTATTTAATAATATTCTCAACTTACATTTCATTTTTAGGCTCTTATATTCTCAACTTACATTTCATTTTTAGGCTCTAGAATCAAATCCATTAGCTGGCGAGGCATGGAAACGAAGAGGGCAGGCCCGAGCTGCTTTAGGAGAATCTGTTGAGGTCAGGAACTCTTTTTATTAAATAACTAAAATTAGTGATTTCTGAAACTGTAAATAACTAAAAAGGTCGTAAGAGCAACTAGTGTTTTTGATAGTTACTTACTAAATTTCTCCCACTAATATTTTTATGCACCATTAAAGCCTAAAGCTCGTTTTTACAATTTTCTTTCATGCATTTTTCTGGCATCTGATGTAGTTTTTAACTTATTATACAGGCGATTGCAGATTTGACCAAATCTTTAGAGTTTGAGCCTGACTCAGCAGATATATTACATGAAAGGGGTAATAAATCACATGCTTTATTTTATCTTCTGTAAATTGCTTTCAGTTAAAGATAGCAAGTTACTAGTTAGTAACAGTATTTCCAATGTACTGACATTATAACTGATGCAGGAATTGTGAATTTCAAGGTTAAGGATTTTTATGCAGCCACTGAAGACCTGTCTGCATGTGTAAAGCTTGATAAGGATAATAAATCAGCTTACACATATTTGGTTAGTATATAATTATTTTTTTACATTTTGCACTACAAATATGCTGACTCAGCGACATGATCTTACAGGGTCTGGCACTGTCATCAGTTGGTGAATACAAAAAAGCTGAAGAAGCACATATGAAAGCAATTCAAATTGATCAAAAGTTTCTTGAGGCATGGGGTCATTTAGCTCAGGTGCTTATATGATGATTAATTAATTTCTTATTACTAATTACAATTATGTATGTTCTGACGTGTTAATGTTTGATCTTTTATTAGTTTTATCAAGACTTGGCTAATTCAACAAAGGCTTTGGATTGCCTTAAACAAGTTTTACAAATTGATGCAAGGTAAAAGATTCAATACAGCTTAGATTTATGGTGATAAATGATTCAAAATTAAATTTTCAATTAGGTTTGCTAAAGGATATCACTTGCGTGGGTTGCTACTTCATGCTATGGGTGATCACAGGTATATATATACATATATATATATCGGTGTATGTATATGTTTATATAAAGTTTAGTTTACTAAAAAGAGAGAATTTTTACTGTTGCAGGAATGCTATCAAAGACTTATCAGTTGGGCTTAGTATTGACAAGTCAAACATAGAGTGTTTGTACCTAAGGGCTTCCTGCCACCATGCTGTTGGAGAATATAAAGAAGCTGTATGATATATATATATTTTTATTAATAAAATGTTATTTATATATTTCTTTTATCATTTGAAAAATGATATATGGTTTATCTAATTCTAAACTAACAGGTAAAAGATTATGATGCTGCTTTGGATCTGGAGCTAGACTCAATGGACAAATTTGTCCTTCAGTGCCTCGCCTTCTACCAGGTTCTAAATTAAAGTTAATTGATCATTTACATAAGTTTATAACTTATATTATAATTAATTTATTAATTTCTCATGCAGAAAGAAATTGCCTTGTATACTTCTGCAAAGGTAAACAGTGAATTCTCCTGGTTTGATATAGATGGCGATGTTGACCCCCTATTTAAGGTATATATATTTGTGAACATTTTTGACATTTTGATCTTTTAATTTATTAAAAATATATTATTTTTACAGGAATACTGGTGCAAAAGATTACATCCCAAAAACGTATGTGAAAAAGTTTACAGACAACCTCCATTAAGAAAAGCAAAATTAAGGAAACAAGATTTTAATTTAACTAAACCAAAAACTGCACTTTTACTTGCTGCTGACCGTATTGGCAAAACAATCCAATATCATTCCCCAGGCTTCTTACCTAACAGGCGCCAGGTAGATAACTAATTAATTAATTTTATTTTTTTAAAACTTTTTCTTACTTGATTATAATATTTTGTTTAATAATAGCACCGTATGGCGGGCTTAGCTGCTATTGAGATTGCACAAAAAGTGTCCAAAATTTGGCGATCATTGCAGTCTGAGTGGAGATTTTCTACAAAAAATACAACAAAAAATGGAAAAAGAGGTAGAAGAAAAGAAAAAATAATAATTCCTAGCTATAATAGAGGTGGGACCGGTTTAGAAGCATCGACTTCAAGTAACTTGGAAGAGAAGTTATCTGGACAATCTGTTTTCTCATGGCTTCATCTTTATTCAGTAGCTGTTAAATGGAGGCAAATATCTGAACCTTGTGATCCTGTTGTGTGGGTCAACAAATTAAGGTTTTTATTTCTATTTCTTATTTTATTTGTTATTTGTTTCGAGTACTGACACATATTTCTTTACTTTTTTTGGTAAATAAAGTGAGGAATTTAATTCTGGATTTGGATCTCACACGCCGCTTATTCTTGGGCAAGCTAGAGTTACTCGTTACTATCCACATTTCCAGAGGTATAATTACTTTGTTTTTTAGCCTATGCTTTTTTATTTATGATATGCTCATTTTTTGGAAATTGTGCAGAACTTTAGATGTTGCGAAAACCGTCATGAAGGAAAAAAGGTGTGTGTATAGCAAGACAGATGTAGTCATTGATCTATCAAAAGATGGAAAGTTAAAAGAGGTATGTTTTACTGCTTTAAAATAACTACACACACAGACACATTTATATGGTGTTTTATTAAAGTATCATTTTTTATGAAGATTTTGAAAGCTGAGTCATGCTCTGATCTGTATAAAGTTGTTGGTGAGGATTTCTGGTTGGCTACTTGGTGCAACAGTACAGCTTTTGAAGAGTAACAACCATTTCCATATTTAATTATTTTTTTCTCTCTCTATTACTATTTTTTTTTTAAAGATTTTTCATTCTTTTACATCTTTTCAGCAAACGTCTAGAAGGAGCAAGGATCACACTAGTTAAATCGTAAGTTTTTACTTCAAATTCTGTCTATTTCCCGCCATCCAAGTTTGACTTTTTTGTTTATGCCACCTCAGCGGAGAACGTGGGTTTGACTTTGCAATTCGAACACCATGCGCACCTGCTAGATGGGACGATTTTGATGCAGAAATGGCATCAGCTTGGGAAGTATGCACTCCAAAATTCGTCTTTTTAGCTTAAAATATAACACAATATTAACATAAAACAAAAATTAATGAAAACAACATACAAATTAACAGGTATTATGCAACTCCTATTGTGGTGAGACATACGGTTCAAATGATTTTGGTACACTCGAAAACGTCAGAGAAGCAATCTTAAGGATGACATATTACTGGTAAACTATATAATATAATTAACTTCTTAAGCCATTTAATGATCAAAGATTCAAATACATGATAATTAAAATTTTGTTTTTTTTTCAGGTACAATTTCATGCCACTTTCTAGAGGGTCGGCGGTTGTAGGTTTTTCAGTTATGCTTGGGTTGCTACTAGCAGCTAATATGGAATTCACTGGTAGCATACCAGAAGGAGATCAAGTGGATTGGGATGCAATTTTGAGTTTGGATATAAATAGTTTCATGGAATCTGTGAAAAGTTGGTTATATCCGTCTCTTAAGGTTACAACAACATGGAAAGATATTCCAGATGTAGCTTCAACTCTTGACACCACTGGTTCTGTTGTTGCAGCTCTTAGCTCCTATTCTGACTAAATTACAAACGTTAGTTAGTTACTCATCTGTAATTATTCTTAATCTAAAATCATTTTGTTTTAACATCTTTTAGTTTATATACAACTTTCTAGTTTTTCTTTTCTTTTCTGGTTGTGGTTTTGGCTTGTATACAAATTAGTTTGTTAGGGTTACGCTTGTGAAACTGTGATGGTAATATGGTAATGGTAATGGTAATGGTGTGTGATTTTTTCTAGAAATTAAACAAGGAATTTGTATCTTTGTGAAGCCAGTCTATGTAGTTGCAGAAAACTAACAGAATAAAATCAGATATATGAGTACAAATTTATGTTTAAAAGTTATTTTTAACACGTTTACTAAACAAATGTCAACCAACATAGATCATTTAGAAAGAACTTCTCATTTATTATTATATTATTTGTCAAGTTCATTGTAAGAATGTTAAGGTATGAGAGCATGTTATATGGTATTTTTCCTCTACAACATGACTACGATATAGTACCGTCGTATCAATAAAACGTTAGTATAACATGTTAATAGTAATGTTATACGGAGTAAGTATCATGCATCTTACATATCTATATAATTTTCCATTTCTAAAACGAAATAACACATTTCATAATTAAAAAGATCATATTACAATAAAACTAAAATCGAAAGACATGATTCCGTGTATCTTGTTCACATTGTGAGGTCATGCTGGTAACTGGACAATCCCCCAATAACCTTGGAGAACCCAATAAAACCTTGTCTGACATCCTTTCTTGTACTTTCACGAGCCCTCTTAAAATTCAAATCTTTGGCGCCTTGTAACCGAAAACTTTAAACACGAGTAGCCTAAGTTGGATAAATCACATCCACTAGCTAATATCATGTGCTGTATGTTTTTTGTTGGTGATTTTAGTGTCATCGGTCATTTTGTGTAATTGTGATTTACTAGAGACCAAGAGAATTTGAGTTAAGTTCAAATACGAGTTCGGAGGTACGGAGTGTACACTCGATTTAACTAACTCGGTTCGTTAAATTGAAAGGTTGCATTTATTGTTTATTAATTGTTATTTCTTATTTTAACAAAAATGAATATATGTGGTTATCATATTTACCGTTAATAAATAGCATCCACACATAAATGCATAACTACTTTTATTTTGATATATAAGGAAAAATATAGACTTCGAATGAAACGGACAAAACCATAAAACCATACATGTTTCATGAAGTTGTTTTCTCATGTTTCTGAGATCAGTGGCCTTCTAGTTTCTTAATTGTTTCTATTAACTTGTTAATGGTACAATACTACAATGATCTAGATTTTCAAAATGAAAAGTAGAGTTTTGGTCATCTTATTTGTTGACATGAAAAACATACAAATTTTCTATATTGTTCAAACTCTTGATTGTATGCTTGGAATCAAAGTTGTTGTCTTTGTCTTATTCCAATAAGGATTTCGTGGAACCCACAAGCAATCGGTAGGGTCGAAATACTTTATTGCGAAAGTGATCACACGATTCAAAGGTTTATGCGGCAATCTCCAAACCCAAATATCCAACATTTTTTCATCTACCATATACGGAACGTGGGGAGCGACGTCGTCAATAAGATCGTCAAATGATTTAGAGTGATATAGAACGTTAAGATATATTGTTATTATCTCTCACTATACCAAAAAAAAAACGCATGTCAAATCCTCATATCTTGTGATGCAACTACTAATTCATGCATTTCGTTGGGTATTTATGATCCCCCAATTTGTGTTTTCCTTTGAAAGTAGTTGGGAAATTTCTCCATTTCCGGTGTATACAATCTATACTACCAAGCATAACCAGAAATGCATGATAATTTTCGTGTTTTTCATATCAATTATTGATATCTCCATCCCATAAGGCGTTCTTCGGCCCCAACTTGATCCCATGGTATGTAAGCTCTAGAGTATGAAGTATTGGCTTCATCATCTTCTAGAATTTCATAGTATTCATTTCAATTGTATAGTTGTAGCAATTTTTTGGTTCGTTATTTGTCGGAGAGACATGTGTTCCTAAAACGTAAAATGAAGTGGAGATGAGATGAGATGGGTATATCTGTATGTTGTGTAGTAAAATGAAAGGGAAATGACAAGAGTATATTGACTGTATGTGAACGATAGAAAGAGATAAATATGTTATTGGAAGCTAAATTTTTAAAACAAAATTTATTTTTTGTAAATAAAGATGATAGCTTCTCATCATGTTCTTTTTCCGTATCATATGATATGTTAATGAATGGAGAGTGTATTACAAGACAAGCATTCCACCGCCGGTCCCACATTCACCAAGGAAGAAGCGCCACGGACCAAAATCATCCGGCTAGCAAGAAAACGAAAGCACAGCTGTTACTGATTTTTTTATTATATCTTATTTCTTATCAAATTATTCTTTATTAATTAATTAGAAAACAAAAACAATAAATGTATCACTTGACGAAATCTTTACCTTTTGCAATTATACAAGTTTTTAATTAAAACAATAAACAAAGATAATGTATCTAATAAACATTATGAAGTATAAGGATTTTGAATCATAACCTTAGGCAATAGTTAGAAGAACAAAAAAATGAATGCTTAATCATAAAAGATCAATGAATTTCACGAATCACTTCAAGATAGTTATGCTTTAATGATTATACATTACTTTCTTAATCATGGATCTAAGGACAATGGTTGACAAATCCCTAAAAAAAAAATATCATATTCATTTTCTAAATATACGTACAGGTATTAGGTTTTATTGACTAAAGGTTTATATTGCTAATGGAAGATAAAATGTACGGAGTAGATGTTAATAACATGAGTAGATGACGTAAGAACTTAAAAGGTTTGGTTTGCAAACTAATCCAAACCTCAAGGTTCTTTGTACATTTTACACTTACCCTCCTTACAATTATACCGCAATTATAGCCACACATGACACATCCATAACGAGTACTCACTCAAACTGTCGGTGCCAACTATAAGAAGTATTCTAAGACTGTGTGTAATGAGTGATCAAACCCAGTTTGGTCATCCCTGTCACATCTGCGCCATATCAGCTTTCTCTCTCCTGATCAAACACATGACTAGACAGCGACCAAATGTCCGTAATGGGTGATCGATCGACTTTTTTTATTTATTTAAAATTTCATTAATAATTTAAGACATTATATTAAAAATAATTTAAAACATTACATTAAACATAATTAAAAAAACATTAAAAAAAACTACTGGTGGGTTTGTCGATTCCAAATGTGTTCCACCAAATCAGATCTAAGATTAAGATGAGTTTGTTGATTATTGATCTCCCTGATAACTTGTAATACTTCTTCATGTGATCGTACGGGGTCGGCTTCACTATGTCGCTCTTCCGGATGAAAGTCGGGACATATGGCCATGCCTTTGTCTTTGATAATCATATTATGTAATATGATACAAGTGTACATTATATCCCTTATTTTGTTAACATTTGGGGACCTTGCAGCCGTTTTTATTATACCCCATTTTTTTCTTTAGAACGCCAAATGCTCGTTCTACGTCTTTCCTTGCAGCTTCGTGTGCTTTCTTGTAGTTCACCCGCTTAACATCATTCGCATTTGGGTGTGAAATGGACTTAACAAGAACAGACCATTCCGGATATATCCCGTCAGTAAGATAATATCCCCATTGGTAATGTAACACCCTAAAATTTACAAGATTTTTAAAATTTTTGTGAGCAAGATTATAATAAAAAAGGTCCCATAAATAATCCCCAAAATAATTGTTTGATATAAAATGTATTTAATGCGGAAATGTCTTAACTAAAATTCAGAGTTTTAAAATAATAAAAAAAAACGTTTCACATCCGCACTCAGAAGTAGTACAACAGTCAACCGTCCACCTTCTCTTTTCCTTTACTAGTACCTGAAAATGGGAGGGAGATTTTGGGTCAGCGGGGAAGCTGAGTGAATAAACTCAAAATGTAAACAACTACAACATACAATACATGAGGGCACACAAGTGAACTCCTACTTATTTGCTACTCAGTTAATTTCTCAGTTTTTGTATCTTTTAAATTTATATAGCGCGCTTGTGTAAATCGAGTCGAGAGATCAACCTCGCCTCTCCTTACACTAAAATGCCACTCAGGCTACCACACAGAATTTCCACACAGAATTACCACACAGAATTACCACTCAGATTTATTAATTATTTTTATGTTTTCAACTCATAACATAAACCACACAGATATCCCTGTCACATAGTAGCACAAAATGACTCGGTACCGGCTCAGATACTCGGCACGTCTGTCTCAGATCAGTGATAGATAAAAACAGCCACTCAGATACTCAGATAACAGGTCAATCACACATAAAGTAAAATAGATCAAAACAGTTAACCACATAAGTCATGCACGTATCGTTATAACTGAATACACGGTGAGAATACTCACCTCGAATAGACGCATGCTCCTAAATATCTTCGGTACAGAAGAGCGTCTCTAACAGGTCCTAGAAGGTCCTACAAGGTACAAGAAAGCTCGGGTTAGGATTAGACTCAAAGGTTGTTTGAGCAGAAACTAAACAGCACACAACACTTTCGCGGGAACAACTATAACTCTCAAACCGCACACTAGTTTTTATTCAAATTTTCACAATAGATAAATGACTCAGAGGGCTACAATTTTACAGAAGACTTCTGGAGCTAGATCCAAACGAAAAAGGCTCAAAACAGGCTCACGAGACAGAATAGCTGAACCGAAAGCTATCCAGCGGAGATTTACTAAAATAGCAATAACTTTTAAACCGTGAATCAGATTAATGAGCCGTTAGCGGCATTGGAAAGAGGACTCCGAAAACTAGTGACCAACACGGGCCAAAAATCCAAAATCGTATTTTAAGTGTGACAAAAATGGACTCGAACTCAGGGGACAGATTCTGTCAAAAATTCAGCATTATGTTTAAAACTCGTTTTAAATCCCGACATCAACCCGTTAAAACCCGAGGCACCCGACAGCCCCAAAAACCCCTTTTATCTCAGGACTTCATTTTCACAAAAAGTTTAACTAATTCACTTACTAAAACTTCCCGGTATATGGAACCAAGAACCTAAAGGTTCGGTTCCGTTTCTTGATCTTCATAAAACTTATAAGTGTAATCAAATCGTTTACCCAACCCGACGTTCATAACAATTCAGTGACCAAACCCGACCACAACTCACGAGATTCAGGACTTATACTTTTAAGAAACCTCACGGTATTACAATTTCCCCGATACAACCCGACAACAATCTGCCATGACAAGAGATTGAGTAAACAAACAACTTAACAAAACCCGACACTTTGCGGCTCGACCACAGCCCCTACACGAACGAGATCAGTCACAAGCAAATCATAATCGAATAGCTGAAATAAGGAAATCAAATGCTCACCCTTGGCTCGGGGAATCAGAATTGAACTCGAACGGGAATGCTCGGGACTCGGTATTGTTTTCTGCTCGCTTTCTATTCATCTGCAACACCAATCTGGACTCCACTCCCTCATCCCTGCTTAATTCTCGACTAGAACTCTGCTCGCACAAAATCCCGCAGCACCCCACATGGTTAGCACAAGGCGGAAGGAAACAGAATGTAAAGGGCAAAATAAAACGGAAACAATTCATACCGAACTCGACGGCTACAACTCAGAAAGCTCGATGGTTAACCCTTCCATGATTAGCTGCTGCTCCAAACCACTGATAATTGAGATCAAGGAAACATTAGAATCGGGACCAAGACTAGGAGTAGTTACCGAATAGAAAAGGAGTTGAAACCACACCGATTGCCATGATCTCTGGCTCTCACACCGCTGACTCACACCGCTGCTTGATCGTGTAATCCACAAAAACATGAACATGCTACGGTTAGGTTTCTGATTCGGAAAGGAAACGAAAAGAAACGGAATAAAGCAACAGAGTTTTACCGTAGAATCTCCAAAGCAATTCGAAACCTTAAAGCTTGACATCACCAACGATCAACTTCTGGTTTCTTCTCGGTCTTCTGCTCGTCGCCAGAACTAGAGAGGGGAGGTTGATTTGTCGGCAATTAGGGTAGAAAAATATCGCTGCTAGCTTCTAATACTCCCTCCGTCCCTAAATAAAGTTCTCATTTCACCTTCAAGTTTTGTCCCTAAATAAAGTTCCCATTTCTCAAACTTAAGGGACCCACTTAATATAATAATATTATTACCAATACTTTCACCACTAACTATCTCTTAAAACACTTTCTCTCTCCAATCAAACATTATATTTTATTCAAAAGTAATACCAAATACCCCACCACTAACTATCTCCTAAAATGTTATGCCCAACACAAATGAGAACTTTATTTAGGGACGGAGGGAGTACTATTTAGTCATAGACATGGCTTCTTTAGTCCTCCAGCCCAAACTTGTGTGGGCCCTTCCAGACCCCAAATGTGTGGTCTTACAAATAAATATTACGTGTTTAATTTATTTCCTTTCCAGCCTTTAATTTGACAAAACAATGATACGCATGCTTCCATAAACTCCAAAACGTCCCCTTCCTTTCTTAGACGGTCGAGACTCCAAATGTGAAGGATTAGGGGTTAATTAAGTTTATGATCTAATGACACGTAATTAGATAAGCCCGCCACTCGATAGCCCGGGCCTTGGCCTTTGGTCAGGTCGAGTGAAAGAGTGCAACCACATTCTTACGATAAACTAACCGGTCTAAACTCAAGATGAACCATTTAATTACCTTTAAATAATATACGAACACCTATTAAATAATAAAGTATCCAAATTAAAACGTCTAATAATTCACGTGTCTACGTATTTAAAGCCTTGATAACTCATATAAAGCTGATAAAAATGAACCGTCCAATTATATAATTAATTTGCCAATGATTTCTTAACAAAATTAACTATGACAATTAAATTGGTATTATTTAATTAATAAAAAATTTCAGGGCGTTACAGGTAAGACACCCCGTTTGCCAAAAAGGGTACCTCAGGTGCTTTCCCGTCTTTGAGATCATTGAAAATATGGGATGCTCGTAACACGTTGATGTCGTTGTTCGACCCGGCGACACCAAAGAACGCGTGCCAAATCCACAAATCTTGTGAGGCAACCGCTTCAAGTAAGATGAATGGTTCGTTACCGTGATCCCCTCTAACATATTGCCCACGGTAAGCATTTGGACATTGAGCCCAAGGCCAATCAGTACAATCAATGCTTCCTAGCATACCGGGAAACCCATGTTTCTCCTCATGAAAAGTGTATAGCTTCGCCACATCAGTATGAGTAGGCTTTCGCAGAAACTCATCTCCATACAAGTGCATAACCCCTTTACAGAACTCTGCGAGACTATCACGGCTAGTTTTCTCAACAATTTGTAAGTATTCGTCTAGAGCATCCGGTACGATACCGTATGCTAACTGACGAATTGCAGACGTGCACCTCATTAGCGGAGAAGTACCTGGGTTCCCAAGGGCATCATAACGTTGCGCAAATAATGAGATGGTATTAGTGAGATCGCGAACAATGCGTGTGAAAAGATCACGACTCATCCTGAAACGTTTGTGAAAATCATGCTCGTTATACGTCGTATTTTCAGCGAAGTAAGCTGCCACGAGACGGTCATTCGCACCCCCACGGTCCCTATGCACGTATCTTCTAGGAGTTCTAGGGATGGTAGAACTAGAACCTTCAAGAAACGCGACCGCCGTTTGTAAAAAACCAAGATGTATAACCCTGTCTTCTTCCTCGTCGCCAAAAATGAAATCAGCGACATTCATTTCATCGTCGGAACTCATTTTTAAGATAGTGTGTGTGATGTGAGTAAGTATGAAGAAATGAAATGAGAAGTGTGAATGCTTTTAGAAAAAAATTTGGTATTTATAAGGTAAAAAAAGGGGTAAAAATTAAGTTTAAAAGGGGGTTTTTGGAGCCGTTGGAGCGGGCTGCAAACGGTCGACTAGTCGACCGTTGGGGCTTGGCGACGCGTCGTGGAGCGGAGGGTGTAACGGGCGGGACGCGTCGGGGGTCGATGATGTGGCGGTCGTGACCGAGGTTTCGGTCGTCCATAACGGATGTTCTAAGAGGCGGCCCATACACATTCACTGTGTTAAAACTTAAAAGCAAAACTGAAACTGACCGAAATATATCCTTGAAGTCACGAGGTTGAACCTTTTATTAAGTAAATGTTTATTAGAGGGGTAGGAGAAAGTTCATAAATGGTCGCAACCAGATCGTATACATCATGAGTAAAACTCGGCTATTTTAAAGGAGTTCATTAAAACAAGAATATTTTTTTTATAAAATAATGTTACATACTTCCTCCGTATCAAAATAAGTGACACACTTTCCATTTTGGGGTGTATCAAAATAAGTGACACACTTTGAAAACTTTCCTTATTTGGTAAAAATAGTGGGACCCATACCCACTAACTATCCACTTTAATAGAGTAAAATTACCCTTATACCATTACTTTTACTTTTAAAACTCATTAATATCACTTTATTCAAAAAAGCGGGACCCATCTTTCACTAATTATGTACTTTAATCTACTTTAACCTCTACTTTAATCTTTTACCTCAAAGAACGTGTAAGCCAATTTGTGTCACTTATTTTGATACGGAGGAAGTATTTATTCTTACTCTTTTGTGCTGATTCTGTTAGGGTCATAATTTGCTCAAAGAATAGATCTATTTCTACAAGGAAATATAAATCATATTGTTAATTTATCTCTTAACATAATTTTGTTCAAACATGAAAATGTCAAATTTAAGAATAGGATTTTATACTTTTAATTTTTTTGAAGAATAAATTTATTCAATAAGCAAATCACCACTCATTATGTTAGAGTGACATGACATAATGAAAATTGTAAATAAGGAAAGAAATTAAACTATTAACATAGGTTACCATCTCCCACTTATGCACATGAATTAGGCACCATCTCCTTAGCATTACTCTTTATTTGGTTAACAAAGCCTGAAAAAAGAAATCCTAAATTTTGATTTGTATTTAGATTGACAATTTTGATTATAGATCGTTAAAGAAACCGGAATGTTATTTTTTCGAAGAAAATAATGTGTACACCACTAAAATTATCAATACACTATTATTCATATTTCATGATTTTATATAGCGATGTAAAACATAAATTAGTGATATACCAATAAATTTGATAATCTGCGAATCATCTCCCAGTTTTAAGCTTGATTGGAAATGATGATAACGAATCTCTCTTTTTTTTTTTTTTGGAAACGACAAATAATATATAAAAAAACCAACTTAGCAAGTAGCTAAAGATGGGGAACAATTACAATGAAAATGAAAAAGGAGAAATACACCAATCCACCCAATTACATTGAAATTTACTTCTATGTTTTAGCCAAGTAAAAGAAGTAGATATTATGTCGCCCGCAATTGTCATATCCGACTTCACCAGATTGTTGAAGACCACCTCGTTTCTAGCTTGCCTTTTCTTGCCGTTTAAAAAAACTTATGATTATTATGAAACAATGCCATAAATATAATTAAAATAGGGACCGAGTATGATTACGAAAACAGTGAAGAATCTAATCCCCAATTTCACATGGCAAAGTGGGCCCATTAATAAGTGTAATACAGTGTTTAAATAGCTAATCAAAATTTTGTTAGTATACGTGGCATGGGCCCGCATAAGAATCACGTTAACGGCTACTTAACCTGCCTTCTCCGCCTTCTTCTTTCCATCCCTTTCTTCCAATTCGAATCAATCTCACTCAAAAAACCAATGGATCGGAAAATTACGCTTCTTCTCGCGATCATGTGCGTCATTGTAGCTTCCGTCGGAGGTCAAGCTCCGGCCGCATCTCCGACACTAGCTCCACCGTCGACCGTCACTACTCCTCCTGCTGCTTCACCTTCCAAGGCAACTCCAGCTCCGGTCAAAGCACCGGTTGCGGCTCCGAAAACCGCTCCTGTTGCGACTCCACCGACGGTTTCTGTTCCTCCTCCTGCTAAGACGCCGGTGAGCTCACCACCTGCTCCAGTGCCGGTGAGTTCTCCACCTCCAGTGGTTGAATCTCCACCAGTTCCGGAACCTACTGCTGCTCCAGTTGAGCCTCCGACGGCCGAAGTTCCTGCACCTGTGCCGAGCAAGAAGAAGACGAAAAAACACACCGCGTCGTCGCCGGCGCCTACACCGGATCTGATGGGATCACCTGGTGAAGCTCCTGGACCTAGCGATTCTCTGTCTCCCGGTCCATCTGCCGCCGTTGCCGATGATGTAAGCCTGAATCCTCTTAATCTATTGCATTACTGAATTTCTGCATTATAAGTATGAAACACACACAGATCTGCATCGAAAAATTCATCTAGATCTGATTTTATTAATTACTTACTTAATGCCGATTTAGGCCTCAACAGTTCAAACATTCGTCTAGATCTCACCGTATTTCATATCATAAACAATTACATTTGTCTGCTTTCCACCCGATTAATGTACAATGAGGTTAATGCAAGTAAGATTACAAAAATTGAACTAGGAAACAAAGAACACCGACATATTTTCCGACGGCTAGGCTTTGTCATATATGTCTCAACTTTTTAAAACTATATTTTCCCCAAATAGATTTAGATTAGATCGTATCTAGAAGTTACACAAACATTTGAATTTTAATATTAGTGTTTTTAACTTACTAAAAGCAGTTTGTCTGTTTTTAAAATATATTGTACATTATTATACTTATACTAGCTTCAAAGCCCGCCCAACTGGGCGGGCATGCTTAAAAAGATATGTAGAAAAATAACAAAAATATTGATACAGTTTAAATGACATAACAATCCATAAGTATAATGAAATGTCATAAAAATCCATAATTGTAACAATAAATTGGTACAAATTTTAATACATGAATAAATGTTACAGGAAATTTAGAGACGAAATAAGATTTCTTTGTAAACTACATTTGTTGTTGAATTAGTGTAATTATCATATTTGACGCAACAAATAACCTTCAATCCATTCTTATTCTTAACTCTTGATACAACGACATACAGTTGACCAGGCGAGAAAGAACAATGACCATGTAATTGAGTTTCTAATACGATACATTTAATGTTTTCTAAACGACATTTGTTGTTAAATTAGTGTAACTGTCATATTTGTCGCAACAAATAACCTTCAATCCATTCTTATTCTTAACTCTTGATACAACGACATACAGTTCACCATGTAAGAAAGAACAATGACCATGTAATTGAGTTTCTAATACGATACGTTTAATGTTTTCTGACTGATTCTCATTGTTTTCTACTTGGATTTTTCTTTTTCCTCCTTTTTAGGAAGTATCTTTCACCATATTCTCATCGGTGGTGGATTTAGTTTTATCCATATAACTTTTACGTATAGTAGTAGTTGTAAAACATCAAACAACACTATAAATAATCCAACATTATATTTCTATAAATTTGTCGAAAATCATAAAATGTTTTTAAAATTATAATTGTAAGAAAAAATTATGTACTACCATAGGCATTGGTAGTAATTAAATACACGAATATCTAAGAACTTAACATTATATTTTAAAAATCCCCGTAATTCGTTATATTTAATCACAATGACAATAACGTAGTTCTCGTCTAAATGAGAATATTAATTGGCTACATTAGTAAATGAGTAATACCGCAATTAAAGATAAATGATTTTAAGAGGTCAAAACTACGGACCATGTCATGAATATAATGAATATTAAATTAGATTAATTGGATGGTTAGTGGGAAATTGGTCCCATAATTTTTGAATAAAGTAAGGTTAATGATGTTTAAAAGTAGAAGTAAGGGTAAAGAGCTCATTTCACTTTATTAAAGTAGGTAGTTAGTGGATGTGGAGTACATTACTTTTTACCAAATTAGATAGGTTTTTAAAGTGTATCACTTGTTTTGATACACCCAAATATAGAAAGTGTATCACTTATTTTAAATCGGAGGAAGTATACATTTACAATGGGCTTTGCAGTCCATTAAAATTTCCAAAACGGGGCTATTGAGAAGCCTGGTGAAAATCAATTGTCTGCCAAATAGCTCATTTCATATCGACATCGAATCTGGATACTGCTATAGGGTTTTCGTTGGAAATAATTGGGTCATTCATACTTCATAGTTATACTGGTAAGTTAGAGATCTACCAAATTTTGAACCACTCGCATTGTAGTCGGCGTTGAACAGATATAACACGGTGTCAATTTGGAAGACAAGGGTTTCAAATTCTGAAGTTTCGATCTCGAGTTTAATCGTTTGATCTGACATCGGTGTCAATTTTGAAAACAGGTATCATTTCTTTTTAATTTGATTATAATAACTACCTTTGAAATGCAATTTGGTGTGAAAAACGGTGAAGAACAGTATAAACTTTCATCAAAATGCACATAATATATAAACTTTAATATGATTTAAAGAAAAACAATTTTACCGTTGAATTTGCCCAATGCAAGGTTTGATTTTTAACAAATAAGCCAAACATGTTAAAAAACTTCAAAATTCATATTAAATTGATATTTAAAAAAAAAGAAAGAAAAAAAGATGCAGCCATAAGATACAAATGCATAATAAACATTTATGCAATACCAGACATTTATTTAAAGCCATAAACTTGTAGCGATAAAATTTTGAATGCAATAATCAATCACTTTTTTTAAACATTTATGTAAAGTCATAAAATTCTAGCGATACCTTCACATTGTTATACTGTTTATGTGCTGCATGTAAAATTCTAGCAGTTAACAGTCTTTAACAATGTTAATTTTGACATGTATTACCTGGTTGAATCTAAATAATTCTGATATCATTCTTGACCAATAATGAAGGAGGATGAGCCATGTTTCTATTTAAATAATAGGAATATATGTTGTGCATCTCCAGAAATCCTCCGAAAGTTTAGTTGATATACATGGAATGAAATTAATATTTTAAAATTCTGAATTATCTCTTTCTAAATGATCAGCTTGTTTCTAATATTAACACCAATTTATTTTGAGAAAGATATTATAGATTATTTCAATAAGTTGTTGTAAAATAGCCGATTAATATGGGATACCAAATTTTTTTAAGATTACGAAAATAGTGAAACAATGCTTTTGAGTTTACTGAGATTTCTCACGGTTTGGTTTTAGATGATAAGTGAAAATTTTGATATATACATGTCATCAATAACAACCAATGGGAGTAGGGGTGCCCAACGGGTCAACCCGACCCGGCTCTTATCGGGTCGGGTCCGTCGGGTTTTAGGTTTAAAAAATCCTAACCCGAAACCCGACCCGATAAGGATTCGGGTTTGTCGGGTTCGGGTTGGTCGGGTTTCGGGTTTGTCGGGTTGACCCGATCGGGTTGGTCGGGTTACACTTGAGTTAGGAATTTTTGGTAAAAATTATAGAAATTATTTAATATATTAAATTTTATGAGTTTTTATTTAACACTTGTAATTATTAATTGATTTTTATTGAATACTTTTTCATTTAATTTGCTAATTAATTGATTTGATAGTAAAAATTTCTTAATTTTTATAGGAAATATAATACTTAAACTTTAATCGGGTCTAATCGGGTCAACCCGAACCCGATAAAGTTAAGAAATTCTAACCCGAAACCCAACCCGATAACGAATCGGGTTGGTCGGGTCGGGTTTAAAAAACCCGATAATAACATGGAACCCGAATAGACCCGACCCGACCTGATAAGCATAATCGGGTTCGGGTTTAAGTCGGGTCGGGTCAACCCTTTGGGCACCCCTAAATGGGAGTGCTTTAATTGGATATATTGACAAAAGAAACTCAAATTTATGCCTTATATATAAGTTAGATTAGATTAGATATGATTTTTAACCAAATCTATCTATGGAAGTATATCAGTTGGTTTTGAATGTGAATTTAAAATTAACCATACGGAAAATATATGATTTTTAATCAAATCTATCTATGAAACTAAATCAATTGGTTTTTGTATTGAATTTGAATTTAAAATTCGGATATAGTAAGATATGATTTTGGAATTAAATCACGGAAAATCCACAGATTCAGCAGACACATTCGAATATCTCTTCCGAATTATTTGCCAAAATTTGACTTGTTTCCATTTTTAATCAAATTAATAGTTTTCAAATTAATTGATGACATGTGGCATTGTTGGGGATTACACGTCAGCATTGGCAGCCAATGGGAGAGCTCGAAATGGACAAGTCAAATTTAAGTCAAAATTAGGCCTCATATATAGAGGTAGATTGTATGATTACTAAATAAATGTGATATTAATTATGGTTTATTGGTTACAGAGTGGAGCAGATAAATTAAAGAGCGTTCAGATGGTGGTGGGGAGCTTGGTGTTGGGATGGGCCGTCTTCAGCTTGCTCTAGGCCTTTTATTGTTTCTTTCATTTATTTTTCTCATTTTATTTTATCATCTATTTTGTTATATATAATTTATTATATATTGTTTAGTTGTCTTAATCTTGGATTGCCATAATTGCCATTTCACGTATGGTCATTTGCTTTTGTATTGTTTTGGTTGGTACAGAAATAATGGTTTAGGGCCATATTTGGATTTTCTATATTGTCGTTTATATATTGGTTGATGAACTAGTAGTGGTAAAGGGCATAAATTTCCACCATAAGTAGCATTCTTGCATATATATCCAAAGAACATGTTGAAAGTAGAAACTAATAAAACAGTGCCACATATCCTAAGAGAAGCTAAAAATTCTCATACTCCGTATTATTATACTTATTTTCTAAACAATAACAAAGGTAGTAAATCGATATGAGTAAGAAATCGATTTATTTGCATTCCAACAAGAATGGGGCAAACATTGCAAGATTTGAAATTAATACAAATCTATAACGATCCATAATTTACATTTTCGAAATTATTATCTATTAACACAAAATTTAATTATTTAATTGCAATTCAATTTGATGTACATGTTTGGAAGTGTAGTAATAAACGTTATGTAAGCCAGGTGAATTCTCAATCATTTTAACTCTAATTTCTTTTTTACTGTGAATTACTTGGATTCTATTGACGTTTATTATAACATTTTTTGGAATTTTTTAATACATGTATCCTATATTCCTATTGGACACGTTAGAGAAAGCCTTTACATTAATACTTTATATCTGATTGTACAAATATAATTGTACAAATATAATTCAACGCAAATTTTATACCACTACTATAAGATGTTCACAGTAACCTTTGAAAACATACAACACAACCGATTAATCAAAACATGATCAACTATCAATATGTGCAATCGAAGTTTGATCACCTTTTGTTTGCAATAATCCACCCATGATTTTTATATCACAGTGGCTGAAGTTCTTGCTCAGGGACAGCTGTATTTACCCGTCTATATGGAATTTTCATTTGGTATTTGTGTCTCCAAAACCACCATGTCACAAGAGCCGATAATCCAAATACTAAAGCCAGTATAAATATTATATACTTCCGCCACCATGTTCTGCATAACGTTCTTTTTTAATTAATTTAATTTGAAATTACCATAAAACCTACAAGAATATATTATACCTATTTGGTTCAGACTCGATATACCAATTGGTTATCCAGTGTTTTCCAAAGCTTCTAGGAAGGTGTATCTCGTCTTCAGCTATTAGAGCAATAATACTCTGCAACCACACATGACAGTTAATAAAAACAAGCCTCTACTTTATAAATAAATGAAGTATTTTATGCAATTAAAATTATAAAAAAATTGGTTTAAATAAGTATTATATAACAAAAAATAAGAATGGTACAGTTCCCAACTTATGTAAGAATTACAGTGTTTCAGAAAACGGCCTAGGCGGCCGATTAATCGGCGCCTAGGCGCTAGGCGGGGGGTAGGCGTCCCGATTTACAGCTAGTCGGACTCATTAGGCGAAGGCGGTCAAACGGCGGTCTAGGCGGTCAAAAGTCGGGCTGGTCGGTCAAAAGTCGGGCTGGGCGGTCAAAAGTCGGGCTGGGCGGGGTAGGCGGGCTGGACGGTAAAATTTAAAATTTGGCAGTCAAAGTTGGTAAAAAAAAAAATCATTAAAACATATAAACTAGGGTCCTCATTTCTCTTTCTTTTGCTTCATTCTTCACCCTCGAGTCTCGATTTCGTGTGTCGCACCCTCGAGTCTCGATTTCGTGTGTCGCCTGTTACAGTGTTACTGTTTCGAACTGATTTTGAAATTTCATTAATGATTTCTTGTGTCTATTACTTGTGGACATGTAGTTAGTGATTTTGTTACTGATTAGGCTATTATGTTATTGAGCAACATGGGCAAAATGAAGATTAAGCAATCTAATATTTATGTTTGAACCTTTTAGTAGTTTAGTACTTAAATTGTTGTGAACTTTGAACTTTATGTTTGAGTTTTGGAGTATTTGAACTTTAAACATAATTAGTATTCTGGAATTTATATGAATTATATTATATATTTTCAAAGTTTATAATTTTTACATGTAAAAAACCCAATCCGATTAATCCCCGATTAATCCCCGATTAATCCCCGCCTTGACCGATTAATCCTCCGCGGGGGTTGACCGCCTAGATCCCGCCTAGCGACTTCGGAAACCTTGAAGAATTAACGTGTAATAGTTAGCTGGTCACAATGGCTTTTTTTACAAGTCAACCAAAGTTTAGAATAAGACCATTTCCAAAAAAGAGTTTAATGATTAAATTGTCAAATCAGTGAAAGTTGAGGATTAAAACAAAATAAATTACTCACAGATGCATTTTCATTGGACATATATTCATTAGGTTTTGGTGGCGTAACAGACCATATTGTAAGGGAACCGTTTCCCTCAGACATAAGATCCAACAATACAACCTGAAATCATAATTTACACACAATAATTATGCTTAATACATAAAGTAGTTAAGCAATAAGAAAAACATAAAAAATAAATATAAGCAACTGTAAACTGGAAAATACCTGTGAACTGTTAACACTCAACTCCATAGCAATAAACTGAGTAAGCTCAGTGATGTGTGGTGCTAATTTAGAGTATTTAATATTCAGTGACATGTAAAATATTATGCTTCCAACTTTCGACTCTACAAATTCGAAGAGAAAAATAAAAATAAAAAATGGGTATGATTAATTGATTATAGTCACCTTACTAACGGAAATTAGGATGGATTATATTTAATTATTTATTAGTAGTTTACTTTAATGTACCTGGTGAAATATGATATGTGGGCCCCATTGGAGGTGAAGAAGGAGACATATCTGCAGTTGAAGGTGAAGAATTTGGTGCATCAGAAGCATGAAGTCTTGCCCATAAATCAGAACAATTAGTTTTCCAAAATCCAATTTTGTCGTTTTCACGGTCATACATAACAAAAGTGTTACGAACAATAATGCCTGTACAAAACCATATAATTAGACTCTAGATATATTATTTTAGTTAATAAAAAGAGGAAAGATATATAAATATAAATACCTCCTAAAAGAGTCGTGGGATCCTTCCCGTTTTGAAAAATTCCCAAACAATATGCACCATGAACTCTTGAGTGCTTTTCATATAACAAACAAATCAAAATTTATAAAAAAAGAAAAAGAAAAAAAGAAACTGAAATAGATGATTACCCTAAACATGTAGTTTTCAGGTGATAGTGACAGTTTTTGTCTTTTCCCGAAAACCAATTCAACTGTCGGGAATGTTTCCAAGAGTTTTGAAGCATCATCACTGAAGTAACAAACACTTAATATTATTTTCTATTTAATAAAAAAAATAATAATAATAAACATTAAATACCTTCCAGCACCAGAGAAGCAAATGTCATTATAACTCGAATCGGGACCTTTAATCTGTTTAACAGAACGGAGTTCTTTCATGATCTGCATGCAGAAATGAATATTAGCAAATATTAATGATTTAAAAAAAGCATAGTTTTTATTTTAATAAGATTAATCAAATTCTTACAGCATTTTTAAATGCAAGAAAAACAGCTTCAGGTAAATACGCATACGTTGTCCCACTATCTAAAACCGTTCCATGTTTTCCATCAAAAGCACTCGGTTTCAAAGGCAACCGTTTTCCCGCAACATGTATTTCCTTCAGCTCAACATTGTAATAAGGGCTGTTGCCACCCCGAAACTAGAGTAAATGTGTGAGACGAATTAAATATATTTTGTTAAAAAAAAACATTAAATTTTGTATCTATAATAACGATAGATACAAACAAAACATACCTGCGTACAGGATCTGAGTAAGCATACACCGTTTTTTCAGGTGGAGAAATGCCTCCAAGAACCATGGCACCACCACCAACATCCATTCCACCATAACATAATGAAAATGAGTCACTAATTACACCTTTATCAACAAGTTGGTCAACTAAACTTAAATCACCACGACCCAAACCCATGATTCCATCAGCATGCTGACTGTACAAATCACCCGTTTCATAATTTTCACACCCGAAAGTGGCCCGTTGTGGTGAAAGATCACTCTGGTTTCCAAATGATATGATGTCTTCACCAAGAACACCACTGCTGGTACTCATTTCAGCATATTTCCGTTCGTATACACATTGTATATTGTTTTTGTCACATGTGCAATTGATGTTGCATTTTACAGGTTCGTATGTGCTGGAAGAATCAGGGTCGAATTTTGGGTCCTGGTGAGATGAGTACAATCAGATTCTAGAACATTCTGTGAAGAACTCAAGGATCAACTGATGAATATGACCTAATTATATGAGCAATAAGTACCTGATGCTTGCCACAGTGTACACAGGTAGAGCATGGAACATAAGTAACAGTACTCCCTGTGTCAACTATGAGAGCAAATCTCTGTGGTGGAGACCCAATCCACAACCTTGTTGTGTAATATCTAATAATCATCAAATCAATTGATCAAATATCTCTACCAAAAACACATGGTTCAATCTGTTACTTCTGAAATTGAAATGTGTCGGGGACTGACTGCAATTCAAAATTCAAATTGAGCACACTGAATTCAATGTTTCGACTCAGTAATCTGTTAGTTTCCCCAATTAAACACAAATTTTGAATAAAATTTCACGTATTGGTAATTTCGTATCGTTATCGTGTGTGCGCGAGTAATTAATCGAGAAAATAAAAAAGGTACCCGTTGAGGAGGAGATCGTCATGAAGGGCCATCCGCGCGTTCGGGCGAGGAGTATCGGATTTCTGAAGGTGACGCCGAGATTTTCCGTTGCCGGAGGACGAGGAGACATGCGAGGAGTTAGGAGGAGACGGGAAAAGAGGTAAAAACATGGTGTGGCGATTGCTACCAGCATGCGGAGGACGGAGAATAATAATGCTAGAGTCATCAACCACCGCATGGACAAGCAACGACGACCGCAGGATACCAAACAGCACAAAAATCGACAGGATCACGGTACCGGTAATGAACGACGCCGGTTTCCAGGTGAATCGTGCCATAACTGGAAGATCGAGAAAGAAAACAAAAATTGAACCTTACGTCTCTATTCCTCTATCTCTCAAGCTGTAGAACTAGAGGTTTGCCAGGCTTTCCGTTCCGGTAGGAGATCCGGTCAAATTTTCCGTTCCGGCGACGGTGAGCAACGTTTTTTTGGCACATAGAAAAGCTAGTTGGTTTCACCGGATCTGAAAATCAAACGGATCCCTTGTTTACTCCTTTTTTTTTACTTTAACGTATAATAGTTTGGTATTTTTGTTTCCCAATCCCAATGCCCAAATAAGCGTTACTTTTTTTTAACGATCATTTATTAAGTTAATGGTTCGAGCTAAATAGTGACATTCACAAAGGTTAGTATGACTTCCTTCGAACATTCAATTTATGAGGAATAAACTCACGGTCGCGAAGAGACTTGAACTCATTACCTATAAGTCATAAATAACACCTTATATTTTTTCATCAATATACTAAGCTAAAAACCTTAGGTATATAAGCGTTACTTTATTTTGCAATCTTAAAATACGGTTAAAGCAATTCGTATCTTTTTACTTTATTTTTGGCCACTTTAACAAGATGTTTGTGAGTTTTTAGATAAAAACAAACAAACAAACAGAAGAAAATGTATTTTTGTGTGTTTCCAAGTCAGAATAAAAATAGTATTTATTATTCTCCCAAGTTAGAAAGACGAAAAAAAATTAATAATTTAACAATTTTATCCTTAAAATATAATTAATTAAGAAATATTGAGAGTAATTTGACAAGTGTAGTTTCTTTTTTCTCTAAATCTTCTTATTTTTTGGAAGAAAATTAAGAAATTCATTCTCTTCTTTGATTAGAAACTTTGAAAAACAATAGAAATAAATCTTTCTTACGAGATCTCTTTTTTTTTATATCTGAATAAAAACTTAGGAACACAACGTCAACGCAACTTTCATTTAAGTTGTTATTAAATGAGCTCACTTACATGCCAATCAACTTTACTTTTGGACCATTTTAAAAAATACATTAAATATGATTTTATGTTTAAATGAAAATTTTATGCTAACTCATATGCTTATTTGAAGTTATTGTCAACTAAGAATAAAAAACTAACTAAAATTTACATTTGAATCGGAACATATCATCTTTATTGGATGGTGATTGTTATTTTAGATTACATATATCTCTAAACAAAAATACTTATAATTCCACAATCATATAAACGTATTGCAACATTAGCATTAAGAATTTTTTCAAAAGCGTACGCACTAGAACAAGAGTTTTGACTTTAAATAATCAAAATCCAGGAATATTGCAGTCGCTTAAAGTCAGGTTACACGTGATTGACCTTTTCTAAAAGAGGTCAAGAAAATTAACTTCTGCTACATTGCTACAATATAACAATGACATTTCTGACATGCTTTCGTTTGCTAGAGTTGAAATTACGTTAATAAAATGGCCTAAAAACAACAAAAAAAACAAAACAAAATATACATACGTATATATGTATATATATACCTTGGTGTAAACTTCTAGATGACAACACTTGTTGGCTTTAAGAAACCGAATGTTGAAACTGTAATGCTTCGCCAAATAAGGTATACAATGAATGCAACATATGCAGCAGTCAACACGATGACTATAGAAGTCAACGCGGGCCCGCTCACTTCTTGACCGATAAATTGTTGCAATAAGTACCCGTTTATTGCTATTACTAGTGCAGCCACAACCCATGATATTGTCTGCAACATATGACCATTAATAAATGTGACGAGTGTTGTATTTAACTTCAAATAAGTCAAACGGGTAAAGTCAACAGATTTAACGGGTCATAAAAAAATCATACCTTTAAAACAGGGCCAATCTTGAAATCGCCCATGAGATCATCTTTAGCCACCAAACACAAAAGTGGAATAAGAGCAAACGGTATTTGAACAGACTGAAGCACATTAAGCCATTCATTTAAAACATCCAAACTATCCTCAGAACTATCAAAAATCAAAGCAACAATTAATGTCGGGATTATAGCACAACTTCTTGTTATCAAAGCCCGAGCCCATTTCTTCAATCTCAAATCAAGAAACCCGCCCATAATAAACTGGCCCGCATAAGTACCCGTGATTGTACTACTCTGTCCAGCTGCTAACAGCCCGATAGCCCAAATATACAGAATGGGCACAAACCCGCCACCAAATTTCTCTTCAAGAAACTGGCCCGCGTTCCCGAGCCCGATTGTGTCGGCTATTGCAGTACCGAAAAAGGCTTTTGCAAATACGGTTGTTACAAAAAGGTTGATAATGAAGGAAATTGCGAGTGCTATTGAGGATTCTATTGAGTAGTATTTGATTGCTTCTCTGACCCGACCCGTTTTCCGCGGGTCGATTTCCCGAGATTGTACGAGTGCAGAATGTAAGAACACGTTGTGTGGCATTATCACACAGCCAACCAGTCCCACTGCTTGCTGGATTGTTTTTGAGTTGAGTTTTGGAACTACGAGACCTTAAACAAAGAAAATAAAATGTTTTTAATTTTTAATATTTTTTTAGACGATTAAAATTGGTAGTTGAATTATATTTCTTACCGATGAAAAGCTCTTTGGCATTAGGTTTAGTTTCACCAAACATCCATGCAAATGAGACCGCCATAACTGCAATTAGCACTGCAAAAAGTGCTTCTAGCTTCCTTACACCATAGTTTTCCAGAAATAAGAAGATGAAACTGCATTCAAAATTACAAAAAAACAAATGTTTATTAATGAAATCAATATATATATAGAAAAAATTAATTAGGATTAAGAAACCATCTTTGTAAAATTCAATCTTTAAACAAATACTCTATAACACAGAAATAACAGATTAAACCACTCCAATATGCTAAAAAACAAATTCCAAATGCTGTTCAAAATTAATTTGTCAAATCAGATCACAAGAAAAAAAGGCACATATACAAACAAAAATACAGAATTCGACAAACTTCAATTAAAATAAATAAAAGATCCAATTTTGCCGAAGACTCAAAACAGAAACCCAAAGTCAAATCCTGAAAAGGACATTTTCATCCAATTTTGAAAAGAATAATCTAATCTTTGATTTTTAGGGTTCGAAATCACGTGATCAATAAATTAAAAACCAATCCAATATGCTCAATTGCTCGAACTGAAATTTAATAATTCAATATTGATAATCATCAATTAATTAACTACAATCAATTCCGATTCTAATGAAAATTACTAATTAATAACAGAGGTGAGATTTTTACCAATCAAAGGCAGTGATTAGAACGCCAGCCCAAAGGGGCAAAAAGCCAATAGTCAGAATCTTGAGGGCAATTGCACTCCCAATAACTTCTTGAATATCGGCTCCAATAAGCGCAAGCTCAGTCATAATCCACAGCAATTTCCCAGCCCAATTCGGGTACTCTTCTCTACACAGCTCCGCTAAGTGTCTTCCGGTTACCACGCCGAGCCGAGCCGATAGAAGCTGCACCAGCAAGCCGATAGCCGTAGCCCATAATAGCAACCATAATAATGAGTAACCGGCGATCGCACCCGCCTGAAGATCGCCCTCTAAGTTACCCGGATCCAGAAACGCTATGCTCATCAAGAATCCAGGTCCGGTGAACAACCATAGCTTCCGCCATGAAAACGGCGGCGATTTGTCGCCGTACTCGTCGTTGTTTACTCCTACGATGTGCACTTTTTCTGTGGGGTCGTAGGCGGTTTCACTGACGTCGGAAGTGAGTAACGGTTGGTGTTGGGCGGAAGACATGTTTTATAATCGGTGATTTGATTGTATTCCGGTAGCCGGAGTGTAGGTAGTGGTGGTGGTGGTGTTGCGTGCGAGAGAGTGGAATAAATTATTAGTTTTGTTGATGCTTTCTGCAATTAAAGGGACCTTTAAAATGCCACCGATGAATTTGTTCTCTTCGTCATTAACGGTAAGTCGTTTTCCATATTAGATTTTTTTTCAAAAATAGGCGTGATCGGAGTAGAGTTTTCACAAATAGGCTTCTTCTTTTTTCGTTTTCAAAAATGGCTTTCTTTTGTCCTGGAGGCCGGCTTTCCTATTAAAACTGGACTCCTGGAGTCCGGCTTTGGCTTCCCTGATGTGACCACTAAGAAGTGGTACTCCTCGAGGCCGGCTTCACAAAGGTTCCCTCCCCGAGGCCGGCTTTAGGCCATACCCGACCCCTATATATTTCTACACTTCACTTCCGGGTTTAAACAACATATCAAAAAAAAAATAATAGTTCTCCCCTTACATTTCACAAAAAAAAAAACATATTTCATAATTCAAAAAATCAAGAATGAGTTCGTCGAATAACGAGTCACCTCCATATCATTACGTGTATGATTCGCCTCCTTTAGATGAGGATGAGTTAGAATGTTTGATAGCTAGAGATTACAATGAGGTGCATGCGGAAGAAATTGCAGACGAGGAGCAACTTCTTTGGCTTGATGCTGAGCAAGCTCAATATGAGCAATATATTGAAATGTTGCGTGAAATAGGGCCACCGGTTGTTCATCTCTGGCGGTTAAAAGGGAGGTTTAAGAATTTTGACACGAGAAAGCAAAAGATGATACGTTTAAAATTACAAGATAATATTTGTTCAATTAACTAAAATCATATTTTTTTTTTGTATTTTCAAATTTTACCGGCTCGGTTTGTGAGGCAGCATAACCACCTCCTTCAGAAAAGACATTGCGTGATACGAAGAGGTGATTCTGTTGAAGTCATGGACCTCCATGCTTTTCGTGGGCAAGTTAAAATGAGTGGTGATTTCAAGCATTTCATGCATGAAAACGGAATTCTAGCTAATGAACTTTGTACTTTTACCATAAATGAAGACTATCAGACTAATGGTAGAAATGTGATTTTTACTGTTAAACGTGAGAATGAATGATATGTAATATAGTTTGATATATCATGTGAAATAAAACTGGTCTTATCATATTAAAAAGTGCATTAAAAAACTATTACATATTTAATAATACATTAACTTAAGTACCAAATAAATAACTAAAAAGCACACAATGCTTCTACACTCTTCTTTCTCCACTAATATTTGGGCATCTGGTTCTGTTATGCCCTGTCCGGTCGCAAATTCCACAATGGTTTCTGCCAGATTGCGTTGGATCTGCCTGGTCCATCTCCATAGGGAACCTATTCACCTGTCTCCTCCCTCTTCTTGTGGAAATTCTTCCACTTGCGGCTCTCAATCCCCAATATGGGTCGTTCCAGTAAAAGACATGGGCTAGCGGGGTAAAGGCTTTTCTATATTGACGTTGCCAATAGTGTGTTGTATACACCCGATTCGCGAGAAGGTTCGGGTCATCACCTCTATGACGACAAACGACAATAGCATGTGAACACGGGAAGCGCATCATTTCCCACTTCCCGCATGTACAAGAACCGTTT
Organism: Calendula officinalis; assembly: GCA_963853835.1. Classification (NCBI taxonomy): domain Eukaryota; kingdom Viridiplantae; phylum Streptophyta; class Magnoliopsida; order Asterales; family Asteraceae; genus Calendula; species Calendula officinalis. The sequence continues at coordinate 83,464,746 of OY970822.1, read as the reverse complement.
CCACCGTTGTAAGTCACCGTTTGATCGTTCCCACCACTTTGGCCCGATTGAACCCTTGTCCTCACTCTGTACACGCCCTCGCTGTAGTCAAAGTTCAGAATATCGTGCTGCCGTCCATATCTGTCGCGCCTGGTGAAAAGATCCCACATACGCGGGGTTAGTGGCGTGTTACATTTAGACGCTTTCTCAGCACGCTCTCTGAAGAGGTTGACAGTTGTTGTAACTCTCGGCAATGTTTGATGTCGTGTTCCCCCAACGTCTATGGTCTGTGTCTCCCAAAAGAGTCCACTTATCAAGCCCGATCTCCTCCAGATACGGCCCCGCGGACGGGTTGATAGATAGGAGTTCGTCTCTGGCAACCTCAAACTTACGCAATTCAGTCGTGGCACCCATCACCCAACATAGTTTCTTCATTCAGTGGTTTTTGAAACGCTTGTTGAGGTTGCTTCTGACGTGCCTCAGACAATATCTATGATACGCATTTGGCTCCCGCCACTCTTCAAGATTGTTCATTGCATATAGAAGCCTTTGGTGCCTGTCAGAAATGACACATAACCGACGTAGCCTGCCAGATTGTTGATTACGTTGATTGCAAACGTACTGCCGTAGGTTATTGAAGAACCATGCCCAATTTTCGTTTGACTCCTCGTCAACAATGGCATACGCGAGAGGTAAAATCTGATTATTCGCGTCTTTGTGACGGCAGTCAACAGTTTCGCTCTGTACGAGCCTTTTAAAAATGTCCCATCTACACAAATAACATGCATGCAATACGGAAAGGCTGCGATAGCAGGTCCAAAAGCCCAAAAAATAGATTTAAAAATTTGCCGGGTGTCATCAGCACTCTCCCTCTCCCTAATTGACCACTGAACGATTGTGGAAGGGTTTGACGCCAATAAAGCCTCAATGTACTTGGGCAACTCTTCAAAGTTGCTTTCCCAAGTCCTGAATAGCCTCTCTATAGCAATATGCCTAGCACGCCAAGCCTTGATGTAAGATATGTCAACTTTAATATGTTTTTGACATCTGCTATAATGTGTTTTACCGGGAATGCGATATTGATCTTTACGTGGTGGAGGATTTTGGTGGCTCTGAACTCGGACGTCAAACATCTGTTGTTGTTTCCAGAAACCGTACCTTGATGACAATTGTGCATGCCTACCCATTTTCGTAGTTGCCACAACCCTTCCTTCCGCTTCTTAGTTGCACGAACATACCATTCACATGGAGCGCGGGTGATATCAGATGTGTTGTTGTTGGTGGTGGATGGATTTCGGCTAGACGGGTTGCTGGTTGATGGGTTTTGGTTAGAGGGGTTGCTGGTGGATGGGTTTCGGTTAGAGGGGTTGCTGGTGGATGGGTTTCGGTTAGGGTGGTTCCCGGTGGATGGGTTTCTGGTAGACGGCTTTCTGGTGGATGGGTTTCTGGTAGACGGGTTGGTGGTGGATGTGAGGTTCTCATCTGGGTTGTTCCGTATTTTTTCTGGTTTAAGAGTAGAGCACCTAGCAACCCACCTTGTAGTTGAACTATCAACAACCCAAAGCTCTTTATTTTGGTCTATATTCCAAGACCTAACCGCATCAATCATCTCTTGCTTGTTAGGAAAAAAACATATTAATTTGTAAGTGGTCAGGCCTGTTTGAGTTCCAAAATAATATTTCATCGTGTTCATCAGAGATGGGGCCCTGCTCATCAGCCTCAGTTTGTGCATTTGTTTCAAATTGGCTGTAGTCATACAAAGCCAATTGAGTACGTTGGTCAACGTGCGGGCCGCCTTCATCCGCCTCACCGTTGTCATAAAATTCGTCTCTCGTGACATCAGATTGTGGCTCGTCTTCCGATCTATCCAAGATGTCATCTTCATTGTTGTCAAGGCCAAGATTGGTTGCTGGTGGAGGGTGCGAATTATCAAACGAGGGGGCAGTTGTCGATGGACCATCCATATTTGCGGACTCATAATAAGTTGGAGGTTCCGGTGCAGTTGGAGCAGTAACTACTTCTGATACTGACCAATGTTGCGTATTCACATACTCGGTTTGGGGAGGTTCTGAGGGACCCATATTTTGCATATCCACAAAAATATGACCCATGAATTCTTCAGTTATACCGGCAATAAAGTATAATGTTTCTAAGCTTTCATCACTTGTTATTCTTGCAGTGTAACTTAAACCGTATAAGTCATAACATAAATAGTAGTCTAAGTTGTATTGGTCTCTCGTGACTCGAAGATGGCTGTAAGCCAAGTTTTCAAAACTTTCGTAACTAAGTTTGTTTACAAAAATAATAGAACATTGTAGGTACGCATCACCTGATACTAAGCCGTTTGAAAAATCAAGGTTACCACCCCAATATAGAGTAGTAATAAAAGGTTTCGCCAAAGCCATTTGAAGGATATGTATTTAGTGGAAGGTTTTTCTAATAATATTTGAAGAAATTGAAAGTTTGAAAGTTATGGTTGGTGATACTGGAATGAATGTGTATGAATGACAAAATATAAAGCTTAAATGACAAAATATGAGTGCGTATTTATATGAGTGTATGAATCTGTACTTTCTTATTCGAGAGTGGGATTCGGACATAAAGTTGACATAAAGTAGTGAGATTCGGACAAAATAATAAGGCTGAATTACTTCACTTTATGTCAACTGTATTTGAAGCATTCGAATTACTTCACGGATTAAATTTTCCAACCACAGTCAAACTTACTTTATGTCAACTTTATGTCCTTTACGATGGAAGCCGGCCTCGGGGAGGCCTTTGTCAGGTGGAAGCCGGCCTCGGGTAGGGAGGTGTGAGCGTATTGATGTCGACTAAATATTCCAACCGCCATCTTTAAATTCACGGACCAAATATTGATGTTGACTACACTTAAAACCTGTATCTCACTGAAAAGGCTGAAGCCTGCAATGTACTTTATATCACCTTCCGAAAAGGCGTGTGTCAGATTCACGGATCACTTTATGTCACGGATAGGCAATTTAAGTCACGGACTTTATCGTTACCCACTGAAGCCGGCCTCTAGGAGGCATGTGTCAGGCCGAAGCCGGCCTCCTAGAGGCATGTGTCAGGCCGAATTTAATTCACGGACTTAAATAATTTGCAAAAGGCCCCAACCACCACCATTAACCAGTCAAAATGGGCATTGAATATTTGACCAGTCATGAAGCCGGCCTCGGGGAGGCTTCCTTTCAGTGATGCCGGCCTCGGGGAGTCTTCCTGTCAGTGATGCCGGTCTCCTGGAGGCCATCTTCAGTGTAATTGCAACTCACTTTAATGCACGCAACCACAAAAGCAGGTCACGAGAAGGGCAAAGCAGGTCACGAGAAGGCAGTTTTTCCTTATAAATAGCTCCAAGCTCAAGATCAATCACACTCAAATACTTCAACCAAATACTCTACTCCAAACTTCAACCAAATACTTAAAAAACGTTACCATCTATTTCGTTAAAAAATGAATAACATGCAAGTTGTTCCCGGCCCTATTAACCCGGAATTATTATATTTAGCTAATGAGCACAGAGCTTATAGTTTATTTCTTAATCAGCTCCCTGATAATGTTTTTCATATTAGACGGGCTGATAAAACATTTTTTCGCATTCACAAAAGTGTTTGTGAGTCACTTCCCGATGTCTTCTGGAACTACATCCGTGTGTCAGGTTTTGCAGGAGTGCTTGACTGTCAATTCAGGGAAGTTGATCACGGTCTTGTCACAGCACTCGTCGAGAGGTGGCGGTCGGAAACAAACACATTTCACCTGCCAGCTGGAGAGGTCACAGTGACCCTCCAAGATGTTCAAGCCATATGGGGGTTCCGGACTGATGGCGACGCTGTTACAGGTGTTGAACCGGAAACCGATTATAACCACATAATTATCAACTTTGAGCGGTTGCTTGGTTTCAGGCCGGCAAGAGTTGATTTCAAAGGCAGTCAGGTCAAAGTAACATGTCTCACTAAATTTATGGCGAACTTTACCCCGCAGAATGAATTGGAGTGGCTATAAAGAGCAAGGCTATACGTACTGCTTCTACTGAACGGTACCATATTTACGCATAACACTGACAGTCACTGCCATTTGTATTTTTTAAACTTACTTGAAGATCTAGAGGAATGTGGTCGATATAGTTGGGGTAGTGTTGTTCTGGCCAGTCTCTACCGAAACCTCTCCAAAGCAACTAATCCTAGACTATGGCACATTTGCGGGCCTATGAGTTTGCTTCAATTATGGGCATGGACTAGGTTGCCCAATTTATCACCGATTCTTACTGATAGAAATATAGCATTAACCGGAAAAACATTTGGTGTTAGGTACGTAATCCGGTATCATTATATTAAAATGATAATAGCATAACTAATTTTCAATATATTAAAATTCAAGTGGAATCAAAAGCTAACCTACGTGCACCTAACCAAGAACTGTGTGACAGGGTATCGGTCATCGTTAGAAATGCTGAATAGTGGAGAGGTATTTTACTAGTTAAATCTAATCTACAAATGTTATACAAAATATTGAGCTATAACAAAATTTTGCAGTTCTTATGGACTCCCTATGAACAATTTGCCGATGTTCTATCACCAGTGTGTACATACAACCCGCAGACCTGGTTATGTGTAACATATGTTATTCATTGGGAAGTAGTTGAGCAGTACTTACCCAACAGGGTATTAAGAAAATTCAACGTTTATCAAGGTATTCCAATGGTGCCCCTCTTTAATATAGCAGATCATAGGTTGTTACGTAGAGAGAGCCATAGAGGACGCGCAGGTCTAGATTGGCGGGTGGAGCATGTCGTTTATGTGACACATTGGAACAACCGTCTTAATAATTCCATCAATGTGAACCAATGGATGACCATGCCAACAGCTTCTGATGATTATATGCCTTGGTACTTTCAGCGTACCATAGGCTTTACTAAAAATCGAAGACCTGTTGGAGACAATTTATCACGTGGCCATAATCTGGGAGGAGCTTTAAATGACTAAATGTTGCGGTAATATTTCATAATAATGTTTATATGTACACTTAGTCATAATATATTAATATTTGATATAACATGTATGTAGGCTGATGGGTTAGCACATCTTCAATCGATGATGCAACCGTACCTTGGACAACAGGAGTTTCAGCCTTTTATAGGTGACATGTATCAACTGTCCCATGATTACTTGCACCAGGCACATGAAGATGGACGTCCAAGTTATTGGGCTCCTCGTGTGGCACCTATTCAGCATCAAGCGCCACAGCTGACACAAGAGGAACTAATGCCGGTTCCGAGATGGATGCGGGGGGCTCGTAGGGCCCAACAAACTCAGACAGAAAATGAGGGCCCATCAAACCGGGGGGAATCTAGTGCCCAACAAACACAAACTGAATATGCTGGTGGTGCCAGTACAGCACACCACAAGGGCAGCAATCCAAGTTGGAACTTTGAAAAGAGGGGCTCTAGTACGCAATTTGAAAACCAAAATGAACTTAATATGGAGGGGATCTCTTAAAATGATTTTTTCTCGGAATTGTTTAATTCCCCCCCCCCCCCCCCCGGCGTATGCTCACCAACAATATTCTCACGAATTCAGTTTCACACATTCCCCTCATAATTATTTCGCGGGCCAATCTTCTGATCAACCACCTAATAGAAACGTTAGTCCGGTCCATCAGTTTGACATCAATATAGAGCCACCTAATCATAAAGAACAACAAAGGCCGGCAAGAAACAGAAGACCACCGAATTGTGGGACAGGTGGAAGAAGGGGCCACAATCATTAGCTTATATTTTGGCCAAAGTTGTATTATGCAATTATTTATTTTTGTTTAATTTATTGACTTTTGCAAACCAATATGTATGTTTTTGGATTACACAAAACTATTTTTTTGCATTTTCAGATTGTCATAACTCTTTCATTACTTATCTTTTTGCTATAATTCTTTTTCATATGTTTACACTATCATCAATACTGCAACTATCATTTAGAAAGTTATATCTGAATAACTTAAAAGTGTACTGTATCAAGCTCCAAAGTTAGACATTTAATTTTTTTCATTTATTTTTTTTAAATACTTTATTTTTAAATGACAAATAAACACTAATTTTGCATTTTCATGCATGAAATTAACTTTATATGTATGTTTTTGGATTACAAAAAACTATTTTTTTGCATTTTCAGATTGTCATAAGTCTTTCATTACTTATCTTTTTGCTATAATTCTTTTTCATATGTTTACACTATCATTAATACTGCAACTATCAGTTAGAAAGTTATATCTGAATAACTTAAAAGTGTACTGTATCAAGCTCCAAAGTTAGACATTTAATTTTTTTCATTTATTTTTTTTAAATACTTTATTTTTAAATGAAATAAATACTAATTTTGCATTTTCATGCATGAAATTAACTTTATATGTATGTTTTTGGATTACAAAAAACTATTTTTTTGCATTTTCAGATTGTCATAACTCTTTCATTATTTATCTTTTTGCTATAATTATTTTTCATATGTTTACACCATCATCAATACTGCAACTATCATTTAGAAAGTTATATCTGAATAACTTAAAAGTGTACTGTATCAAGCTCCAAAGTTAGACATTTAATTTTTTTCATTTATTTTTTTTAAATACTATATTTTTAAATGACAAATAAACACTAATTTTGCATTTTCATGCATGAAATTAACTTTATATGTATGTTTTTGGATTACAAAAAACTATTTTTTTGCATTTTCAGAGTGTCATAACTCTTTCATTACTTATCTTTTTGCTATAATTCTTTTTCATATGTTTACACTATCATCAATACTGCAACTATCATTTAGAAAGTTATATCTGAATAACTTAAAAGTGTACTGTATCAAGCTCCAAAGTTAGACATTTAATATTTTTCATTTTTTTTAAATACTTTATTTTTAAATGACAAATAAACACTAACATCACAATTTTATAAATTAATACCAAATACAATTGAAATTTTATTCCAAATCATCAAACAAAACCTCAGATCTAAAAGGAAAAATTTCGGGTTATGATTCTAAAATACGATATCTATACAAATCACGAGCCATAAGTTGTCGATAACCCGTAGCGATCTTGTAACATCCCAAAACCCGGCCTAGTAGTTTATTGACCTTAAGGTATCTTATTAAACGATTATCTGACTAAATGCTTAGTTAATTTAATTAGCCTGCTGTCTTTTGCGGTATTTTAACCAAGGGGTTAAAATACCCGACTTGTGTTTGGAGTGAAAATGTGAATTTTATATTTTTGGATTCCTTGTTAAATATCGTTTCCGGAAATGCTTTCGTTTTTAAAATTGGAGTCCGTTTACTATTTTAAATAAATTATTTACGAAAGGGACTTTCAGACATATACTGTTAATTGATAAAAAGCCACAAAAGGGGGCCCACCCTTTTGTTTGGCCGGCCTCTAGAGAGAGGGAGGGACTCTCCCTCTTTTCTTTTACTTGCTATTTTTCAAACATTATCCTCCATATCACTATTTCATTGCTACACAAAACCCCATCTTTTCTCTACTTGTTCTTGAGTAAACTTGGTGATTTCCTGGTGCTAGGACCCGATTTTGGTACTCAAGTTTTTGTAGAGGAAGTCTAGAAGTAAGTTTCATCCTTTCCTTTGTTTGTTCTTGGTGTTCTTGAGCTAGAGTTTGAACTAGGGTTTATGTAGCTTGATGATTTGTTGGTGAATCTTGTTATGGATGTTGTTTTATGTGTTTGTGCAAGCTTTTACATCATTTGTGTGGTTGATTGTTGAAGGAAGGCAAGTTTTGGTGAAAATCACCTTCAACCTCCATTAATGGTGGATGTTGAAGGTGGGTTTTGACAAATCTTGGATTTCTTGATGTTTGAATGAATAGAATTGTTTATTAGGTTGAGAAATCATGATTGGTAAGTTATGGATGGTGAAAACCTAGTATAGATGATTGTGTGAATTGATCTAGTTGGTGTTTGGGTCAATATGATTAACTAGTGATCTTGGAAGTATCATACTTGGATTTGTGATGGTTATGATCTTGTGGGAATTGTTAAATGATTGTGAAATTGCTAGTTTAAAGATTGATTGCTAGTAGATGGAAATGTGGAAGTGTTAGGATCATATTCGGGTTTTTGGCCCGTTTGGGTCAACTAGTTGTGAATACTTGATAAATGGTCAAAATGGTTAATTATATTAATGAAGGATTTGTGCTAGTTGTAAATGTCATAAAATGTGCATTTTATGAGTCGTGTGTGGTTAGTTGTTGAAATTGTTGATTTTGACAATTCGGTGGATTATCACTAACTCGGTGTATTGTTGACAGGAACCGGGAAGGATACTCAGTGATATTAGCTCACTGAGTTAAGGAATCGGAAGTTGAAAGGTGAGTGGATTTAACCTCCAACTTGTGTGGGCTTTCGTTTGGGTAAAAAATGCATAATTTAGCTGATGCAGGAAGTTCGCGGCGTGAACTTTAGTTCGCGGGCGCGAACTTTACACAGGGTCCAAACAGAAAGTCAAGTTAGAGATCGCGATCTTTTTCCGTAGGCGCGATCTTTATTCGCGGCGCGAATTCTGGCGCGAACTTTCCCTGATTTCTTTTGATGTGACTCTTCATTGCTAGTCTACTTGTTATGTATGCCTAGTGTTAGGGAATACCATACATGACTATGTGCACAACCGGGACGAGGTCAGTGTCGGATGGATAACGGCTGGGCACAGTGTATCGACTAATAGGGTATCCGACCTTACCTGTATGCGTTACATGGTTAAGGGGAGGGAGTTTCCCGGGTGTTGGATACAAAACGCTATCAGTTACCGTGGTTTTGGCCGACCATGGTTTAAGGCCCGCAAAGCCGCCGATCCTCTCAAATAAGTGATTACCCAACCGGAGATGCTTTATAACTTCCGTGTTTAAGTGTTTAGTATAGTTGGTATTGTTAGGAATTCATTTACTTAGCTTTTGTGCTAATCCCTCCCTTATTGACACATTTCAGGTTGGATGGCTTGAACGGGTCGGGCTTGGACGGGAAGTTTGACCATGCTTAAATTGTTATTTTGTTAAATGAGCCGTGTTTAGTAATACCGTCTTTTAACTAACTTTTGGTTGTAATAATTGTGGGACCATGGTTTTGTAAACTTAACATAACTAGGAACCTAACCGTATGCTTCCGTAACCATAGTTTAATGCTTAATTGGATCTTTAAAATAAAATGCGGTGTTACAACTTGGTATCAGAGCTTCGGTTTGGCGATGGATACATGGGGCTGGTGTTCCATTCTCAAATCGTGGCTCGTGTTTTGGTCAAACCTTCCGGTCAAAGGGGATTAGAGCAAGTGTGAATCGGGTTTAGTAGTTAGTAGATGTGTACTAACGAGTTAAACTAAGCCTTGGTGAGATGTTGTGTTTTGTAGCAGGAATGGCTACGGATGGAAACACCTTGGCTAATGTCCCACCGAACACGAACCTTGGGAATGATGGAGCAACGGGCTCGGGGGGTGATGAAATACCGAATGAAGAATATATCGTGTTGTTGGAGACACGAAATATGGAAGTTGAGGATACCATAAGGGCTCTCCGTCAAAGCCAATCGACTGAGCCACGACCCGAGGCTCGGTCTACCGTACCCCCTATTACCCAAGCAAATCCACCACCACAATTCACTCAAACTACACGTATTCCCGTCTTTCCCCGCAATGACTCCTCATCTCCCAATGCAAGCATACCACAACCGCCACCCACCCACACCGTACCAATTGCCAATGCCCAACACCAACAATTCTTCTACCAACCTTTCCCGATCGAGAAGAAACCGTGCACTTACAAGAACTTTCTCGATTGTAAGCCAACCGAGTACCGGGGAGTACCGACCCGGCGGAAACTCTAACTTGGCTTAGGGCCACCGAGAAGGCTCTTATTGCTTGTAGTTGTGAGGACCATTTGAAGGTCCGGTATGCGTCCCGAATGTTGGGGGGACCGGCTATGGATTGGTGGGATGGGTTGACCGCAAATTTTAGTAATGAGATGATGGATGCAATCACGTGGAAACAATTTAGGGATCAAGTGGAGGCTCGGTATTGTAGCCCGTTCGAGTTGGATAAAATCCGGAATGAGTTCATGATGTTGAAGATGACCGATCGAATGACGGTGGATGAGCTTATCCTCCAATTTAATGGTAAGCTCCGGTTTGTGACACAATGGGTGCCCGATGAGTCCACCCAAATCAAACACTTTGTTGGGGCGTTGTTGCCCGAGTATCGGAATGTGACAAGGCTTGCGGGAACTCTCTTACAAGCCTATGATCTTGCCAAATCGGCTGAAAGTGATATTTTGGCACAAAAAGCCGTGAGTCGGGAGAAAGCCCCGTTTCATAAGGGAAAGTATGAACAATCGAACTCGAGCAACCACAAGAAATCCCAAGGAAATCATAAGTCAAACAATGATCGTCGAAAGCAAATGCTTCAAGGTTCCAACCAAAAGAAACCGTGGTGCCTACCGTGTAAATCCTCACATGCCGGTCCGTGTACGGCACAAACTCGAAGGTGTATTAAGTGTGGACAACACGGGCATGAGTCTTCGGAATGCAAGCTAGAAAATAGCGTATGTTGGACGTGTCAGAAAGAGGGTCATCGGGCCATGCATTGCCCAACGAAGAAGGGTTCGGGTTCGGGCGGGGGATCGGCTTCATCGGGAAGTCAAAAGAGGAAGAGTCATACGCCACCTACGGGTCGGGCATTCAAGATGACGGTGGAGGATGCCACCACTACCGACGATGTCATCACCGGTATGTTTCTAATAAACTCCATACCCGCTCGTGTATTATTTGATTCGGGTGCAAATAGTTCGTTTTCCTCAAAGGGTTTTTGTGACAAATTCAAATTGCCTATTTCCTTGATCGTGACACCTCTAGAGGTAGAGGTGGCCGATGGTAAAATGGTCCCAGTCACGACATCCGTGTCCGGGGCTAGTATTGATATTGATGGCGTGAAATTTTCGATTCTTTTACTTGTTATGTCGATATCCGGCTTTGATGTGGTTTTAGGTATGGATTGGTTAAGTGCTAATCGGGCCAACATAAATTGTCACCAAAAGTTAATTACTTTTCTTTTACCCGACGGGTCACACGTCGTGGCCCGGGGAGACCGTGCGACCCCGACCATACCCATGATATCCATGATGAAAGCCCGTAAGTCCTTGACCAAGGGGTGTGAATCGTTTATGGCCTATGTGATTGATGTGAAAAAGGAAAAGAAAGTGGTTGGTAATCTCTGGGTGGTTTCGGAATACCCGGAGGTGTTTCCCAAAGACTTGCCTGGGTTACCTCCCGTTCGGGAGGTAGAATTCAAAATTGAATTGGTGTCGGGTGCCAATCCCGTGGCTAGAGCACCGTATCGATTAGCACCGTCCGAAATCCGGGAAATGATGACACAAATCCAAGATTTATTGGATAAGGGTTTTATTCGGTCGAGTTCCTCACCTTGGGGAGCTCCGATTTTATTCGTGAAAAAGAAGGATGGTGCACTTCGTATGTGTATCGATTATCGGGAATTGAATAAGAGAACGGTAAAGAATTGGTATCCCTTGCCACGTATTGACGATTTATTTGATCGACTCCAAGGTTCTTCTTATTTCTCAAAGATTGATTTGAGATCAGGCTATCACCAAGTTTGGGTTCATGAAAACGATATTCATAAAACGGCTTTCCGAACTCGTTACGGTCACTATGAGTTCTTGGTTATGCCGTTTGGGTTGACGAACGCTCCCGCGATATTTATGGATTTGATGAACCGAGTTTGTTGGCCTTACCTCGATAAATTCGTTATTGTGTTCATTGATGATATTTTAATTTATTCCAAGACCGAAGAAGAACACGAGAAACACTTAAGGCAGGTGTTAGAAACGTTGAAGCGAGAACAATTATTTGCGAAGTTCTCGAAGTGCGAATTTTGGCTTCGAGAGGTTCACTTTTTGGGTCACGTTATTTGTTCGAATGGGTCAAAGTGGATCCGGCAAAGATCGAGGCTGTTATGAATTGGGTTGCTCCCAAGAACCCGACCGAGATAAAGAGTTTCTTGGGTTTGGCGGGTTATTACCACCGGTTTATTAAGGATTTTTCGAAGATAGCGGGTCCTATGACGAGATTGACCCGTAAGGATGTGCCGTTTCGGTGGGGTGAAAATCACGAGAAGTCCTTTCAAACTCTAGAACAATTATTATATCAAGCTCCGGTTCTTGCCTTACCCGAAGGCCCGGAGGATTTTATTGTTTATTGTGACGCTTCACTTGCGGGTTTGGGTTGCGTGTTGATGCAACGAGATCGGGTTATTGCTTATGCTTCGAGGCAATTGAAAAATCACGAGAAGAATTATCCAACTCACGATTTGGAGTTGGCGGCGGTGGTTTTTGAATTAAAATTGTGGAGACACTATTTGTACGGTACTAAGTGCGTGATTTGTACGGATTGTAACACCCGTATTTTTAAAACATCGTTTAAATCATTTAAAATACATTTTCCCAATATTTGACATATTGTCCAAAGTACAGTTTAACAAAAATTTTAAAACCTATATCAGAGTTTACAAAAATACGGTGTCACCAAGTATATCAAAACCATAGGCAACGGGATCTACCTATTAGCTCCCGAGCTAAACATCTCTAGGCCACTTCTAGTGCAACCTTCTATCACTTCAAACCTGTACCTGAGTACACAGCCACAAACAAACGTAGTACGTGAGACAAAATAGTCTCGTGAGATACATGGGTTTTAGACCCCAATGATAATAATCATTTCATAAATATATAAACATATATATAAACTACATAAATACCGTCTAGTCACCCTATTGTGACTCCAGCTACTTTACTTTCCTAGCAAACATATCTAGTACCTAAACATATAGATACCATAAGCATAATCATATCTAGTACATAAACATATATGTACTAGAAGCACAAACATGTCTAATACATAAACATATATGTATTAGAACCTAACATACCTAGTACCAAACATATGCGTACTAGAAGCACCCGAGTGCTTAGTGTATAAACATATATACACTCGGTGTATAAACATATATACCACCGCTCAGTGACCGGGGATCCCCCGCGTCACCACCGTCTATCTCTTATCATAACCTAACAGTTATGCCAGTCAAAGCCTTTGGCTATCACATCAAACATCAAACAAGTTAGTTATCTAATAATAACAACATATAATTAGTTCAACACAGTGTGAACGTACCTGAATAGTCCCATGGACCCGATCGTAAGCAACCACATTTACTTCTACATCTATGAACCCTATGAGGTCCATACTTACTTTATACATAAGATACATTTCTTATTTTATCGATAACATAATACTTTTATCTCTTCCTTGACTATAATACACAATTATTACTAGTCACATCATATTCTTTTTCATATATATTCGTTCTTTACTTTTATTAGTATATCTTACCAATAGGTACTCATTACTATAAAATCGTTCCCAATTGCTTTACTAATACATATTTATTAATAAAGGCTCCGTATACATTCTTTTAATCAATTACTTCATTATTATGGTTCATTAACATAGGTTCCATAATTACTTTAGTCTATCATATTTTACTTCAAATTCACCAATCATACTAGACATATTCTAGTATCACATTCTACATACTTTCATAAATTTTCAGTCACTATCTTTATCAACATATTTATTAATAAAGACCCATAAAATATCTTATGTATTTTCAAAACTATTTACTATGTACTCAGTTTAAAAGTCTCATGTACTCACCTTAGCAATAAAATGCTCCAACCGTATTCTTTACGCCAATATCCTTGCTTCACAATTCGGTCAACCTTCCAAGACCTCACCAAATGCCTAATACAATAATCACAAGATGATCAACATCACATACTACTACCAATGTGTCCATCTATTACTAGATAACACTTACTAACACATTTCCCCCAATTATGGTGATTTACCAAATCCTAGGTTTAACCACCCATAAGATTCTTATATATCCAAACCATACACTTGATTCGCTTGTTTAAATACCATCTATTAAGTGTATACATCATTTATTTCACCATTAATCATAACCCCAAGAACTAGGGTTTCAAACCCAAGCCAAGAAATCCATAGATCTAAAGCTACAAAGATCGAGGAGTGAAGATATACCTTTAATCTTCAACTAGGAGTGAAGAATCACAAGATTTGACCAAGAAATCTGCTCCAAATGATAGTTTGCACTCAAAATCGTCCACAAACTCGAGTAGGAGAGAAACTAGGGTTTTTCTTGGCATGAAATGATCAAAACCCGCATTTTAATTCATTCAGCGACGACTTTCGCGTCGCTATCCCTATGATAGCGTCGCTATCTGCCCTCCGTGTCTTTTCGCGACGCCACATAGCGTCGCTATCCCAAGACGCTATCTCGACTTCGCGTTCCATCCTCCGCTATCTCGAGCCACTGTTTGAAAGCCATAAGATCGCGTCGCTATCTTCAAGATAGCGGCGCTATCTTGCCCTTATGCAGCAGGGCTGCAACTTTTGCTTCCCGCTTCGACCCGGTTTCGTCCATAACTTTCTCATACGGTCTCCAAACGACACGAAACCAATTCCTACGTTCCTTAAACGATTTATCCTTGTTTATCATATTTTTATAAAATTTATTTGTATACAAATTTCGGGTCGTTACAACTATCTATCCCTTAAAAGGATTCCGTCCTCGGGATCATTTCAAAAATTTCCATTCTTCATTCGACCAAGCATTCCGCTCTCATTCCCTTGTGGTTATTACCATTAAACCTTCCCCATTCCTGTTCCGTTAACATTACATATCCAAACATTCACCTAACTTCGTTAAGTCTGGACGGTCAAGACCAAATTTTAAAAACTCATAATACTTAACAGGTCAAAATTTCACAATTTGACCAAAACACCGACATTCTCTCGACCAATCTTTTCATTCTCATAACAATGGTATGACACAATCATACCATCAACTAGTTGATTAAAACGAATGTCAAACTCTAGCTTCGACCAAGCCGATATACCCCGACATTGGTATATCCCCACCTTGTCTACCCTTTGACTTAAGCACAAAGTCAACTATACTTTAACATTTTCCCTTCTCGTTAAAGGTTTCATTAATCGTCCATTCCTTTACTATCGTCTTTAATTTCATGATTTTATCAATAATCATATACTCGGTTCTGAAATTCAACCCTAATCACCCAACGGGTAAGGGTCGCACAATCCGACTATAACTCTTTCAGTTATTCTGTTAACCTTTTTCACGTACATACCATCGACACATGATGCTCTCAATATTCACTAATCGTTCATAACGAGAGTCAAAGCCCATCTTTGGCTAAGTCAACCAATCACAAATTGGTCAACCTTGACTTTTGTGTGAAGTCAACCATACCCTTCCAAACTAACAAATTTCATACTCACGGGGCACCATCACTAATATATCACTTCCGGATCTACTCATTATTGTCCCCTTAACAATTGTCCCCGTTTTTTTCCACACTTTCAATTTCTCCCCAATTATCCGAGAGTCGTACATTCACATATGGTCACATCGACCTTTACCGCTTCTTGACCAACATTTGGTCACTCACACCATCACTTAGTTTTCTTTCAACCATCTTTGCATCACATAAATCAATTTCGTAACTCTTATTCTCAATTACCGGAATTAGTTCTCCTATCGCAACATATTCCACTATTTCATACAAGTTTACCATACTTAACCACCAATAGTGATTTGCTCACTAGGAGTTTCTATTTCCTCCTATTTATAAATCGTAGGCATCTCCTACACATACACAACTTAAATGCAATCCACATTTCAACCAAATTCTCATTTACCATAACATAATAGCAATGCTCATTAACCACATGGTTCTACGTTCAACATATATATACATAAACATATACACACACACACACACACACACACACACATATATATATATATATATATATATATATATATATATATATATATATATATATATATATATATATATATATATATATATATATATACACACATATATATCAACCCAATTCATTCTAAACACCTCTATTGTGCACATATACAAACATATGTATATGTCACCCATACCATCTATACATCTCTATTGTGCACATATACAAACATATGTATATGTAACACCAATACCATCTGGTATCCATCTTTTCACATCGCGTAGCTTTGCTACTTTCTCATTCGTTCAATCGTCCAATTATTCATCATGCATTCTAGCACCATTCACATAATATCACATTATCGTTTTCTTTCATATCTAAAATATTTCTCATTTGACATATTACTCAACACGATCCACATGACACTACCTTTTCATTGTCATATGCCTTTGAAGGCCATTATATAATGCACATGCATTGTATCCCGCGGATAACTAATAAAATCTCGTTTCACTTACACATTAACCACCATTAATCGGTTCATTTCCTTATTACCACATTTCCAAATCTTTTGTCACTACGGGAGTATCTATCACTCCATTCCGTTAACCAAACTCGCCGGTCATCCCGGTCATCTTTGAGTCAACCAACCGACTCCGGTCGACACTTGCAACCCATGACTTAGCACCTAATGGCCCGACACTCGATTTTCTACTTTCATACATCGTGGGACTTAGGACTATTCCTTTCCCAATCGTAGTCTTATACTACACTACGTCATACATTATCACGCTATTGCTATGACACTTTAACCGACAATCTTCTTCTCACCCTAGATTGTCGAATCCATCAATCCTGTCACATAACTTGCTATGGCTACGCGCCAACCTTTATTCAATTGATTCCAACGATTAAATTTCGTCGTTCCCAACATTTATTCTTTTCCACATAGTTTCTATTTATAAATTCTAAGGCATCACTATACCTTAGTCATTATTTCCTTTATCGTTCACATATAATAACATTACATTGCATATCCGGATTCCTGCCGAATATCAAAGTCCCATTTCCAAAGCTTCTATTTCTATAATTCTCATCTAACTAACAATCCTTACCAAGACTTAGTACTTCATTACACTATCATTCTTTTGTTGACAACATCTACCATTCTCATGGTTCCCCCTTTGACACTACATGGTAGCATCAACCCATATATCTTTACTACATGCGACTCACCGGCCCATAATCATTTCCAATGTATGATTTCTATTCACATACTAACCGGGAAGACTATTCCCGAAATTTAATCTCCACATCATACAACTTATCTACAATTTCTATAGGCACCAATTCGTGCAACAATAAAACAGTTAAGTCATAATCTCAAATCATTCATCTTACCCAAGATCTCCGAGGTGGCCCTTCCGGGTCAATTCCCAATTTCAACTCACTCGTGAGTTCATTTCACAACATCTTGTACCGTGCTCTCCTTCACAAAGTTTCATACAACACATTCCACCGTGTCAACACCTCATCCTTCAATAATGGTGATGTCAATGTCGCCATATCGTCCTTCCTTCATTTGCTACTCTGTAGCACTTGCTAAATCTACCGAATCCACCACATCGTGACCTTCGGCTCAAAACTTCCGAATTACACATAGGTTTTACACGCTATGAAGACCCTATACAACATTCTTCAATTTCTTCCGATTAGGTCTTGCTACCTTATTATGTAGGTAACTTCCACTACGGACTTCGCCATTCGATGACTCTTCCTTCGTACGGGTATTGGAATCATTCCGCCTACCCTCATTCATACGGTTATCAAACGTCTGGTTCACATTCTCATTCATAACTCTTCCCAATTTAGTGGAGCTCATTCACATTTCACATTCATTCTTTCGTCATACTAACGTATCCAACAAACAAGATTCAAACGGTCAACTTGACCATCGAAAACGACACAATTAGATCAAAACATGGCATTTCTCATAGGGGCCGACCCTATCATACCAATGCCCTACGGTCTCAAAAGACCCGTATTTTTAAAACATCGTTTAAATCATTTAAAATACATTTTCCCAATATTTGACATATTGTCCAAAGTACAGTTTAACAAAAACTTTAAAACCTATATCAGAGTTTACAAAAATACGGTGTCACCAAGTATATCAAAACCATAGGCAACGGGATCTACCTATTAGCTCCCGAGCTAAACATCTCTAGGCCACTTCTAGTGCAACCTTCTATCACTTCAAACCTGTACCTGAGTACACAGCCACAAACAAACGTAGTACGTGAGACAAAATAGTCTCGTGAGATACATGGGTTTTAGACCCCAATGATAATAATCATTTCATAAATATATAAACATATATATAAACTACATAAATACCGTCTAGTCACCCTATTGTGACTCCAGCTACTTTGCTTTCCTAGCAAACATATCTAGTACCTAAACATATAGATACCAGAAGCACAATCATATCTAGTACATAAACATATATGTACTAGAAGCACAAACATGTCTAATACATAAACATATATGTATTAGAACCTAACATACCTAGTACCAAACATATGCGTACTAGAAGCACCCGAGTGCTTAGTGTATAAACATATATACACTCGGTGTATAAACATATATACCACCGCTCAGTGACCGGGGATCCCCCGCGTCACCACCGTCTATCTCTTATCATAACCTAACAGTTATGCCAGTCAAAGCCTTTGGCTATCACATCAAACATCAAACAAGTTAGTTATCTAATAATAACAACATATAATTAGTTCAACACAGTGTGAACGTACCTGAATAGTCCCATGGACCCGATCGTAAGCAACCACATTTACTTCTACATCTATGAACCCTATGAGGTCCATACTTACTTTATACATAAGATACATTTCTTATTTTATTGATAACATAATACTTTTATCTCTTCCTTGACTATAATACACAATTATTACTAGTCACATCATATTCTTTTTCATATATATTCGTTCTTTACTTTTATTAGTATATCTTACCAATAGGTACTCATTACTATAAAATCGTTCCCAATTGCTTTACTAATACATATTTATTAATAAAGGCTCCGTATACATTCTTTTAATCAATTACTTCATTATTATGGTTCATTAACATAGGTTCCATAATTACTTTAGTCTATCATATTTTACTTCAAATTCACCAATCATACTAGACATATTCTAGTATCACATTCTACATACTTTCATACATTTTCAGTCACTATCTTTATCAACATATTTATTAATAAAGACCCATAAAATATCTTATGTATTTTCAAAACTATTTACTATGTACTCAGTTTAAAAGTCTCATGTACTCACCTTAGCAATAAAATGCTCCAACCGTATTCTTTACGCCAATATCCTTGCTTCACAATTCGGTCAACCTTCCAAGACCTCACCAAATGCCTAATACAATAATCACAAGATGATCAACATCACATACTACTACCAATGTGTCCATCTATTACTAGATAACACTTACTAACACATTTCCCCCAATTATGGTGATTTACCAAACCCTAGGTTTAACCACCCATAAGATTCTTATAAATCCAAACCATACACTTGATTCCCTTGTTTAAATAGCATCTATTAAGTGTATACATCATTTATTTCACCATTAATCATAACCCCAAGAACTAGGGTTTCAAACCCAAGCCAAGAAATCCATAGATCTAAAGCTACAAAGATTGAGGAGTGAAGATATACCTTTAATCTTCAACTAGGAGTGAAGAATCACAAGATTTGACCAAGAAATCTGCTCCAAATGATAGTTTGCACTCAAAATCATCCACAAACTCGAGTAGGAGAGAAACTAGGGTTTTTCTTGGCATGAAATGATCAAAACCCGCATTTTAATTCATTCAGCGACGACTTTCGCGTCGCTATCCCTATGATAGCGTCGCTATCTGCCCTCCGTGTCTTTTCGTGACGCCACATAGCGTCGCTATCCCAAGACGCTATCTCGACTTCGCGTTCCATCCTCCGCTATCTCAAGCCACTGTTTGAAAGCCATAAGATCGCGTCGCTATCTTCAAGATAGCGGCGCTATCTTGCCCTTATGCAGCAGGGCTGCAACGTTTGCTTCCCGCTTCGACCCGGTTTCGTCCATAACTTTCTCATACGGTCTCCAAACGACACGAAACCAATTCCTACGTTCCTTAAACGATTTATCCTTGTTTATCATATTTTTATAAAATTTATTTATATACAAATTTCGGGTCGTTACACGGATCATAAAAGTTTGCAATATGTATTCACGCAAAAGGAGTTGAATATGCGTCAACGAAGATGGTTAGAGTTGATTAAGGATTACGATTGTGAAATTCGATATCATCCCGGAAAGGCAAATGTGGTGGCCGATGCCTTAAGTAGAAAGGGAGATTCGGGGCGGGTGCAATTTATGCGGATGGAAATTGTGTCGGATTTGGTGTCCCGGTTGAAGATTTCACAAATGGAAGCGTTGAATGTCGAACATTTGAAGGCCGAGATTTTATTAAAGAGGAAGGATGATTTAGAAGAAGATTCTCGGGGTTTGAAGACGTATCAATCTCGGGTTTGGGTACCGTTACTCGGGGGTTTGCGGGAATTGATTTTAGCCGAGGCTCATAATTCTCGGTTATCGGTTCACCCGGGTAGCACGAAGATGTATAATGATTTAAAGGCTCTTTATTGGTGGCCGATGATGAAGACCGACATTGCCCGTTATGTGGGCCAATGTCATATTTGTGCTCAAGTGAAGGCCGAACACCAAAAGCCCTATGGAACTTTAACCCAATCGCCGATTCCCGAGTGGAAGTGGGACCGGATTACTATGGATTTCGTGACCAAATTGCCGCGTACTCAAAGGGGTCACGATATGATTTGGGTTATAGTTGATCGGTTAACAAAGAGTGCTCATTTCTTGGCTACTAGTGAGACCGCCTCACTTAGTAGATTGGCGAAATTGTACATTGAAGAAGTGGTGTCCCGGCATGGAATAGCTTGCAACGAGAATTGGGGACGCGGGTTAATTTAAGTACCGCGTATCATCCCCAAACCGATGGGCAATCGGAGAGAACGATACAAACACTTGAAGATATGTTACGGGCTTGTGTGTTAGAGTATGGTGGGTCGTGGGATTCCCACCTACCGTTGATCGAGTTTGCTTATAATAACTCGTATCACTCAAGTATTAAGATGCCACCGTACGAGATGTTGTACGGGCGTCAGTGCCGAACCCCGACGTGTTGGTTGGAGGCGGGCGAGAAACAATATGTGGGACCCGATATTGTACAAATGACCGCGGATTGTCAGATTGTCATAACTCTTTCATTACTTATCTTTATGCTATAATTATTTTTCATATGTTTACACTATCATCAATACTGCAACTATCATTTAGAAAGTTATATCTGAATAACTTAAAAGTGTACTGTATCAAGCTCCAAAGTTAGACATTTAATTTTTTTTCATTTATTTTTTTTAAATACTTTATTTTTAAATGACAAATAAACACTAATTTTGCATTTTCATGCATGAAATTAACTTTATATGTATGTTTTTGGATTACAAAAAACTATTTTTTTGCATTTTCAGATTGTCATAACTCTTTCATTACTTATCTTTTTGCTATAATTATTTTTCATATGTTTACACTATCATCAATACTGCAACTATCATTTAGAAAGTTATATCTGAATAACTTAAAAGTGTACTGTATCAAGCTCCAAAGTTAGACATTTAATTTTTTTCATTTATTTTTTTTAAATACTTTATTTTTAAATGACAAATAAACACTAATTTTGCATTTTCATGCATGAAATTAACTTTATATGTATGTTTTTGGATTACAAAAAACTATTTTTTTGCATTTTCAGATTGTCATAACTCTTTCATTACTTATCTTTTTGCTATAATTCTTTTTCATATGTTTACACTATCATCAATACTGCAACTATCATTTAGAAAGTTATATCTGAATAACTTAAAAGTGTACTGTATCAAGCTCCAAAGTTAGACATTTAATATTTTTCATTTTTTTTAAATACTTTATTTTTAAATGACAAATAAACACTAACATCACGATTTTATAAATTAATACCAAATACAATTGAAATTTTATTCCAAATCATCAAACAAAACCTCAGATCTAAAAGGAAAAATTTCGGGTTATGATTCTAAAATACGATATCTATACAAATCACGAGCCATAAGTTGTCGATAACCCGTAGCGATCTTGTAACATCCCAAAACCCGGCCTAGTAGTTTATTGACCTTAAGGTATCTTATTAAATGATTATCTGACTAAATGCTTAGTTAATTTAATTAGCCTGCTGTCTTTTATGGTATTTTAACCAAGGGGTTAAAATACCCGACTTGTGTTTGGAGTGAAAATGTGAATTTTATATTTTTGGATTCCTTGTTAAATATCGTTTCCGGAAATGCTTTCGTTTTTAAAATTGGAGTCCGTTTACTATTTTAAATAAATTATTTACGAAAGGGACTTTCAGACATATACTGTTAATTGATAAAAAGCCACAAAAGGGGGCCCACCCTTTTGTTTGGCCGGCCTCTAGAGAGAGAGAGGGACTCTCCCTCTTTTCTTTTACTTGCTATTTTTCAAACATTATCCTCCATATCACTATTTCATTGCTACACAAAACCCCATCTTTTCTCTACTTGTTCTTGAGTAAACTTGGTGATTTCCTGGTGCTAGGACCTGATTTTGGTACTCAAGTTTGTGTAGAAGAAGTCTAGAAGTAAGTTTCATCCTTTCCTTTGTTTGTTCTTGGTGTTCTTGAGCTAGAGTTTGAACTAGGGTTTATGTAGCTTGATGATTTGTTGGTGAATCTTGTTATGGATGTTGTTTTATGTGTTTGTGCAAGCTTTTACATCATTTGTGTGGTTGATTGTTGAAGGAAGGCAAGTTTTGGTGAAAATCACCTTCAACCTCCATTAATGGTGGATGTTGAAGGTGGGTTTTGACAAATCTTGGATTTCTTGATGTTTGAATGAATAGAATTGTTTATTAGGTTGAGAAATCATGATTGGTAAGTTATGGATAGTGAAAACCTAGTATAGATGATTGTGTGAATTGATCTAGTTGGTGTTTGGGTCAATATGATTAACTAGTGATCTTGGAAGTATCATACTTGGATTTGTGATGGTTATGATCTTGTGGGAATTGTTAAATGATTGTGAAATTGCTAGTTTAAAGATTGATTGCTAGTAGATGGAAATGTGGAAGTGTTAGGATCATATTCGGGTTTTTGGCCCGTTTGGGTCAACTAGTTGTGAATACTTGATAAATGGTCAAAATGGTCAATTGTATTGATGAAGGATTTGTGCTAGTTGTAAATGTCATAAAATGTGCATTTTATGAGTCTTGTGTGGTTAGATGTTGAAATTGTTGATTTTGACAATTCGGTGGATTATCACTAACTCGGTGTATTGTTGACAGGAACCGGGAAGGATACTCAGTGATATTAGCTCACTGAGTTAAGGAATCGGAAGTTGAAAAGTGAGTGGATTTAACCTCCAACTTGTGTGGGCTTTCGTTTGGGTAAAAAATGCATAATTTAGCTGATGCAGGAAGTTCGCGGCGCGAACTTTACACAGGGTCCAAACAGAAAGTCAAGTTAGAGATCGCGATCTTTTTTCGTGGGCGCGATCTTTATTCGCGGCGCGAATTCTGGCGCGAACTTTCCCTGATTTCTTTTGATGTGATTCTTCGTAGCTAGTCTACTTGTTATGTATGCCTAGTGTTAGGGAATACCATACATGACTATGTGCACAACCGGGACGAGGTCAGTGTCGGATGGATAACGGCTGGGCACAATGTATCGACTAATAGGGTATCCGACCTTACCTGTATGCGTTACATGGTTAAGGGGAGGGAGTTGCCCGGGTGTTGGATACAAAACGCTATCGATTACCATGGTTTTGGCCGACCATGGTTTAAGGCCCGCAAAGCCGCCGATCCTCTCAAATAAGTGATTACCCAACCGGAGATGTTTTATAACTTCCGTGTTTAAGTGTCTAGAATAGTTGGTAGTGTTAGGAATTCATTCACTTAGCTTTTGTGCTAATCCCTCCCTTATTGACACATTTCATGTTGGATGGCTTGAACGGGTCGGGCTTGGACGGGAAGTTTGACCATGCTTAAATTGTTATTTTGTTAAATGAGCCGTGTTTAGTAATACCGTCTTTTAACTAACTTTTGGTTGTAATAATTGTGGGTCCATGGTTTTGTAAACTTAACATAACTAGGAACCTAAGCGTATGCTTCCGTAACCATAGTTTAATGCTTAATTGGATCTTTAAAAAAAAATGCGGTGTTACAGATCTGATTACTATCGACGACTCCATCTTTCTTGATTGATTTCCCTGTTACCAGATAATGCATAAACTTACAAATAAACACAGCATAGTCTTCTTCCCTTCCTTGAGGTATGCCTTTGGCGAAATAAAGATTCGCCTTAACTTGGGGGGTTTCTTTCTTCATAGGAGAAACTCCTTTTAAAACCCAGCAAAACATCTCGCCAACGTTTTAGGGATGCCGTAAGCACGTCATGCTTTATGGATTGACGACAACTGCAAATTAAACATGTATCGTTGCGAACAAGATCCATCTGCACAAGCAACCAAACGTTATCATTTAAACGTAACGGGATGTATAAAACATCTACGTCCCCCCAAGCGGGGTAAGGTGTCAAACTGCCATCTGCATATTTTACAGCATCTGATCCGTGAGGTGGTAAGAGTAGAGACTCAAACTTGGTAGGCATTATTGTCCATCGCTTATATTCTCCAGTATTATAGCCAAGATACAACCGATAACGCATCCATCTTCTAACCCAACAATCTATATGCTGTAATAAATATACAATTATTTACATTTGAGATTCGATTAAAAATATGGATAATAACATAATTAAATTACGTACCGCACGAAACAAAACAGAGCTGGAATTCTCATCTAACAGGGTACTCCAAAACTCTCTAGGTACCTGGGTACGACCTATGAATACAATTTAGCAAAAGGTTTCATTCCCGCGCCTATCCCCGTTCAAGTAAAATTCCTCTACACTCCTGGCCCAACCATACTCCTCAACCAAGTCAATTGTTTCTGGTTGTTGATTACGTATTGAGGAGTTTTGAGTTTGCTGCTCCACAAACTGTAATGTCGGTGGAGGCGTTTCCCTCGTACGTTGCATCATATGTGCGTTTGCTTCCTGAACTGCCTCCTCCGCCGTCCCTTCATAAGCCAGGTTATCCATTTCACATATTGTATGTTGCATCTCGTCAATGATAATTCGAAGTTCACGGGCTCGAGTTCGTTGACTCATTAGGTCAACTCTCTCTTCTAACATCTCAACCTGTAGTCCAAGTTCAATGATTAAGGCTTTTTGACTTCGCCACATGGTATTAAAAATATGTTATTTTTTTTATTTTTTTTTTGGAAGTAGTTGTGAAATATGCTTTTTTTTTAGAAGTGTAAGGGGAGAAGTAGTGTATTTTTTTTATATGTTTTTAAACCCGGTGGAAGTGTTGTGTGTTATATAAGGGTCGGGTATGGCTTAAAGCCGGCCTCGGGGAGGCAATGAAGGTAAAGCCGACCTCGGGGAGTACCACTTTTCAGTGGTCACATCAGGCAACCCAAGGCCGGACTCCAGGAGTCCGGTTTTAATGGGAAAGCCAGCCTCCACGACCCCATAAAGCCTATTTTTGAAGAAAAAAAAAAGAAGCCTATTTGTGAAAACCGTTCTCCGATCACGCCTATTTCTGGAAAAAAAATCTCCATATTACTAGACTTTTACAATAGTGTTTTTATAATATTGCTCCAAAATAGAGTAACAATTTAAAATCTATATTTAGTAAATAATCTATGACTTTTTTTTTTTTTTACAGCAATCTAATCTACTTCTAAATTCATCTATGTCCACTATAGCTATCTAATCTACTCGTAAATCTACGACTTATAATATGAAAGTTAAAATAGATTAGTAATAGTGAGATGTCTTCTAGATAGTCTAAGGGTTTCGCATAGTCCCAAGGGACAAATCCTAGTCATTGGATTAAGATGGTCAAGATCAAATCCCTTAACCATTGCCACCTACAGCCACCACCGGCCGCCAACTCCGGCCACCGCCCGCCGCCGCCGTCCGCCGCCACCGGCCGGCGGCGGCGGTGGTGGCTGACAGTGAAGGTGCTGGTGGTAATGGGGGTGGTGGTGGTATTGATGTATTGAAACACATGTACTTCCCTAAAACACAGCATATCACGAAACAAATGTGTTTCAAGTCACTAAATACATGAGTTTCTAAACACACAAGGGAGCATACGAAGCATATGTGCTTCATTACTTGAAATACATCTGCTTGGTTGTACATATGCACTCCTTTATTGTCAAAATACTTGTTGTTAGTGAAGCACATGTGCTTCTAGCTTACAAACACATGTGCTTCATTACTTGAAACACATGTACTTTGTTGTACATATACACTCCTTTATTTTCAAATGACCGTTTTAGTGAAGCACATGTGCTTCTAGCTTACAAACACGTGTGCTTCATTACCTGAAACACATGTGCTTGGTTGTATATATACACTTCTTTATTTTCGAAAGACATGTTATTAGTGAAGCCATGTGCTTCTAGCTTATAAACACATGTGCTTCATTACTTGATACACATGTGCTTGTCTGTACATATATACTCATTTATTTTCAAAACAACTGTTATTAGTGAAATACATGTGCTTCTAGTAACGAAACACATGTGTTTCAAGTCATGAAACACATGTGCTTGGTTGTACATATACACTCCTTTATTTTCAAAACACATGTGTTTCAAAAGGTGAAACACATGTGTTTAAAATACACGTGCTTCCAGTCACGACCACCACCGTCGGCGGCCACCTCCGGCCGCCACCCATCGCCGTCCGCCGCCGCCTGCCGCCGCCTGCCGTCTCCGGCCGCCGGAGGTGGGTGGGGTATTGATGTATTGAAGCACATATGTTTGTATAGTTTGAATTTTGATTTTGACCTTTGACTTTTTCTTGATCCAATGGCTATTAATTGTCCCTTGAGACTAGCTAAAATCCTTAGACTACCTTGAGCATTTACCTAGTAATAGTATAACATTAAGTTTGATTTGACATTTATATTTTTTTTTTTATAATATAGAGGTATTTTTAAAAAAAATTAATGCATGTACACTCTACAAATATTACTTCGAATCTAGACATCCCAATAATCAAATACTAATAGTGGCTAACTATGAAACAAAAAAACTTATGTACCTTCATTAAAAACATAGATTAACTCATTGTAATTTAGTAAAGGGCAATTGGCTTAGCGATATAGTGTAGGCTTATGCACGGTCTAAAAAGCAAACCAAACCGACTAGAACCGAAAATGTGGTTTTTTTGGGACCAAAGATCGAACTGATGATGCTTGGAACCGAACCGGAACCGAACCGACCGGAACCGGACCGACACAGAGGTAATTTCTTCGGCTTTTTCGGTTTTTCTCGGTTTTGGACCTAAACGAACCGATTGGAACCGAGAACCGATTTTTCATAATAATTAGAACCGGGAACCGAACCAATGTAGTTTGGTTCGGTCCGGTTCAGTCCGGTCATTCCGTATCTGTGGTTTCGGTCGGTTCTCGGTACAATTTGCACAGACCGTATAATTTTAAATTAAATAGAATTGATGATCAGGTATATAATTAAAGTAGTTTGAAAGGATGAAGCAAGCTCCGTATAAACTTAGCCTTTTAGGTATAAAGCAACATCTCATCCAGTCATCCTTAAGTGGATAACCTTGCTATGTATACTACTTTTTGATGAACATATTAATTTATACGCTATTCGATTTCGTCAAAATTAAATATATAAAAAAAGTAAATATAACATAGAACATTAATTTATACTCCATTAATTAAGTGAATATACTTGATTTGGTCCATAAAGAGGTAAATAACTATGATATTATCGGTCATCCCAGCTTGTTATAACCATAGAACATCAAAAAATATTAATTAAACCCAAAATCAAGTTCTATAACAGTATAACACATATTAAAAGTAAAGCTAAATATATAAATATAAAAGATTATTTGTTATAATTACCTCTTTTTAGGAAATATAGAATTTGATTTAATCCGGTTATAGTGCGTGGTCCTGGTGGGCAAACGTATGAGATGTATGTCGTTATCGTGTGGTGCCACAAGCTTATGTCGCTCGTTCACGCGCTCGGCACCACTCTTTGTATCTTTTTCTGTCTCGTGCTTGTCTACTATACTTTTAAATATTCATATGCACGTGACTGTTGAAGCTCTTATTTATATAGTTCCATCCTCAATTTTATACTAAGAATAAATTCATTTATTATTCAAGTGTTTCAAATTACAAATTCTAAATATTCAGAAAAATTGACCGGTGAAAATATATGACTTTGATTTCATGAATATGCAAACAATTTTAATAGCACTATCTGATGATGGACTAATGGTCTAATGATAAAGGTTATCAATTCAGTCTTTTACTTGGTTACATTACTAGATAATCGTGAGAAGGTTTGGAAACAGTTAATTTGTTACCTCACGATGAAAACGTAGTGAAAACGTAGTCACCCAGATGAAGTCCAGCGAGAATACCTTAAAAAACAAACAAGTTGAATAGACATGTCTGAAAAAATGGCAGACTGTGTTTGAAAGGAGCTCAAGTGGAATTGGGTTTTTTTGACTAGAGGAGAGGGGATGGGGGTCTAAACTTTCTAAGGATTACAATCACAATATGCCATGAATACAAAGTATGGCACTTATATCTAATGGAACAATATTGGTTTGGGTTTCAATGGGGATGGGTTTAAATGAAGCATACTCAGACATAATATGAACTTAAATATGTATACCTACTTATGAAAAAATAACTTAACTTACATTGAGGAAAAAACGAGCAATAAGCTGCGTTGTCATCTATTTGCAGATCTGGTGTCAAAACATCATTATACATAATTAGTTTTATATAATTGGAGTCCAGTAATGGTGTTCTAGTAAGTTAGAAAATACAATAAGACCAAAAAACAAAGAGAAGTATTAAGTTATGAGAGTATGAGACCATTAAATTATAGTCCATCAGTCACTATATAGACCATTTTGTTAATTGGGCCTCGTCGGAGTAAAAGATATCGCTATCCCCAAACTAGTGATAAACATGTGTACTCTCACAGTTTAAAGAGTAATGTTAATTAACAATAATGCTTGTTACAACCCAACAATATAATATACTTCTTCCGATTTAAAATAAGTGATACACTTTCCATATTTACGTGTATCAAAATAAGTGATATACTTTGAAAACTTACCTTATTTGGTAAAATATAGTGTGACTCATACCCACTAACTAGCCACATTAATAAAGTAAAATAACATCTTTATACTTACTTTTCCTTTTAAACATTATTAACATCACTGTATTTAAAATTTGTGGGACCTCTTCCTCACTAACCATCCAATTAATCTAATTTAATTATTATTATCATATTTTACCTTAAAAAGCGTGAAACAAATGTATCCCTTATTTTAAATTGGAGGAAGTAATAAGCATCAATGTTATCCACAATTCGCTATTATATGAAAAATCTTAACCCTAGCTCTTCTCTTAACGAGCGAGTGAGAATTTCTCTTCGTCATTGGCGCTTCCACTGCTCGTCGCCACCGCCTCCGACTGTCCTACTCGTCGTCGCCTGCCCTAACCCCCATCTAGGTTTGTGGTTCGATTTATTTTCTGATTTTCTTCAATTTTATTATGTGGTTTAGTATTTAACAGGTTCGTTTGTTAAGTTGTTGCTTAATTATCTGTCTATAAAGATTAACAATGTTTGATAGTTGATAGTGAAATGGTGACACTATGTTAATTTTACTCGATAATGAATTGTTAGCTTAATCAAGTTAGCGTTTATGGCATGCTTCATATGTGATTTATTGCTTTGCTATTAGAGGTGTATTCATCTACTCGGGTAAAAGGTAAACCCTTACTTATTGCTCCAGGGCTTTTAATTCATTTTTGTTCCTGTTTTTTTTAGTAACTTAAATTGTAAATGACATGTTCTTCAGAAAGTATAATTAGGTATTGTGTTTTCCCCCAATCTGATTTTTCACAATGCAAATGTCTTATAAATGGTTGGACCGGATTAGCCGGCGGTTAAACCGGATGACAATATTTACATATGTTTGTTGATACTCGTGTACATTTTTTTGGCCAATTTATACTTATAGTTTATACGTCTCTTGTTGTTAGAATAATGAAAACAGTTCACGGGACAAATAAAGCATCAAAATCTGAACGCAAAGATTTTATCAGCAGCATGCCAGATAACGTGATAAGTAATATTTTCGATCGTTTATCGATACGTGATGCAGTGAAGACTGATATCTTGTCAAGAAAGTGGAGGTTTAAGTGGACTTTGCTCACCCAACTCGTATTTGATTGGAACTTCTTTGACCGTTTAACAGAAAAAAAATTGTTACGGCGGGAGAAATTTGTGTAGATTTCTCCTTCATTTTAAAGGCGACATAACAAAATTTCACCTCTGTATACGCGATTGCTATGAATTGGACATTGAGGATATTACTCACTGGATTTTGTTCGCGTGTAGAAAAGGGACCAAGGATTTTACTCTTTTAAATACGTCTAAAACAATACTTAAGTTGCCAGCTCAGCTTTTCTCGTGCACAGAGTTGAAACATTTGCAGCTTTCCAATTGTCGTTTCCATTTTCTACCTACTTTTCGCGGTTTTCCAAATTTATTGAGCTTAGACTTGTCTCTGGTAAAGTTTGGAAGCTATGAATGCGGCCAGTTTATCGCTCGGTGTCCTTTACTTGAGATTTTGAAAATTAATGATTACTGTCGTCACCGTCGTAACCGTCCTTCAGGCGAATTGAAACTTGACGTGATTTCAGAACTTGTAAACCTTAAAGAGTTATCTCTGTCGTTATCTATGTTTGACAACAGGAAAATGCTCACGAGTTCTGGTATCATTCAACTTATCGGTCGTTTTCCAAAACTTGAGGAGCTTAATCTAGATTTTTGGAAGTGCGAGGTAACACTAATTATGTCGTTTCTTTCAAAACCATGCTATTGTTAAATAACTTTCTATGTATCTTTTAGTTTGTGGCAGAAACATATGCCGAAAAGAAGCACCAAACCACCTTTTTGTGTAACTTCCTTGAGAGTGTGAAGTTATCCGAAGTAGATTTTAGTATTGAGAGTATGGTGTCATTAGTTTTTGAAATGATTATTGGCTCCCCAAATTTGCAGACACTCAGCATCAGAGTAAGTGAAATACATATGCATCAAAATGGTTTAGATTAATTTCTCATATACCATAATTAATCTTGCAGGCTACATGGAAAGATGAAGATGAAGATGAATATGAAGAATATGATCATGTCCCACCACTAGCCGCTTGTTTATCAGATTTTGAGTGCAACAAAATGGGGCAGTTGCAACTGCTTGAGGATGTAGTGTTTTAGGGGTTTAAAGAATGAAGTATGTTTGATTGAGTATTTACTTGGTTGTTCCCCTTTCTTAAAGAAAATTATTATCGACATCGGGTCGCCCTCAGATGATGGTCCGAGTGAGAGTGAGAATTTTAATATAGCTCAGGAGTTATTGAAGCTTCGCCGAGCCTCCCCTGAAGCTGTATTAAAACTATCGTAATTTGCAACTATCTTATATTACTATTATTTACTGACCGACATCTACTTATGTAATCGAATTGAAAGTTTTGTAATATTATGGTGACGATTCATGTTGTCATGATTGATTTCGAAGGAAGGACTTTAGCGATTACGAAAATGGGAAACAAGAGTTTTCTTGCAATCTATTTAGATTCTTTTAGCTTTGGTTGACAGGAATCCTTGCAATTTTGAAAGATTCCTTCTTGTGTTTGATTCATTTCACTTTTTTTAGTTTCAAAATATCTTTTATTATGTTGCGTGAATTTGGTTAATACTAGATCTGATGCAACTGATAATTTTTGGATCACAACATTATAAAATATGCACATACAAACCGCAAAAACCAACTGATGGTGTGAACTCGTCAGTTTTACGTGCTTTCATATATAGTAGGTGCTTTTAAA
This sequence comes from Calendula officinalis, assembly GCA_963853835.1. Classification (NCBI taxonomy): domain Eukaryota; kingdom Viridiplantae; phylum Streptophyta; class Magnoliopsida; order Asterales; family Asteraceae; genus Calendula; species Calendula officinalis. The sequence goes on along the minus strand of OY970822.1, from coordinate 83,432,654 downwards.
TTAAAGGATGTCATAGCTATTACAATGGTAAATATACTGCCATACAACTTAAGGGTCTTGAGTTCGATTCTGCTAAAATACTTTTTCTCCTCCTTTTTTTTTCCGTGCTTGGTTTTAGTCTACTGCTTCTTCTTTTTCTTTGGATTTTTCATCGAAATGGGTTAGAGCCCACTTTGTATATTGCACTGGACCAACGCATAATTTCCTTCCATTTCATGTTGATTGCGGTCCTTTTATTTTCATAATTTAAGTTAATTAAGTATTATTTTGGTGACGCAGCCTCAAATTCACTTTTCATGGGTTTGCAAAAAAAAATTATCATAATACACCTCCATGGAGAATGAAATGCAGCATTCACTTCTTGAGTTCTCTCCGGTGACACCTACTGGAGTGACAATACTAACGTCAAACAGTTGAAAGCGGTTTTTTTTTTCTTTCAAAATCTGGGTTTTCTACACTATTTATTAATTGTAGGTGATGTTAATACTAAAACGAAATCTGTCTGGATGCTCTAGAAATGATATTTTATTTTCGTTACTTGCATGTTATAATATGATTAAAGAATCCTTAAATTTATAAGAAAACGTTATGTTTCACAAAATTAAAATCTTATCTTTATTATATAGATTATATTGTTGATGTTCTAATTATAATTTAATTGTCGATGCTATCATTTAATATTTTTTATTTGATAGGTGACATTACTCTTATTGGATTAATTGTTTAAATATAATTAGTACATCACATCTTTTTGATTAAAATCATATTGCAAATATCACACGTCACTTAAAATATATGTTTTACGACACTGTGGCAACACACGGGTTAAAATCACTAGTGTTGGGATATAAAACAGATATATCATTCTATTACTGATGCTGCAGTTGGTACTGATTCAAGATTACTGAAGATTAGTACTGATGGGGCAGAACTGCAATTACTACTGATGCTACTAAAACTCAAGTTACTACTGATGCAGCAAATACTACTGACGTTCTATTTTTGGTGCTGATCACATACGAGATTCTAGCATAGTTAGTTACGGAATATATATCTTTATGTAATTCAATTGTAATCGATTCCTAGAATAACTAGGTTATTAATTTAGGCTTCAAGGACTATTATAAATAGTTCCTTATGAATTGTAAACATACGTGTGTATTGATCGATCAAATTAATATACATTGAAGCTTTTTGTGAATCAGTGTGTTCTTATTTACATTCGTATTCATTAACAGTATTCATTGTTCTTAATCAATTAAACTATAAGTGTTGATCCGCTGCAACTTCTAATAGTTTGTAGATCTGTGATTAATTAATCCTTCTGGGTTAATCGATCCTGACAAGTGGTATCAGAGCATTACGGTTCTAGATCTACGAATTAAGAACAACAAAAAGTTTCATACTTTCGATCTAAAAATTGTTAATCATGTCTGATAACAATGAAAGTACTCAAGCAAACAAGATTCCAATTCTCACTCCCAATAACTTTGGGATGTGGAAAAACAGAATCAAGCAATACATGCTGGTTACTGATTATTCCATGTGGGAAGTGGTTCTTGAAGGCAACAAGACTATTCAAACTCAAATAGCCACCACTTCAACTGAAGTTGACAAACTCAAGTATGAGAAAGAGAAAAAGGACAGAGGAATCGAGCTCAAAGCCTTAAACACTCTTTTGCTTGCCATTCCTAATGATTATCAACATCTCTTTGTTGAATATGATGATGCAAAGAAGCTATGGCAGGCTTTGAAAAAGAGGTTTGTTGGCACAAAGAGCAAAAAAAGAAACATGAAGTCTGTTCTGAAACAAGACTTTGAAAACTTCAAAGGACAGAAGAATGAATCATTGTCTCAAGTATTTGATAGGTTCAACAAACTCATTGGTGAACTGAATCAAGTTGGTTACCAACCAGACAATGATGATGTCAACAGGAAATTCCTCAGGTCTCTAAGTGAAGAATGGTCTATGTATACTGTGATATATAGACAAGGAGATGCACTAGAAGAAAAGGAGCTTGATGAACTCTACAATGAGTTAAGAGTGTTTGAATCAGAGGTAAATAATAAATCTCCTAATTTACCTTCAAACAATGCTACTTTTGTGTCAAGTACAGGAACAGGGAAGGACAATACAAAGAATGCAGGTATTGAAGATGTAGCAAGAGAATCATTCTTCACTAGTCATGTGCACACTGCATTGATTAGTGAGGATTTAGAACAACTCAATCCTGATGATTTGGAAGAGATGGACATCAAGTGGCAGATGGCTATGGTGAGCTTAAGAACCAAAAGGTTTCTTAAATGAACTGGAAGACAAAATCTGTCTTACAACAAAGGTGATCGTGCAGGATTTGACAAAACCAAGGTCAAATGCTACAACTGTAGCAATCTGGGTCACTTTGTGTAACGCCATGAAATTTAGGTTATTTAAATAACTATAGTTAGTAGAAAAAAATGAATTATACATTTTAAATAGTTAATATTAGACGTTTCGTATTATTTAGTTGACATGTAAATAGGCGGTTCGTTTTGTTGACGCCATTTAATTAGTAAATTAGTTATATAGTTAGTCGGTTCGTTTTTATCCGACGTTATATACGTAATTAGACTTAATTATTTAGACGTTTAATTATTTGGTCACTTTATTATTTAGTAGACGTTTGTATATTATTAAAGGTAATTACATAGTTCGTCTCGGGTTTGGACCGATTAGTTAATTGTGAGTGTTGGGTATATTATTTTGAGTCGGGCCGGCCATAGGCCAAGGGCCGAGCTAAGTCGGGCTTGTGGGCTTGGTCATCTAATGTATGGTACGTTTAAATAAATCCTTAATCCCTCTTAACCTAAAAACCTTGGCCGTTTATCACCTAGAAAGAGAACCAGCCGTCGTCGGAGTGAGTGTTCTTTCTCGTAAGTTTTAATCAACGATCAGAAGCAAAAGAATATAGCAGCCACGTATGTTGTCAGTGAGAAGATTTTTAATTATTTGGTGAATTGGAAACGGTGGCGAGAGTATCAAGGATGGTCAAAGAAATACAAAAAAAAAAAAATGTATGTGTGGGGTAGGTTGATGACCGACAAGCAAGGTGATCAAATTAATAGCAATTGATCTGAAACTCTTTTGTGGCTGTGTAATTGTCAAAAAACAAAGGTTCCACTTGGCTGAAATTTAAACAATTATATGTTTTGAGGATTATTTATTTAGCGGTCAATATAAGTATTTTCATTTGGAGCTGCCTGAGTGCTTTTGATGGTGCACTGGCTGAGTTTTGCCTTTACAACTCAAATGACAACCTCAAGAGAAGGGTCCGTAGCTAAGGCGTTTTGTGGCTTGTAATTCGGGAATAGTCAGCATTTCTCAAATCGTTCGTTAGGGTATAATTCGTAACCATTTTCCTTTCTTATATTATTTTCATATTCTTGAGTCCAATTCCGAGCCATGCTCGAAGAAATCAGGTACCCGAGAATTCTGTACATCTATGTAGTTTCTGGCAGATTGTTATTGGTTACGTTTATAGTTTCTGGCAGATTGTTACAGCGATATTGTGGGCTGTTTTTATGTGTCTTAGAGGACGAATTAGGTGAGGGTCATCTCACAGAGATTTGTATCCCTCTGAGTTAGCTTTTCGAATTGACCGACCACTCGTTAAACGAGTTTACGGTTTGGAAGTTACGGTTAAAACCGTATGCTGCCGTAGTGATATGTAGCTGTGCACCTGACCTGTTTTGTAAGTCGTTTTTGGGACCCTTAGGGTCAGATTTGGAGATGGCTCGTCTCACAGTTAATTGTCAGGATCGGATTCCAGTTTCTGAAGAGTAAAATTGGGAGTCCATTGGACTTATGGTTTGAGAGATATGACCATTTTAGTGAACTGTGTCAGGAAACTCAGAAATTGAGTTTATGTTGTTGATGACAAAATTGTGATATATGTTTTATGTAATTGTTTTAGGCTCTAAATTGCATTGAGGAAGTATGTAATCCATTCATGGATTAATTTGGAGGCTAGCTTATCGAGGTGAGTATTCTCACCGTGTATTCAGTTTTAACATAGTACATGCATGACTTATGTGTTATATTAGTTGAACCTTATGTGTTATCTGAGTTGATATGTTATCTGAGTATCTGAGCATCTGTTGATTTATTTTGATCTGAGACATTGTGACTGGGTAACCGAGCTCGGCACAGGGTCATTCTGTGCTACTACTTGCTAGGGCATCTTAGATAATTATGTTAAAGAGATAATAAAACATAATAACACACATCTGAGTTTTTGGCTATATGCCTATCTTGGGATCACCTCCCGTCTGAGTTTTTGGGATCATTCTCGTCTGAGTTTTTGGGATCACTCCCGTCTGAGTTTTGGCTTATGCCTATCTGAGGTGTGAGGAGGGGCGATCGACCCGAATCACACAAGCGCGCTATATAAATTAAAATCTGAGTAATAAAATCTGAGAACTAAATCTGAGTAATTAACTGAGTAGATTCTGATTAGGAGTACACCGATGTGCCCTCATGTGTGACATGTTTTAATTGTTTGCATTTTGAGATTATTCACTCAGCTTCCCAGTTGACCCATATTTTCCCCCACTGTTTCAGGTACCGGCAAAGGAAAGGAGAAGGTGGACGGTTGACCGCTGTATTTCACCAATGCTGATGTGGACAACATTTATTAATTTTAAACACCTTTTTACTCTATTAAACTATTTCCGCATTAAATATTTTGTTAAATAACGACTTTACTATTTTGGGATTTAAAGTATTTGAATTATTGGGACATTTTACTTTAAAATCTTGTACTCGAAAATTTTTAAATTATCGAGAAGATTTGTGTGTTACACTTTGCCAGAGAATGCCCAAACAAAGATCAAAGATCAAACTACAACAAAAACAGTACCTCAAATTCAACTGCTTTAGTATCTCAAGAAGGACAAGGGTATGACTGGAGCTTTCAAGCAGAAGAACATGCACAGAATCAAGCTCTCATGGCCTTTACTACCGATCCTTCTACTACTGAGGTAAATTCTAAATCTTGTACTCCTGAATGTATTAAAGCATATAAAGAATTAGAAAAACTTAATAAAGAAACACTTGAAGAGATGATACTAAACAGAAATAGAAGAATTGAATACAATGGTTGTATAGCTGATTTAGAAAATCAAATTAAAATTTATAAAATAACTGATCAAAAAATAAAAGATGAATTGTTACAAACTACTCATGAAAAGGAACATATTGAATTAAAACTAAAAGAAACTTTGATCAAATTAGAAGAATGTCAAATGGAATTAGAACAGAACAAACTAACTATTAAGAAATTTGAAAGAAGTTCTAAAATTGTTAATGAATTAACTAGTAATCAAACCACAGAAAAGGTTGTTCATGGAGTGGGATATCATGCAGTCCCACCTCCAATAAATTTTATTCCTCCTCTTAAATCAAGCACAGAAAGAGTTTTAAATGATTTATAAATTGAAAGTCAAACTGAAACTGAAACAAGTAATGAATCAAATGAATCTTCTGATGATGATCAAACAACTGAATCAAATGATACAAGTTTTCACACAACACAAAGTCAAACCGAATCCCCAAAATACAATTCAGAAAATATACCTACAATTCTAAGAAGGGGAAATCAAAGAAACCTAAATCAGTTAAAAGAACAAAGAAAACCTGGAAGTGGTAAAACAACAAAATTATCATGTTTAATTTGTAACAAGGTTAACCACATAGCTAAAAATTGTCACTTCAATCCTATTAACAGTCAAGAATTTAAAGAATTCAAAATCAACAAAGAAAAAGAAAAATCCTTAAAATTAAAACAAATTGAAGAAACAAAAGCAAAGGAATGCAAAATACCAAAACAAAAAGAATTCAATAAACAATGTGTTGAAACTCATAAATTTGGAAGAACTGCACCACGATTTGTGCAAAATATCAGGTATAAAAGTCCAAACAGAAGTAATTATTTCAAAAACAATGGAAAACAAAATCAATTTCCTCAATATTCAAAATTTTCAAACATCAGTGGAAACTATTCCAGGTGTACTACTGGTAAAAACCCTAATTACAATTCTGTCTGGTATAATTACAAAAACACTACTTGTAACACCGCAAAATTTAGAAAGTTTTTTTTTTTTTTTTAATGCCCGAAGGCGATTAGGTTATCCTTTAGGTTAGTTTAGTTTAGTTGAATTGTTATTGGTTACGTTTATAGTTTCTGGCAGATTGTTACAGCGATATTGTGGGCTGTTGTTATGTGTCTTAGAGGACGAATTAGGTGAGGGTCATCTCACAGAGATTTGTATCCCTCTGAGTTAGCTTTTCGAATTGACCGACCACTCGTTAAACGAGTTTACGGTTTGGATGTTACGGTTAAAACCGTATGCTGCCGTAGTGATATGTAGCTGTGCACCTGACCTGTTTTGTAAGTCGTTTTTGGGACCCTTAGGGTCAGATTTGGAGATGGCTCGTCTCCCAGTTAATTGTCAGGATCGGATTCCAGTTTCTGAAGAGTAAAATTGGGAGTCCATTGGACTTATGGTTTGAGAGATATGACCATTTTAGTGAACTGTGTCAGGAAACTCAGAAATTGAGTTTATGTTGTTGATGACAAAATTGTGATATATGTTTTATGTAATTGTTTTAGGCTCTAAATTGCATTGAGGAAGTATGTAATCCATTCATGGATTAATTTGGAGGCTAGCTTATCGAGGTGAGTATTCTCACCGTGTATTCAGTTTTAACATAGTACATGCATGACTTATGTGTTATATTAGTTGAACCTTATGTGTTATCTGAGTTGATATGTTATCTGAGTATCTGAGCATCTGTTGATTTATTTTGATCTGAGACACTGTGCCTGGGTAACCGAGCTCGGCACAGGGTCATTCTGTGCTACTACTTGCTAGGGCATCTTAGATAATTATGTTAAAGAGATAATAAAACATAATAACACACATCTGAGTTTTTGGCTATATGCCTATCTTGGGATCACCTCCCGTCTGAGTTTTTGGGATCATTCCCGTCTGAGTTTTTGGGATCACTCCCGTCTGAGTTTTGGCTTATGCCTATCTGAGGTGTGAGGAGGGGCGATCGACCCGAATCACACAAGCGCGCTATATAAATTAAAATCTGAGTAATAAAATCTGAGAACTAAATCTGAGTAATTAACTGAGTAGATTCTGATTAGGAGTACACCGATGTGCCCTCATGTGTGACATGTTTTAATTGTTTGCATTTTGAGATTATTCACTCAGCTTCCCAGTTGACCCATATTTTCCCCCACTGTTTCAGGTACCGGCAAAGGAAAGGAGAAGGTGGACGGTTGACCGCTGTATTTCACCAATGCTGATGTGGACAACATTTATTAATTTTAAACACCTTTTTACTCTATTAAACTATTTCCGCATTAAATATTTTGTTAAATAACGACTTTACTATTTTGGGATTTAAAGTATTTGAATTATTGGGACATTTTACTTTAAAATCTTGTACTCGAAAATTTTTAAATTATCGAGAAGATTTGTGTGTTACACTTTGCCAGAGAATGCCCAAACAAAGATCAAAGATCAAACTACAACAAAAACAGTACCTCAAATTCAACTACTTTAGTATCTCAAGAAGGACAAGGGTATGACTGGAGCTTTCAAGCAGAAGAACATGCACAGAATCAAGCTCTCATGGCCTTTACTACTGATCCTTCTACTACTGAGGTAAATTCTAAATCTTGTACTCCTGAATGTATTAAAGCATATAAAGAATTAGAAAAACTTAATAAAGAAACACTTGAAGAGATGATACTAAACAGAAATAGAAGAATTGAATACAATGGTTGTATAGCTGATTTAGAAAATCAAATTAAAATTTATAAAATAACTGATCAAAAAATAAAAGATGAATTGTTACAAACTACTCATGAAAAGGAACATATTGAATTAAAACTAAAAGAAACTTTGATCAAATTAGAAGAATGTCAAATGGAATTAGAACAGAACAAACTAACTATTAAGAAATTTGAAAGAAGTTCTAAAATTGTTAATGAATTAACTAGTAATCAAACCACAGAAAAGGTTGTTCATGGAGTGGGATATCATGCAGTCCCACCTCCAACAAATTTTATTCCTCCTCTTAAATCAAGCACAGAAAGAGTTTTAAATGATTTATAAATTGAAAGTCAAACTGAAACTGAAACAAGTAATGAATCAAATAAATCTTCTGATGATGATCAAACAACTGAATCAAATGATACAAGTTTTCACACAACACAAAGTCAAACCGAATCCCCAAAATACAATTCAGAAAATATACCTACAATTCTAAGAAGGGGAAATCAAAGAAACCTAAATCAGTTAAAAGAACAAAGAAAACCTGAAAGTGCTAAAACAACAAAATTATCATGTTTAATTTGTAACAAGGTTAACCACATAGCTAAAAATTGTCACTTCAATCCTATTAACAGTCAAGAATTTAAAGAATTCAAAATCAACAAAGAAAAAGAAAAAGCCTTAAAATTAAAACAAATTGAAGAAACAAAAGCAAAGGAATGCAAAATACCAAAACAAAAAGAATTCAATAAACACTGTGTTGAAACTCATAAATTTGGAAGAACTGCACCACGATTTGTGCAAAATATCAGGTATAAAAGTCCAAACAGAAGTAATTATTTCAAAAACAATGGAAAACAAAATCAATTTCCTCAATATTCAAAATTTTCAAACATCAGTGGAAACTATTCCAGGTGTACTACTGGTAAAAACCCTAATTACAATTCTGTCTGGTATAATTACAAAAACACTACTTGTAACACCGCAAAATTTAGAAAGTTTTTTTTTTTTAATGCCCGAAGGCGATTAGGTTATCCTTTAGGTTAGTTTAGTTTAGTTTAATTACAAACAAGGTCCCACAATAAGTTTCCAAAATAAACATTGCTTAAACAATACAATGACGGTGTCACTTAAACGACATGACTCACTTCACAAACACAACCCCTTGAGCTTGGTCAATCATCCCGTCCAAAGCACCGATCGACCTGAAAAGATTCAACGAGGGAGGGATTAGCACAAAGCTAAGTGAATGAACATAAACTACAAATTATACAAGGCTCGACAAGCAAGCACCAACATCTCCACGATTGATACTCCTCGTAACCACTTAACCGTTGTTCCACTGAATCAGTGTTCCACCGAACCAGTAACCGCTAACTGTCTAATCACTAAGCACGGAAGTAACTCTACATCTCCGCCTACTAACCTCGGAAGTAATTCTACATCTCCGATTTCTAAACACGGAAGTATTACTACATCTCCGCGTTGGGTAACTACTAAGAGAGAGGATCGGCGGCTTTGCGGGCCTTAAACCATGGTCGGCCAAAACCACGGTAACCGATAGCGTTTTGTATCTAACACCCCGGGCAACTCCCTCCCCTTAACCATGTAACGCATACAGGTAAGGTCGGATACCTATTAGTCGATACACTGTGCCCAGCCGTTATCCATCCGACACTGACCTCGTCCCTATCCTCGATTGCCACTAATCGAGTTGTTGTTACTAATCAAGCAAAACCTTTTCATCTATGTGCACATATCCTATTTCGTCTAACCCGATCGAACAGGTACCAAACAAGCCAACTGCCAAAGATTCGCGCCCGAAAACGACCCGAAAAAACCGAAATCTGAAGTTCACAATTGTGAACAATAGTTCACGAACGTGAACTAGAGTTCACGACGTGAACTAGAGTTCACGATCGTGAACTCGCTCCAGGGAGCGTTTCCTGCATTTTCCTGTATTTTCCTGCATGTTTTCTGTATTTTCCTGCACCTTTCCCAAACAGGCAATACCAAACCGATTGTAACCGAACACAAGTTTGAGGTTAAGTCCACTCACCGTTACTTCCACTTGTCGAACTCAGAGGTCTAATGTTTCTGAGTCTCGATCCCAGTTCCTGTACATTAAAGGAATACCAAATCAGTAACCGGTATTTACCAATAATTACCAATATTGACAATTATAAACACTAACTGTTAACCAAGTGTTAAGACACCATTTCTAACACATAAGCATATTAAAACTACTTATACATCCACAATTTAACAATTGAGTCGTTCCACCACTTAATCACCCGAACGGGTCAAAACCGGATTAATAAACAATAATACCTTCTATAGCTACAATCACACCATCCACTTACAATTCACCAATTGTTATCAATAACATTTCTAACAAAACACTTATACTTGCACAATCCAAGTTTCTTAAGTCACTTACTACCAATTGGCAGGTCAAAATCCCGAACATGACTATAACACAAGCAATTTCACAACTAAGGTCCATGACTACTACATCTAGCAAGTCATAATCTTGTAACCATTCACCAAGTTCATAAATACTAACAATCCATGTATTTTACTTCCAAATTACTAGTTCATCATTTTAACCAAAAACATCCAAACACTAGTTAGCATTTCATCAATCCCACCGAATCTCAACACAATCCATAACTAACATATCGAATCTATCATGTTAACATATCCAAGCAACAAAACCCGCAAAAACACATCAATGCCATATTTCCACCAATTAGTCACTTAACACAATGATTGGTTCATACTTTCTTCATAAACTTAAACAATTGTTTTAACTAACAATCTCACCCAAATCAAGTCATAAACCACCAAAACATACAATACTTGATTTCTCAATATCCATAACTTACTAAACATGTTTTCTCAACCTAATGAACAATTCCAAGCATTCAAACCACAAGAAATCCAAGGTTTGACAAAACCCGTACATTTACATAAACACACCAACTTGTACACTTTGCTAAAAAGGTTGTACCTTGTGCTAAATTACTTGTACACAAGCAACAATACATGTCAAACTTTGCATAGACACCTAATATAACATCTAACACAATAATCACCAACCAAAACTCAAGAACACATAAACCCTAATTTATCAACTATCATGAAATCGAAAATGAACACATATAGGTTGAAGCTTACCTCAAGGCCTTCACAAAAACGTGTTCGGATTAATGATTGGACAAGAAACTAGCTCGTGATCTTCATAAAACCTCAAGAACTCAAAAGGGGTTTTAATGGGTGTTTTTCTTAGAGAGAGAGAGAGAGATAAGGTAGAGAGAGATAGATATGGAGGAAGTGGTGAAAAAGAAAGAAGAAAGGGGTTGCCCCCTCCCCTTGCCTGCCGCACACTCAACAAAGGGGGCCCACTTTTTGATTTCTTCTATTTACTTTTAACAATACGATACAAAAGGTCTCTTTCGTAGTTAATTTATTTAAAATACCAAACGAACTCTATTTTTAGCCACGGAAATATATTCGGAAATGATATTAAAAGGAGAATCCAAAAATCTAAATATAATGAAATCCTTTAAACATTTCAGTAATCGGGTATTTTAATCCCTTGATTAAAATATCATAAAATGACAAAAGGTCAAACAATTCATTTAACATTTAATCAATTTATTCCACATATGGTCAAATAGATATTTATCAAATATCATTATATACCTAAAACTACTAGGCCAGTTTTAGGATGTTACACTACTGATTATGCTCAAAATTCATATTACCCAAACACTACTGGTCCATCAGTAGTAAAATTTTCAAAAGCCAAAAACTACGGGTATAAACCTAGATCAGTAGTAACTAAGAACATCAGTACTAAGTACAAAACTGCATACAAGGCTCATTCAGTTAGAAAGGCTTACTCTTCAAAGGATGAACCCAAGACAAAACAAGCTTGGGTTCCCAAAATTAACTAATCCTTTTACTTTATGTGCAGAATGTCCAGATCCCTGAAGAAGGTAGAACATGGCATATTGATAGTGGATGTTCTAGACACATGACTGGAAATCTTCAAATACTTAGAGATTTCAAGTCTTTTGAAGGAGGTTATGTTGCTTTTGGAGAAAATCCTAGAGGAGGCAATATTACAGGTAAAGGTACAATATCAAATGGTAAGATCACTTTTGATGATGTCTTTTATGTTGCTGAGCTTAAATATAATCTAGTTAGTGTCTCACAAGTCTGTGATAAGAAAAACAAAATTCTGTTTACAGATGTTGAGTGCATCATTCTTTCTCCTGATTTTATTTTAGATGAAAAATTTGTTATTTTAAGAACAACAAGGAGAAACAATGTGTATTGCCTGGATATAGGGGGAGAACTCATTTCATCAAATGAGATCAACTGTTTTATATCTAAGGCAAACACAAATGAATCAGAACTTTGGCATAGAAGGATGTGTCACACAAATTTTAAAAATATGAACAATTTAGTTAAAAAGAATTTAGTAGTTGGTCTACCACAAAAAGAATTTATGTGTGATCATCATTGTGTTGCCTGCCTAAAAGGTAAACAACACAAGACTTCTCATAAGACCAAAGCAATTAACTCTATTTCTAAACCTTTGCAGCTCTTACATATGGACCTTTTTGGACCTACAAATGTAATGAGCATTGGAAAGAAACAATACTGCCTTGTTATTACTGATGATTTTTCCAGATATACTTGGGTCTTTTTTCTTAGGACCAAAGATGAAACAAGTGAAATGATCAAGAATCTGATTATAAAGCTGGAAAATACAAGAGATCTCAAAGTGAAAGCAATTAGATGTGATAATGGAACTGAGTTTAAAAATACTAACCTAATTGATTTTTGTGATCTTAAGGGCATTGACAGGCAGTACAGCTCACCAAGAACTCCACAACAAAATGATGTAGCTGAAAGAAGAAATAGAACTATCATTGAAGCAGCCAGATCTATGCTTGCAGATTCAAAATTACCAATAACTTTTTGAGCTGAAGCTGTTAATACTGCTTGTTATGTACAGAACAGAGTATTAATAGTTAAGCCTCACTTTAAAACTCCATATGAACTTTTCAATAAAAGAAAACCATCAATAAGTTTCTTAAAATCATTTGGTTGTCCTTGTACTATTTTAATTACAAGAGAACAAATTGGTAAATTTGACTGCAAAGCAGATGATGGAATATTTGTAGGATACTCAACTCAAAGCAAATCTTACAGAGTGTTCAACAAAAGGCTAAGGATCATTGAAGAAAGTGTAAATGTATCCTTTAATGAAAATCTGATGAATGAACAAGGAAATGGTCCAGATTGGTTGTTTAATATTGATAATCTAACCAAATCTTTTGATGTCAATTATGAGCTTAATTCAGGTGATTCAAACAATCAAAACCAACTAGCAGGACCATCATCAAGTGGAAGGCAAGAAATCATGAAATATATCTTAGTTGATACTGATCCCACAGTTGATACTGAGGACAGTAGTAACTCTGGTAACCCTAATTTCATTGATACCAGTAATAACACAAATTCTGAAGATACTACTGATCCCAGTAGTAACTCCGAACCTCAGAGTTGTGATAATGATCTACTCAATACTGATGTCAGTAACAACAATGATCCTCCTGAGGTCAATGAAGAGAACGTTACTACTGACACCAGTAGTAATGATGAAACTCCACAAAATGCAAACAATCAAGAAGAAACATGGACAGATGCACAAATTCCTGAATCAAATGAGTCAAATCTAGATTCTCAAATGACTGTTGACAAGTGGAAGGCAAGAAATCATGAAATATATCTTAGTTGATATTGATCCCACAGTTGATACTGAGGACAGTAGTAACTCTGGTAACCCTAATTTCATTGATACCAGTAATAACACAAATTCTGAAGATACTACTGATCCCAGTAGTAACTCCGAACCTCAGAGTTGTGATAATGATCTACTCAATACTGATGTCAGTAACAACAATGATCCTCCTAAGGTCAATGAAGAGAACGTTACTACTGACACCAGTAGTAATGATGAAACTCCACAAAATGCAAACAATCAAGAAGAAACATGGACAGATGCACAAATTCCTGAATCAAATGAGTCAAATCTAGATTCTCAAATGACTGTTGACAAAATCCCTGGAACCAGAACTGAAAAGAATCATCCTCTGGACCTAGTCCTAAGTGATGTCAATTCAAACATGCAGACAAGAAGCAAATTTAATTCTTCATTAAATTCAAATGTTTGTAACATAAGTTTAATATCTAATGAATGCATGTATGAATGTTTTCTGTCACAGGAAGAACCTAAGAAGATTCAACAAGCTATGAAAGATTCAAACTGGATCATAGCAATGCAAGAAGAACTTCTTCAGTTCAAACTGCAAGCTGTATGGACTCTTGTTCCTCTACCAAAGGGAAAAAGACCTATTGGCACAAGATGGATCTTCAGAAATAAGAAAGATGAAAGGGGTATAGTGATAAAAGACAAAGCAAGACTTGTAGCCCAAGGATACACACAAGAAGAAGGAATTGATTATGATGAAGTATATGCTCATGTTGCCAGAATTGAAGCCATAAGAATATTTCTGGCATATGCTTCATATAATAAATTCAAGGTATACCAAATGGATGTAAAAAGTGCATTCCTTTATGGGAAAATTGAAGAAGAAGTGTATGTATGCCAACCCCCAGGTTTTGAAGATCCATAACATGATGACTATGTGTACAAGCTAGACAAAGCTCTATATGGCCTACATCAGGCACCAAAAGCTTGGTATGACACATTATCCTCATATTTACTGAAGAACAACTTTAAGAGAGGTGCCATTGACAAAACACTGTTCACAAGAAAGGTCAAAGATGATATACTACTGGTACAAATATATGTAGATGATATCATCTTTGGATCAACAAATGATCAACTATGCAAAGAATTTGAAGAACTAATGCAGATCAAGTTCAAGATGAGCTCAATGGGTCCAATGAACTTCTTTCTTGGACTCCAAATCAATCAAAGATCAGATGGTATCTTAATCAATCAATCTAAATATGTTAGAGACATTCTAGAGAAATTTGCAATGAAAGACAGCAAAAGTGCAAGCACTCCAATGGAAACTCATAAACACCTACATCATGATGTTGAGGGGGAGGATGTAGATGAACACCTTTACAGATCTATGATAGGTTCACTAATGTATTTAACTGCATCAAGACCTGACATTATGTATAGTGTTTGTGTATGTGCCAGGTATCAAGCAAGACCTAAGGAATTACACTTGCAAGCTGTCAAAAGAATTTTTAGATACTTGAAGGGAAAACCCTCTCTTGGTCTTTGGTATCCACATGCATCACCATTTGAATTAGTAGCCTACACTGATAGTGATTATGGTGGTGAATGTCAAGATAGGAAATCTACTAGTGGTGGATGTCAGTTCTTTGGATCAAGATTGGTGTCATGGCAATGCAAGAAACAAACAAATGTTTCAACATCAACTGCTGAAGCAGAATATGTAGCTGTATCTGCTTGCTGTGCTCAAGTACTATGGATTCAAAATCAACTACTAGACTTTGGTATCTCTATCCTTAAAACTCCAATTTTTAAAGATAATCAAAGTGCAATCAGTATTGTAAATAATCCAGTAAAACACTCTAAAACAAAACACACTGAAATTAGATTTCATTTCATAAGAGATTGCAATGAAAAGAAATTAATTAAAGTAGAGAAAATTCATACTGATAATCAATTGGCGGATCTTTTTACAAAAGCATTTGATGTAGGAAGATTCACCTTTCTGGTCAGCAGTATTGGAATGATCTTAATAAGTTAAGTCTCAAAGGAAAATCATTTGTAAAGTGTTTTGTACAATTTCATTTATTTTACTACTGGTTATTTATTACTACTGATTGTATGCTTTCACTATAATTTATTACGGATAGGGTTTCTCAGTAGAATTAGGTCAAGTATAAAAACAGTGGTTACTACTGATTGTATGCTTCTACTATAATTTATTACGGATAGGGTTTCTCAGTAGAATTAGGTCAAGTATAAAAACAATGGTTACTACTGATGCTTCTACTACTGACACTTAGTTACTACTGGCAGACCGTTATCTGGAAAATACATAAATTACATTACTGACCCTCATGAAAATAGCCGTTGGGTTATTATTCGAAGGATATTTTGGTCTTTTTGCAGGATAAATCAAAAAATATTAATAGCAGACTGAGATTAGTATAGCATTATCTTCTCCTCGTTTCGATAAACCCTACGCTAAACCCTAATCTCTGCAAAATCCGATCAAAACCCTGCATCAGTAACAACTCAATTCCTCTCACCAAAGTGAAATTCTTGTCAAAACGATCACTCTCTCTGAAAGATTCATAACAACAGATAAAAATCAAGCACAATGGCAACCCTAAAATCACTCGAAATCAGAACTGATCTTAAATTTTCCGAATTTCACAACATGTGTGCTTTCTTGAGAAATCCAGATGGTACAAAGGATTTTCGTCCTATTGTAATGTTCTTAAAGAACTCATATATAAAATTTGCTCTCACCATCAATCCAAGAGCATATCAACAACACTTGGTTGATTTCTGGTCCAATGCTGAAAGAATTGAAGATTCAACCATGTCTAAGATCAAATCAACAGTAGATGGAAAGTCTATTATTATAACTGAACAAACAATCAGACACCATCTTCAACTCAATGATGAGTCAGGTATGTTTTCCTTACCAAAGGAGGATCTGGTTGAAGGTTTACAAAAAATGGGGTATGAAGAAAGATTAGATATTGTAACATTTCAAAAG
This sequence comes from Calendula officinalis, assembly GCA_963853835.1. NCBI lineage: Eukaryota > Viridiplantae > Streptophyta > Magnoliopsida > Asterales > Asteraceae > Calendula > Calendula officinalis. The sequence goes on along the minus strand of OY970822.1, from coordinate 83,416,008 downwards.
GGTCTTCTTTCACCCCAATGGAAGTTTTTAGTTCATACCATTCAACACTGCATCTCTCCAAAAACAAGCACTTGGAATGAGTTCAACAAGTCAATAGCTTCTGCTATTGTTTGTCTGAGCACTGGACAAGTCTTCAATTTTTCAAATATGATTTTTGAAGGAATGCTTGGAAATTTATCATCCTCAAAATTTTTAATGTATCCAAGATTCCTAACTCATATCATAAATTGTGAATTACAAAATCTTTCTATTCCTAAAAACATTTTTGTTACACCAGAGTTAAACAAAAAGGTGTATGCGAATATGAGAAAAAGATTTAATTTTTCTGGTAAAGATACTCCACTATTTCCAAACATGATCTATGATCAAACCCCCACTGGAGAAGGTTCAAGTCACCCCATTGAACCCCAACCAACTCCACCACCAAATACAGCCAAACAGAACCCATTCAGTCCACTCAATTAAATGAACCAACAGATGTCCTGAATGTGTCCCAGGTACATGAGATTAATCCCCAGAGTGTTACTCTTCACTCTGAGGAAGACCAGACCATAGCCAAACATATTTCTAAAACTTATAAAAGGAAGAGAACTTCCTTAAAGGACACCAGGGGACCAATTGAGTCAAAACCTAGGCTCCAAGAGTTGTCCTCCAAGGAGGAGAGAGGACATGAGGAAAGGGCTCTCACTACTGATGCCCCAAAGGTGGGTGCACAGGCTAGTGAGAACATAATTAGGACCCAGACCTCGGCAACTCTCAGTGATGAATAAGAATTTGAGGAGTTACTGAGAGGACCCGGGGCCAAGAAATCACAAGGGGGGCACTACTGCTTCTTCTAGGAAGAAGAGAGTGTCCAAACAACCCAATTTATCACCAAGAAGTGATAAGGGTAGAACTGACCAAACTGAATTGACGGATAGGATGGAAAACCTTCAAACCAATGTACCAAATGAGCCCAATGATCCATCCAAATGGGCTTAGGGCAGTATTAAACAAACTAAATTGACGGATAGGAAGGAAAACCTTAAAACCATTGTACAACATTGTCTGACTCTATTGAACAATCAAGGAAAAACCATGACCTACATGAAGCATTACATCAATACCTTGAACAGAAGACAGAAGAGGTTCGAGCTTAGGCTTCAAAAACAATCTAATTTGATCAGGAAACTACAAAGAAAAGTTGCTGATAGTGAGGCTCAACCAGTTGAGATCACTAAGGGGGAGAAAGATCAAATTCAAGAGATGATTGATCAATCAATAGCAGCAGCAGCCCTTCTAAACTTAAAAGAGGTCCATGGTGAAACAGGTCAAAGTAATAATGAAAACCTGTATAAAGAAATGGAAAATCTGGATGAGGATGTATTTGTGTCTGCAAACCAATCACAAACTGCAGAACAAATAAACTCACCAGTTGCTACTGAAGTCATTGAGACTACTGATCCAATGGAAATTGAAGAAAACAAGGATCAAGAGGTTGTTACTACTGACCCTATTGAAGAAAAAGAAACTCCAGTAGTAAATGCACCAGAAGAAGAGTTTATGGACACTACTGATGCCCTAGCAGTAGTAACTCCAATAGCAACCTCACCAGTAGTAAATGAAGAACAACAAGTTGTGGTGTATGAACCTGAAAGTACACCAGTAGCAATCACACCAGTAGAAACCATAGCAATCACACCAGTAGAAACCACAGCAATCACACCAGTAGCAACCACCTTGGTTACTACTGAAGAAGATGATGAAGAAATTCCAGAGCTTCTTGAAAAAGAACAGTTCATAATTGTTACAAAACCTAAAACACCAGAGCTACTACTTGTCATACCTGACATTGATGACAATGTGAACTGGTATGAAGTTGATGAATGTGAACTTCCACCTCACCCTAAAATACTTCCAAAGGATAAAATTCATCTATTCTCTCCATCAATTGTGTTCACTACTGTTCTTGATAATAAATATACTCCACCTCCTCTAGCAGCCTGTGTTGGAAAAGGAAAAGAAAAGTTTGATGATGATTATCCAAACAGAGCCTTAGGTCACTACATGGTCAACAAAATGAACCATGTCAGACCTGCTAAAAGAGATAAATGGAAGGTGAACAGGATAAGGTACTTGAGAAAAGTTGCTAAAACTCAAGCTCTTGAAGACAAGAAAAAAGCTGAAAAAGAAAAATTAAATAATCCTGAAAGTCAAGAAGCTGAAGTACAAATCCCACAAATAGAAGGAGTCCTGGTAGAAGGTCAAAAACAGAATTTGAAAGACATAGAAAGATAGAAGAAGAACACTTAAATTGTCTTGAAGACCTTGTAGCCGAATGTAAAAGGGAAAAGGCTGACCTACCAGATGACATATTTGAACACAAAAAGAATATGATTGACTTTTTGAAGTCAAAGGGACATAGTGCTAAATCTTTTGGTAGAATGAAGATGATTACAATAGTAGGCAAATATTGTACTGCCAAAAAGAAAGAATTAGCTGAATTGGAAGTTGAAGCTGAAAAGGAAAAAAGTGTTAATTGAAATAGATCCCATGACAATCCTCACTAGAATACCAATAACTGGAGAACCTTCAATACCTCCTGAGAAGAGAAAAAGAGATGAATCTGAAACAGAACAAAGGAAGAAAAAAGAAACAAAAAATACAGGTATTTGATACTCCTGTTGCTCCTATTGAAGATAATCCAATCATAAATTGGAGGATGGTTGGTGATACTATTGAGATTATTAGACAAAACAAATCAGTTCAAAGATTTACTGGTTGGAAACCATTAGTTATGTCTTGTAGTAGAGCTGATATCATTAAAATCCTGATCATAGGCAAACCAAGAATGACCAAGAAGTCATGGAAGAATTCAGGAGCTGGATACTTGACAAAAATGATAGATGCTGCATTTTATCCAGATCAATATCCTGAAATATTTTCAAATAAAGAAAATGTAACACCTCATTTTTCAAAACACCTTTTAAACATATTTTTAAAATAAAAATACTACAATGTCCAATGTTCCCAAAATACGGTTTAACAAAAACCAATAAAAGTTTATCAGAGTATTAAAGCCGGTGTTACAAATACAATATCATAACCATAGGATAAACGAGAACTACCTACGAGCTCCCGAGCTAACCAACACTAGGCCACTTCTAACGCGACCCTCTAATCCAACGATCCTGAACCTGAGTACATAGCCAAAAACAAGTAGTACGTGAGACAAAATAGTCTCGTGAGATACATGGGTTTTCGACCCATTCTCAAAAGATTTATAAAATAATATTTATAACATTAAAAATATTTATCCTTATCATTTCTTATTAATTCATAATTCATCTTCCATTCATTTAACCGTATAAACTAATAAGCTTACCATAAGCTTACTCGTCATCTAATCACATACTTGTAAGTTATCTCTAAACTTACACTTTCGTTATCACATATGCGACGGACCTCTCCGAAGCCAACTCTCCCGATATGGGACGTCATAGGTAAACTATCAAGGTAATTGGGAACCCCCATCTTACCGAGATTCATAAGCTCTCCCCGATCCCGGGTCGTCATGCTCACCCATCATTGGGTGTCGTAAACTGTGACATTCTACTCTTTGCGCAGGGAGGTACCACCCCAAGTAGACGTCTCATGCTCCCCCATCTCTGGGCGGTCTTATTCCGTATTTTTCATTTCACATATGAGCCTCAGCTCCTTTCATCACTTATTAGAATACACTTATTCTAATTTATCATGCTATTCTCTTTATTATTTCATTTTAAATCTTGACTTTACCAAGTCCTTTGCTAATTTAAAACATATTTATCTTTTATCAAAATCATATTACTTTGACTCTTCTTTGACTAGAATACACGTTTAGTACTAGTCACTTATTACTTATTCTCTTAGTAATTCGAAAACTACTTTCATTAGTATAATATACTAATCAATTCTTATTACTTAAAAATCATTGTCTCAAGCTTTATTAATATATTATTAATAAACCGATTATCAATCTCTTTTAAATCATCATCTTTATTCATACATCTTATTTATGAAAACTCATTGATTATCTTTCATTATCGTAATCTCTTTCAAAATCATTTATCATTTAAACATACTTAAATAGTCCATTACTAGCATTTTCTTATCGTATCAATCATATCTTTATTAAGAACGTTTATTAATAAAGACTCTTAAAACATCATAGTTTTCAAAATCATTTGCTATGTACCCAGTAAAAGGTCTCATGTACTCACCTTAGCCAAGTTAACTTCAAATCGTGTCTAACAACACGAATCCTTGCTTTCCAACTTGTGAAATGTCACCAATCTTTAGGTCTTCTTGACCTACCATCAATATCATCACAATAACTAGTTATTATCCATAACTAATCACTAATCAATCCATATTCACATTCCAAACCACCAAGTTCATCCAATTTGGTGAAATATCAAACCCTAGTTCAAGATTTCCATCAATAAACCCAAATCCAACTTGTACACATCGATTACAAGCTTACAATGAGTGTTCTAAACCCATGATTAGTCATCTTCCCCAAAGATGACACGAATGATTCCCCAAACCACCATTTCTACCCAAACAAAGTTCATAACTAGCTAGATAACATCAACAATCAAGAAATCTTACCTTTGATGTTTAGATCCTTCAAGATTGAAGAAGAGTTGAGCTTGGAATCACCAAAATCGCCCCTTCTCTCTCTAAAATCGGCTGCACCACAACTTGGGTGAAAATGAAGAAACCCTAACTCAAACCCGATTTAATACTGCTCGTCCATAGTTCATGATCGCGAACTAGTTCGCGTCGCGAACTCTGCGTGTCGTGAACACTTCGCGATCGGTAATGGGTCGTGAACTCTGATCGCCAAAAACCCCAAATCCCTGGTTGATGTTCCCGATCGGGAACATAAGTTCGCGTCGCGAACTCCTGTAGCCAGCAGGGCTGCACTTTTCGGTCTTTGTCTCGACCCGGTTTCGCCCATAACTTCCTCGTACGATGTCCAAATGACACGAAACCAATTCCTACGTGTTTTAAACGATTTATCCTTATTTATCATATTTTTCCCATAATTTATTTTATTCAAATTTCGGGTCGTTACAGAAAATGTGTACGCTTGGAATGTGCTACCCACAGTGAATATGTATTTCTTTGAAAGATCAAGCAAAAACTGTGAGCTGTACTTGTATGAGAAGGAATATCCTCATTCTGAAGAAACAATGTATCAGTTGTATACAAACACAATGATGAAACCCCATGATGCTGTAATGTTCCATAACAAGCTTAATTATTTTATCAAAAGAAACATCAAGTATATCATTGCTCAGAGAAAGCTGCAAAACCAAAGAACAATTGAAGGCAGACAAAGAAGAGCTAAATTATTAAAAGAACAAGCTAAGAAGAATGAAGAGCAAAAAGAAACTTGATTAATTCAAAGAGAATTATTAAGTTTAGGGGAAGATTGCTGGGATATAAAACAGATATATCATTCTATTACTGATGCTGCAGTTGGTACTGATTCAAGATTACTGAAGATTAGTACTGATGGGGCAGAACTGTAATTACTACTGATGCTACTAAAACTCAAGTTACTACTGATGACAGCAAATACTACTGACGTTCTATTTTTGGTGCTGATCACATACGAGTTTCTAGCATAGTTAGTTACGGAATGTATATCTTTATGTAATTCAATTGTAATCGATTCCTAGAATAACTAGGTTATTAATTTAGGCTTCAATGACTAATATAAATAGTTCCTTATGAATTGTAAACATACGTGTGTATTGATCGATCAAATTAATATACATTGAAGCTTTTTGTGAATTACTGTGTTCTTATTTACATTCGTATTCATTAACAGTATTCATTGTTCTTAATCAATTAAACTATAAGTGTTGATTCGCTGCCACTTCTAATAGTTTGTAGATCTGTGATTAATTAATCCTTCTGGGTTAATCGATCCTGACAACTAGTTTAAACACAAATTAAAAATTGTAATTTATTAATTCAGTTACATTTCTTTAAAAAAAATGAATAATTTATGGTTAGTTATGTTTGTGCTTAAATATTAATCATATACCTTCAACCGCCTTCGAAGTATATAACGTCACTTATTCTTATGTGGTTATACCCTGTTTATTTTGTACCTTTATAATATTTCGAATCTCACACTTACTCATACTTTTAATGTACCTTTCAAATATTGTTCAAGCTATAAACGGTTCAGCACGACAAATCAACCGTTTAATAAGTATGTTTGAGTTACGGTTTCAATTTCTCGACATAAATAATTAAATAGACCGGGTTAGGGTTGGATCGAATATATAACCAGTCAACCAAACTTGTGAATCCAAACACAAGACAGACTTATCATCCTTCATTTATCAGCCTTTTGACGTCGGACATATAAGCATGGGTAAACCATCTATGTCTGGCCCATGCTTCACCCATCTCTTGATTTTGGGAAACACATTTGAGACATAAAAGATAGTGTCCAAACAAAATTCTTTCAGTAGCAGCATACATTAACTAACCCATAATAAATTTTTGTACTCTTATCAAAACGTTTTTATAACATTAAGAAAGGCTAGAAGACTACCGATAATGCTGCCAAAAAACTAAGGACAGTTTCATAAGTAGTTACGATACAAATGGAATAATATTTATCACGGTTGTTTAGTTATTAATACTCCATAGTTCAAAGTCCACCATAAATAGTAACTTAGATTAGTTCCTTTTTTTTCTCTTTGAAGGTGCACTGGTAATTTGGTACCAAGTAACGACATTAGACTCAATGTAACGCGTGACCAATCATTCGGTCGTGACCTCCACATCCCCACCAAACGACGCGTCCCCTCCTTACGTCCACACCAACCCGACGCGTCCTAAGTGCGTATCGGTCGTCCAGACGACGGATCAATTTTCAAAGGGGGAAGGTTTTTTCAAAGGGGAATGATTTGGTCGCCTGATTACGTGTGTTTGGTCGGGATTTTTTATGTGTTTGATCGGGCTGATGTGGCGCAGAGGTGACCGATATCGTATCGGTCACCCATTACACATAGTCTTACTAGGTGGATATGTGGTAAGGTTTATTTTTTATAGGTGTAGGATTTGAGGGAAGATATATTATTCAGTGTCCATTATTAATGTCGTTATCTAACTCGAACCACTAAGGCCGTTAAAAAAAACTTACATTAATATACTCACTGCTAAAAGCATATATTTATTGGGACGAAAAACATTAGCCAACATTAACATAATAAGTAATGTTTTTAACAAACAAATAAAACATATGAACTCATAAGCAGGGGCGGTACCAGACAAATTTTTAAAGGTGGGCAAAATTTTAGAGTGCAAGTCAGGTTCTTTGAGTGAGGTTATATTTAAAGTCAAATCATAAACCAAATCAAATCAGTTTTAGTTTGAAGAAAGTTTAAACGTAAACTAAATTAGGCAAAATTAAAATTCACGTGTTAGTTAATTCGAGAATAAAAATTCTAAAATTTAGTAATATAAAAAATAGATTACAATTTTTTATAGTGGCAGATTTCGCATACACAGTTTACGTTCTTAACTCATATTCGTATTCAGTTTTGTTATAAAGTTCTAGTAAGTTTTTAAAGTGTTAATATAGATGATTTGGACTAATATGTCACTGGTTAAATTATATGTGTCATCAAATAAATGATAAGAATAATATTTTAAAACCAATAAACCTAGGGGAAAATTAATCAAAAGAAAAGAAAGTTTTAATAGGAAACAGAGTAAAATAAACATTAAATGGGAAAGAAAGAAAAAGATTTAAAAATATATATATGCATACGGAAGGGATTTAAATTAAATGTTATAGGTTTTAAGATACATGAGTTAGCCACTAAGCTAATATATATGACGTGTATTAGTTATCGCTCATATATTATGTATATTTGAATGAACCAAGCTAAAATATGAACTAACCTTAAAAAAATTTATACTAATCGGAAAAATTCTGGGGTGGGCAACCCCTTGGTACCGCCCCTGCTCATAAGTCATAACTCATTTATGTTTCTTATTAAATGTTTGGTCGATCTAAGAGTTCGATAGCTATTATTAGAGTAAATTATAGATTTTTATTCTTGTGGTTTGGCCGTTTCAGCGTTTTTGTTTCTGTGTTTTTTTTTTCTGTTTGAGGTATGCAGATTTCCGTTTTTTTATCCTTCCGTCCATCCTCCGTCCCTTTTTAGCCGTTAAGCCCCTCACATGCTGAAAACGTAAGGCCATTTTGGTCTTTATCCATTTTCTATTTTATTTTCACTTTTTTTCTTTCTCTTCTTCTTTGTTTTTACCACACTAAAAACCCTAGATTGAAAATCATGTTGAAGAACCCTAATACCCTTCTTCTTCTTCCTTGCAAGAACCCTAATACTACCGCCACCACCACCGTTAAACACAATCCCGTTACTAATCCTCTCCGGCTGAAGCAGATCTCCGGCAGCCACCATAATACTACCGCCACCACCACCGTTATGAACTCTATTTGGCGTATCTCTTTGATCGGAATCTGGATCGGAGTTCCTCTCCGGCGGAACCACACGCAAATTCTGAAAAACCCTAATCGGTGAATCTAGGTTTTGAACGAACTCAACAAATTGATCAGCGGAAGTTGTACGATGGTTTGATATTTTTCGCGTAAGGGACGCCGGAAAACCAGAGCTGCCGGAGAAGACGGTGGTACGATGGTTTGATTTTTTTCGCCGATCGATCTGAACTTGATTTATTGTTGTGTATTGCGTGTAGAAGTTCGTATTTGGAGCTTTTCTGGTCGGAAGGGTGGTTGGAAAGGAGGACTGCAGCACCTCCGACGCGGAACAAGGAGTTGGCAATGAGCTTCGATCGATCTTCTCCGATGTAGCAGTTTTCCGGTAATGCTTTCTGTGCTTACTACCATTGCGTAGGTGTTATGGTGCACCTGTTAAAATCAGCAGTTTTCGTTAATTTTATCTGTAATTTTCGAACGATTGATTATAATATGGTAAATGCTCATCATAACATGGTAGTTTAGGCAAATTCAATTTCAGTCTTTGATTTTGGAAAACCGTTCCAAAATCTTCTGATTCTCACTAATTTTTAAATCACCGTTTTCAATCTCGTCTATTATTTCATCTGGTATGTTCTTGACTTAGGGTTTTTAGTGTTAATTTGGGGAAGAGGAAGAGAAGAAGATAAAGGAAAGAAAAATAAAAATAAAAAGGAAAAAGTAAAATGATAAATTTACCCTCACGTTTTCAACACGTGAGGGCTTTAACGGCTGAATTCAAACGGCGGGTGGACGGAAGGACAAAAAAACGGAAATTTGCATACTCAGGGACAAAAAAACAGAAAAAAAAAACCATAGGGACAAAAACGCTGAAACGGCCAAACCACAGGGACAAAAACCATAATTTACTCCTATTATTAAGTAACAAATTTGACTATTGGTTCTGTAATCTTTATATAAATTAGACTAAAACTTTTAATTTTATTATATGTTGTGATATCTTAAACTTTCGGCCTTGGTCCATTGAAGATGATCATAATTTCTCATCATCATTTTTACCGACCCTTGTGATCATTTTGAACTCATTTTATAAAATTACTGTCAATGTATTAAAACTTGTAGCCTAATGGTTTATGTTTGATATTGCTCATATATGGCCAAAAGTTATGAGTTTCAATTTCGTTAGACTGCCCGGAATGGGCCAACGCCATTTGGGCGTGGGGGTGTGACGAAGCATGCACGGCGTGGTGGTGGGGTTGGAACACCGCCCCCCCCCCCCCCCCCCCCCCCCCCGGCGTGGGGGGCCGGCGTGGCGAGAGTGTGGACGGAGGGATCGTTCGGCAACGGGCGTGGGATGGTGATTTGCTTCGAAAATAGCCGTTGGCAAACGGCTATATAGCCGTTGCAATTAAAAAAAAAAGTTATTTTTTCTTAAATTATTTACCTATATATATTACATACTTTCACTCATTTTATACACACAACTCTACCAAAACACTACCAAAACACACCACAACTCTACCAAAATACCCCAACTCACAAATAATGGATTATCTTGGTTCATCATCTGACGACGATGACTTGTTTATGCTAACAATATACTCAGAACTCCTCGATGATATATCCTCCGATGAAAGTGAAGCAGTGTTTGACACTAGAACCGCGAAGCTAAATAGAAATCGAGAAGCTCGACACGACATGCTATACCGAGATTAATTTGCGGATGATCCTGTTTATGACGACAACAATTTCCAACGAAGGTTTCGTCTGTCCAGACATTTATTTATGCGCATATGTACCGCATTAGAAAACAGGTATCCTTTTTTTCAATTGAGATACGATGCTAGAGGTAGGCGGGGATTCACTGCTTTGCAAAAATGTACTGCATCAATTCGATCTATGGCTTATGGGTCATCCCCTGATTCTCTTGACGAGTACCTACGCATGTCTGAAAGAACTGCTAGGGAAAGTATGTATAGATTTTCACAAGGAGTTTTGGAAATATTCGGACCTATTTATTTGTGAAAACCAACAGTGACCGATGTGCAAAAATTATATGAGGCACACGAAGAGAGACATGGTTTTCCTGGAATGCTTGGTAGCATTTATTGTATGCACTGGGATTGGAGGAACTGTTCACAATCGTGGAGAGGTGAGTACACCAGTGGACATCATGGAGTACCGTCGTTGATATTAGAAGCTGTTGCTTCCCAAGATTTATGGTTTTGGCATGCTTACTTTGGGGTTGCGGGTTCTAATAATGATATTAACGTGCTTGATCAGTCACCAATATTCAACGACTTGTTATCAGGAAAGGCACCCGATGTGCCTTTCACGGTGAATGGCAATCCATATAGATTCGGTTACTACCTTACCGATGGTATATATCCTCGTCATGCGACGTTTGTCAAAGCCTACCGACATCCAATTGATCCAAAAGAGGTCTTGTTTACCAAAAAAACAAGAATCCGCACGTAAGGATGTGGAACGGGCTTTTGGAGTTTTAAAGGCGAAGTGGCACATTGTCAAAAACGCGGCCCGTTCATACGACCTTGAAAGATTAAGATATATTTTGTATGCATGTGTTATAATGCATAATATGGTTGTCGAAGATACTGGTCGGATGATTTCTCCATATGTGCCGGACGATCCCCGACATGCTTTGTATGTACCGGGAAGTGCAGAATATTTGCACAGGGTTGTCGACATTCGAGACGGAACAACACACGAACGACTTCGACAGGACTTGGCGGACCATCTCTACAACAACGCACATGCCGACGATGAAGACGCCGACGATGAAGACGATGAAGAGTATAATTTATTTTAATTATTGTAATTTTTAATTTCTAGTATTTTAATGTTTAATTTCTAGTATTTTCATTTTAATTAAAAGTATTGTCATTTTAATTTTATTTAATGTAATGTAATTTTAAATTATATAAAATATTATTTGTGTGCAAAATAAATGGAAATGAAATGATGAGTTGGAAAATAAAATGGTGTGGTGTGGTGTGGTGGGTATTTCCACCAAATGATGTGGTGTGGTGGTGGTGTGGGGGTGTGAGGTGGCGATGATGTGACGGAAAAGGACACCACCACATGTGGTGCCCATACCCACTAGCATTATGAACAAATTGAGCTATAGAGGAGTTAATAGTAAATACAAATGATTCATGTTTCTAAAACTTTCTTCTTATCGGATAGAGACATAGTACGTTACTGATTGTACGTTTGCATGCAAATTTGCCGGCCAAAGTCTGCTATTTTGTTTACTTTAAATAATTATTCTTTGAGTTTTTGCATTAATTTCAGTAAGCATAATAATGAAAGTTATTGTTTTAGGCTCTGTCTTGACTCTTGACAGCACAGGAATCTCACAAACACAAAAAGTGCAAGTAGAATTTGTATCCAATGGTCGATGTCTTTTTGGAATAGTATAAGGACTTTTATTTTCATTTTTGTATCTAAGTGTCTTGACGGTTTATTGAAAATAATCACTCTCTTCGAAAAACTGTAGAGAAAAGAAAAGAGAATACAAAGCAATCGAGGGAGCGTGTAATATTAATTTAATTTAACTAAAAAAATTCCTTATAATTACGCTCCTACAAAACGGTTGTGTTATGGATAAATTTGATGAGTACTTACACATGGACAATGAATTATGCGATCGAGATGTGCATCATAAGCTTCACAATGCCCTAATTGAACACATTTGGAAGCTCCCGACAACTACCGCTTACATTAAATGTACCTTTTTTTAATGTAATTTGATGTATTTATTTTATAATTATTTTGTTTAATTAAAAAATTGTTATGTGTTGATGATTTGACAAAACTACAAATACGAAGAAAGAGATGTTGATATGAATATATCGGTTAGTTTGTCAAAAGGAAAGATGTGATTTGACGAAACTGGCATGCAAGGGGCAACTGTTGGGAGAAGACTTAACCAATCTGCTTATATTAAGATCCAATGATTAAGTATTAACTAAATCAGTCGTCATTATAGCATAGTTATTATGACTTTTTTAGTATTTAAAGAGAGAGTGGCATGCTAGAATTTTGGTAATTAGTTTATTGCTTGATTAACTGTTGGAAGATTATTGTGAGGAAATAAATTCCAAAATTCCGTAAATATATAGCATTATTGATGCGATGTTTAAAATTAAATAGTTAAATGATACTTGTTAGTTGTTAACCCTGTGGCATTACTTTCATAATTTGTGTGCAAGTCAAAAAGATGACTCCAAAATAATTAATTAAAATGATAAGTTAATAACATTAACAAATGAGCTAATAATTTAAATTTTTTCATGTCGGATTTTGATGGTGTTTAATCTCAAGATGATTATTAAACATAATTTTACTTATTCATGTCGGTGTAGTTGCTGTATAGCTTAAGTTAGCTTCCGAGTGAGTTATCAATAGTTCTATTATGCTAATAAAAACCTGATACATATGCACACATTTTATTAGTTAATGTAAAATAATTAAAAAGGAAAAAGAATAGAAAGTGAATATAAAGCCATATCTAGCTATCACTAAAAGTTTGACCGACCAAACGCAGAAAGAGCATCCTTCTTTGTGTTTCTGGAATGAATACTTCTTTTACATGCAAAAGTTTTCTTAGCTTTTGGCTTCTGTAAAATCTATATTTCATATACATTGTAAGTTTTAAAATATAGTGTAAGATAAACAACAAACTATATAACTATATTAGTATTACTTAATAAATGTTGGAAATATTAATTAATAGTAATATTAATTAACAACTTGCAAGTTGGCAAGTTCTCATATTGGTGGGAGGAAGAAAATTAAATGGGTTTATAAGACATTTAATTCCTTAAGCTTTCAAATGCTTTAGTGGAGGATTGAAGGCTACACCCACACGAGCGCCGAGACTGATGACGTGAAATGACGCGATTTAGGCGCACTTTGCACGACGCATCGGTCGCTGGTAGCCGTGGAGCTTTCTTTTTTGGCCAGTTCGTTGAGAGTCAAAACGTAACGTTCGAACATTAAGACGGGCTGTTAATACCTTGGCCGTTTCATCCGTTTTTGACTATCCATTATCAGTCTTTGAAGACTGTATTGATGGTGTGCGTTTTTTATCACTGGCCTATAAAAAGGAACACCACTGCAGTGTTAGAACTAAGCACTCAAACACGAAATTGCTCTCAAAAGTGCTCTCCGCTTTCTTCCTGTTTCCGAGTAAACACTTTGTGTTGTTCAGAAATTCTTGGCTGTAAGATATTACCGACTTGCTGCATCAAATCCTGGGGTGATACGTAGAGACTAACAGCATACGGCACGTATACACCTTAAAGGACAGGAAATCATTTCCGTGCAGTTTGATTCTCGTCAATTTTCAGGTTTGCATGTTCATTTTTCGTTATCTGATTATTACTAATATTATTGCAGAATATAAAATATTCAACAATAAATTGTGGTGATCGTAATAATTCGAGACTATAATATCACATGTTATAAGCTAGTGTAGTATATAATACACCAAAATCACCAACCAGCTGTTTGCAATTTACAATCATGGCCAAGTTTCTAAAAGACGTAAGGCATAACGTGACGGCACTATCAAACCTCAAGCCATGGCTGACTATGACATTTTTCAAAGCGTGACTTAAGCTTCCAAATTTTTATATAATTTATATATGTGCGTATATCAAATTATAAAAAAATTAGATCTATTGATTTATAGAACAATTATATACGAAGTATAAAGTTTATAAAAAGCGTTATATCCAAATATATAATTATATATGTCATAATTTTTAAAAATAAAATTCAATTTTCACAATCGCCTTACAAAAAAACTCGTCATAAGCGCGTGATGCGCGTCTTATCGCGCCTTATCTCACGTCAAGTCTTGCCCAACTGCCATTAACTGTTTCGTAACGTCGACGTCGTGTTTCACGACTTAGCTCAGTGACACCTTTTAAAACCTGATTATGACGGACATTCATTACAAAACAATAACCACCTTATAAATTTGTAATCATAAGGGACAAGCAACTTAAGTTAAACAAAAAACTTCAGAAACAAAAAATCATCATTTCAGCAATCACATTATTCTTACAATACTTTCTAAGCCTACACATTACACCCTTCACTTTTGGAACCTACAAATTACACCATTAAGTTTCTAAACCAACAGATTACACCCTTCACATTCTGAACCTACATATTACACCCATCACTTTTAAAACATAGATCCCAACAAGCATGTTTAGGTGATCAACCAAACAATTGTTTCATATTCATGGATGTGTTACCAACAAAGTTAGCATCTTAGAAGCGTCGATCCGGGACCCAGTGAGGTGGACTCGGGCTAAAATGGGTCGATATGACCCGGGAATCCAAAAGTTCCATAATGGGTGTAAAACTAACACACCTCGGGACTTTATATTGGTTAATGGACGCACCTCGAGATATTGCATAATCCATCAACTCCTCAAACGTACCATTTTTCACAACCCGTATCTCCAACGGGCCAATTGAATTATCCGCAACCCGACTCTGTCGATAAACCGAATTCAAACACTCCTCCATTGCCAAACAACAACGATCTAAAGCCTCTTGACTCGGCCCGTGATTCGAGTCTTTCACCAACAACTCCCAATAGATAACATAATGACCCGGTATGGTTTTTGTATCCGCATAGCTCGTGTACTCCACAACCGCGGTGTTGAATTCCTTCAAAAGCTCGGAAGCCTTTTCAATGGCGTTTTGCAACTCGGTTTCATCGGTTTTATCTGATTCGATACTTAGCAAAACATTCTTCCTTCTAATAAACTTGAATTGCGGGGCGGAATTGTGGAAACCCGTGACCCGTAGAATGTCTCCGACCCGGTAACGACAGAGACCCGAGTAGGTCGAAATCACGAGCTCGTACTCCTTTCCGAGTTCCAGGTCAGCAAGGTCAACGAGTTGAGGTGGTGAGTCATCCGA
Source organism: Calendula officinalis (assembly GCA_963853835.1). Lineage (NCBI taxonomy): Eukaryota > Viridiplantae > Streptophyta > Magnoliopsida > Asterales > Asteraceae > Calendula > Calendula officinalis. The sequence goes on along the minus strand of OY970822.1, from coordinate 83,400,521 downwards.
GCTGACCACTGAGTTGGCTGAGTCATGTGGGATGAACTCAAAGTAACCCATGTTTGGCATAATGGTATAAGAAACCTCAGACGGTTTAACCATAGGGGTTAAATTTAACCCAAAGTAACACTCGGATGAAGCATACATCGTACACGTTTGCGGTAAATTACCACTGTAAAAATCAAGAATCGGAATATACTGAGCCATGGCTCCCGTCACGATGACGTCAAGGTATTTGGTGTTGGGCCAAATCCGGGTTATAATCCCTTCCCAGTTCCCTTCACAGCACTGATCCCTAACAAACCGGGCGAGTTCCGGGTCAGGCTTCAGAATTTCCGACATGCAACCCCTGATATCCGGGTCGGTAATTTTCGGGTTCAAGTACCCAAATTCAATATCAAGGGCGAGTTGTTTCCAATTTAATGTGAGAAACTTGATTGCTCGAACCAGACCCGAAGCAAAAACCGCCCCACAACGGAGAACCTGTTGACGGTAAATTAGACCACAAAGCATCTGAGAATACATGCTTTGAAAGGAATCGACGCAGAGGATTGTTTCATTAGGGCTTGTGAGGACGTTGTACGGGTCGTAGGGTCGGGTTTTAAATTGCTGGCTTTTGTAGTAACTTGTGAGAACGGGTCGGGCCACTAAACCGCTTGGGGTTGTTGTTTCGGACTTTATGAAATAGAAGTATAGTCCTTTGCCTTTGTCTAAACCGGGCACGTACCTGCAACACCAACAAATTATTCATTAATTTAAATTTTCAATATTTTTGGTCCGTTAAAGAAAGAAGTTAGTTTTTCAAAATTTTGAGATATTTTATTAAGATCTATAAAATGTTTTTTGGGGTGCTTTTTAACGAGATTAAAATATGGATTAGCTTTACATGCATTTTCTATTTGATAAAAAATTAAAAACTAATTGCCCATATAATAATATTTTTATAGGTTAGGTGCAGTACTTTAACTGGACTATTCATCTCTAATAGTTTATTAAGCATATAATATTATACTAATTGACCATTAACTTTTTTTTTTAATTATTATAATATCTAGAGTAGCCGTGGACAATAGTAAATTAAATATTAAATAAAATGGGATAAAATAAAATTACGTACAGGTTCATGACAGGCATGAGAAGGCTATACAGTTTCTGCCTGCGGTCCATTTCCGCAGCAATTGTTGGCATCAGTTTTCTTTCCCCAGCTGATGTCCCAGAACTGCAATAAATTAATTAATTAAAATTTACAAAACTTATACAAAAACAAAATAATATTACAAGATTTTAATTAACAAAAGTGCATGAACATGATGTTATTACCTTGTAAGGAATTCAGAAATGGGGTGGGAGGATAGAATGGGAGAGCGATCGCCGTTGGCGATGCGTTGAATGTACGGCTGGAGATCCTCGTACGACACCACCGGAACTTTCGACTTGAACGTTTTCCGGTCGGTAGCTCCGCCGAGTTTCCATTTCTGGACGTACTCAGCTTCAGCATTTTGGGTCAAAATTTCACTCAAAACGTTTTCTTGAACGGCGTCACAGTTTTTAGTCATCTCTTCAATAAACTGAAGAGCTTTTGCATCTTTCTCCGTCGCCGGAGGTCCCAACGGTGATGACGTCACTGAATCAACGGCCATGAGAGAGAGAAAATTGACTGAGAAGTGTGTGTGTTTGATGATGTGGTTGTGTGTGTTGGTGGATGGATATGCCGGAATGGAGGAGGAATATATAAGGTGGTGAAGGGTTGGTGCCACGTCAAACGCCATGTCACAAATAGCCGATGGGAATTATTTGTCTTTTGTGGAAGGGGGACAGGTGGGACCGCACACGTCATCATGTCGCGAAGAGGGATGGAAAAACGGGGACCAGGGTATGGACACGTCAGAGGGGGCTAGTAAGGAAATTTGTCTGGTTAACGGAGTAAATGGCTGTTTATGGTGAGATTGTTCTGCCGGATAACTACGGCGAAATCGGCCAATTTTGACTGTTTATTCAACAAGGAAACACCCTACCTATTATTTAATCCTAAATATTTAACTTGATGCTTGTTGGAACAAAAACAAACAATGGGTGTTAATAATTTCGTTTTATTAACTTTTAACTTAATTCTTTACAGTAACAAGATGAGAATATTTTTTTAATTTAATTCTTTTCAGTAACAAGTAACAACCCTTCCTGCGACGACGTATTTAGCTATAGCGACGAATTTTTTCGTCACTAAAACCACATCTTCTTGTAGTGACTTCTCTGCTCTAGAACTCGTGGGAAGTTAGACCCCTGCCAACCCATGCATCCTCCACCCGTCAGCACCAATTTTGAATCCATCCTCGTACGACGATGTTGGCACCATTCCGTCATGAGCCGCGTCAATAGAAACTCGTCCTGGTGGTGACGGGTTTAAGCCTTGGCTCCTTGCGTCGTGGGGATTTTTGCCAGGGGAAGAGAAAAAAAGGGAAGAGGGGGAGGGGGGAGCCGGGGAGGGGAAGGGAGGGGTTGGGATGTTGTACTCTATCCATATATACTTGTACTATTTGTATAATTTTTTTAAACTTCTTTTTTCTTTGTTTTTTTTAATTTTGTAAAATTATTATAAATTTACATTTTTATTTGTATAATATATTATATTTATATTTTAATTAAAAATGCTAATGTGAAAAGTATGTGTTAGTGATGAGTTATTGTTGGCACGACCGTATCAGTAACACGTCAGTAAGGATGGGATAATATGGCGCTACTGATGAGTTTAGTGACACGCTACGGTTGAAAAAAAATAATGTGTAGAAAAGAAAATAATGTGTAGAAAAGAAAATAAATGTATTTTTAAAATCTAGTTGGAACTACTAAGAAAAGAAAAAAGATAGGTTTAGTTAAAAATGGACATGAAGTGATTGACAAATTGGAATTAACAAGATTATCGTGAACAAAGCTTGATTAGTACTAATTAACTAGCTAGTTAATTAAGATACCTGATTAGTCCTTGGGGAAGTATCAAAGTTTTTGCGTCGTTCTAAATCTTGTGTAGATATTATATATTAACATTTTTTTAGTTATCATAAATTAATAAAATCCTTCTATTTTTTATAAGCATAAAATCACAAGGTAAAACTTTAGTTAATAGTACGTATAATAAGTAGTGATACTTTAGTTAGTTGTTTAAAATAGTGATACCTTTGTTAATTATTTTGGATGGTCGATAATTGTCAGGATCGATTAACTATAGAGAAGTTAATAAACACCTTTAGATCTAATTGACTATAGAAGTTGCAGCGGATCAACACTATATCAATGTAATTAAGAACAATGAACTGTAAATAATATGCAAAAGTATTAAGAACACAGTTTCACAAAAAGCTTCAATATATATTATTGAGTTAACAATACACACGTACGTTTACAATTCGTAAGGAACTATTTATAATAGTCCTTGAAGCTAAACTATTTACCCTAGTTATTCTAGGACTTGATTTACATCGAATAATAAAAATATACATTGATTTACATTCTATAACTATCTATACGAAGATCTCGGACTTGATATTCTTCAAAAACGCGTTATCAGTAGTAAAACTAATCACCAGTAGTAAATATGTAACATCAGTAGTAAACTTGGTGATCAGTAGTAAGTCCAGATACATCGTCAGTAGTAACTACTAATGATCAGTAGTATCTTCAATATGCCTTGATCAGTAGTAACTAAGTTATAGTGAACACCAGCATCAACTTTATCAGTAGTAATATGTTCTGCCCCATCAGTACTAACTATGTCAGTACTAACTGCAGCATCAGTATTAAGTTGATCTGTGTTTTGCTCCAACAATAATGATGGTTAAAAAACCACGGCGTACAATATATTTCAATAACAATTTTAAGTGGATTTTTAACGAAGTTCTTTAGTAAAATAGTTCCAAAAGTCTTGTAACTTATCTTGAATGTTAGTGGAATAGTGGTGTGTCACTTCTCAAAGATGCCCTAAACTTTCTTTAATCCTATTTTTAGTCCTTAACTGTTTTGTATTTTGATTAAAATCCCGAATTAGTGCTTTGCATGCACCCGCTTGAAACAAAAAAAATGTGAGAAAAGGAAAATAAACAACTACAATTGTTAATATCATCTTAAAGTTTTTTCTTATCTCAATCTTTGTTTTTAGTTATTTTATGAACCCATAATCTTCATTTATAGACTTATGTATTGAAATGGTTTTTAGCCATTGACATCAACTTTTTTTTCGTTAAAATGTTTTAATTGTGATGATAGCCTACTGATAATGGCTCATGAATAACTTTATAAAATCACATATTTGACCCCTGAATGAATAAATATTTGTCAGATGCTCAGGAGAATATTCGAAAACGACCACGACAATGGTAAGGTTGTGTAAATCACGAACATAAACTTGACTACCTCAGGAGCACTTATAACCTGAATACTATTTTTTCAAATTAGAAAATATATATTGAAATGTTTATTAGGACTCTATATAATTAAATGACCTAATCGGTTTGTATGAAGAGGTAATCTATCTACTAGGCATTTTGAGTCCGATATCATTCCCCCAGTTAGTAATTAGCAGAAACACGGATCTATTTTTGATTAATAAGAGTAATTAAAGAAATTAGGTTTTTTTTCTTGTTTATAGCTCATTTGTTTAGGCTTAATTAGGTTTAATATATATGAGGGTGCTATATTATTTGGCAAAAGGTTTGAAAGTTGGGTTCCAACTTTTTAAAGTTGGTTGAGTTCATTTATAGCTTAGAATGCGTGTGTCAAACAGATTAAATTTGCAAACAAGATGAAACCAACTTTGATCGGTTACAAACTGTGCGGTAATAAGAAAACAATAATAATTTCCTCAATTTTTTGGTACCGCTACAATCAATGTTTTAAAATCATGAATAAAGGCAGCCGGTATAAAATTAGTTGGTTAGATTAGTGGTTATAACTCAGTCGGATGTAGTTGATTGGACGTAAAAATTCAGTTGAACAACCCGGTAAAACGATTTTTCTACAAAATTTAGATAAATAAAATAGATTTGACTTTTTATATAGTTTTTTGGAACTTAAAAAGTTAAGTTTAGTTTAAAAAATATATATTTTGGATTTTATAAACTTTTTGTTATTTATTTTGTATTTTATTTTAGTTTTTTTTTTTTAATATTTGTACATCATTTATTTAATTACCGCATTATAAATATTCAACTGTATTTGTTCATCCGGTTCAACCGGCTCGTTCAGCTGTATTTGGAGCATTGACATGTTCAATGAAAAAACCGAATTTTCAAACATCTACTACGTACAAAACGGTTTGGTAATAGTACGGTCAGTTTTGAGCGGTGAACTTCTAAGTGGAAACGCCTTGTACATATATTTAAATTTATTGTTATTGGAATAAGAACTTTTTGACCACCTCTGAATTCTCCTAAACTATATAATATAATGATCGTCACAACACGGAATCAGACAATAATCGGTTTTTTGTTTATATTTTTATATGTTAAGAAAGAATGGTGTCCAATGGACATGGTTCCATGTTTTGGAAGTGTAAGTCAAATATAAACAGTCGGATTTAAAATAATTAGTGTTTAAAATTTTGCAGTGTGGAATGCATGGGTACGAGATGATACCGATAAAATTTGTCAACACTTGGAAACTACAACACTCTAAAATGACAATATATAGAGTTTCTTATGTAGTCACGTTTTATGGCTGCATATTATGTTATAATATTAATAATTATATTTTATGTTGTGAGAGTATACGTTAGGCTAGCAAATTGACGCCGGACAAAAGCAAACACATGATATGTAAAAGGGAAGTCATTTGTGCACTCTAACTTCTTGTTAATACACTATATAGTATAAGTTTTACAATCAATTATACAATCATAACTAAACTATCAGGATCGAATAACCAAACAAGTTATTATAAACCCAGATCTACTTAACAAAAGAAGTTACAGCGGATTAACACTTGTATTATTAGATTAAGAACAATGTAAATTGGAATCGAATAAGAACAATACGATGAACACAGTTTATCACAAAAAGCTTCAATGTATTAATTTTTTCGATCAATACACGTATGTTTACAATTCATAAGGAACTATATATAATAGTCCTTGAAGCCTAACTTATTAACCTAGTTATTCTAGGAAACGATTACAATTGAATTACATAAAGATTTACATGCTATAACTAACTCTACTAAAATCTCGAACACGATCAGCTCTAAATTTAACATCAGTAGTAATCTTGATCGTCAGTAGTATTTTGCCTTTAGCAGTAGTAAGTCGAGATCAGTAGTAACTTCCATCATCAGTAGTAATTCAATATCAGTAGTAGAACCTTTATGTTCCAACAATCTCCCCCTAAACTTATTAATTCATCTTGAATTAATCAAGTTTCTTCTTGTTCTTTCTTCCTTTGCTCTTCTTCAGCAGCTCGTTTCTCAAGGGTTCTTTGATTTTGTCTTTTCCTTTGAGCTATGATATACTTGCTGTTTCTTTTGATGAAATAGTTAAGTTTTTCTCTAAACATTAACTAATCATAAGGTTTCATCATTGTGTTAGTGAATATCTGATACATAGTTTCTTCAGAGTGTGGATATTCTCTTTCCATTAGATATAACTCACAGTTCTTGCTTGATCTTTCAAAGAAGTACATATTAACTGTGGGCAACACATTCCAAGCATATACATTTTCTGTGTTAGAAAATATTTCTGGGTAGTTATCTGGATAAAATGCAGCATCAATCATTTTTGTTAAGTATCCAGCACCAGAATCCTTCCATGACTTCTTGGTCATTCTTGGTTTTCCAATTATCAGAATTTTAATTATATCACTTCTTGAACAGGATCTGATCATTGGCTTCCAACCAGTAAACCTTTGTACTACTCTGTTTTCCCTTATAATTTCTATCACATTATTGTTCATAACTCTCCAATTAATGATTGGATTATTTTCAAGGGTAGCAACAGGTACTTCAAGAACAGGAATAATTTGTTCTGTTTTTTATTTCTTTTTAACACTCTGTTCTTGTGGAAGAGCTTTTCTTTTCTTTGTTTGGGGAGTGGAAGATTCGCCAGTAGTTGATACACTACCAGTTTGAATCATTGTTGAATTTATTGGGATTAAAGCTTTTGCTTTTTCGTCTTCTGCATCTTGTTCAGCCAATTCTTTCTTCTTGGCGGTACAATATTTTTCTATTATTGTGATCATCTTCATTCTGCCAAAAGATTTTGAACTATGCCCTTTTGACTTAAGAAAGTCAATCATATTTGTCTTCTGTTCAAAGATGTCATCTGGTAGTTCACCTTTTGTTCTTTTACTTTCAGCTACCAGATCTTCAAGACAGTTCAGATGTTCTTCTTCAATTTTTCTATGTCTTTTAAATTTAGCATGTTGGTCTGCTATCTGAACATCTTTTATTTGTGGAACATCCTTTTCAGCCTTTTTCTTTTCTTCAAGAGCCTGATACATGGCTACTTTCTTCAAATACCTCTTGTGTTTTACCTTCCATCTGGATTGTTTTTCAGATCTGACATAATTAATTTGTTCACCATGTGGTGACCTAATGCTCTGTTGGGGTAATCATCATCATAAATCTCTTTTCCCTTTCCAATACAAGCTGGAAGTATAGATGTAGGTGGAGTATATTTCATATCAGGAATACCTTTGATTGTAATTTATGGAGAAAACAGTTTAAGTTGGTCTTCTTATAGAATCTTTGGGTGTGGAGGAAGAGCACATTCATCTACTTCAAACCAGTTCACATTATCATCAATGTCAGGTATGATAAGTGGTTGATCAGGAGTTGGTGGTTTTGAGATGATGGCATATCGTTCTCTTTCAATAAGTTCAGGAATTTCTTCTTCCTCCTCTTCAGTAGTAACCGTAGTAGTTTCTACTGGTAGATCTGCTACTGGCACAATCTGTCTGTCTTTAATTACTACTGGTGAGGTTGTTTCAGTAGTTACTACTGCTAGGGCATCAGTAGTAACCATAATATTTTCTTCTGTAGTGTTTACTACTGGTGTTTCTGACTTTTCACCATGACCAGTAGTAACAACCTCTTGATACTTTTCCTCAGTAATAACCATAGGATCAGTAGTCTCTATCACCTCAGTAGCAACTGGAGAGTGTATCTGTTCTGCTGTTTGTGATTGATTTGCAGACACAAATATATCCTCATCCATTTCTCTGTACAAGTCTTCACCAACATTTTGACTTGTATCACCATGAACCTCTTTCAAGTTAAGGAGGGCTGCTGCTGCAATTGATTGATCAATCATCCCTTGGATTTGATCTTTCCCCCCCTTAGTGATCTCAACTTTTTGAGCCTCACTAACTGCAATCTTTCTTTGTAATTTCCTTATCAATTTTGATTGCCTTTGAAGCCTTTGTTCAAATCTCTTCTGCATTTTGTTCAAGGTATTGATGTAGTGCTTCATATAGGTCATGGTTTTTCCTTGATTATGTAGTAACTCCAGACAATTTTATACAGTGGTTTTAAGGTTTTCCTTCCTATCCGTCAATTTAGTTTGTTTAATACTGCCCTCAGCCCATTTGGGTGGATCATTGGGCTCAGTAGGTACATTGGCTTTAAGGTTTTCCATCCTATCCGTCAATTCAATGAGTTCTGTTCTACCCTCATCACTTCTTGGTGATGAAATGGGTTGTTTGGACACACTCTTCTTCCTAGAAGAAGCAGTAGTGCCCCCCTTGTGGTTTCTTGGCACCGAGGTCCTCTTAGTAATGCCTCAAATTCAGAGTCATCACTTAGAGTTGCCGAGGTCTGGGTCCTATTTATGTTCTCACTAGCCTGTGCACCCACCTTTGGGGCATCAGTAGTGAGAGCCCTTTCCTCATGACATCTCTCCTCCTGTGAGGTCAACTCTTGGAGCCTGGGGTTTGACTCAATATGTCCCCTGGTGTCCTTTAAGGAAGATTTCTTCCTTTTATATGTTTTAGAAATTTGTTTGGTTAAGGTCTGGTCTTTCTCAGAGTGCAGAGTAGCACTCTGGGGATTAATCTCATATTCCTGGGACACATTCAGGACATTGGTTGGTTCATCTATTTGAGTGGACTGAATGGGTTCTGTTTGGGCTGTATTTGGTGGTGGAGTGGGTTGGGGTTCAATGGGGTGACTTGAACCTTCTCCAGTAGGTGGTTGATCATTGATCATGTTTGGGAACAGAGGGGTGACTTTACCAGAAAATTTGAATTGTTTTCTCATGTTCGCAAAAACCTTTTTGTTCAACTCTGGTGTTACAAAAATGTTTTTGGGAGTTGACAGATTTTGTAATTCACAATTAATAATATGAGTAAGAAATCTTGGATACATTAAAAATTTTGAAGATGATAAGTTTCCAAGCATTCCTTCAAAAATCATGTTAGAAAAATTGAATACTTGTCCTGTGCTCAAACAAACAACAACTGAAGCTATTGATTTGTTGAATTCATTCCAAGTACTCCTTTTAGGAGAGATGCAGTGTTGAATAGTGTGTACCAAAAACTTCCATTGGGGTGAAAGAAGACCCTTTTGAAAAGTGACTATGTCTGATCTTCCTTCATAACCCATTTTCTTTAAATTTTCAACAAGATCTTCCTTTGATAAAGAGAACATACCTGATTCATCATGAAGTTGAAGATGTTATCTGATGGATTTTTCAGTGATGGTGATTGTTTTTCCATCCACGGTTGATTTGATCATGGAACTGGTTGACCCTTCAGTTCTTTCAGCATTGGTCCAGAAATCAACTAGATGTTGTTGATATGCTTTAGGATTGATTGTGAGGGCAAACTTGATGTATGAGTTCTTTAGAAACATCACAATAGGTCGAAAATCCTTTGTACCATCTGGATTTCTTAAGAAGGCACACATATTGTGGAATTCGGAATATTTAAGATCAGTAGTGACATTGAGTGATTTTAGGGTTGCCATTGTGCTTGATTTTGATCTTTTGGTATGAAACTTGTAGAGATGGTGATCGGTTAGGCAAGAATTTCAGATTTGTGGAAGTAATTGAGTTGTTACTGATGTTAGGTTTTGATCGAATTGTGCAGAGATAACGGTTTAGCGTAGGGTTTATCAAATCGAGGAAAGATAATGCTAAACTAATCTCAGTCTGTTATTTATATTTTTCGATTAAACCTGGAAAATGACCAAAATATCCTTAGAATAATAGCCTAACGGCTATTTTCATGAGGGTCAGTAATGTAATTTGTTGTATTTTACAGATAACGGCCAATCAGTAGTAACTAAGTATCAGTAGTAGAAACATCAGTAGTAACCTTTGTTTCCATACTTGACTTAATTTCTACTGAGAAACCCTATCAGTACTAGATTGTGGTAGAAATAACAAGATCAGTAGTAATGAATAAACAGTAGTAAAACATGAAAGTTTTAAAGATTTGTACAAAACACTTTACACAGGAAAATAGTATATCTTTATTAGCTTAAAAATTTAGTATTATCTTTTCCTTTTAGACTGAACTTATTAAAATCATTCCAATACTGCTAACTAAAAAGTTGAATCTTCCTACATTAAATGCTTTTGTAAAAAGATCTGCTAATTGATCATCAGTATGAATTTTTTCTACTTTTATTAATTTTTTTCATTGCAATCCCTTATAAAGTGAAATCTAATTTCAATGTGTTTTGTTTTAGAATGTTTTACTGGATTATTCACAATACTGATTGCACTTTGATTATCTATAAAAATTGGAGTTTTAAGAATAGATATACCAAAGTCTAGGAGTTGATTTTGAATCCACAGCACTTGAGCACAGCAGGCAGATGCAGCTACATACTCTGCTTCAGCAGTTGAAGTTGAAACATTAGTTTGTTTCTTGCATTGCCATGACACCAACCTTGATCCAAAGAATTGACATCCACCAGTAGTAGATTTTCTATCTTGGCATTCACCACCATAGTCACTATCTGTGTAGGCTATGAGTTCAAATGGTGATGCATGTGGATACCAAAGACCAAGTGAAGGTTTTCCTTTCAAATATCTGAAGATTCTTTTGACTGCTTGTAAGTGTAATTCTTTTGGTTTTGCTTGCTATCTGGCACATACACAAACACTATACATAATGTCAGGTCTTGATGCAGTTAAATACATCAAAGATCCTATCATTGATCTGTAAAGGTGCTCATCTACATCCTCCCCCTCAACATTAGGATGTAGGTGTTTGTGAGTTTCCATTGGAGTGCTTGCACTTTTACAATCTTTCATTGAAAACTTCGCTAAGATGTCTCTGACATATTTTGATTGATTGATTAATATACCATCTGGTTTCTGATTAATTTGGAGTCCAAGAAAGAAATTCATTGGACCCATTGAACTCATTTTGAATTTGATCTGCATCAGTTCTTCAAATTCTTTGCACAATTGATCATTTGTTGATCCAAAGATGATATCATCTACATATATTTGGACCAGTAGTATACCATCTTTCACCTTCCTTGTGAATAATGTCTTGTCAATGGCACCTCTCTTGAAATTGTTCTTCAGTAGGTATGAGGACAATGTATCATACCAAGCTCTGGGTGCCTGATGAAGACCATATAGAGCTTTGTCTAATTTGAATACATAGTCATCATGTTCTGGATCTTCAAAGCCCCGGGGTTAACAGACATATACTTCTTCTTCTATTTTCCCATACAAGAATGCACTTTTTACATCCATTTGGTAGACTTTGAATCTTTTGTATGAAGCATATGTTAGAAATATTCTGATTGCTTCAATTCTGGCAACTGGTGCATATACTTCATCATAATCAATCCCTTCTTCTTGTGTATAACCTTGTGCTACAAGCCTTGCTTTGTTTTTGATCACTATTCCTCTTTCATCTTTCTTGTTTCTGAAGATCAATCTGGTTCCAATGGGTCTTTTTCCTTTTGGAAGAGGGACAAGTGTCCATACAGCTTGTAGTTTAAATTGAAGAAGTTCTTCTTGCATTGCTATGATCCAGTTTGAATCTTCTTACGTTCTTCCTGTGACAGAAAACATTCATACATGCATTCATTAGATATTAGACTGATATTACAAATATTTGAATTCTAGGCAGAATTAAATTTGCTTCTTGTTTGCATGGCTGAATTGACATCACTTAGGACTAGGTCCAAAGGATGATTCTTTTAGTTCTGGTTCCAGGGATTTTGTCAACAGATGTTTGAGAATCTAAGTTTGATTCATTTGATTCATGAATTTGTGCATCTTTCTCTGCTTCTTGATTGTTTTCATTTTGTGGGGATTCACCATTACTACTGGTGTCAGTAGTAGCATTCTCTTCATTAACTTCAGGAGTATCATTGTTGTTACTGGCATCAGTATTGAGTAAGTCATCATCACAATTCTGAGGTTCGGAGTTACTACTGGAATCAGTAGTATCTTCAGAATTTGAGTTGTTACTGGTATCATTGAAATTAGGGTTACCAGAGTTACTACTGTCCTCAGTATTAACTGTGGGAGCAGTATCAACTAAGATATATTTCATGATATCTTGTCTTCCAATTAATGATGTTCCTCCTTGTTGGCTTTGATTGTTTGAATTTCCTGTATTAAGTTAATAATTGACATCAAATGATTTGGTTAGATTATTAATATTAAACAACCAATCTGGACCATTTCCTTGTTTATTCATAAGATTTTCATTAAAGGATACATTTACACTTTCTTCAATGATCCTCATCCTTTTGTTAAACACTCTGTAGGATTTGCTTTGAGTTGAGTATCCTACAAATATTCCATCATCTGCTTTGCAGTCAAATTTACCAATTTGTTCTCTTGTAATTAAAATAGTACAAGGACAACCAAATGATTTTAAGAAACTTATTGAAGGTTTTCTTTTATTAAAAAGTTCATATGGTGTTTTAAAGTGAGGCTTAACTATTAATACTCTGTTCTTAACATAACAAGCAGTATTAACAGCTTCAGCCCAAAAAGTAATTGGTAATTTTGAATCTGCAAGCATAGATCTGGCTGCTTCAATGATAGTTCTATTTCTTCTCTCAGCTACACCATTTTGTTGTGGAGTTCTTGGTGAGCTGTACTGCCTGTCAATAGCCTTAAGATCACAGAAATCAATTAGGTTAGTATTTTTAAATTCAGTTCCATTATCACATCTAATTGCTTTCACTTTGAGATCTCTTGTATTTTCCAGCTTTACAATCAGATTTTTGATTATTTCACTTGTTTCATCTTTGGTCCTGAGAAAGAATACCCAAGTGTATCTGGAAAAATTATCAGTAATAACAAGGCAATATTGTTTCTTTCCAATACTCATTACATTAGTAGGTCCAAAAAGGTCCACATGTAAGAGCTGCAAAGGTTTAGAAATAGAATTTATTGCTTTGGTCTTATGAGAAGTCTTGTGTTGTTTACCTTTTAGGCAGGCAACACAATGATGATCACACATTAATTCTTTTTGTGGAAGACCAACTACCAAATCCTTTTTAACTAGATTGTTCATATTTTTAAAATTTGTGTGACACATCCTTCTATGCCAAAGTTCTGATTCATTTGTGTTTGCCTTAGATATAAAACAGTTGATCTCATTTGATGAAATGAGTTCTCCCCCTATATCCAGGCAATACACATTGTTTCTCCTTGGTGTTCTTAAAACAACATATTTTTCATCTAAAATAAAATCAGGAGAAAGAATGATGCACTCAATATCTGTAAAAAGAATTTTGTTCTTCTTATCACAGACTTGAGACACACTAACCAGATTGTACTTAAGCTCAGCAACATAAAATACATCATCAAAAGTAATTTTACCATTTGATACAGTTCCTTTACCTGTAATCTTACCTCCCCTAGGATTTTCTCCAAAAGCAACATACCCTCCTTCAAAAGACTTGAAATCTCTAAGAATTTGAAGATTTCCAGTCATGTGTCTAGAGCATCCACTATCAATATGCCATGTTCTACCTTCTTCAGGGATCTGGATACTCTGCACATAAAGTAGAAGGATTAGTTAATTTTGGGAACCAAAGCTTGTTTTGTCTTGGTTTTATCCTTTGAAGAATAAGACTTCTTAACTGAATGATTCTTATATGCATTATTGAATTTAGTACTGGTGTTTTGAGTCACTACTGATCTAGGTTTAAACCCGTAGTTTTTAGCCTTTGAAAATTTTACTACTGATTGACCAGTAGTGTTTTGGTAATAAGGGTTTTGAGCATAATCAGTAGTGTTTTTGTAGTTATACCAGACAGCATTGTAATTAGGGTTTTTACCAGTAGTAAACCTGGAATAGTTTCTACTGATGTTTGAAAATTTTGAAAATTGAGGAAAACGATTTTGAGTTCCATTGTTTTTAAAATAATTACTTCTGCTTGGACTTTTATACCTAGTATTTTGAACAAATCGTGGGGGCATTTCTTCCAAATTTATGAGTATTATCATCACCTGTTTTATTGAATTCCTTTTGATTTGGTTTCTTGAACTTCTTTTCTTTTGCTTCTTTAGTTTGTTTTAATTTTAATGCTTTTTCCTTTTCTTTGTTAATTTTGATTCTTTAAATTCTTTATTGTTAATAGGATTGAAGTGACAGTTTTTAGCTATGTGATTAACTTTGTTACAGATTAAGCATGATAATTTTGTTGATTTAGAATTTTTCCGGTTTTCTTTGTTCTTTTAAATTGGTTTAAATTCCTTTGATTTCCCCTTCTTAAAATTGTTGGTATATTTTCTGAGTTGTATTTAGGGGATTCAGTTTGACTTTGTGTGGTGTGAAAACTAGTATCATTTGATTCAGTTGTTTGATCATCATCAGAAGATTCATTTGATTCATTACTGGTTTCAGTTTCAGTTTGATTTTCAATTTTTAAATTATTTAAAATTCTTTCTGTACTAGATTTTAATGGTGGAATAAAATTTGTTGGAGGTGGGACTGCATGATATCCCACTCCATGAATAACCTTTTCTGTAGTTTGATTGCTAGTTAATTCATTGACAATTTTAGAACTTCTTTCATACTTTTTAATGGTTAGTTTATTCTGTTCTAGTTCCATTTGGCATTCTTCAAGTTTGATTAAAGTTTATTTTAATTTTAATTCAATATGTTCTTTTTTATAAGTGGTTTGTAGCAATTCATCTTTTATCTTTTGATCAGTTATTTTGTAGATTTTAATTTGATTTTCTAAATCAGCTATACAACCATTATATTCAATTCTTCTATTTCTATTTAAAATCATCTCTTCAAGAGTTTCTTTATTTAGTTTTTCTAATTCTTTGTATGATTTAATGCATTCAGGAGTGCAAGATTTAGAATGTACCTCAGTAGTAGAAGGATCAGTAGTAAATGCCATAAGAGCTTGATTATGTGCATGTTCTTCTGCTTGGAAGCTCCAGTCATATCCTTGTCCTTCTTGAGAAACTAAGGCGGTTGAGTTGGATGTATTGTTCTTGTTGTAGCTTGATCTTTGATCTTTGTTTGGGCATTCTTTGGCAAAGTGACCCAGATTGCTACAGTTGTAACATTTAACCTTTGTTTTATCAAATCCAGCTCTATCACCTTTGTTGTAAGACAGATTTTGCCTTCCAGTTCTTTTAAGAAACCTCTTTGTTCTTAAGCTTAGCATGGCCATCTGCCATTTGATATCCATCTCTTCCAAGTCATCAGGATTGAGCTGTTCTAAATCCTCACTAATCAATGCAGTATGCACATGACTAGTGAAAAACGATTCTCTGGCTAAATCTTCTGATCCTGCATTCTTCAAAACCTCCTGACCTGTTCCTGTATTTGACACAAAAGCAGCATTGTTTGAAGTTAGATTTGGAGTTTTAGTACTTACCTCAGATTCAAAGACTCTTAGTTCATTGTAGAGTTCATCAAGTTCTTTTTCTTCTAGTGCATCTCCTTGTCTATATATCACAGTATACATAGACCACTCTTCACCCAAAGACCTGAGAAACTTTCTGTTGACATCATCATTGTCTGGTTTATAACCGACTTGATTTAGTTCACCAATAAGCTTGTTGAACCTATCAAAGACCTGTGATAATGTTTCATTCTTCTGGCCTTTGAAATTTTTAAAGTCTTGTTTCAGAACAGACTTCATGTTTCTTTTTGTGCTCTTTGTACCAACAAACCTCTTTTCCAGAGCCTGCCATAATTGCTTTGCATCATCATATTCAACAAAGAGATGTTGATAGTCATTGGGAATGGCAAGCAAAAGAGTGCTTAGAGCTTTGAGTTCAATTCCTCTGTGTTTCTTCTCCTTTTCACTCTTAAGTTTGTCTACTTCAGTTGATGAACTTGCTGCTTGAGTCTGAATCGTTTTGTTGCCTTCAACAACAACTTCCCACATGGAATAATCAGTAATAAGCATGTACTGCTTGATTCTGCTTTTCCACATCCTAAAATTGTTGGGAGTGAGAATGAGAATTTTGTTAGCTTGAGTGCTTTCATTGTTATCAGACATGATTAACAATTTTGAGATCGAAAGTATGAAACTTTTTGTTGTTCTTAATTCGTAGATATAGAACCAATACGCTCTGATACCACTTGTCAGGATCGAATAACCAAACAAGTTGTTATAAACTCAGATCTACTTAACACAAGAAGTTACAGCGGATTAACACTTGTATTATTAGATTAAGAACAATGTAAATTGGAATCGAATAAGAACAATACGATGAACACAGTTTATCACAAAAAGCTTCAATGTATTAATTTTTTCGATCAATACACGTATGTTTACAATTCATAAGGAACTATATATAATAGTCTTTGAAGCCTAACTTATTAACCTAGTTATTCTAGGAAACGATTACAATTGAATTACATAAAGATTTACATGCTATAACTAACTCTACTAAAATCTCGAACACGATCAGCTCTAAATTTAACATCAGTAGTAATCTTGATCGTCAGTAGTATTTTGCCTTTAGCAGTAGTAAGTCGAGATCAGTAGTAACTTCCATCATCAGTAATAATTCAATATCAGTAGTAGAACCTTTATGTTCCAACATAAACAATGATTGTGATAAAGTGGAGTAAAAGTTATACATTCTAAAGTAAAAAAGCAATTACTATCGACAAAATATGGTTTATTGAGTACCACTTTACTTGAATAAGATATGCTCTATGGTCTCGTTCCTTAAATTTTATTGAATTCTAAGTGTGGTTTATTGAATGTATTTTAAAGAATATAAAAATGGTAATTGTAAGATCAATTAATGCTTTTATTTTATGGCGGGCATAAGTTAGAAAAACCCCTTAAATTATGTGATTATGACATGAACTAATACATAACATAACAAAATTAGGAAATTTAGGGGAAATATTTAAATCTAGAACAAGGGGTTTAGATGATAGTTGCTTACTACTTCAATACTTGATGTTGTACATTAACATAGTTAGTTGCGGGTTGCCCCCATTGACCCTGTTTTTTTGTTCCTTCACCGTATAAATTGTACCGCATTATCTTGGACTTCTCCAAGTATGCGATATGCACATTATTACTAGTATTAAAACCAATGTATGAAACTCATAACATATATATTATTTTCATTATAATAAAACTAAATAAATAACACTAAAAATACCAACATTGGAAGTTATTATAGATGCACAAGTGCACAACTACACCATCGACACAAAAAAGACGAAAGTTAAAGTCTCCTACACGGCTCTACATTCAACATTTTTTAAGGACATTTAATCTACTTCAATTAATTCACATCGAGACTTCAACACATGACCTATAAGTCATTGCCAATACCTTACACCAATATCAATAGGCTACAAGTCTTTGACACATTCAACATCATTTAGAGAGCATTACTTGATAAACACTGCTTAAGTCATAGCTCGAGTTGCTCCGGTCCAGTTTGGTGGTCCCGGACGGTTTTTAGTCCAGTTTGCAAATGACTACATAATACACATCATGGCATATTGGAAATGCATCAGTTTACTTTTCTTAACATATGCAACAGAAATTGTATATGCTTTTTACAGAAACAAGTTATAAATATTTGCCTCCTGCTTTTAAAATCATATAATCATTGTAGTAGTAGACCAACATTATTGTATTTATTGAACATGGGTTTCGTTTTATGCTTACTGTAAAACTTGCCAAGGAATAGTGTAATAACTATTGAACAATAGCTTGTCTTTAGAAGCGTGAACTTGTATTATTTACTTCTTCTTTAACAACAAAACAAAACAAAATTATGGATGTAATTATTTGTCTGAGTTTATTCTCTGCTGCCGAAAATAGACAAATAGTTAGTGAGTGACTTCTTTTAAGGTTGTTAAAGTATGTCAGATTTTGGTATTTGTCTTTAAGACATCTCAACTCAAAGCAACAACTGAAATGAAGGGTGGACAAAAATGTGTGTTCTTTATGCATCCTTTTCTCTCTCTCGTCACACTCTTTCTTCACTAATTATGTTCATGTGTTTTTTCTTTGCTAACCCACTCTTTGGATAACCATCATAAACACATCAATTATTGTTATCATTTAAATTACGTTAAAATGAACTTTTGCCTATTTAATATGAATTTACCATATACTTCAAAATTAATGTGTCATATATAACATGTTGAAACATGAAAATGGTTTCTTCCTACATAGTTATGAAACATTAATATATTTATAAAACTTTTTTCACCTGTAACTAATAAATCATTGAATCAGACTTAGCGGTGGGTTTAGGCTTTTTTTAGCTTAATATATATATAACTAGTACGGTATAACCCGCGCGATGCTGCGGGGATTTCCATACGAAGTCCAAAAGATTGTTTACACTAATATACGTTTCAGTTATAGAACATCTAAGTATATCATGTGTTATTCAACTGATTGTATCTAATTTGTTTTTATCATTGGAGTATAATCTTATCCTTTAATTAATTTTGTGTAGAAATGTGTAGTACTAATGTCAATCAAAAAACTTTATAGTAAAATTAAGATTATATAATTAGCTATTTTAAAATTTGGGTACCGTTCATACCAACGTTTTATAGAAAATTATTAATAATAATAAATAGCAATGGTAAAATAAGATTATATAATATTATAATTGATGTTTATAAAAATTAGGCATCACTGAAACTAAAATTTGTAAAAAAAATTATTAATTATAAAGATAAAAAATATTAATAGCATTAATAGCATGCAACAAAAATTTATAATAATAATAGTTACAGATAAAAGAACATGTTAAGAAAATTAACGTGATTATATAGCCAAACGGTATATAATTTGAAAAAACATGTATTTAATTTGTTTCGAATAATTTGAAGTTCAGGGGGTAAATATAATTTTAGGGAAGTTGATTGAAGATAAAAAAAAGAAAGAAAAGGATGGACCAGATTTGAAATCGAGATGTATGGGCTATAAATGGACAGCGATAGCCAAAAGGAGCTATATGATTCACGACCAAATTTGACAAGCTTGGTTGTTTCACGACCAAAAGGAGCTATATGATTCGATAGAGCTTCTTAGGCCCCGTTTATTTTGACGTAATCCTCCGTAATTGTAATTCAATTACATTACGAAGGGACGTTTGTATGAACTTTTTTCCGTAATTCAATTACGACGCAATTTCGAATTACGATATTCGTTGTAATTGAAATCTGTGTCGACACCCTATGAATTCAATTACGGTCCTTTAGTCAACAAACAAATTTAAATATTTTGCATGCTTAAGATTTTAAAATCATTTAAAAAAATATTTATAAAATTAAAAAAAATTAAAAAACCTTTTAATAAATTAAAAAATTAAAATTTTTTAAAAAATATATAAAAAATTAAATTTTTTTTAAAAATTAAAACTTTTTAAATT
This sequence comes from Calendula officinalis, assembly GCA_963853835.1. NCBI lineage: Eukaryota > Viridiplantae > Streptophyta > Magnoliopsida > Asterales > Asteraceae > Calendula > Calendula officinalis. The sequence goes on along the minus strand of OY970822.1, from coordinate 83,380,723 downwards.
TAAAAAAAGTTAAAAAATTAAGAAAAATAAAAACTTATAAAAAATAATAATAAATAATAAAATTTATAAAAAGAATCTAAAAAAGTAAAAAATAAAATAAATGCATAAGTATTAATTTGAATTCCAACTCAAAATTTTGGTAGCTAAACGCGTAATCGTATTCAATTACAATCGAATTCAATTCCAACCGAATTCAATTACATTACGGAAGATTACGTTGAGTCAAACACCCCCTTAGTTTAATTTATTATTTACTCGAGTAGGGTATGAGCTTTGGTGTTATCAATCATTGGATAACCCACATTAATTTCATTGCCTTAAATCACAAAGATTTAATTGATCCGATATCAGATATAATAGCTATATGAAAAATTGTATTGTTTATTATTAAATGTTCTTACTTCATCTTCCTACAAATAATATAATTATCATAGCTAATTTTCTTTTCAAACCTCATCTTGTAATTTGTAAAATTATATTTGATCAAATAACTATAAAGTTGTAATAGAAACTATTACTATATCTATATAGCCTAGCGGTAAAAGTGTTTCCCCAAATCTTAATGCTGAGATTATAAATTACATAGTGCACATAAGTTAAATTAGGAGTTTTTGGTACGCCTAGGAAATCTTTATAATTCTTAGGTACTACTTAGACTACCTTAAAATATTCAAAACAATCCACCAACTTTATCCCCTTCAAGAATCCAATGACCCACCACAAGTCCACAACTTGCGGTTTCTCCACCATATGCCTTATACTATGTTACTGTTTTTACCCCTTTTAGTATATTCATGCACTAGTAATGATTTAACTTTTATCATTTCCAATTTAAAAATGAAGATTCTGTAGTCATATTACTATTTAGATAAATTACTATTCAAATTAATTAGCTATACTTACGGCTAAATGAGTTTCATTAAGCATTGACAAGGAAACTAAACAATGTCATTTTTGTAAGGTAAACACTTCTATGCCAAAAAGTATCATCTAATAACAGAGATAACCGTATCTATTTGTAATGTTTGGCAAGCTACTTAGACCCTTTACCAAATTGGAAAAGAAGGGTTTGAAATCATTTTTTGTCAATCAGATCGAAGTGAATCCAATATGCAAAGTTGAGTAAAGCATGGTTAGGATTCAGTCTCAAATGCATTATTAAGCTATACATGAACTAAAACACATAAGCATTTAAAGTTGTCAAAAATGACTACAAACAGGAGACAGGATTTGTTAAAAGTCCATCGTAGATATGTAAGAGAATATGTACTTATAGCTAGGGTTGTTGCCCTTTTAATGGGTGTGTCAAAATAGAGAAAACAGATCACGAGAAGGAATCAATAAACTTGTCATTTTCTTAACTTAGGGAAAATAACTTAAATTACTAGGTTGGAAAAACTGGAAAAGGGACAATCGCTTAGTTATGTTTACGAATAATTTTAAGAGAAGTGATATATGTTCATACTATTTATTTATACTTCATTATTTTAATTACCACAAGATAACATGTATAATCCATAAATCTCTTGATCTTAACACTCATTTTGATTAAATGAATAGAAAATAAGTGACAACAAATAGTATGAACATATACAATTTCTTTAATATTAATTACTAGGTTGGAAAACCGGTAAAATACGATTGCTTAAACTATATTTATTGAATAATTTTAAGCTATGTTTAACTGAATACTTTTAATTAGTAGATTGGAAAAAAATGAATAAAGGACGATCGCAGACTTTTTCATAGTGTTGCGTCCTGATTTCGAGATCCCCGGACCGAATGGTTGGTTATGCAAGGTACCTGAAATCACGAACAACCCTAAGTCACAAGTTCTCCGGAAGAAGCTTCCGGGAGGACACTCCGATGCTTAAGTAAGTATATGATCGACGTGATGTCTCATGCGAACGGAATTAAGGAATTATAGGTGAGAGTAATAAATGATAAGAGTATTGAATGCATTCTTAACTGAGGTTTACCTTCTATTTATAGAGTCGTTTCTTTGAGCGGGAAAGGAGAACAAGCCTTAGAAGCGGGAAAATGAGATACAACCTTTGGTCCGTATCTTTCGTTATCCCTTGGTCCTATGCCTACTACCATGTTTATACCCATCGGACCATGATGCCGGTCAGCGTCAGACCTTACCTTCATTAAACGCGAGCATGGCTCGAGAATGACTTTTCCCTAAAACCCGGACACGCCTAACAGAGAATTTGGGACTTGCAATCTAATGATGACTATGCTCTAGTTCTTCCTTCAGACGGTATAACGGTCGTTCCGTCTATTAAGGTATCCGACCGTCCAGATGTCAAGAGGTTCGTACCATACCTCATTAAGTCCCTCAGATTAGAAGCATTTTAAATATTCGAGTTAACTGGTTCTAATTTGATCTTTCGTCGCTTGCTTGTTTATTGGGGGATTTTAACCGTTCGGTGAAAGTTACCGTTACTTTCTTGACCCAAAATATGACCGTTACCTGCCACTTCCAACCTTCACGCCTCTTGATATCCCCTTCTTACTTATAACCCCCACAGGTCGTTTTGCTTTCTTCCACCATCTTCTTTTCTGGCTCCCAATTCCCCCTTGTCTTTGTTCGAAATTTCCCATAATTATGAAGAAAGATAGACAGGTTCGAGAGAAAACCGATAAGGCGACCAAAGAAAAGAGGACCGCCTTCAATACCTCCTGTAATATATCCCCTAGCGATCTTCCACAAATCATTCGTGATTATCACGTCGACCCTCGTTTCAATCTTCGAATTCCTGATGCGGGTGAAACCATAAGGTCGGCTCCCAATGGTTACGAGCCCGTGTACCTTCAATATTTTCAAGGAGGTTTGCGATTTCCTATTGATGATTTTATTTTGGTCCTGCTCCAAGACCTGGGTATCTATATCGCCCAACTCGTTCCCAATTCCTTCGGGAAGATCATTGGCTTCGTCCTACTCTGTCGCGGCTTAAACATCCCCCCTTCTGCTAAATTATTTCGTTACTTTTACATCATTACTGGTCGTGGCGACTAGGCTATATTCGCCCTTCAACCCGGTCAGAGTGAGCGAATCACTGGTTTGAGGGATTCGATTCACGATTGGAAATTCCAATTCGTTTATGTGAATCGTTCCGCGTTTCGTGATGTTTCTCTACCCTGGGGGAAGGTTGTTGGGCGCCCCTCTGATCCAGTCCCTGAGTTGTCCGACCAAGAGGCAGTGTATATAACGAGTCTTACCGCTGCCCAGGTAGAGTGGGAGGATCCGGACGAGGTGCTTCTTGGAATTGTTGATTTGAGCCCTTTCTATGCCTCTCGGGGGATTCGTCCGGTATGGAAATTGAACGGAGAGCCCATCCCTCTTCTTCATCGCTTACGAATGCCCAAAGGCTCGTACATCGAGAGTGCCGTAACGGTGGATGACGGACTGGTATCCCCAACGAAGGTTCCTGTTATTGAAGAAGTTAGCTCTGAAGAGACCATCTCTCTTGATCCTGTGGAAAAGGATGTTGTTGTTGTCTTGACCCTTTCTATGCCTCCCGGGGGATTCGTCCGGTATGGAAATTGAACGGAGAGCCCATCCCTCTTCTTCATCGCTTATGAATGCCCAAAGGCTCGTACATCGAGAGTGCCGTAACGGTGGATGACGGACTGGTATCCCCAACGAAGGTTCCTGTTATTGAAGAAGTTAGCTCTGAAGAGATCATCTCTCTTGATCATGTGGAAAAGGATGTTGTTGTTGGCTTGAGTGCAGGGGAAATTAGTTCCCCGATTGCTTCTTTTGGCCTCGATTTTACCACCGAAGGTACAATGATACCTGATTCACAAACTGAAGTCGCCGCTCCCCCAAGGGTTCGTTCTATTAGTGCTTTAACTTCTACTTCCAAAGGGATCCGTAAGAATAGGAGGCGGGAGGATACTCCATCCTCTCCTCAGAAGCAGACCCGGGTCCTTCCGGAAGGTAAGAGAAAACCCTTTCTTTTTTCCTTTTTTATTACTTATCTCGTTTTCCTAACTTTGGGTTTCCGTATTTTTTAATTTCAGCTGTACAAACTTTAGCACTTCCCCCACCGGTATCATTTGCTCCTTCAACCTTAATTATTCCCACAGCTGCTTCCACCGTTGTTCCCCCATCCTCTTCTTCGGGAGCGCCCGTCGTTCTCCGAAGGATGGCTCCCGCACGTCCTAGCTCCTCCGCTGTTGCTAGATTTAGCAGTCGGTTATTTAGTTCTGCAGCCCAATCCGTGGCTCCTGATCAAGGTTCGATATCTTCTCACTCTGCCAAGAGTCAATCAAACATTCCTGCATCCGTCCCTTCAGGTATAACCAACTCTTCTCTTTCTTTTTATAGACCCCTGCGTTTCTTTCTTTAAAAAAAAAATACAAAAATATATTGCTTTGGTTGTCGTAATGAGTTTGCTCTTTCGTTCTATGTGCAACAGGTTTTGCTCAATTTGCCGGTTCTTCTGCCGTTGTAACCACCACACTGCCCGTCGATCAGCCAAAAGAGGTTACCAAGGATCCACCGGCAACCGTGCCTTCCGCCCCTTTCGGCTTTACAACTATACCTGCTCCGAAGCAGGTTATCATTTCTCAGGCTCCCTTCACAGGAGAAGCTATGGAACTTACTCCTTAAGATGCCATTTTGAGGGCCAAAGCCGGCTTGCTGAGTTCTATTGAGCTTCTAACCGATCTCCAAAACCGAAGGGCTCGCCAAGAACAGGTGTTTCAGAATCAATATGTGGAATTTACTCGGATGTCCGGCTTGATTAAGACCGTCAAGGACCTTCATGAAAAGGAGAAGTTTGAGAAAAACCAACTTGAGGGGTCCGTGAGGAAGCTTACTACTGAGCGGGATGGGCTTAGCCGTTCGTTGAGGGCTAAAGATGCGGAGCTTGCTGAACTTAAAAATCTAAACGAATCCTCTGCCCTCCGAATTGCTAAACTAGAAGCTTCCCTGGTCGAGAAGGACTCCTAGTTGATAGATGCTAACCAGCGCCTGGCCGTGACGGAGGCGGGGAACAAACGTTTGCAGGAGGAAGTACATGGTGGTCGAGAGGATCTGTTGTGGTTGTTACAGAAAGGACTTCCCGGGGCCTTTGAGACGTTGCTCTCGTCCGATGAGTTTGTTAATCGGAATACCGCCCTTCAGGAGGAGACTTTGAAGTTTGGTCGTTACCAAGGTTGCGTGGATACCCGAGAGGCGTATCCTGATCTTTTGAGTGATGCGAAGCTGGTGCATGATCACTCCGGAGCCCAGGAAAGCATCATGAGTTTGTTTGAAAAGTTGGTCGCCCCGAATTATGAGTTGATCCGCTCTTTTGAAGATGGGACTGTTGGTTTAGAGGAGTTGAAGATGCTTGTCGCTGAGCTTCCTGTTGGAGCAGAAGGTGTGGGAGAGAGTTCGACTCGTCCCACTTAGTGTTTTTAGTTGATGTGTTTGTTTTAGGTTACGTTGGTTATGGTTTTTTGTACGTCTTTTGATCGTTATTGTAACCTTCGTATGTTTTTAATATGACTGTATTTCCTTTATATATATATTTCCTCTTTTGTTCGTCACCTTGTGAGTTTTTTTTTTTGTTACTTTACTTAAAAAGGCGTCCCTAATTAAGAAAGCTACAAATGTTCGAACCTTTCGTCGTTACGTAATACTTCCGGTTTCCGTCCGGAGTAGGTTTATGGTTACCTTCCGGTAGCCAACATAAACCCTTCATAGCTATGAGTGTTAGTTCGTAAATTCGTCGTGCGTTTCGTGCGTTGTGTATGTATATTTTGTTTGTTCAAAGAAGAGATCGTGACAAAATATTCTGCTTCGGCAGATTCATTCGGTCGTTTCATTACAACACTAGTCCCAAAATCCTATGAATATAGGTGGGAACTTTCGATTACAAAATAAAGCAAAATTCGAAGGAATTCCTAAAGTACATTCGATTGTTTTAGAAACAGAATTTTCGCAAATTCCTCATGTTCCACGTTCGCGGGATCGGTGCTCCATCCATCGATTCCAACATATACGAACCGTTCCGTCTTGCTTCCTTAACACGATACGGTCCTTCCCAATTTGGCACAGTTTGCCTGGCTTTATCTGCAAGCTCGCCTCGTTCTTCCGGAGCACCAAATCTCCTACCTTATATGCCAGCCCTCGGACCTTCTTGTTGTAATGCCTTTCTGTTAGTAACGTGTACGCTTCTTGCCGAGAGGCTGCGTTTTCTCGACGCTCTTCCACCAGATCCAAATTGTGCCTAAGAGCCTCCTCATTACCTTCGATCCGAAAATTGTCTACCCTTGGGGAAGTTAACATTGTTTCTAGGGGGATCATCGCCTCCGAACCGTACACCAAACTGTATGGGGTTTCCCATGTAGCACTCCTAATCGTTGTTCTGTACGCCCATAAGACACTCTGCAATTCGTCCACCCATCCTCCTTCTGCCCTGCCCAAACGCTTCTTGATTCCTTTCACTATTGTTCTATTCGTGACCTCCGTCTGGCCATTAGCTTGCGGGTGTGCCACAGACGTAAAGTTCTGACGAATGGACAGTTTAGCACACCATCCTTCACTATGTTAGAACCTGATATTCATGCTAGTGCCTTCGCTTCTACCCACTTGGTGAAGTAATCAACTGCTACGACCAGAAACTGGACTCCTCCGACCGCTTTTGGGAAAGGGCCTACGATATCTATCCCCCATTGATGAAATGGCCAAGGGCTCGTGATGCTTGTTAAGCTTACCGTAGGCCTTTTGGGGATATCCGAGTACACATGGCATTGTCTGCACTTTTTGATGTATTCTTTGGTGTCTGCGGACATGCTTGGCCAAAAATACCCCATCCGGAAAAGTTTCTGCGTGAGCACTCTTGGTTCGGAATGAGAGCCGCATAGGCCTTCATGAACATCTTTGATAGCCAAGGCCCCTTCTGTCTTACTTAGGCATTTCAACCAAGGAGTCGAGTACCCTTTCCGGTATAAGGTTCCTTCCTTGATGGTGTACCTTCCTGCATTAACTCGGATCTTCATGGCCTCTTTCTTATTGTCCGGAAGGGTTCCTTCCTGAAGGTATCTCCATATCTAGAAGGTCCAACAGCCCTCTTCCAGATCAATCCGCATGACTTCATCACAGCTTTCCTCGATGCTTCTCTTCGTGAGAACCTCCACCAAAACCTTTTTTGTTAAGTGACAAAATAACATGGACGCGAGTTTGCTCAGAGCATCCGCCTCTTTGTTCTTCGTTCTAGGGACTTGGGTTATCTCGAACCCTTCAAACCACAAGACCGCCTCTTTGGCTTTTATCAAATATTTTTTCATATGAGCTTCCTTAGCTTCGTATAATCCCTTAATTTGATTTACCACTAACTTCGAATCTGCGAAAGCTTTCACCTTATTAATCCCCAGGCTTTTCGCTAAACTTAGGCCGACCAGTAGCACTTCGTATTCGGCCTCATTGTTAGAGCATATGAAGTCGAATCGTAAGGCATACGTTATCTTTTCATCATTTGGGCCCGTCAACACTATTCCAGCCCCACAACCTTCCGCACTCGACGCTCTGTCCGTATACATGTGCCAACACGAGTCAGGCAGAGCGTTAACAGATGAAGAGACAACACCCTCCGCCGGGGACACACTATCTTCTTCTGGCATTTCTACCAGGAAATCCGCCAGTGCCTGACCTTTAATGCTCTGTCTGGGACGGAAGGTGATATCGTGCTCCCCTAGCTCTACCGCCCATTTCGTCAGCCGGCTCGAACGTTCTGGTTTCAGCAGGATAGTTTTGATAGGCTGGGTGGTTAACATTGTTATTGGATGAGCATGGAAGTACCTTTTCAACCGCCTAGCTGTATATACCAGAGCTAGTATAAGCTTTTCGATCGTTGAGTAGTTTAACTCCGCGTTCTGCAAAGCGCGGCTAACGAAGTAGATGGGCACTTGCTTCTTATCCCGTTCGGCTACGAGTACGGAGCTGATTGCCTCCGCGTTTGTTGATAAGTATACGATTAAAGGCACTCCGTCCACCGGACTGGCCATGGCTGGAATGGTTCTGAGATGCTGCTTTAGTTCTACGAAGGCTTTCTCAGCCTCATCCGTCCATTCCACCATCCCCTTCTTTGTGCATCCGTGCAGGGCTCTAAAGAACGGGATGGACTTTTCTGCAGATTTAGCCAGGTACCGACCTAGCGCTGCTAGCTTCCCATTGAGATTTTGGACGTCCTTCACCGTACGAGGGGTCTTCATTTTCAACAAGCTATCTATCTTTTCTGGGTTAGCCCGGATTCCGGACGTGGTTACAATGTGACCCAAGAATTTTCCTTCGTCCATTCCGAAGGAACACTTTTTGGGATTGAGCTTCATATTGATTTTTTGCAGTTTCAGCAGCGTCTCCTCAACATCTCCTAGCAGGTCCTCACCCGTCCTGCTTTTGATGACCATATCATCGACATACACCTCTAAGTTCCCGTCGATCTGGTTTTGGAAAGCTCTATCTACCAATCGTTGGTAAGTTGCTCCGGCATTATGTAAGCCGAACGGCATCTTTACGTAACAGAAAGTGCCCTTCTCCGTATGGAATGAAGTTTTCTCCTCGTCTTCTCGAGCCATTTGGACTTGGTGGTATCCTTTGTAGGCATCTAAAAACGATTTCCATTGGTACCCCCCCAAGGATTCCACTTTTTGTTCGATTTCCGGGAGACGATAACTATCCTTCGGGCACGCCTTGTTGAGATCCTTAAAATCCACACACATGCGCATCGATCCGTCACCTTTTTTAACCAAGACCAGATTCGCTATCCATTCCAGATATTGGGTGCTTCGGAGGACCCCTGCGGCTACCAAATCAACTACCTCCTTATTCACCACCTCGTTTCGGTGCTTGGCCATAATTCGCTTTGATTGCTTGACTGGAGGAAAGGTAGGATTCAGGCCTAACCGGTGTTCCGCTACCTCCCTTGAGACACCAGTCATGTCCTTTGGCTCCCACGCAAATACGTGCTTGCACTTTCTCAAAAGATTTCCTAACTCTTTTTGCAAGATTAAGGGCAACTTCCCCCCGATACGGACCTTGGTGTCCGGGTACTCCGAATGGATCACTAGCTGAACCTCATTCTGCTCCGTCCAGCTATCTTGATGTATGATACTATTGCACTCGATAGGAGGCATAGGCATACTCCGAACGGTGATCACGCCTTGCTCCGAAGGAAACTTGAGCAAACCGTGAATGGTAGACGGTACAACTTGGTACTGCCAAAGACCAGTCCTGCCTAAAATGGCATTATATCTTGAGGGGGCTTCGATTATGACGAACTCTGCCAGGATTGTCTTGCTATTCCCTTTCTCCCAATCGGACAGCATGAGAGGAAGGTGTATCTTTCCTCGGGGCCACACCGACTGTCCCGCAAACCCCACTACCGTTCCCATGGCTGGTTTTAACAAAGACTTGATATCAGGAGGGAACTTATCGAAGCAATGACCATACATAATATTGGCGGAGCTTACGGAGTCAACGTAGATCCGGTGAACCATGGCCTTGGCAATTACGCCGAAGATGACCAAGGGCTCTGTCCCTACATATCCCTCCGGGACAGGCTCCCCCTTCCAAATTCCACAACTCCCTTGTATCTTTTCCCTAAAAGAGCGGTTGACGATTCTCCTTCTAGAAAGAAGATTTCCGTATTGTACGTTGCCGTATCTTTCTTAGTCGCAGGTTCGACTGCAGCAACCTCCGTCTTTCCCCCCGTCGCCTCCTTATCTCTTTTATACCTTTCACATTAGGTTGTGGTGTGCCCCATGATCTTATGATATTCGCAGTAGGCGTTAGGGTCTGGGGGGTACCGTTTCCTAGCCACTTTCCCTTCCGGTCTACGAGCTTCATAAGCGGAAAAAGTCTCCTGCTTAAATGAGCCGTATCGGTCCGGGGGTGGTCTTTGCTCCTGTGGCCGCCCTTGGTACGAAGGTTTTCCCCCATATCCAGGTCTGAACGTCCCCTTTATCCTTCCTTCGTTCCGGTGGGAACCAACTCCGGTTGCTCCTTTTTTCTCTTGGGCCTCGAATCGCAACTTCTCGGCACTTTCCTCTTCCTGCTTTAGCACTTTGTTAACGGCATTTATCATGTCGTCTGCCTTAACGAAGTCTCTTTTGGACAGTTCCCGGAACAATTCCCCCTCCCGTAGCCCATATGTGAAGGCGGCTATGATAAGTGAGTCTTCTCGCATCGGCATCTTCCGGCTTTGCTCATTGAGTTGGACTCGCCTTCACGTTGTCTGCAAGCCATGATGGATTGAGAGCGTTGCTGATATTTCTTTTGTTGAATGAAACTGTGGCTAAACTGGGCAATCAGATCCTCAAAGCTGGCTATACTCTTCTGAGGGAGACTGGATAGCCAATACCGGGCAGAACCTTCCAGCGTTCCGGCAAAATACAAACACCAAAGTCTTGGGTCCATAGGAATCATCCTTATGGCCCATCGGAAGCTAGCCACATGGTCATCTGGGTCTCCTGTTCCGTCATATGACTTGACTCGTGGACCTTTAAGACCTGGAGGAATCTGCATCTCGTTAATGTCATCAACGAACGGGGAACGAAAGTCACGTGAGGTGAAGGAACGGCGTTGTGAAGTTTCCTCTCTTCTTTGTGCGCTACGGGCCCTTGTTTGTATATCCCTTCGAGGTCTTTCCTCCTGCGTTGGGAAGGAGGAGGTTTCTTCTCTGAAGGCACTCTCCCCGGAAGGGTCCATGGACTCTTCCCCATCTGAGTACGTTAACATCCTTCATGCGCCACTTGCTCCTTCCCCCGCCCTTCTCCGGCTCTTCTCCATATCCCGCATCTTCCTAAATTTACAGATAAGTTTGAACTCATCAATCTCCTCCTGGGTTGGTTCATTCCCTCCGCCCTTGGGAGGAGGAGGGCACGTAGCGGCATTAACCAAAGTTGAAGGAGGAGTTTGATCGGTTCTGGTTAAGACTGGCGAACGATTCCCCCCTTTTGGCGTAGATTCGATGACCATTTTGTTTGTGGTCACACGGATGGCGCCAAATGTTGCGTCCTGATTTCGAGATCCCCGGACCGAATGATTGGTTATGCAAGGTACCTGAAATCACGAATAACCCTAACTCAGAAGTCCTCCGGAAGAAGCTTCCGGGAGGACACTCCGATGCTTAAGTAAGTTAATATGATCGACGTGATGTCTCATGCGAACGGAAGTAAGGAATTATAGGTGAGAGTAATAAATGATAAGAGTATTGAATGCCTTTCTTAACTGAGGTTTACCTTTTTTTATGGAGTCATTTCTTTGAGCGGGAAAGGAGAACAAGCCTTAGAAGCGGGAAAATGAGATACAACCTTTGGTCCGTATCTTTCGTTGTCCCTTGGTCCTCTGCCTACTACCATGTTTATACCCATCGGACCATGATGCCGGTCAGCGTCAGACCTTACCTTCATTAAACGCGAGCATGGCTCGAGAATGGGTTTTCCCTAAAACCCGAACACGCCTAACAGAGACTTTGGGACTTGCAATCTAATGATGACTATGCTCTAGTTCTTCCTTCAGACGGAATAACGGTCGTTCCGTCTATTAAGGTATCCGACCGTCGGATGTCAAGAGGTTCGTACCATACCTCATTACATAGTATTATCAATTATGTATATGCTTGAGAATTGTAATGTTTGGCCGTATTATTTGAGGTGTAATATTGACTCGTTTATTTTTAAACATCTATTCGGATTTTGTTTTGCATTTAATAGATTAAACATGTGATACGGCCCACATCCCACAAGCCCAAGAACCATCCACTTCGGCCCAACCCATGATCCGACCCAAGCGACTGATCAAAACTCCCGCACGTTACCAAGATTAGAATCAGTCAAATGGAGGACTACTTCCTCCCCATGTGATTGCATGGAATAAGGGACCACTTCCCATTTACTTTATTCACGTTTCCTTAATTGTCTCAACTTCCAAGTAGATTAGGTTGCATTGCATATTTCAATTCTTGTATCTTTTACATTCAACGGATATATCAGAAAATTGCCTCAGTTGTTCTTCTTGTTCTGAATTCTTAGGAGACTGCCCCTCTCAAATCGGGCACTATCATTTGGTGCTTTCATTCCCGCAACTATGTGTCCTCGTCTCGACCCTCAACCTGAAAACCCACCCGACATTAACACCTTCATCCAGCTTACCACCACTCTCATTGCCCAAATCAACACCCAACAAGTAGGGGTGTTGATCGGGTATAACTTTCGGGTTTCGGGTAGCTCGGGTCGGGTAGCTCGGGTTTTTTCAAATATAAAAAATACCCAATACCCAAACCAAATTAAATTCGGGTATTTGGATATGGGTAGTTTGGGTAACGGGTCGGGTATGGGTATTTCCACTAATACCCGAGAATTTGCACCCTTGTATTGTCGGGGACCACTATGTTTATATTACGATCTTAATATACAATATTTGTCCGTAATTTTACCAAACTCCAACCAACATGAGACTATATCATTAACGTTTAGATGAAATTCATGGACTACAAACATGACAATCTTATTTTATTTATAAAATTGTAAAATATTACCTTTAAATATTCCTTATAATAAAATTCGGTTATTTCGGGTATACCCGCCAACTTAAAGTATTACCTTATACCCGATCCGTATTATATTCGGGTTACCCGATAGCCAAATGTTTCTACCCGTTACCCGAACTACCCGACCCGATCTACCCAAATTCCAAACGGGTCGGACGGGTAGAGCGGGTTTTGGTTATTTTCGACAGCCCTACCAACAAGGTGCCATTGAACAACAAACCACCGCCATCGCCAACCTCACCACCCGCCTCACTGCACAAGAAAACCGCCATCTCCCACCACCACCACCACCCCCACCAAATGGTAACCAAAACGACCGGCCACGCCACCCGAAAATCATACTTCCAACCTTCGACGGACGTAACCCACTTGACTGGATATTCCAGGCACAAAACTACTACACATACTACACATACAAACATTTGGCTAACAACCACTTGTTAGTTACGTGGGACGAATTCACTCGTGCCATCGAAACCTGCTTCGGACCCTCCACCTACGAAAACTACCAAGCGACCCTCTTTAAGCTCCGTCAATCCTCACCGTTTCCGTGTATCAAACTGAATTTGAAAAAAATCAGCAATTGCATCGACGGGTTACCTAACGATGCACTTCGTAACTGCTTCATTTCGGGTCTCAGAAATGACATTCAACCGGAATTAGCTCTTCATAACCCAACCACACTCCAGCAAACCTACGTGCTCGCCAAACTTATTGAAGATAAGCTTGCCGGTAACCGAAAGCGTTTCACCTCTTCCCCACGCACCAACTTCCCCACACCCAATTTATCACTCAAAACACCTAACGCAACCACACCATCCACTCCTACACTTCCTGCCACCACTTCAGGCCTACTGCCCACGCTCAAAACTCGTACACCTTTACCATTTACCCGTCTCTCACCTGAGGCACTTCAAAAAAGAAAATCGGAAGGCCTTTGTTTCAGATGCCCAGAAAAATACCACCCGGGACACGTCTGTATCCCCCACAATTCTTACTCATTGCGGACAACGACACTCCCACCGATCCTGACCCATTTCCAAACATCGAGTTTACCATACTAGATACCACCGATCCCACACCTCAACTTCATCTACCCGACAACCACAACCCACACTTTCTTTCCCTTTCCGATGCCGCTTTTTTTGGCCTCCAATCCCCTAGAGCAGTCCGCGTAACCGGGTATATCGATAATCAACGCGTCACCATACTCGTTGATTGTGGAAGTACCCACAATATTATCCAACCACGCATCGCTTCCCTCCTCTCCAACCAGCCCGAACAAATCACACCCTTTCCCATTATGGTCGGTAACAGACAGTTTTTCGAATGCAACAACCTTCTGCCCAACACACCGGTAGAGATCAATAAATTCACCTTTCACGTACCGCTTTTTATTATTCCCGTAGCCGGCGCGGACATAATACTTGGTCTTGCATGGCTTGGTTCCCTAGGTACGATAATCGCTGATTTTTCAATTCCTCAACTCTCATTCACTGTCAATGGGTCCACATGTGTTTTACAAGGCCAACCAATTTCCTCCTCTGCCACACCAAGTACCCTCCACTCACTTATCCGAAAAGACTCCATTGCCTCACTACACACTTTAATATATCACCACCAACCGCGTGACCCACAACCAAACCCACCCTTAACCCATACCGACCCTACCATCCATACCTTACTAAACAAATACCAAACATTATTTAACCCACCTCAAGGGCTGCCACCAAAACGTCCACATGATCACACAATTCCGCTACTACCAAACACCAATCCAGTCAACGTAAAACCATACCGCTACCCGCACTACCAAAAACAAATCATGACCGGGTTAATTAAGAAATGTTAGCCGATGGGGTAATTCAACCCTGCTAAAGTCCATACTCATCCTCGGTATTACTCGTACAAAAGAAAGACGGAACATGGCGCTTTTGCGTCGACTATCGGGCTTTAAATGCCGTGACCGTTCGGGACCGTTTTCCAAATCCCACGGTCGATGAGCTCTTGGATGAGCTACACGGAGCAACAATATTTTCCAAAATAGACCGTCGAGCTGGTTATCATCAAATACGCGTCTCTCCCGACGACATCCATAAAACGACGTTTCGAACCATTTACGAATTCCGGGTAATGCCTTTTGGTCTATCAAATGCCCCTTCCACCTTTCAATATGCGATGAACAATCTATTTCGATCGGTGCTTCGGTAATTTGTTTTAGTGTTTTTTGACGATATTTTAGTTTTCAGTGAAACCCTCACACAACATTATTAACACCTCGAGTTCGTGTTCCACACATTACAGACCAACAAATACCATGCCAAACACTCAAAATGCCAATTAAGTACCACCTCCATTCCTTTTTTAGGACATATTATTTCCGCACAAGGCGTCGATGCAGATCCGGAAAAAATCGCCGCCATTCAATCATGGGCCACACCGACATCATTCACCACTTTACGAGCTTTTTTGGGCCTTACGGGTTACAACCGCCGTTTCGTCCCAAAATACGCACACATTGCAGCCCCACTAACCGACATTCTCAAAAAAACAACCTTCACATGGGACCATAAAGCCGAAAAAGCCTTCCTCACCCTCAAAGAAGCAATGACCAAACTCGTAACCCTAGCCCTCCCAAATTTCAATGAACCATTTGATCTGACAACCGACGCATCCGGCGTCGCCATTGGCGTGGTTCTCTCACAAAATGATACACCGATCTCATTCTTTAGTAAAAAGTTATGTGTTCGCATGCAAGGTAACTCCACCTACGTAAGAGAACTTTATGCCATCACTGAAGTTATCAAAAAGTGGCGCCAATTCCTACTTGGCCGCCGTTTCCGAGTCTACGTCGACCACCACAGCCTTAAACACTTACTAACACAAACCATCCAAACCCCCGAGCAACATAAATGGCTAACTAAACTATTGGGATACCACTTCGAACTTCATTACAAACCAGGGAAGGAGAACAAAGTAGCCAATGCACTTAGTCGTCCCGAATCAGCCACCGTCATGGCCTTATCCACACCCACCGCCACATGGCTTAACGATCTCCGCACCTACTACCAAACCAACACAACGGGCCAGAAATTCATTGAACAATTAGAGCAACACTCACCCCCAAATTCACCGCACACACTGCACGAAGGCTTGGTCTATAACCAAAGCCGTTTGGTTATTCCTAACATACCGCACATTCATTTATTAATTTAGCAGGAATTCCACAGCTCAACCCTGGGAGGACACGCCAGTATTGAAGCTACCACACGACGATTAGCAGCCGCCTTTTACTGGCCGGAAATAAAGAAAGACGTCAAAGAATTCATCAAAAATTGCACCGTTTGTCAATCCACCAAATACCCGACTCACAAACCTTATGGTCTTCTCCAACCACTACCGATACCATCACAACCATGGCACGACATCACCATGGATTTCATTACACACCTTCCGCCTTCTCAAGGAAAAACAAGCGTTTGGGTCATTGTCGACCGCCTCACAAAGTTTGCTCACTTCATCTCACTACCTACCCACTATACATCACACACATTGGTTGGCATCTTTCTCAAAAATATTTACAAACTCCATGGCCTACCAAAAACCATAACCTCATACCGTGATCCCCTTTTCTTAAGCAACTTTTGGAAACAACTCTTTAACCAACTTGGCACTAAGCTGCAACATTCTAGTGCCTACCACCCTCAAACCGACGGACAAACGGAAGTCGTCAACCGCTGCCTCGAATCATATCTAAGAGCGTTTGTACACGACGAACCAAGAATGTGACACACCTACCTATACTTGGCCGAATTTTGGTATAACACGAGTTTTCATTCATCTATAAAAATGACTCCGTTTCAGGCTCTATACGGTAGCGAGGCAACGACAATACATGATTATACACCAGGTACAAATCGTACAGCTTCAATTGATGAATCGTTAGCTGAGCACCAACGATTAATTTACCATTCTCAAGGGTGCATTAGAACATACCAGAGATCGAATGACCAAGCAAGCCAACAAACACCGCATGGAAAAACAGTTTAAAGTCGGAGATTGTGTCTATCTCCGCCTCCGAAACTATCGCCAAAACTCAGTGGTCGCAAGAGAAAACAAAAAATTATCAAAACGCTTCTTTGGACCATATCGTATTCTGCATTAAAAATTAGAGAAGTAGGGTATCGCCTTGAACTTCCGATCACATCAAAAGTACATCCAGTTTTTCATGTCTCCTTACTCAAGGAAAGCCATAGCACAACAACATCCAATGAATTTCCAACTGAATGGTTGACCGATTGCCCGGATACTACACCAGTTCCAGATCGCATTCACCAACGACGTCAATCAGGCCCAACGACACAACTCCTAATTCAGTGGAAGAATCAAGCAGCGGCCGAAGCAACGTGGGAAGATTTACACGAAATACAACTTAGGTTTCCAGACTTCCACAATGGCCACGAGGACGAGCCCAATCTCGAGGGAGAGGGAATTGATACGGCCCACATCCCACAAGCCCAAGAACCATCCACTTCGGCCCAACCCATGATCCGACCCAAGCGACTGATCAAAACTCCCGCACGTTACCAAGATTAGAATCAGTCAAATGGAGGACTACTTCCTCCCCACGTGCATGCATGTAATAAGGGACCACTTCCCATTTACTTTATTCACGTTTCCTTAATTGTCTCAACTTCCAAGTAGATTAGGTTGCATTGCATATTTCAATTCTTGTATTTAAATACCGTCTTTTACATTCAATGGATATATTAGAAAATTGCCTCAGTTGTTCTTCTTGTTCTGAATTTCTTAGGAGACTGCCATTCTCAAATCGGGCACTATCAACATGTAATATGAAAATTAAACTAAATAACAAGAGCTAAATAGGTCGAAACTCAAAAGTGGCCGAAATACATTCTTTATGTATAATTACATTTGAATTATTTTAGTTAAAAAATTATATTGAAATAGTATAATTTTCTAAATATTTAATACAATAGATATTTATAAAATAAAATTCTAATGGCCCTTTCAATTCGTAAAAAATTATCCATTTTGACCAATTACTCAACATGTTAGACCCGGTGTTGCACTAGGGGCGTTTGCCATATTAGCTTATGTAGCTGGTTTATTATTATAATTCATTTTGCAAATGTGAATACCTCTTTTCACCATCCAAAAACTTTTTCTTGAAAATCCTTTACCATCACCTTCCCTCTTATTACTCTTGGCTAAACTATTTGGTCGTATGAAATGAATAATCCAATAA
Organism: Calendula officinalis; assembly: GCA_963853835.1. NCBI lineage: Eukaryota > Viridiplantae > Streptophyta > Magnoliopsida > Asterales > Asteraceae > Calendula > Calendula officinalis. The sequence continues at coordinate 83,362,906 of OY970822.1, read as the reverse complement.
GCTAGCTTATTCACTATGTTATCCTAACGTATAAGCTAATTAGCTATTTCATAAAAAAGATAACCCAAACAGCCCCCAAAAACGAGTCCCATTAAAATAGGGAACACGTAAATGAAACCTGCCCGATAAGGCGATGATAAAACCAAACCATTAAAATTAGAGTTAAATGCAAGAATGGTCCCTGTGGCTTGGCCAAATTGCACGTTTAATCCCTGTGTTTCATTAAGTGCAGACGCAGTACCTATAGTATTCATTTTTGTGCGCTCATAGTCCTTCCGCCCTAACAGTGTTAATTTAGCTCCATTAGTTGAGGGCATTTTGGTCATTAACAAAATTAAAAAAATTAAAAATTTTAAAAAAATTCACCCAACCCCAACCCCAACCCCAACCCCAACCCCAACCCATCCTCTCATGTCTTTCAACTTCTTCTTCTTCAAAATTAGGTGGTTGCCCTAGATCTGATAAGTGCCGGCAACACCGCCATCTCAATTACAGCACAATACATAATTAAAATCTGAACTTGAAGAAGAACTCTAACTAAGATGGAAACGAGGATGTCGCATACAAAATCACAAGAAAAAAATCATAATCGTCTGATGTAGCTCCAGCGATGTTCTTCCATAAGAAACCTTCATGTTCTTCCATGATGCTTAACCGAAACAGTTCGTCCTCCGGCTTGAGAAAGAGATCTGTGTAAAAACTTGAAATCCCGCTACTCGATTGCCTTTTTGGGGGGCGTTTTATTTGCCCTAATTGAAGGTGCATGGATCATGCTCAATAAGCTTTTTAGCCCTAATTGAAGTCGTCGAATCGGACTTCTCAACCCGACCCGACCCGACCCCTGATGCTTCATCATCTTCTTCCTCCTGGTTTGGAGGTTTGTTTGAAACCCAAAGTGCAGCTTGAAGTTTTTCAAATTGATTGAAAGTTTCATGTCTTGGGGTTTTGCATAAGCTAATTAACAGAGTTTTAATATTTTGATTCTATATACCAACGATATTAGTATGTTGTTGAAATACATATATGGTTTTGTGTTCTTGTTTATTGAATACTCCCGGAGGTGGGTTTCGGGTGCTGCCGGAGGTGGGTTTCGATTTACATTTTCAATCAACATCTTATGTTGAATTTAGGAATTTTGAGATGGTAGAGAAGATGATCTAAAGGTTCGGTGGTGGTTGTGAAGCACAAAGAAGAAACTGATGCAGGTCATTGTACGAAGAAGAAGACACATGCAAAATGACTAAAATGCCCTCAACTAACGGAGCTAACTTAACACTATTAGGGCGGAGGGACCACGAGTGCACAAAAATGCATACCTTGGGTACCACGCCTGCACTTAATGAAACACAGGGACCAAACGTGCAATTTGGCCAAACCACAAGGACCATTCTTGCATTTAACTCTTAAAATTATAGGAAAAAATTGGTTCTCGATACAAGATCTTCACTATGCTTATCACATCAAACAAAATTATGACCACGGATACAAAAACCCAAATATCCGAGAAAATGGTTGCAATAAAATGCATTATAACTTGGTACAAGCTATTGCAAAATGCATCAAACTTGCAAATGCAAGGAGCAAGCAATGATGAATCAGCCCTAGAATGAGTAAGAAAATTAGTGTTACAAGATTCTATAAATATAAACAACTTTAAGAAAACCAATCTGTTGTCAATCCATAATATCTGAAGAAAAAAGAGACCTCATGATGTTGTCACTTCTAAAATGAAGCTCCACATGAGTATTTTCACCCTTAACACAATGTTTGCATAAAAGCTATATTAAGTACCTACATCACAATTAGTAACAATAGCATTATTACAAAGCTTAGCATACACGATTGAAATGATAAAATTATCATACTGTTAACACTTTTTTTTTTTTTTGCATATGATGATTTGTTTTGTTGCTTAGTTTTATATATGTGTGTGTTGTATATTATTAATGTCATTTTAGCGACTAATCTATAGAAACCACCAAGGATAATTGTAGCGTTCGTTGTGGTAATCTAGACTGAAACATGAATCGTGATAATCACTTTCCACGTTTTGATATTTTGACTCTATAACTAGGTTCAAGAAATTCTAATTATAGGGATAAATCATGAAGGAAGAAATTAGAAATTATGCAAAATTTATAATCCACGTTTAGATGATTTTGTTGTTGGGAACCTGTATGTTCAAAAACTCCTTTTTGTATAAAATGCATATTAAAAGGGTGATTAATCTATGTTATTTCTGTCCTAATTGTCCTTGATTATGAGCTTCTGTATTAAATCAAAAGGTAAACAACTAGAATTCCGGTTAATACAATTTTATTTCTTAATTAATTCAGTTTCAGATATTAAAGTGTGAATTATTTTCAACTGATATCATTCATTATTGAAACAAAATGGCAAGACAGATTCATTACCCTGAGAAAGCTCGCAACAAGCACGAGCTTCAACGGAGATGTGAGACGTCAAGCGAGCAGCAGCCACCACACTGTGCAACGGTAGCAGCGATTGACTGCACCCAATTACTCCTCCGATAGTCCTGTTCACATTAATTATAAACAAAAATAAGAATTAATCGATCACGTTAAATTGAGGACGTATTGGTGATGCAAATTGAGAGTTATGATACCGGAAACTAGGGATGGAAGGTGGAGGACCGGGACGGATGCGGTGGCCGTGAAGTGGTGTTGACGGAGAAGGACGGAGGCGAGGGAGGGAAGTGGTGGGGGACCGACGGATGGTTGAAGATCTTGCGGTGGAGATTAGCGATCTCGGTAGGGATCCGCAACGCCAAGCCATTGATTCTTTGTGAAATATTGAAAAACTATTTCAGGGCAGGCATTGTATTTGGGTTTATTGGGTTGGGCAAATATCGTAGCCCGTCAATTTACTTAATCTGGGCCTGAATTAATTATTCATCAAGTATTTATTTCATTGACTGTTTAAAAGTGGCACAAAAAAGACCGATTCGTAAACCCGATCCCATTTGAAACCGGTTTGTAGGGTATCGGATCAGATTGATTTGGAAATCGGTGGCTTAGGTTTGTGATGCAGGCCCAATGATAGAGGAACGGGCCTTAATGTTTATGGAAGCCCATGATCGCATGAGGAAATGAGCTTTAGCAAAAAGGGCGTAACTTTCAACTCGGGTCTCCGTTTCAGGCCCACGAGTAACCAAATCGAAGCTCGAGACGAAGGCTACGACATGACAACCGCCGTAGGCGGTTTACCCGACTTCCCGGCCCAAAAAACCTTGTTTTAGACGCTTTATTTACGTTTTTGTGTTTTTCGTTAAAATTCCGAACTTTGTTTAGGCCCAATTTTTGGCCCGTTTGTCGTTTTAGGCCCGTTCGAAAATTTGGGTCATATTTAAAGTGTATTTTATCATTTGGAATATTCAGCTGATAATTTTGCAAACTTTGAGTTTTCTCTCTCGAATTTTGTTCTTGTGCTTGAACAACTTTTGAAGACCAAATCGCGGTATTCTATCGAATCAACATGTTTTGTGTTAGATTAGTTTGGTATTCTTTTGAATCAACGGATCCTAATCTTTATCAATCTTTTCAGTTCAACATCAGTTTGGATTGTTAACTTGTGAGTCAAACCGGTTTACCAGGTCCTTAAAATCATATTTAAAACCGGTTTCAATGTTATCGTTAAGTAGCCATTAGAACCGGTTCTCGAACCGCATTTGGGTCAAAGATATAGCATCCAGCAAAAATTGGTTCAGACCAGATCAAAACTGGATTAGGATGAAACCGTTTAAGAATCCGGTTTGATTCCGGTTCGGCGGGTTTTGCCCAACCCGGTTCAAAAACCGGTCTCAGTGAGCCAACTTGTTCCATGATTCATGAGATTCATACTTTCCTCCATAAAATGAGTGAGAATGAACATTAAAACAAAGATTGCTAGTTGGCTTTTACATCCAAGTCACAAAAGATGCAACAAGTGGAATCAATTAAAATTCCCTGATTAGGAATGTTAACACGACATAAAATATTTTTAATGTCTTTAATTGGCATTTGATTATGAGATAAAAAGTTTAAGTTACTAATTTATTTAACTGTCTTCACATTTTTCATTTGCAACTTAATCATTAGTAATTGTTGTATGGTATATGGCATGCATGCTACTCTTTAATTGTTCTTCTTGTCTTTGTTGAAAGTTAAATAAAATAAACATTGTATAGATATTTATGTGATAATTCATATATCAAGTTCTAAAAATTGGGCGTTTAAATTTATAATTATATATTTTATCATTCTTAAAAAAAAACTCAGATTTCATTACGCGCCACAAAAATTATGTCATAAGGTGTGTCTTATATATATCGCATTATCGCGTCTTATCTTACGTCAATCCTAACATCACCACCATGGATTATTTGGTAATGTCAAGGTCACACATCACGCCTTGACACACTTTTTACAACTCGGGTCATAATTATGTGAATATATAGCAACCCATGACTTATAAAATTAACCAAATATAAAGATATATAAGCTGAAAAAGTCGACATAAAGACATATACTACAAATGAATTTGAATTTTCCTGACAATCGAGACAAGAATCGCAACATTGACCTATGTATCCTACAAGAATGATGTATATACCATGAATAACACTGACAAACAGAGACCTAGGGCACATAATCGTACATAATTTTGTTTTCTCTCCTTCGAGTCCCATAAATCGTATCAAACTAACTATACAAACTCTTGATGATTCTTCATACACAATAAACACATGCCAAAGTTTTCATCAACTTGAACAAATGCAACTAGAGTTTAAACAATGCAATGATACAATCATTTTACGCTTACTTATGGCCCGGTCCTCTACCACTAGGACCAGAATAAGCTGGGTTGTACGTTTGATCAACTTTTTTTGTAACACGATGATATGAAGCTGTTACAACCGCCCTTTTGGTCTCAACCACCTTTCCATCACCCGCGTGATCAATAGTTGCGGTTGTACCCAAAGGTGTGTTTCTTGAGACAACGGAAGCCACCATGATCATGAACATCAATGACAACGAGCAAAAGCTCATTCTCGTTGCCATTGATGGATGGTAGGTTTGAGTTTAGTGTGTGTTTAAAAACGTGTGTCTTAGTGTGTGAATTTTGGGAATATTAAGAAAGGAATTAAGGGGTGGTGGAGAAAAAGGAAGGGGGAAAGAATGGTGTGTAGTTTTTTGGAAGAAGATACGCTTCTTTTTTATATAAGGGGTCGGGGTGACTAAAGGACGGTGAAGGACTTTTTGGAATGTAGGTCATTTTCGTTGCTTGAATGATGGAGATTATATGAGATATTATTGTACTGTTTTTTTATTAATATGTTTTCATGTTAAGTTATTAAATAATAAAATGTTATTTTTATAAATCATCGTAATCCAAAAAGTAAAGGAAATAAACTTTGTCCCACAATTGAAACGAAAGAAAATTAGTATTACATAATATTGAAAGGCATTATATAATAATGACAAAATTTATTTCAGTACTCTTAATTTAGTTGAACTATTTCCTTACTGTCGGAATTATTAAAAATATAGTTCGGCACCCTGAACTTGCAAAAGTAATCAATTTAATACGTTGACTTCTTAATTTAATCGTGTTTCTTAAATGATTTAACTTTCTTATAACTATATGCTCATGTTAATATATTGGAATTAGAAGCAAATAATATGAGAATTTAAGACCAAATTAGTAAGTTGAGGTGCTATATTAATTATTTTTCTAGATTGATACAATATAACAATATTGCACTTTTAATAGCTTAAGATAGTTGAGAACATCGTTAAATAAGTTTAGAGTATTAAAATGTAATTTAACCTACAATAAATATCATGTTAAAACATTAATTTATATAACAAAAAATTAAGTAACACCTACTAGAAAGTAATTGTAACAATAATAAGGTCCGTGAAAGATAAAATATAAGAACCATTTGATAAAATATAAGAACCATTTTAATTAGGTACGTTCAAAATACTATGTTTGACCAGGGGTTGAAAGGGAGTTTTGGTTGGTGGAGTTTTGGGTATGAAATTTGCATCTCCAACTTTCACACTGTCGAAAGGATCGACCAAAGGAGTAGCTATTGAGCTGTGGAATGTGCTGGTAAGGGCGAGTCCGGATGTAGTCTTCATTAGTTTTTTGTCCGAGGAGGAACCGGGTTACCAAAACTCACGACATTAAGAATGTGGTAGTTCTTTGAATGCAAGAGGTGTTGGTTCGAATCCAACTCGTGAGAAGGAATCCATGCATTTAGCCCGATTGCTATTCGCCCTTTTTAGCACTAGCATTTGGGATTCCCTTTTCTTTATAACCTTTCTTTTTATACTGGAATAGACAAAGCACGTCAATTATTTTTTGAATCGTTATGGTTGGATATGTCTATAAAGGATATTTATCATACATATTACTTCTATTACTTAATATTATTAGAATATGGATCAAGAAAGAAGTTATGTTATTTAAAGAAGTTAAAGAAGCAATTAGAAGCCTTGAAAAAAGCAATTAGAAGCCTTGATTTAGTTAAACATCCAAGGTAACTCAAGAGCATGATTGTCATTTTTCTCCTCCTCTAGCAATATGTACCTTATTTTTCAATTGTCCCTCATTTTATGCGTGTTTTTCAAATTGTCTCTGCTTCATCTTCTTCTCCATAGCTCCATCAATGGATTTTCTTCCTCACTTAAAAGCCTAACCATTATGAGATTTCAACCCATTGTTTCCATGTATATACGGAACATTTGTTTGTGTATTTCTTAGTTTACATTGATGGAGTTACCACGTTTTCTTTAATTTCAAATGCCTAACCATCAATGGCAGCTCCAATTTCAATTAGAGTTGATCACCGATCTGAACCCTAAATCAACTACTCCAATTTCAAACACGAACCAGATTTGAACCCTAAATCAGTTACGAACCCAAAATCAATTCTTATACAAGCCCTAAATCAGCTACAAACCATAAAGCAACTCCTATATGAACCCTAAATTGGCTACGAATTAGGGAATCATATAGTTCATAGATCTAAACCATTCAACTGCTTCCGATCTACTCCTTTCAATTTTTTCACACGAGTCATGTATTAGCTAGATATCTCTAAATTATGCTTCAATGACTACCAAATTTGATATCCAATGGATCCAGAACTGCATATGGATGGTAATGTGATGATTTCAATATCTTTTTAGTTCAATAATGATTAGTTGAATGTTTGATCTGATGCGTTTGTTGATAGATATGTTTAATCTGATGAATTATTTTTGTAATTGGTCAATATGTTGAAATCGATGTTCACTTGTTGATTTTGAAATTTGTGAAAAAGATGAATCGCAATTCATTTGCATTTGCATATTCATTTATATGTATCTATTTTACTGATTTTGAAATTGGAGAAGATATTGAAATTAAGTTCATTTTCATTTCATTTAGTTGTATTTGTTTTGATGATTTTAGTATTGGGGAAGATGTTGAATAAATGTTCAATTGAATTTTCATAACTTTTATCTATTATATTTGTATGGATTATCCATATGTGTTTTGTTAGTTTTGTAATCTATGAAGATGATGAATCATTGTTATGAATTTTCTTAGTTTTGTTGTTTTCATGTTTTCTTAGTTGCTATTTTGAATCATTTAATTGTAGAATTTAACAAAATTAGGATGCAAAATTCTTTATTTTATTAATTGTAGTTGCATTTGCATTTTCATTGTAACTACTTATAAAGTTTTTTAAAGCATAGGAAAAGCTTTTGGATGAATTGGAGAATGCGTTTGATGCTTCTAATGTGATCAGAATTAATAAGTTTATTAATGAGGTGCTAGGTGTTGAGCAACCAGAGATTGTTAGTATTCATGCCCCTCAAGGCATTCGTAATAAAGAAAGTAGGTTGAAAAAAAAGGATTACTAGTTGGCGTGAAAAGTCTATTTCTAAATCCAAAAAAATAGGGAGAAAGTGTGGTTAGTGTGACACTATGATCTGCATAATGCATTTGTCCAGAAAGAAAAAAAGTTGAAGATACACATAACAAAACACAACGAGCTGATGATGATGCAAGATTTTCTTGAGTGACAGATTAGTTTTTAATGGTTCTGTTTTATGGTCTTACCAAATGTAGTTAAACATATTTTGGCATTTGTATTTTCGTTATATCTAATACTGTCCGTGAAAGTTAAACCTACAATACTGTTTTATGGTCTTATTAGCTGGTCACGTGCATTTTCGTTATTTTCATGAAATTTTAAATACTCGTTGCTTCTAATACTGTCAGTTGCATTTGCATTTTCATATCTACAGTTGCATTTTCATTTTATTTAGTTATTCCCTGAAATTTTACATACCATGTTTTAAATATTATCAGTTGCATTTATATTTTCATACTTACGATTGTATTTGCATTTATTGGTTATGTTTCATGGTCTTACCAAATGTAGTTAAACAAACTTTGGCATTTGTATTTTCGTTATATCTAGGTATTTTCTTGAAATTTCAAATACTCGTTTTGCTTCTAATACTGTCAGTTGCATTTGCATTTTCATATTTACAGTTGCATTTACATTTTATTTAGTTATTTCCTGAAGTTTTACATACTAATTATGTTTTAAATATTGTCATTTGCATTTTCATACTTACATTTTTATTTTCATACTTACAATTGTATTTGCAATTTCATAATTGCAGTTGCATTTGCATTTTCATACTTGCACTTGTATTCTGCATTTTCATTTTATATAGTTGTTCCTTGGACTTAAAAATATTGGTTCTGTTTTAAATACCGCCTTTTCAATTTGCATATTCATTTTTGCATCTGGTTTTATTTTTTCATTAAATCTTGTTATTCCCTGAATTTTTAACCAATTTGTTTTGAAAATTTGCATTTGCATTTGCATTTTAATACTTACTGTTGCATTTTCTTTTTATGTAATTATTCCCTGAAATTTTAGATTTTGGTTATGTTTTAAATACTATCAGTTGCATTTGTATTTGCATTTTCGTACGTTCGTTAGCATTTTCATATTAGCATTTTCATTTTATTTAGTTATTCCTAGTTTCAGTTTTCCTTTTCATGTATCACCAACACTTCATGAATTCTTATGTACATGCACTTTCGCTATCCACTTTTATAATCAATAGAAAGGAAAATCCAAATAATAACCATAAAAACAACCAATTATCAACAATTCTTTTTCATGTATCACGGACACTTGTAATCTAAATTATAATCAATACAAAAAAAAAATCCAAAACAATAACAATCTATATTATATTAGTTCTTCCTTTGTTAGTTGTGATACTCTTCAACATCTTCAACCACCACATTCTTTCCTTCATTTATCCGACAAAAATATCTTTGCGGCATATTGTTCTCTTAATTCTTCTAGCTGCCAACTCTGATTAGCTCTTTCTTTTTCAATCTCAGACTTCCACAAAAAAGTAACATAATTTCAACAAAAAATGTATTCCTTCAGTATGTATGGCACCCTGTTGCTAAATGACACTGTTAGAATACAACATGATCATAACACATTAAAATTAAAAAAAATTATCTAAAAAATGATATCTGGCCAATTTGTGAAGGAGTTCAAGGGTGTAATAGAAAATCGTCGCCTTACATAATAAATAAAGAAAAACCAGTTTAGTAAAAGTTTATTTTTGGCTGAAAATGATAAAATGAAGTTGAAACATTAAATACATAATCTTCATAGTTTGATGACTGTTTCTGCTAAATAAAATACATAAAACATCTAACCAAGTGATTAAGATCCCCCCCCCCCTCTCCAAGGATAATATATGTACATATCAATTCAACCAACTCAGAATTAGATACAGAATAAAACTTTTCATTGTGTTACACCAGCCATATTACTTGTTTGAAGATTTATCCATTAACTCAAATAATGGTAAGTAACACATATAGTGTACATGAATTACGTCTCTATTATCTCGGTTTGATGTAAAGGCACATACATCTGTAAAATATATGCTACACCAGCCATTTTATGTAGTTATTTCCTGAAATTTTACACAACGGTTCTGTTTTCAAATACAGTCTATTGCATTTGCATTTTCATAGTTGCATTTGAATTTTCATTTTTTTCTTACTTTCTAGACACAGAAAATGAAAATATTAGTAGGCTTTTGGTCAATAAACTTTAAAAATCACTACCCCAACCAAACAAACAATATGTATTTTCTTATTTAATAGGGCTGCAACTGATCGATTCTCATATGAAAATGCAAATGCATACACAAAATTGGTAAATTCGATTAAAAGAACATATAAAAAAATGACATCAATTTTCACATTAAATTATAGTACTGATTACTAAGATCCATTCACATGTTTACAATTTTAAGTTTGTTTAGGGTGAGAAAACATTAATACCTAATAGATGAACAGGGCAAAATAGCAACAAAACTGGAGTATGACGCATGAACAATCAACAAACAAATAGCTTTAAACTAATTAATATAGAAGAACATCACTCACACATTAAAAAAAGAGGAAAAATTATATATATTTCACACATATACATGATAATCTCGTATGATAGAAACCTAATTTTAGATTTTACCTGATAAACCCTAGCTAAGAATCGCTCCAATCGAGTATAGGCTTCGATGATTGAGACTGAAATCGTGTAAATCGTCAATTGATATTGCCAGTTGATACAAATCGCTTCGATGATTGAGACTAGAATCATGGAATCGTCGATTGAGAATGGGCGTCGATCGTTTGTGAGAGTGAATCGTCGACTAGAAATGTGCGTAATATCTCGTTTCCTGTTTAGGTGAGAGAATGAGTTTTTTACAATTTTACCCTCCTAGTTTTTTTTTCCAGCCGGATTCCTTCCTTGTATTTACAAATTCGCGATTTCAAATCCTAATCATCTCAACCATTCAATGTTTGATCTAAGGGTTGTGGTTGTTTCCTCTTTAATTAGTAGTGGTTTTCTATGGATCCCTACCCATATTATTAAGAGATTTGCTTATGGTTAAAAAATAAAAAAAGATAACTTAATTCATTTGCGCCATGCCCATAAAAAACCACCAATTTGAAAACCATCAACCACTTAGGATGGTTTATGTTTTATATAATTCTACATTAACCATTTAAATATTCCTAACCATTATCTTTAGGATATTCTTTATCATTTCCCTATTATTAATAACTAAACCCTATTTAGTATTGGGTGAGCGCGGTCCAAAAGTCGAACCGAACCTGAAACTGAAAATAATAGATATGCAAAATTGAAACCGAACCAACATGTTTTCGGTTTTGGTCCGGTTCGGTTTCGGTTCAGTTTTTTAAGCACACATACTCATCCCTATCCATAGACCGAACCGAACCAAAACCGGTAGAACTGAAACATAAAATTATGAATTTTCAAAACAGAAAACGGAACCGATTCCATCTTTTCGGTTATGTTCAATTTTTTTAGCCAAATGTTCACTTCAATCGGTGGAATAAAAATGAAACAAGATGATGGCTAAAATCGACAGAAAAAAGTAACATGAGTCAATTGACGAAGAGTTGGAAATCTAGCCATTCGAGTTCAAAACTTATCGGGTGCTATTCCAAAATATAAATGTGTGTTTACATATAAACTATATAAATTAAGTAATTAAAAATGAGTTTCTAAATGTCATGAGTTCGATCTCTTCCCTATGTAAATACGGAAAAACTCGAAAATGATCACAACAATAGTTATGTTGTGTATATTCCGAGCATAATTCAACTATTTTAAGAAGACGTCACGAGAATACCTTTTTGAAAAATAAATTGTGAATGAAGTTATTAAAAAAACACCAAATATTGATCATTTTATATTAATTAATTAAGAGTTTTGATAATAATAAGTTTAAGAGCGGTCAATAAAAACATTAAAATATGTACATTAATCAATAAACACTTCCTCAATTTTAGGTATCACTACTAAAAATATAACTTTTTAAAGGATGTAATAGCTTGTTATTTCCAAATTAATATGCTTAAATAGACGCTTTGCGAAATTATCCACAGAGTCCTACTAAATTCACTAATAAATTACATTGGAATTGACAAAACAAGGGAAATCATTACCTACATATTTTGCTTTCTTTAATGCCTATCATTTGTTTTTACATTTTTACAAAATATAGTCATTTGCAAATACTTTTACACATTGTATTTTTTTTTTCATAGAATTTTTTTTATATTTATATGTTGATGTTACTAAAATAATACTTATATTTTTTGTGGGACGAGGGGAGTAAGTCTATGATATAACTCTATAAAGTTCACAAAATATGTTCCAACTTAAAAAAAATCGCCACAAGACACAATTTATCACGGCTTATAATACCTTATCTTACGTCACGCCTTATCACGTTTTTTTAGAACATAAGACAATTAATGTATCATTTATTATTTTCGAAACAGTTGAACCAACTTATAACAAATATTCGGTACAATAGAATGAAAAATATTATTAAAATAGGATAATACAATTATTAAATATTATTTATATAATTTTGAAATTGAAGAAAAAAAAAACGACTGTATAAATTACATACTACATCTAAATTTTAGTTGGATGAAACTAACATGGGCTAAACTGAAAATTATAAAACAAAGAATTAAATACAGAAAATAACATATTGGTTAATATCTGTATTTAAATATACAATCTTTTATTAGAATAAATATCATTTTATATATAGTATAATTTATCATGTATATTAACTAATCAAACTAATAAAAAACAAACAAGCAAAAAAAATCATTATCAACTAATATTGGAAAAAGAGAAAATTAAAAAAAGAATTACAAAAAAGTAATAATTAAACAATGATTACCTTGGGATTAGTACATTTATAATAATTACAAATTTACTATTAGTGAATTTAGACACTCCCTTATCCAAATCTTCCGCATAAAAATGGCAGATCTTAAATTTTGTAGCTGAGATTTAGGGCATGTTTGGGAAAGCTTATTAACGGGGTTTATGAGCTTATTAGCTTATTAAGCTCCAAATTCAAGCTTATTTGGAGTTTAATAAGCTAATAAGCTCATAAACCCCGTTAATAAGCTTTCCCAAACATGCCCTTATTTTCGTTCAACAAAAATGCACGTGACCAGCCGTCCGCGTCTTTCTTGAATTCCACGTGGACATTCTATCTCTGCGTTGTTTTTCTGTCCGTCCCATGTTTATATTTTGGTTTTTAGATGCTACAATCGGCCAATCAGGTATGGTCGCATATAACCGGCATTTATTTATGGTTTTTCCTTCACACTCGCTTTGGCTCTGTTATAACTCGGCAAGCTTTGAGGCTTGCTCACACCATTACGTCGTTGTTAAAATTTGGGTGTAAGATTTGATGTATGTTAAGGTTCAACTTGTTTCATATTTACCTTCCATAAAATATGTTCTAGGTGTATTAAAACAACTTAGTTTTAGCTATATGAGACAAATGTATATAATTATTTAGTTATAATAATAGTTAGATCTACCAAGATTAAAGAATCTTGATGAACTATGTTATATGTTATAAAATTTAGAGCGAATTACATCTAAGGTCCCTGTGGTTTACCACTTATTGCAGTCACGGTCCCTAAACTTCATTAAGTACACTGGGAGTCCCTGGTGTTGTCACTTTGTTGCACCCGTAGTCCCTGAAGCAAACAGCCGTTTATTAGGTCTGTTAAATCCAACATGTGCAAAGCACATGATGGGTACTATGGTAATTGTACACCCCTTCTTCATATTTAAACCCGAGTAAATTACATGGAAGGTCCCTGTGGTATACTACTTATTACAGCCTTAGTCCCTGAACTTCATTTATTACACCGGAAGTCCCTGGTGTATACACTTTGTTACACACATGTAGGCCTGTAAACGAACTGAGCGTTCAACGAACCGTTCGCGAACCGTTCGGCGGGAGTTCGTTTATGTTCGTTCGTTTAGCTAAATAAATGAACACAAACAAGATTTTGTGTTCGTTTAGTTAAACAAACGAACACGAACAAAGGCCCGTTCGTTCATTACGGTTCGTAAACATCCGTTCGTGTTCGTTTGATATATAGTTCGTGAACATCCGTTCGTGTTCGTTTGTTTACGTTCGTTTGTTTCGTGTTCGTTTGTGTTTGTTTCGTGTTCGTTCGTTCGTGTTTGTTTCGTGTTCGTTCGTGTTCGTTTGTTTACGTTCATGAACAATGGCAAACACAAATGAACACGAAACAAACACAAACGAACGTAAACAAACGAACACGAACGGATGTTCACAAACGTAAACAAACGAACACGAACGGATGTTCACGAACGTAAACGAACGAACGGGGCCTTTGTCGTGTTCGTTTGTTTAACTAAACGAACACAACATCTTGTTTGTGTTCGTTTATTTAGCTAAACGAACGAACGGGCCTTTGTTCGTGTTTGTTCGTTTAACTAAACGAACACAAAATCTTGTTTGTGTTCGTTTATTTAGCTAAACGAACGAACATAAACGAACTCCCGTCGAACGGTTCGTTGAACGTTCGGTTCGTTTACAGGCCTACATGTGTGTAACAAAGTGTATACACCAGGGATTTCCAGTGTAATAAATGAAGTTCAGGGACTAAGGTTGTAATAAGTAGTATACCACAGGGACCTTCCATGTAATTTACTCGGTTTTAAATATGAGGAGGGGTGGACAATTACCATAGTACCCATCATGTGCTTTGCACATGTAGGATTTAACAGACCTAATAAACGGCCGTCTGCTTCAGGGACTACGAGTGCAACAAAGTGGCAACACCAGGGACTCCCAGTGTACTTATTGAAGTTTAGGGACCGTGGCTGCAATAAGTGGTAAACCACAGGGACCTTAAATGTAATTCGCTCTAAAATTTATAATTATGTGTTTTCCAGTTTTGTTTATATATATAAAATTATCATCATATATTACGCCTTAAGAAATGTTATAGTTACGCCATGACTTCTAATGCTTGAGTTGAAGCTTAACAATACCAGGTACCACTACGCTATATTTTACATTATTTAGATACTAAGAGTAATTATTGTTAATTCGTTCCAATAAATATCCCAAGAACCAAAAGGCCGTGGGGGTGCCTATATTGGCTCCAAAAGCACATGTATTAAAAAAATAAATCAAAGGTTTATAATATAATGATATTGGCGTTTGATGTTGTCCATGACCTAAATTCATGTATTTAGGTTTTGTCGTTGACAAAATTAAGATATAATTAAAAGGCGTTAAAAAGATAGGTTATATATATATATATATATATATATATATATATATATATATATATATATATATATATATATATATATATATATATATATAATTTGATTATAGTAAAATCATTTGCTTCCGGAATAAGCTTCAAAGAAGGGGTGTTTGTGATTGCTTATTGAAAATACATTATTTGTTTTGAAAATGAATAATAAGATAATCAACGTTTACAAAACGTGATTCTGAAAGATAGTGTTTGGATCTGATTATGTTGTTGAAATCGAAATAATCAGATAATCAATTTTTTAGTGTTTGGTAAACCTGATTATTTGTTTAGTTAATTGGTAAAATTCAAATAATCAGGTTTAAAATGTAACAACCCGAAATTTATAAATAAATAAATTTATAAAAATTATGATAAATAAGGATAAATCGTTTAGAAAACGTAGGAATTGGTTTCGTGTCATTTGGACACCGTATGAGAAATTTATGGGCGAAACCGGGTCGAGACAACAACCGAAAAGTGCAGCCCTGCTGCACTAGGAAGTTCACGCCGCGAAGTGAAGATCACGATCGGGAACTGGCTACCGAAGGTTGGACTTTTGTGCGTGAAGTAGTTCACGTTTGGGTAACGATCGCGAAGTTTGCGAATGCGGGAAGTTAGCGACGCGAAGTATAGATCGCGTCGTGAACTTCGGACGAACAGCTTTAAGTCGGGTTTTGGCTCATTTGATGCCATATCAAAACCCTAGTTTCTTCTTTGGCGATTTTCGAGCTTGGGGACTGATTGAGGTCGGATCCTTCACAAATCTTTGGTAGATTTCACTCCTAGTTGAAGATTAAAGGTATATCTTCACTCTTTGATCTTCGTAGCTTAAGATCTATGTATTTTGATGTGTGGGTTTGAAACCCTAGTTCTTGGGGTTATGGGTTATGGTGATATAAGTGATGTATACATTTAATAGATGGTATATTATCAAAGGAAACAAGTGTATGATTATGATTTGTAAGAACCTTGAGGGTTGGTTAAACCTAGGGTTTGGTAAATCACCATAATTGGGGGAAATGAGTTAGTAAGTGTTATCAAGAGATAGATGGACACATTGGTAGTAGTATGTGATGTTGATAATCTTGTGATTATTGTATTAGGTATTTGGTGAGGTCTTGGAAGCTTGACCGAATTGTGAAGCAAGGAAACTGACGTAAAGAATACGGTTGGAGCACTTTATTGCTAAGGTGAGTACGTGTGGACTTTACTGAGTACATAGCTATGTGAAGTATTTGATTACTTATGATCGGTCTATATAATGTTTGTCTAGACTTATTATGTGTTGAGTTAGTATATATATATTATTGATAACATCTATCTAACTTGTTTGATGATTGATGTGATAGCCAAAGGCTTTGACTGGCATAACTGATAGAGTTATGATTAGAGATAGATGGTGGTGACGCGGGGGAGATCCTGGTCAGTGAGACGAGTGTACATATGTTTGTACACTAAGCACTCGGGTGCTTCTAGTTCGCATATGTTTGCGTACTAGGTGATCTAGGAATCTAATGCATATATGTTTATGTGTTAGGTTCGCTTGTGTTCTAATACATATATGTTTATGTATTAGATATGACTGTGTTCTAGTGCATATATGTTTATGTACTAGATATGTATGCTAGGGAAGCAGGACTGATAGAGTCACCATAGAGTGACTGAGATGTGTTGGTAAAATATAAATATGTATTTATATACGATGTGATACTTGATATTATTGGGGTCTAAACCCATGTAGCTCATGAGACATTTTTGTGTCTCACGTACTCCTTGTTTGTTGCTATGTACTCAGGTTCTGGATCGAGGATTTAGGTGCGCATGGATTGAGTTATGCGGGGCCTAGAGTAGAAGATCATTAGAGCGGATTTGTGCTTAACCTTGGTTTTGATATATTTTGTAACACCAAACCTCATACTCTGATTTTTATATCAAAGGTTTTTGTAAATCCGTGTTTTGGAACTGGTCTTCTATTTATGAAAATGATTTATTTTGGGCAAATGTTTTGTATTAAAAATTGAGGTGTTACATAAAACGCAATAATCACATACCAACTCACTTTTTCAAAACTCCATTTTGAAACATCTGAAATGCAAATAAGTGATTATTTCATAATTTTTTTTGCCAAACACTAATTTTAGATTATTTACGTTTTCAAAATGTAATAAGCAGATAATCTGATTTAAATCGCAATCCCAAACACCCTCTAAATTGATTCATTTCCTCTAATTATGGTTTACTTGAACTTGAATAATCAAACTCATGTTTGATTTGGCTGTTGATTAAATAAAGATATAACACAATCAGCATTATGAAATCATCACAAGATTAAATAATGATATAACATTTTTTTTAACAGCAAAAGGGAACAAATATAACATAATTAGTATTATGAAATCATCACAAGTCATCGAAACTACAATGGAGATTGAAACTACAATTCATTGGGATTATAACTTGTTGGATGATGTGACGTTATATAAATTTTATTTTGTTCGATTATGGTAATATTCTTAAAGTAGAAGTTGTTAATTATATATATTATTTAATTTTTGTTCGATTTTGTCGTAACACCCTTTCCTTTTCCCTTTTGCCGTTCAAAAAAAATTAATTTTTATTTTTATGGTTAACTCATCGAAATCATAAGATTAAGATTTTATGAGTTAATTGTCTTAAAGACCACGTGAATTGATTTTAGTTTAGCTTTTAACTAGACTCTCGAAATAAAATGTTGTTAGAACTTCTTTTATGAAATCATCACGAGTATTTATTATTGATCCTAATACAAGCATAAGACACAGTGTTTAAGCATCCATGGAAAACATAGTGGACATCAAATTTCTCTTTGTTTAAGTTGGTAAATCACTTAATTATATCAAATGAACATTATGACATTTCCATGTAATGGACAACAAATTTCTCTTTGTTTGAGCTATAACTTATAATACGTTTTTATGTTAACACTTTTCAAAATTTAATTGCCAATGCATTTGTTTAGTAAATAATGTCCTTGGGTACACTTGAATTGACCAATCCTGCTAAACCATCCTCATGCTTAAGATTACCATTTAGAGCAATGTATATAGAGTTACTAGCTTCATAACCCGCCCGACTGGGCGGACATGCTTCAAAGATATATTAAAGAAAAATAACAATAAATATTAATATTTTTAAAATAACATAAGAATTCATAGTTGTAGTGATAAGTTTGTACAAATTTTGATACATGAATAAATGTTACAGAAATTTTGAATAATTTATGTTATTTAAAGATAACATAGAGGAATATTCGTATTAGGCCAGTATGTTTTGAAATTCGTGTTCTGTAAATTTCCGGAATCCATAAAATTCAGAATTACCTTATTGGTTTGTTGTATACCTGGTGTAAATATTTTCGGACTAATTGGGATAAAAATTTGCTTTAATTGAGTTTCAAAAGTTATGAACTTTCCAAATTTTAAAAAAATATCATTAATTGCCCATACCAAACCTGCGTATTTTATGAATTCATTCCTTATATTGCCATAAATTCGAATTGAATTCAATAGATTACCAAAATTAACCCGAATAATATTTAAGTATATTTAAAAACTTCCTAATCTACCGGGGTTATTTATATTTAAAATATATCATATTAAATGAGTTATTTACGAAGCCAAATGACATATGAGGTGACCTTAGGAACCAATGGGGATGTTTTAAAGTTATGAGTTTATAAAAAAAACTTAAATCCAAGCTTCATATATAGAAGAAGATGTGATTGCTAAATTATCCTGTCACAAATATTCTTATACATAAACATGTTGGAAGTCATTTTAGAAACTATATTTCTACACCTAAGTAAACATGTCTACATTTCATAAACGCTAACTTTATGAGAAATAAATACTCCACATCTTTGTAAAACCTCCGTATCAAAATAAGTGATACACTTTCTTAAAATGGGTGGAATAAAATAAGTGATACACTTCAAAATCTTTTCTTATTTGGCAAAAAAATGGGACCCCTTCTCCACTAACTATCTACTTTAATAAAGTAAAATTACTCTTTTACCCTTACTTTTACTTTTAAACATTATTAATTTCAATACATACAAAAGAAGTGGGGTCTCATTATCCACTAACTATCTACTTTATACTATTTTAAATCACTTTCCAATCTTTTACCTCAAAAACCGCAATTTCCCAAATGTATCACTTATTTTGATACGGAGGTAGTATAATATTTCTATAATACAACTATAAAAATAGAAATAAAGTAATTTCGTAATCTTAAGTTATTAATTATGTAACAAGTGATTAGAAAGTTCTTTTTCATTCATTTATCTATTTTACACTTATATAATATTGACGGTAACATTGTTAGTTGCAGAAATGAAAGAAAGAAAGCAGAGCATGGACCAAATACAAACACACCGCCACCGTAAACCACGAAATCAAAAAGAGGCGGGTTTACGTTTATCCCGAACCACTTCGCAAATGGACGATTCCGCCACCGATACCGATGATTCCGCCGGTGATCGCCGTCGTGCTGATTCCAAATCCCAGCTCTTCTCCGATGGCGATAAAGTTCTCGCTTACCATGGCCCTCGTATCTACGAAGCTAAGGCATGTGCATTCTTATTCTTCATCTCTTTTAACTTGATTTCACTCTCTCATATGTTTACTTGTATGACGTTGAGTCTAGTTTTGACCTAATGACCTTAAACGACTTGAAGCAAATCGATATAATGATAACGATGTTAGAACATAGAACTGCTAGTTTTTATGAAGAAATCAGAATTTATAGGTTTTGATTGGTTGATTAAGTTTTGCTGGCTCAAACGGAATGTTAGGGTTCCTAATTCAAGTTCGAAAACTATAGATTACTTCCGGATTGCTGTTGAATACCGATGATAGTTGCGATTTTTTTCCAGAGTGCTGATTTGGTTATGTAACTTATGTATATCACTTTTTTGAGGTGACATGATAATTGGTTATATGAAGCAACAACCCAGGTTATTGTTGAGTAATTAGTATTGATTTCTATAGATATGTGAAAGTAGAGTTAACTCTTAATTAATGAGACACTATGACTGTTCTAATTGTAAGATTTGCACACATGGATTCAGATTAGATTCGATTTATCCACGATCATTCGTACGGTAGGGCGCATATATATGTGTATATAAAGTTGAACCCTGTTACCAATTATGATCTGATTCAACCAGTTAAACATTTGAGATTATGCTGTTTACAATGTTTACCAATTGAAAACACACAAATGTTTCAAGTTGTTTACAATGATCATGTTGCTAATTCTGTTTCATGATCGTCTACTAAACAGGCATTATTTGCTATGCCATAATGCGCATAATGGTTCCATGATATCATTCAATTAAGAATCTTACAGTTGTGGATACGAAGTTTTTGTTTCTCCAAAAGCACTTATTCTGTATCACCATATCACTTTTTTAAATTTTAATACCATCCAAACGTTATTATTTATTTATTTTTCTTTGATCGCTTCACTGGAATGATATAAGCAGTTTTGATCTAATTTGATCTGATCTCCTTATGCTTTTGTTTTCGTTTCCTGTAATGAAGGTTCAAAAATGTGAGATTCGACAGAAGGAGTGGAAATATTTTGTTCATTACCTTGTAAGTTCATGACTCCTAACACATATTGTTTACCTGTTAGTTTCACAAATTCTTATATTTTTTATTAACCGAAATTAACCAACAAATAATTTTCGTTTTGTTTTGCAGGGTTGGAGTAAAACGTGAGTATCTTTTCTTTTAAGTTTTAACATATGGTTTGCTATTATCTTAAATTGTATTGAATATCTGTTATTTTGGTGACAGTTGGGATGAATGGGTAAGTGCAGATCGCCTGATGAAATACACTGAAGAAAACATGGCGAAACAGCAAGCACTTGACAAAAAATGGGGTGTCAAGAATAATTCAAAGGCAGCACCACGGTCAAGTCAAACCAAATCCAAAATATCAAATGGTATTCCCTCATTTCCTTGCATTTATTCTATTTTTATTTAAAAATGACTATATAATATTAATGGAAAATTTGTGGTAAAAATTGTTCCAGATTTAAAGGTGGACAAGGAGGATGTGAAGAGTAATGGTATACCTCTAAACTCAGATTTCACTTATATACCATGATTTATATTTATATATTATAATGCAGTAAGTATTTTCTTTTATGATTTCATTTTGGATGTTAAATATTTCACATTTGTGCTTCTTGACTTCTTTTTTAGGCTCAAAAGGGAAGAAACGAAAGAATGAATCAAGCACTGAGGTATTTCCAACTGTATCATATCTTTTAATATAACACCATTTTAACATATAGATTATAGCAACTATATCTTATAAACATGTGGGTTAATAATTGTACCAGAAGGAAATTGCATCCATAGAAAACCTTGTGACCATTCAAATTCCAACAACTCTAAAGCAGCAACTTGTGGACGATTGGGAATTTGTCAACAGAAAGAATAAGGTAGCGTTATTATTTATTAATATTTATTTACAATTTTAACATTGTTATTGAAAAATAATATCTTGTTGCAGTATGTTGAACTTCCACGTTCTCCCAACGTTGATGATATTTTGAAAGAGTACCTTGAATACAGGTCAAAGAAAGATGGCATGTAAGTAACCATTATTAATTTAAAATTTAATTAATAAATCCATAATTATAATAATAATAATACAGGATGACAGATTCAGTTGGAGAGATTTTGAAAGGACTAAGGTGTTACTTTGACCGGTCTCTACCCGTTATTCTTTTATACAATAAAGAACGCAAACAATATAATGATTTAGTTAAAAATGATATTAATGTTTCGCCTTCAACCATATACGGTGCTGAACATTTATTGCGTCTTTTTGGTATGTTTCTTAATTTCAAATATTTATTAATCTCTTTGGTTTTTGGTATCATGCAAATTATATATACAATTTTCTATGCAGTTAAGTTACCCGAGTTATTGACATATATTAACATAGAAGAGGATCTGGTTACACATTTGCAGCAAAAAGTTCTCGATTTTCTCAAGTACTATTATTATAATAATAATTATTTTTTTATATTTCGTCTTGTATAAGTTTACTAGATCGTATCATTAGCTTATATTTCCTTTTTTTTAATGTAGGTTTTTGCAAAAGAATCAAACTGATTTCTTCCTTTCCTCATATGAAGACAGCCCAAAAGCTTCTGAAGCTTGAGTAGCGAGTGGTAAAACAAATTATTTAGCATAGTTATCAATCATCGAAATCTACAAATACAAACAATCCATGTCCCAATTTTGCTGTGACTAAACCTCAGTTTTTTTATATACCTTTTTTGGTAATTAACCATGGTTAATACTTAATAGCCAGAGTTGGTATGCAATTATGTGTTACCAAAAGTCATTCAAATATAGCATTTTGGTCTCTCTTTTTTTTGGGCAGCCCTTTAAGGTCAACTGCTTATTGTCTTATGTCCAACCCAAGCCCAAACTATCTATTTCACACTTCCCATATTACTATTCCTATTTATTACTCCTATATTAATGTACTAAGTATATTATTATTATTTGGGTAAAAGGGTCCCTGGTAAGTTATCATAATCACAAACCTATACAATACAAAAGAGAACGATTATATGTAAACTAAACAGGGCCGACTCGGGAGCTTTTAGAGACCCGGTATAAGTTCTAAAAAAGTAGGCTTTAAAACTTTAGTAATTCAATTATAAATAAAATGATTCTACTTTTTTATTTGTAGTTGTGTGTGGTTTTAATTCCACTATAACCTAATATTAATTGGTTCGACAAAAAAAATCTTATGCTAACACATATGCAAAGAAATATTAGGCCTTTGTTTTAGTAAATCCTATTCACATGTAAATTTGGAACACCCATCGAGCCGGCTATGCAAACTATGTTTATCACATGACATAAACATTAAACCTAATTCTAGAAACTAAAACAAATTAACTGTGTTCACCAGTCTATGATCTTAGCACGTTTAACTCTAATTTTAGCCCTTTTAATTTGTTTTTTATATTAAAATTGTCGACTCGAGTTAGTTATAAGAAATTAGGAAGTGACGTGTCCACCCATCCATGGTTACATGTACAATTTATGCAACAATAATATCTTTTGGTGCAGGAATAGTATCAAGAACAGATTTGGCCACGGCACCCATAATTATCACATGACTCTCGCAGTAGCCTCACTACCATGTGAACTATACTTTTTAGTCAAAATAATTTAAAGTCAACGATTTATTAGGTCAGCCCCATGAGTTGGGTGGACGGGTGAAAAAATCACAAGGTGTTAGATGACGAAAATGACCCTTCATACAGACACTGCCCCCTTTTTCCAAAGCTTTGAAAGGTCACGATTGCCAAAAAGTTTATGAAATGGAAGTCCGACATACACAAATGTTAGTGAACAACATAAACATATACAATAATATCTCTTTAAATTAATAAGGTCGAGACTTAAAAAATTTATAAATTTAGAGAATTATTAATTTATCGATGAGAAATTTTTTATAATAACTCAAGTCGGAATCAAACAAATTTATTATTTTAGAAAGTTTATTAATTTACTGACTATTAATTTAAAAAGATTTTATTATAGTATCAAGTTATGCCATACTGTTTTACTTGTCGTTTCATTAATAGTCATTTTTAGTCCGTATATTATAAGTAGAGTAAATTATAGTTTTTGTCCCCATGGTTTTCCCGATTCTGTGTTTTTGTCCCTGTACTTTTTTTATTTTTTTTGTCCATGTGCTATGCTAAATTCCGTTTTTTTATCTCTTTTCCCCAATCTTCTTCTTTGCTCTTCATCTATAAACTCTAATCCCCTAATTGATAAAACATAAATCTCAAATTTCCAAACAAAAATCAAAATCAAACCCCGATAGTTCAAATTACGTCTCCATAAAACGGCCGCCATCTTCTCCGGTCGCACAACAGCCGTCGTCTTCGCCGGAACCAAATCCACCACCGCCCGTTCAACAGTGTCCGTCGTTTCTTCTGATTTCAATGGTGAAGATTAGGAACGCTGAAGAAGATTCGGAACGGTGATGAAGAGTTTGTAGATCTCGACAAGTGGACGACAATTGGCGGATTCAGGTCGAGAACTTCGCTGGAAAGCGGCGGATTAAGGTCGGATTCGGTTGGATTTAAAGAAAATGACATCATTGTTTGAATTTGAAGCTTGTACATGTGCAAATGGGTGTTTATATGAATATTCAAGCTTGTAGATATATGTGCAAATGGTTGTCGCCTGCTCCAGTTTTGGGTTCTGATTGTTTAGTTTCAATTATGGGTTTCTAAAAATGAAAAAGACAAAAGATTGAAATATATTGGAAAATTGTTAGTAGGTGGGTTGATTATTTTGATGGATATTGAAATTAAAAACCAAGTTAAGGATTTGAAGATGATGATGGGATGAAAGCTACTGTCGAAGATGATGAAGGTTGAAGATGATGAAGATGGGGGAGAAAGAAATAAATGAAAAGAAAAAAGAAAATGAATAAAACTGAATGCAGATGGAAGGACAAAAAAACGGAATTTGGCATAGCACAGACACAAAAAAAAATGAAAAAAAAAGTATAGGGATAAAAACGCAGAATCGAAAAAACCACAGGGACAAAAACTGTAATTTACACTTATAAGTATTACTCCCTCCGTCCCATTTTAATTGTCCAGTATACTATTTTAGTTTGTCCCACAAAGAGTGTTATTTCCTAAATTTCAACCAATCAAAAAACATTTAAGTGGGAAAGAGAAAATTTGATTGGTGACATTATATAATTAATGCACTTTTCTTAAAATGTGTACTTTTTTGTAGTGGACACTTAAAGTGGGACGGAGGGAGTATTATTTTATTTTCAAATTAATTATAATGGCTGATTTAGCAAGGATGGGAGTCGGGAGAGGATTAGAGGAATGAAAGTTTGATCATAAAATAGATACAAATTAGTATGCATTATAAAAAAATAACCCCAAATATATACAAAAAACGACGTTTTTGAAGACTATAGGAGTAATAATTACGGTCATTATCTTCTCATTAAAAAAGGTTTCAACCGTTTAAAACCAACTGAACAAACACTAAATGTGTCACTCTTGTATTACTAGTGGTTTACCCGCGACAATGTGTGGGTGAAAAAAATGATAAATGAAATAGATCAAATAGCAGCATTAACCAATTAAATTCCTTCCACATATTAATAAATCATTCCCCAAATGGCATGTCAACCAAAATATAAAAAGGATTCTGGTGAACTCTTGTTTAAAGGCCTAATGCAAGCCTTTGAGGACAAAATCTTCAAGCAAATATAACAAACTGTAGACAGAGACTTTTGTAAATGCATAGATTGACACAATTAAAACAAAGTTAAAAAATTGGTATTATAATTTTTAACAATCTGCTGGTATGAAAAATTTAGAATTTGCCAAATTATTACGCATCAAATTTCTACAAATTCACAATTAGGAATTCCAAATTTAATAAATATTATTGTAGTCAATCCAGAATTTAGAGATTCTAACAAAGATTTTCGTAAAATACAAAATTTTCATTTATTCCAAGTGCTTCAAATAGAAATTGAACCGTTGTTACTGTTGAAATGAAATGACCAATTTTAACGATTAAGAAAAAAGAAAGTGTACAAATAGTTCGAATAAACACAGTCTAATAAGAACATTAATAATATACATTAACATTCATATTTTTGACTCGGGACACATGTATAAAATTTATTCTGGAATTGCTCAAGCTATGCATATATCGAGAATGATTAAACAATAGTATTAAAAAAAAAGGAAAGAAGCAGAGCATACATGGCAGTAATTTGATTCCTATTTGAATTTTGATAGAATATCCATTATTTCCACCACAATTTTGGAATCCTCAATTTAAAATCATGAAACCGTAAGATATGAATCAATGGAAAACAAAAAATAAATAACATCATGCAAATTCTAATGGAAATAAATTATTTTCTATAATCGTTTTCTATTTTAGCATTATACTCTTTCCCTATTTTATTCCTTAATTGTTGCCTAGATGTTAGCTTGATTGGTAGAGAGTTTTATTACATTCCTTTATTGTAATTGTGTGTGCCTATTTTAAGGGTTGCACCCTCTGCTCGTAATTATATACAAAAAAAGGTGCATCTTTGATTACCAATTGTTTTATGGTATCAGAGCAGGCCATATGAAGAAAGCCTAAAACTCAGAATACTCCATTATACATCATCTTCCTTCACCTTAATCATGCCTGACAAAATCAATGAAACCAATAAGAAAGATGCAGCCACCACTGACCATGATTTGCCATATTATATCCACCCCTCTGATTATCCCAGACAGATGCACGTTAGTGAAGCCCTCAACGACGGTAATTACGTTGATTGGTCTCAAGAAATGATCAATTTTCTTTTTGCCAAAAACAAAACGGGCTTCATCGACAGGACGATCAAGAAGCCAGACCAGACCGCTGCAAAATACATGGGATGGATGAGATGTGACGCGATGATTAAAGGCTGGCTGAACACGGCCATGGAAAAGGAGATACGGAATAGCGTCAAGTATGCTAGTACGGCGGAAGAGATGTGGACAGACCTAAGAGAAAGGTTCGGGAAACAAAGTGCCCCTAGGGCGTACGAGCTAAGGCAAAAATTGACTACCACACGACAAGACGGGGCATCGGTTTCGACATATTACACAAAGCTTCGTGTTTTGTGGGACGAATTACAGTCCGTTTTGCCCAACCCGAGATGCTCCTGTGATGGTTGCTCTTGTGGGATTGGGAAGAAACTAGTAGAGTTGAAGGAAAAGGAAATGCTCTATGAATTCTTGCTTGGTTTGGATGGTCAATACTCAACCATCAGGACACAAATCTTGGGGATGAACCCTATACCGACCCTTGGTGCAGCTTATCATCTAGTGTCGGAAGATGAGCAACAAAGGAATGTGACAACAGGCAACCGAAATAATACTGATTCATCAGCCTTCCAAGTGTTTGTTCCCACGAAACGTAACAACCAATCAAACAAGAACACTCAAAGAGAAAGCAAACGAAATGGTGGAGGTCAAACCGAGCATTGTACCTTCTGCGAAAAAGACGGTCACAACCGGGATGGATGTTTTGAACGCATTGGGTATCCGGATTGGTGGCCGGGAAAAGGAGCAAAACGGGAAAAGTCGAAGCCTAGAGCTGCCTGTGTTGAATCAGATTCCAGTCCTATACCAGGTCTAACCGATGAGCAATACCAACAATTTATAAATTTCTTTGCAGGAGCAAAGACCAATGCATCTCCAACAGCTAATCTTGCATCGGTTGGTCCTACTGCAAACACAACAGGTAAATATGATATAAGAAACCATTGGGTTGTCGATTCAGGTGCCACACACCATGTCACACACGTGGCGTCTATCCTTAAAAATCTAACGAAAGGCATTCACGAGCCCCCTGTCACCATACCAAATGGTGAAAGGATAGTAGTGGGAGGAAGAGGAGATTACACATTGAAAAATGGAGTAAAAATTAAGGGAGTTTTACACGTTCCTGATTTTAATTGTAATTTATTATCGGTTAGCAAAATATCGAATGATCTTAAATGTGCAGTAATCTTCTTCCCGGATTTTTTTGTTATGCAGGACTTGACCTCGAGGACATTGATTGGAGCGGGTAAGTGCAAGGATGGTCTTTACCGAATGGGGATAGTTGAAGAAAAAAGACAAGCTATGATGACAACTATCGACATTTGGCACAATCGTTTGGGTCATGCTTCAAGTAGCAAACTCGCTCATATTGATTTTCTTAAAAATAGTTGTAACAAGAATAAAGATTGGTTTTGTGATTCTTGTGCAAAAGCCAAACATACAAGATCACCCTTTCCCGTTGGTTCTATTAAAACTCATGGTTGTTTTGATTTAATACATTGTGATATTTGGGGTCCTTACCGTACTCCTTCACTCTCACATGCAAAATATTTTCTCACCATCGTCGATGATTATAGTAGGGCGGTTTGGGTTTTTCTCCTTAAATGTAAAAGTGATGCGAGTTCATGTTTAATAAGCTTTTACAAACTCGTGAAAACACAATTTGAAAAGAACATTAAGAGGCTTAGATGTGACAATGGAGGAGAGTTCACATCAAATCGCATGCTTGAATTTTACGCCGATCAAGGGATTGTACTAGAAACAACGTGCCCGCACACACCCCAACAAAACGGGGTTGTGGAACGTAAGCATAGGCATCTTCTTGAAACGGCACGAGCTTTGCGATTTGAAGCCAAACTACCATCTAAGTTTTGGGGAGAATGTATATTAACTGCAACATTCTTGATTAATCGGTTGCCATCAGAAGTAATAGAGAACAAAACTCCTTTCGAGATTTTATACAATCAAAAACCAGACTATGATTTTTTAAAAGTTTTTGGATGCTTAGCATATTACAGGAACACTGAAACGAAAGGAGATAAATTTGAAGTGAGGGGGAGGCCGGGTATTTTCGTCGGGTATCCAAGGGGAACAAAAGGGTATAAAATTTATGATGCGAAACATGGGCGTCTCGTCATTTCGAGGGACGTAAAATTTGTGGAAGGAACTTTTCCATTCTCTACCATTAATAAGAAAGTTGAAGAAGAAGAAATCTTCAATTTTCCAAAGAGATGGGAAACTTTTGATGATACAAAGAAACAAAACAACGAACCAATTGAAGAAATAGATGAGTCGGTCCATGAAACCATCTCATCTGATCTCAATGAATTTGGTAACAGCCCATTACCAACCCAAGAAGATGAATCAATTGAAACTATTGTTGAGGCAGTTGTTGACCCTAAAAGTGTAGACATAGAAAATGACCATGATATTAATGAAGCACCACCAGAAACAATCAGGGAGAAGAGGAACAAAACGCAACCAAAACGATTTGCCGACTTCGATGTCAAACTTCCCCCATCGGTAGACCACACACAACCCGCCACCAACAATGAGTCCTCGACGGTACATCACATAGCTAACTTTATTTCTTATAACAATTTTTCTAACTCTCATAAAGCTTATTTAACGGCCATCGACTCAAATGATGAGCCAAAATACTTTGCTCAAGCTGTCAAAAATGAGAATTGGAGACAAGCATGAAGAATGAAATTGAAGCACTAGAGAAAAACGGTACATGGAGTCTCGAGGAATTACCGGAGGGCAAACGAGCAATAGACTCAAAATGGGTCTATAAAATCAAATACAAGCCCAACGGTGAAATTGAGAGATACAAGGCACGCTTAGTTGCAAAAGGTTTTACCCAAATGGAAGGTGTTGATTATCACGAGACATTTTCACCAGTGGCCAAACTCGTTACGGTTCGAACTCTTCTTGCCGTGGCGGTAAAGAAGGGTTGGGTAATACATCAACTAGATATAAACAATGCTTTTTTGCACGGAGATTTAGATGAGGAGGTGTATATGAAAGTACCTCAAGGCTTTCGAAAAGGGGACGAAACAAGAGTATGTAAACTAAAGAAGTCTCTTTATGGCTTAAAGCAAGCCTCTCGGAATTGGTACCAAAAGTTCACATTGTCTCTCATTGAGATTGGTTTTAAACAAACTAAAATGGATCATTCTCTCTTTATTTACAAAGATGGTGACACGTTTATTACGGCACTCATCTATGTAGATGATGTGATCATTGCAGGAAACAACATTGAAAGGATTCAAGAGACGAAGAACTATCTTGATGCAAAATTTAGCATTAAAGACCTTGGAGTGCTAAAGTACTTTTTGGGAATTGAAGTGGCGCGAACACGTGACAGACTAGTGTTGACCCAAAGGAAATACACTCTTGACATTTTAGACGATTGTGGTTTACAAGGATGTCGGCCAAGTAGCTTTCCCATGGAACAGGGGTTAAAGTTAGACAAAGATAATGGCGCCAAAGTTGACGCAAGTCTATACAGAAGACTTGTTGGAAGGCTTCTCTACTTACAAGCCACTCGTCCTGATATTGCATACTCCGTCAATATGCTTAGTCAATTTGTCGCCGACCCACGACAAACACACATGGATGCGGCCACACGTGTTCTACGGTACCTAAAAGCCACTCCGGGACAAGGCATTCTATTACCATATGACGGGGGAACCGAACTTGTAACATATTGTGACTCGGATGGGTTGGGATGCCCGTTCACTAGAAGGTCAAGGACTGGATATCTACTTCTTTTAGGTGGAGCACCAATCTCGTGGAGATCCAAGAAACAATCGGTAGTGTCTCGATCATCCGCCAAAGCAGAATATCGAGCAATGGCAACCACGGTAAGTGAAGTATTGTGGATGAGATGGCTCCTGAATGAGTTGGACGTAAAGCAAAGTGGACCGACACCCCTTTTTTGTGACAATCAAGCTGCTCGACATATCGCGAACAACCCCGTTTTTCATGAACGTACCAAGCATGTGGAGATGGATTGTTATTTTGTTCGAGAAAGAGTCGAGTCACAAGAGATACAACCGTTAAACATCCATACCAAGTCACAAATCGCCGACTTGTTCACAAAAGCCTTGGGAGCTCAACAATTACATTTACTGCTTGACAAGTTGGGCATTCAAAATCTCCACGCTCCAACTTGAGGGGGAGTAATGGAAATAAATTATTTTCTATAATCGTTTTCTATTTTAGCATTATACTCTTTCCCTATTTTATTCCTTAATTGTTGCCTAGATGTTAGCCTTGATTGGTAGAGAGTTTTATTACATTCCTTTATTGTAATTGTGTGTGCCTATTTTAAGGGTTGCACCCTCTGCTCGTAATTATATACAAAAAAAGGTGCATCTTTGATTACCAATTGTTTTAAATTCAACCGATTATGAGCATATACATCCGTTCAATGAATTGCGAACATGGTTAGTTGCAACAATATCAGACAAAAAAGAAGGAAACATTAAAAAGGTGATTAGAGAATCGGAATGAAAGATATCTGGGAAATCAGTTGATGCGTTCGTCTGACACAAATTAAGCAGAACATGAAGAAGATACAAAAATAGGAATGGGTTTAATTATTATTACCCGATTATATAGAGACGAAGTGATGAGATCATTGTGATAAACATAGTTATTTACCTTTGGATTCCATTGGAGGCAGAAATGAAAGATGGCCGACTGCAAGGTCCAAGGATGTGGGGTTGTCTTCGACAACGGCTATATATACATACAAAATGGGTGTGTCGATTGGAAGGAGTAAATTGGGAGGTCGTACCGGTTGGCTTGAAATTGGAAGGAGGAAACGTGTGAAGAAGGAACGATGTAACATCCCAAAACTCGACCTAGTAGTTTATTGACCTTAAGGTACTTAATTAAATGATTATCTGATTAAATGCTTAGTTAATTTAATTAGCTTATTGTCTTTTGCGGTATTTTAACCAAGGGGTTAAAATACCCGACTTGTGATATAATTAGAATGAAAATGTAATTTTTATATCTTTAGACTCTTCGTTGAATTTCGTTTTCGGAAATGCTTTCATTTTTAAAATTTAAGTCTGTTTTCTATTTTAAATAAATTATCTACGAAAGGGATTTTTCAGACATATACTGTTAATTAAAGGAAAAAGCCACAATGGGGACCCACCCCATGTGTTTGGCCGGTCAAGGAGAGGAGGGAACACCCTCCTTCTCTTCATTTTGAAACCTTATCCTACTTCTCACTATTCCATTGCCTCTCTCTCTCTAGAAAACCTCCATACTTGTTCTTGAGCTTGAACTTCTTGATTCTTGGTGTTAAGACCCGAATTTCATACTAAAGTTTGTGTAGAAGAACCCTAGAAGTAAGCTACACCTTCTCCTTTACTTGTTCTTGTCGTTCTTGAGCTTTGATATGAACTAGGGTTTATGATTTCTAGTGTTTTGGAGTTGAATCTTGTTACGGATGTGATAATATGTGTTTATGCAAGTTTTCTCACCATTTGTATGGTTGATTGTTGTTAGGAGACAAGGTTTGGTGAAAATCAACTTCAACCTCCATTAATGGTGGATGTTGAAGGTGGGTTTTGACAAACCTTGGATTTCATGATATTTGGACGGATGAAATTGTTTGTTACGTTAAGAAAACATGTTTGTTAAGTTATGGATGGTGAAAACCTAGTGTAGATGGTTGTGTGACTTGAACTAGTTAGTGTTTGGGTCAAATTGGTGAACTAGTGACTTGCAAGTAAAATACTTGGAATTGTGATGGTTATGAACTTAATAGAATTGCTAAATGATTGTGAATTGCTAGTATAGAAAATATGTGCTAGTTGATGGAAATGTAGAAGTGATTTAGTCATGTTCGGGCTTTTGACCCGTTTGGGTGAATTGGTAGTAGAATGGTTTATAGGGTTATAAATGACTACTTGGT
Organism: Calendula officinalis; assembly: GCA_963853835.1. NCBI lineage: Eukaryota > Viridiplantae > Streptophyta > Magnoliopsida > Asterales > Asteraceae > Calendula > Calendula officinalis. Next base: position 83,330,243 of record OY970822.1, on the reverse strand, counting down.
ATATTGTGAATTATTAAACTAGTTGGTGATATCATAAAATGTGTATTTTTGAGCCTTGGGTTGTGTTTGGCTAAATAGACGATTTTGACAATTCGGTGGGTCGATAACTAACTCGGTATACTTGTTACAGGAATCGGGAAGGAGACTCAGTGATACTAGCTCACTGAGTTAAGGAAATCGAGGATTGAAAGGTGAATGGATTTAACCTACAACTCGGGTTTCGGTTTATTCCGTTTGGAATTTGCATACTTGTGAAAATGCAGGAATCGCCAGACCTGGGGAGTTCGCGACGCAAATTCTGTGAAAATGTGGAACGGTTCCGTTGCATACTTGTGAAAATGTGGAACGGTTCCGTTGCAAATTTTGTTGCTAAAGCCATTTAGCAACGGAATTTCATGGTTTAGCAACGGAATTCGTTCGTTGCTAAATCACTGTTTTCTTGTAGTGTCTGGGAAAAGAAAATTAAAATATATGAACAAATTTTTTTTTTCAATCAGATGACCTTTTTTGTTTGTCACCGCCGACAAACTCTCCCTACCTTGCAAACCATCAATGAACTTGTCCTTTTTCTTGCACACAATCGTCATTTGCACTTTTTTTTTGGTCAAAAACATCTATGAATTGGTTAAATACTTCCTCTGGTGAATGATATATTCTGGGGGATTGATATTTTATATCTACATTTTCTTACAGCTCATATGTATACTAATTTTTAAATTTAATATGTGTAATTTATTGAGTTTTTTCTTATATAATATCTTGATTTTAACACTTGTTATAATCAAGTGGGTAAGCCTACAGGTAAAAAGAAATACCATTTTTTTTTAACGGCAAAAGGAGGCAACAGAATGGGCTTCGGCATAGCCATCACCCCCGAAGACCCCCAAGAACTAAATTAAAAAAAGAAAGCTAGCAAGAAACTAGCAATTACAAGAAAGAACCAAGATAACACATACAAACTCCACCTATCCTTACAAACACGAACTAGGATTATTACACCACTCGGCCCATCGATTATTAATATTACATGATTTCGCCCTATTCTTTTTCCAAAAGTAGGAAAAACTTTGGATCTGACTATAAGATACATTGATTCTCGTTCGTTCGTATTTGACCCAAAAGTCATCCCGTTACGAAATTTCCAAACAAACCACATGTAACAATAAATCGCAGCAGTGAATGCCTTGAAAACGTCCCCTTTTAAGCTCACCTCGTGCCCCCAATGCATGAGATGAGATATGTTTTGAATTGAACTAATATCTAGGTTACACCATCTACCAAATTCGGCTAATATTGCCCTAGAATTTGGACACCCAACAGATATATGATCTTCCGTTTCCGATTCCGAACCGCACATGGAACAATCCGTTGAAATTAAAGGGATGTCACATTTTTGCAAGTTGATTTTTGAGGGCAGTCGCCCGTGGTATGCTCTCCAACCCAATATTGTTATTGTAGATGGAACTCATTTGATCCAATTGAAATCACCTTTATCCGACCTTTCTAACATGAAATCATCAATCGCATTACGCATAGAACCAACCGTGAACAGGCATGTTGGGCATATGGCCCATTTAACTAGCGGAACAGCCCCGTGATCAGCGTGTACGGTTTTTTCAGAAAACCAATTTTTAAGCGGAATATTCAGTTTTTCAAGAGTTTTATGAATTTTTAATATATTATTCCACATACCGGGCGTCTTTCCACTTGGGTTCGTTGCTTCGAGACCACCATCATTCCCGTGAATTGCTTGGATTACCGCTTTCCACAACGTGTTATATTCCGTTTTGAATCTCCACCACCACTTGGTCAAGAGAGCCAAATTTAGAGCTTTTAAACTCCCTATTCCAAGACCCCATTTATCTTTAGCATTTAAAACTACTTCCCATGCAATCCATGGGATCTTCTTTTGACCGACATTAGAACCCCAAAAGAAGTTTAAGCGAAGACTCTCTAGTTTTTTTATGATTTTCTCCGGGACCTTGAATATGGAGAAGAAATATATGCCTAGATTGCCCAACACTGACTTTATAGTGACTAGTCTACCACCGTATGAGAGAGTGGACGCCTTTCTTTTGGACAATTTAGATGTGAATTCTTTATGATAGGCTCCCAAAATTCGCACGATTCATCGAACATCCGGTCGGAAGACCAAGATAAGAAAATGGAAGTTCCCCTGTATAACCATGAAATTTATTAGCAACAACATTAACTTGGTCAAAATCAACCGAAACACCCATAATGCAGCTTTTATCAGGTTAATATTTAAGCCCGAAGATAAGAAAAAACATCTAAAAATACGAATTAAGTTTGCAACATTCTGATCCGACCATTCGCCGATGAATATGACATCATCGACAAACTGCATGTGTGATACGACAAGATACTGAAGGAATTATGTGCACAGTTAGTCAACCTATGATGATACATCCATGCCTACGAAACACTTAAGGGTCACACCGGTGAGTGCATGTAATACGAGCAAGTTATGCAACGATACTACGAAGAGGAATGATTCATAATAGTCATTATGAATAAGTTATTACTAGATTAGTTTAACTAACTAATTAATACAAGTAGTTGTATATTTACTAGTTGAGTAAATATACAATGTGTTAATTAAAGGTTATCCATGATATGATTTAAAGCTATTAAATCATATAGTAATTGGATAATATTATTGTGTAAATTATATAAAGATTATTATATAATTAACTATTAAAAGTATAAATACAAGTGTGAATAATTCGTGTATATGGGTACCGAATTATTAGTGTGTTAATACTAGACATTTGATAGTTAAGTGCAACAATAATAAACTAGTTAAACTATAAGGGATGGAATTGTTAAAAGGAAGTTTAATTAAAGTTCTAATATTAATTAAACTTAAAGGGTTCTAAGCGTAACTTATTTGTATATAAATAAGAGGCTTAGGGTAACCCTAAAACAACTTACAACACCTCACGAATTCCTTGCCCCCTCTCCTCTCAATCTCGGCCGAAACACCAAGAACACAAGTCTTGTGTTCTTCGTGTCCTTCGTTCTTCGTGTTCTTCATTCGTTCTTCGTGTTCTTCAAGTCTTGTAGATCCAAGATCGTTGCAAGTGATCATCTAGAGGATCGTTCGTCGGGTTCATCATCAGTGGACTTATCTTAAGCATTAACCTAAGGTATGATTCATGGAACACCCTTCCTCCTTCTCCTCTTGTGCGACGGACGAGAACACCAAGAACCCTAGGGTTCTTGGTGAGTGTTCGACGAACACACCTTCATTGTGTGTGTTCGAGTTTTTCGTACAAGGTTTTTTTCTTGTTAACCTAATCTAGTTCTCCAACATCCCAATCCTTTAGGGTTTAAGGATTAGGTTTAATCCCAGTTCCGCATTTAGGGATTAAATCAGCTAGTTGGTTTTGTCCAGTCAAGAACAAGTTCATGTTCTAGGTCAGTATGGTCGAACCAAGTTTACTAGGAGGTTGACCCAAGTGGTCGATCAGTGTTATGAAACCCTACAGTGGTATCAGAGCGTTGGTTTAGAGATCTAGACTAGATTAACAAAGATTATTTGTTTATTTTAATTTAAGTTTTTTTGTTTCAAGTATTCTTTCTTCTTCTTCATAATTTTCGAAAAAAGGAAGAACCCTAGGACCAAGACTATTAAACTAGTCTAAGTTTAATTGGTCAAGAAGGTTTCTAGAAACCCTAGCAATTTTTCGAAAACCCTAGGATCAAGTATGTTAAACAAGATATGTTTAATTGATCAAAAGGATTCTTTCCATAATCCCTTGAATTTTCGTGACTTAGTAAAACCCTAGGATCAAGTATGTTATACAAGATTTATTTAATTGATCAAAAGGATTCTTTCTTAATCCCTTAGAGATTTCGAAAATCTAGAGGTTACTTGGACACCAAGTTTATTAAACTAGCCTAGTTTAATTGGTGAAAAAGTTTCCTAGGCTTAAGAATTTCGAAACCCTAAAGAACCCAAGAACATTAAACTAGTTTAAGTTTAATGGTTTAAAAGTATTAATTAGGATAATAATCTAAAACCTAGTTAATTAGACAAGTTTATGTCTAATAGGTTCAATTATTATTTTGATAGATTTATTAAAGCTAGTTCTTTAAACCTAGTAATTTAGACAAAGTAATATTGTCTATAAGGTTTAATTTAAAAAGTTTGAATAAATTTATCAAAAGTTATAATCTATCTTAGAATTTAAACAAAGTTTATTGTTTAATAGGATTGATTAAAATTGATCTTTTAACTAAAATAATGTCTTTGATCAAGAAAGTCAAAACCCTAGTTTTGATTGGTCAAAAACAAGATTAGGGTTCATCTAATTAATTTAGGGAATTAATGAGGATTATTAAAAAAAAGGGGAGTTAATTTTTAAATTCTAAAATTAACAAGGTATATTTAATTATTTATATATATGTATTAAAATTTTCGGAATTTTTATTTATTATGTAAAATTGAATTTTAAAAGGATATAATAAGTTTATACGTATTTTAATTAGTTTAAGTTAAAATACATATGTATAAATTAGATGTAATATTCTTATTAGAATGTTACAAGTTTATTATAAAATATACATATATACGAATACATTAAAATACAAGATAAAATGGAACAATTAAAAAGGTTAATGTTATTTTGATCTTTAAAGTTAATATTATAATTAGTTATTGTATAAATTATAATATAATTGAAACTAGAAAGTACAAAGTTATGATTTCATTATAACTAGAAATTGTACAAGTTGAAATTATATGATTAACTAGAAATATACAAAGTTATATATATTATCATATATTAAGATGTATAAAGTTATAAGTTATTATAACTAGGTAATTATACAAGTATAATATAAGTATTTTACAAGTCATGTAATATACTCGATTAATGATCAAGTATAAATAACAAGGACCTATATTTAACTAGTTCAAGTTAAATATAAGAAAGGTTTAAACAAACTAAGAATTATTATATATAGTCTTTATATAATAAGTTTATTAGTTTCACCAAGTATAAACCAGTGATTGTGTTAGCTTAAGTTTCATCATGGTTGTTGAAGCTAGTGGGAGCTACACAAGAAAATCACAAAATTTATAAGTGTGTCATTAAGACATAAGTCTTGGTCGAATCTAATAAGTCAAAACAAATGTTTAATTTCATTATTAGACATATGAAAAACTAGGTGTGTTAAACAAGGTTTATGTTTCAAGTTCATGAATCATAAAAGAATTTAAAAGTTTAACATAAGTTTATAAGTTTTTCAAGTAAGATAAAACAAGTAAGTTTTATTCTAGATAAGATTTTTCACAAAATCTAGTAGAACGTTTTGTACACCTCGTTTTAGGTATACATATAAAATCGTGCAAATTCTTGAAACTATAAGTTTTAAAGAATAGTTCTTAATTTTAAAAAGGTGTCTTGTAGAACTCTTCAATTCACAAGTCACACATTTTAAACAAGGATTAAGATTGGAATAAAGGTTTAAGTTTAGTTTAGGACTTAAACAAACCCAAGAAAATCTTAGATCAAAGTACTATCCACCTAATGGAACACCTCACTTGTTAAACAATATTCATATTGTAAGGATAAAGAACCTTAGATATGGATTCAAATCATTGCGAGTGTTAGGGTACGTAAGGTTCTGTGATAATCGGGAGTCCCGGCGCAGAGCATCGCACTGTCTTAGATGGTCTGATCTACTTTGGTGATAATCGGGAGTCCCGGCCCAAAAAGTACTTGAGTAGAATAAACATACTAGACTTTATTACTAACTTAGAAATGTACAATTAGATTGTACAAGGTTGTAATAAGTTATAAGTCTAAAGATTCTACGACCCCTAGGAATCGTGTCAAGTCTTGATACGATCGGTAAGGATGTTACCTACCAGAAATAGCATGTCTCGTCGGGAAGTGCCCAAACCTTGCGGCGAGAATGTGATATATGGATCCTAGGCCTAAAATATTAATTATGGGTTTATAATATATTTTAGAGAATGTTTATTGATGATTACTAATTAAACTGGGTTTGATTTGTAGAAGGCAGCAACAAACGCAATCGCGACAACAAGTACCAACAATCTCTCACTTCGCTCAATCCTCGAAAAGGACAAGTTGACTGGGTCAAACTTTCTCAACTGGGAGCGCAATCTTCGTATTGTGCTCAGGCATGAGAGAAAGTGGTATGTTTTGGAGAGAGCAGTACCAAACACCCTTGCTGTTAATGCCAGAGCTGAAACGAGGCAAGCTTATGATAAGCATGTCAGTGATGCACTCGATGTGAGCTGTCTAATGCTCGCCACTATGAGTCCTAAGTTACAAGCGGGACTTATGGATGTGCCTGCATTTGAGATGATCCAGCAACTTAGGGATTCATTTCAAGAGCAAGCTTGCACTGAGAGGTTTGACATCAATCGAGCCTTCAACTCTTGCAAGATGGTCAAAGGAACGCCGGGGAGTGCCCACGTCATGAAAATGAAAGGACACATGGATCACCTCGCTAGACTTGGTCACCCCATACCGTTGCAAATGGCAACAGATACTATACTCAACTCGTTGTCTGATGACTACAAGTCTTTTGTGATCAACTACAACATGCATAATATGGAGAAATCCATTGCTGAGCTACATTCCATGCTCAAGACAGCTGAGTTGAGTTTGGGGACCAAATCTAAGGACGTTCTCTTGATCGCTAACGGCGGTGGCGGTGGGAAGAAGAGAAAAGGGCATGGTGGTAAAGGAAATGGTAAAACCTATCCTAACCAAGGAGTGCCAAATGGTAAAAATGTCAAACAAAAGGTCAAGAAGGTTAAACCTAACACTGCGAGGACCGAGAACCGGTGCTTCAAGTGTGGTGAGGCTGGGCATTGGAAAAGGAATTGTCCAAAGGGTGCAAGTGGTAGTGGTGGAAACGCAAGTTCCTCAGGTAACACAACCACACTTCTTAATCACTTTAAGATACTTGTAAAGTACATTACGAGTAATCTAACTTTTGCAATCGTTTATTGCAGGAGGAGATGGAAAGTGATAGTGACCAGCATGAGATGGTGATGATCCCACGAGTACCAAGTTTTATAATTCAGTATTTTGTGGATTCATTTTAAACAATTTTACTTTATTGTTTGGATAATTTTATTTTGTTCAAACAAGTTTTATTTTGGTTTTAATTAAATTTCGAATCCATGGTTGAATTATATTGTGTGCATGTGTGATAATTACACTAGTCAAGGTTTATGACTAGATTGTAAGTCAAGTTTTGATTTACTTATATTTCATGTTTATATGTATTTGTTTGATTGTTGTATAAATAATGTCTTGATAGCTCAAGGTATTTAGATACTAGTAATTAGAAAGTTTTTCTAATGAAAGTATTTAAGAGTTTTATATAAGCATAAGGTTCAAGAGTTATTGAACTTAGTTAAAACATCTTAAGTAATAGTCATTACTTACGATAGAAAGTTTTAAAGTATTAGTATTAATATAGTATGATTATATTGGATATAATCAAGATAGACTTTAAGAGTATTATTACAAGTCTTTTATACTTGTAGTAAAAGATTTAATGAAGTCATAATTCCCTAATAGGAATAATTGGATATTCGAATAATCCAAGTAAAATGACTTAGACATTAAATGACTCTTAAAAGGGACAAACTATATTAAAGTATTTAAGAATTAAAGGGTATTATTGCAAGCCTTTTATACTTGTAATAAATACAATATTTAATCAAGTCATAATTCCCTAATAGGAATAATGGATATTTGATAAATCCAAGTAATGACTTTGGCATTAAATAAGATTCTTAAAAGAATACTAATGTGTTTAAGAATTGATAGTATCATTTCAAGTGTTTCATACTTGTTAGATACAGTAATCAATGAAGATCATAATTCCCTAAACAGAAATGTTGGATATTCGCAAATCCAAAGGATGATCTTAATTATTGATAGAATTCTTAAAAGGATTAAACTACAAGTTATTGACTAGGTCAAAGTAGTTTAAGAGATGCTTAAGTTCCATAAAAGTAAGTGGGAGCTAAGACTAACGTAATTCATTAAAGTCGTTAGCCAAATAGTTAAGAGAAATAATAAATGATCGTTGATTAGATTATTGCAAACCTAATAGCGTGATCACAAGTCTTGTGCTTAATTATTGCATATCTAATAGGTTGTTAACACTTCAGTGGATAACACAATCATTTAAGAAAATTTCTTTAACTAGTAAGAATATCTACAAATCAAGTAACTAAAAGAAGCTTTAGTTACAAGGATGATTTTATGAATTCAAGAAACTAAGGAGTTAATTTCTAATCCTCCTATGTTTACCGAATTACATAAAAGGCAAGACTAGAATATGTTCTAGATTGTTGCAAGAACAATATCTAGCAAAGGCAAAAGTAATAGTATTCCTAAATACTCGTCTTATGTCTTTAATTTAATAGAAATGATTGGTTTAGTGATAAAGTTACAATTAAGTTTGTAAGAATCATTAAGTAATCAACACAAACGAAAGGAATAAGTAATGATCCAGTAATAATTCAATATCTATGTCCAGTGAGGAATAGTACATGAGTTAGTATCATTTTTATTCAGACTTTGTATGTTTTACATCATCCATGAATAAAAGTCTACTTATTCAAAAAGGTACAAAATCCTTGACTACTCGTCTAGGTGGGAACCTTGATGGGACGTTAACGTCATCGCGATATTTGGTGGTAGATTCGAAGTTCTTCGAAGATAGCTACACAAATTTTGTGTAAACCAAATGTCGGTGATATTCTGTTGGAGGCTCAACGAATATTGGATTGACCACCGTGACAATACTTCGTGGTTGAAAAGTTCAAAAGTATTGTTCACTAGGATTGTCCTTAAGCCTGAGGTATTTGGTTCAGGATACAATGACTAATGTGCTTTGGTTCAACTCAGACAATTCTGAAATACGTTTGTCATACGAGGCGATACTGGGTACAAAGGAAGTTGTATTTTAAATCGAAATATAACAAGATGGTAATTTCGCCTCCTCTGTAGGAGAGATATTTATAGGTCCTTTGACTTGATAAGAAACTGGCAAGTGCACTGCCGTGCCCAAACGAACTGATTTGTTATTTGTCGTTTATCACATCAGTTTGAATCAAGAAGTCATAAAATGATTTCGAATACAGGAGTCGATAATTTCTACCATGCTCGTATTCGTTATCACAAATATCGTGCTGCAAGGGATAAGCCTAACAACGTTACCCAAGAAGTAAAGACAAAGTGTTCTTTACTAGGAGACGCTATTAAGAGTTTTTCATAAAACTATACCAAGGGTTACATAAGCTGTTTTTATGGGATTGGTTACCTACATGCCCATCTAGAAAGGCCACTGTAGCTCGTATCATTAACACAAAGGTTACAAACTTGCACAAGTGGGAGTCTGAAGGAATTATGTGCACAGTTAGTCAACCTATGATGATACATCTATGCCTACGAAACACTTAAGGGTCACACCGGTGAGTGCATGTAATACGAGCAAGTTATGCAACGATACTACGAAGAGGAATGATTCATAATAGTCATTATGAATAAGTTATTACTAGATTAGTTTAACTAACTAATTAATACAAGTAGTTGTACATTTACTAGTTGAGTAAATATACAATATGTTAATTAAAGGTTATCCATGATATGATTTAAAGTTATTAAATCATATAGTAATCGGATAATATTATTGTGTAAATTAACCTAATCTAGTTCTCCAACATCCCAATCCTTTAGGGTTTAAGGATTAGGTTTAATCCCAGTTCCGCATTTAGGGATTAAATCAGCTAGTTGGTTTTAACTGGTCAAGAACAAGTTCATGTTCTTTGTCAGTATGGTCGAACCAAGTTTACTAGGAGGTTGACACAAGTGGTCGATCAGTGTTATGAAACCCTACACATACGTGCCGGGAAAATTAATGTCATGATAGATCCCCGATTTTACCGCTGATGCCTTCTATTACTGCTATGAAACCACAAAAATATATTTCCTCAATTTCCAAATATTGTGCTATTAGGAAAAAAACACACAATTTATGAAAAATATATTTATTATGTTATGTTATCAATTAAATTCTATCTTTACACACATCAGTAGTCTCTTCACTACCGACGAGTTACTGATAAGGTCGTGTCAACATCAATGCATCACTAACTCATCTCCACTTAAAGAATATATTAAAATATTACCCACCTCCCCACAGCCGCTGCCGACGCCCACTTGCCCAGTCTACCCCTTGATGCCTCCCTACCGACGTGCCTTGGTGACGACATGGTGCCAATAGCATCCCCTGCCAATGTGCTTGTGATGTGATATCGATACACTGTTGGTTCAAGTCTTAAAAGTTTGTTCGTTAGTTGGAATTTAAAATTTGATAATTAATTTAAGATATGCCAGAGATCAAAATATGGAAAACAAAATCAAAGTGGATTCAAAGCATGTTTAGGAAACCAACTTATTAACTTGGACCAATACCAACAACAGTAGCAGAAGGCATCAATTGCGACCACTAGCATGGGTTGTTGGCCCAAACTTTACAGTTCAACGAAGGGGTGGTTAGGAGTTCAAGTGGTGCCCAAAGCAATTTAATATGATATTTGGTATTTTGTTTGTGTATATATATATTTTATAATAGTAGGTCACCAAAAATAAAGAGGAAAGAAATTTTTGTCATGAGTATGTCAGTTAAATATCGATTGAAATGTGAGTTGACGTGACGCTGAACTAGTAAATCTGGATGGCGTCAATTTTCTTTTAAAATGAGTTTTAAAATAATTATTTATTTTCCAAAATACCAATTTTATCATTTATTGAACGTTTAACATACACTCTTTAATTTTATACCTTTTTATTTACATTTAAACTTGAACCCATAACAGTGGCGGAACCAGGAAAATTTTTAAAGGTGGGTGAAATTTTAGAGTCGAAGTCAGGTTCTTGAGTGATATTTTTTTAAAGTTAAATCGTAAACAAAATCAAATGATCAATTTTAATCTGAAGAAAATCTAATTATAAATTAAATCAGTCAAAATCAAAATTCGATTGTTAGTTAATTCAAGAAATAAATCATTCTAATCATAAATTGTTATAACGTCGAGGTAAATTCTGTAAAGTGTTTATATTTGAATGATGTGGACTAATATGTCACTAGTTAAAATACATATGTAATCAAATATATTGCAAACATAATATTTTTAAACTGAGAAAAATGTGAGAAATTAGTCAAAAGAAAAGAAAATTTTAATAAAAAATACAGAAAAAACCATTAAAAATGAAATATAGAAAAAAAATTTTAAAAAAAATACGCATATGAAAGAGACTTGAAATTAATGTCATATGTTTAAGATATATGAGTTAGCCACTAAGCTAATATACGACGTGAACTAGTTATCGCTTATACATTATAAGCACATGCCAAAAATGAGTTGATACATAAAAAAATTTATACTAATCGGAGAACTTTTGGGGTAGGCATCAACTGCCCCTGTCCATAACTCTATGTCTATATGGAACATCATAGATACTGTATATCGCGCTATAAACCTTCTGTTAATACCATTTTTTATACCAAATGGTCTTTGGCCTTGCAGTATGTTGTTTACCTCTCAACCTTGAGGTCAAGAGTTCGAATCCCGTTATGAACATATGTAGTAATTAGAATTAGATTAAATTTGTATTTAAAAAAAACCATTTTTATCGTAATAAACCAAGACTCCCAAGTCCCATATTCTCCGCAAATGATGATTTTTACACCACATATTTTAATTAACTATCATAATTATTGCATTGTTTACTTGTACAGTATGCAGATTTAATTGTACGGTATGCTATAGGTATCAAAAATTGTGGTAGCAATATCAATCCCCTACTCTCGGCTTTCACCTTTCTCTGACGATTTTAACAAATAAAACAGAAATCAACAACTAACCACATCCTTGACTTTTTTGTATATCATAAATTCAGGTATCTACTATTAATTTTTTTTGTCATAATTTATTTTGTTTGTGACCAAATATCTTATTACTTACAATAAGATCCTTGAAAATGTTACTATTTATTATTTATTAATTTTTTTTTAATTTCTATATAAATAATTGTTTTCTATAAGTCTAGATATTATACTTTCTTTGCAAACAATTACGGTACTACTTCTTTTTTACATTTTTTTTTTTTAATTTCTATATAAATAATTGTTTTCTATAAGTCTAGATATTATACTTTCTTTGCAAACAATTACGGTACTACTTCTTTTTACATTTCGTATATATACTGAAACTTATTCCGTTTTACATTGTATCAGTTGGCGATATATCAATTTTTTTGGAGTTTTTGATAAAGTTGATGTCAAAATTTTTACATATATGATTGTAAATATTAGAAGCTATGAATTATATTTATTTTTATTTACAAAATAGTTTATCATTTTAAAATTTTACGTATCGAACTTAATATTATTTATGTTAAGTACTTTTATACTATTTTGTAAATTTTAAGAAAAAATCAAACGGATAAAACCAAACCAACCAAATTATTATTTGATTCGGATCTGTTTGGTTTACAAGCTATGAATTATAGTTATTTTTATTTACAAAATAGTTTATCATTTTGAAATTTTACATATCAAACTTAATATTATTTATGTTAAGTATTTTTATACTATTTTAAAATTTTAAGAAAAAATCAAACGAATAAAACCAAACCAACCAAATTGTTATTTGGGTGAGATCTGTTTGGTTTTCAAATTAGTTTAGACGGTTCGATTTAAACTTTTAAAAACCGAACTTTATTTGATTTCACATATTTTGTTCGGATGAAACAAAATAGTCCAAACAAACACCCCTACAAATCGTTGCGATTGCGAAGTACGGCCAGGTATTTCCCATTAACAAGAAGACATAACAATTTGCAACGACAAAAACATTTTTTTTTATGTTTTTCATTAAACCTTCTTCATCCTCTGACTTTTAAACTACCCTCATCTCTTCTCTGTACAATTCTTATTTCCTTTTATCTCTAGTTTTTTTTATAGAAGAAACAGAGAGGATTAATATTTATAAAATCAACAGATCGAGAATTCAAACAAAAGATAGTTTATTTCCCGTTCCTCCGCCGTCCTTTCATGGTTTCCGGCATTCATCATAACTAAAAACCCTAATCGATCTTGCTAATCCCAGTTCTGTTCACCACCGGTCCGCCTCTAAAACCATTACATATTCCGCCGCCACGTTGCTCTGCATCTGTCATGTATTTCCTCACCTCCTTCCGAATCATTTCCTGCATCACTGACAAAAATTCAGCACTAAACGGCACAAATGATTTCTCCGGTGCTGGAGGTCGGGAGACTTTAAGCGCCGAAGATATGGCTGCCGGAATGGATGACGTGAATTCAGCATTGCTCAAGTTTGGGGGAGCCTGCTGTAATGGCATCGGTGATATCGGAGCAGGCGATGGCGGTGGTGGAGGCGGAGTCGGTATTTCCGTCGGGGTTGGCGGCACTAACTGCATCGGTGTTGCCGGCGACATCGGCGTCGGCAACTCGGTCGAATCGAATCCTGGTAGCGAGAGGCTCAACGACGTCTGAGGATCGTTCGGCGGAGGACGTGGAGACAGAGATTTTGGAATTTCGATCCATGGAGGGACGACTGCGCAGGGACGAGGGACAGGACGGTACACGTGCGATGACGTCAGATCCGGCACGCTTGAATCGCTGACATCGGATTCAGTCGGACTACCTGAGCTAAAAAAGAGACCCGAAACCGGAACGGCTGAACCGGCACTAACGGACCGTTTTAGCAAAGGCTGTTGGATCGCAAATTCATTAAACTCTTCATTCGTCATTGACGAACATTTCCGTTTCAAAGTCGAGTTCCAATGGTTTTTAATTGCGTTATCGGTCCGACCAGACAAAAGCCGTGCAATCGTTGCCCATTTATTACCAAACCGGGCATGTGCCCGGAGGATCGTCTCGTCTTCCTCCGGCGTAAAAGCACGGTGTTCCACCTGCGGCGACAGCTGGTTGCACCACCGTAACCGACAAGATTTACCGGACCTACCCGGAATAGATTTGCTGATAAGTGACCAATTTCTCGGCCCATGTTTTTCAACGAGTTGGTGAAGCATTTCATCTTCATCGGGGCTCCATGGACCTTTGATACGATCCATCTCTTTCTTCGAAAGACTAGCCACAACTATGAAAAATTCTTGAAATTGTTAATCTTTCAATAAGAAATCATGAAAAATAGCGATCTTTGAGCTGGGTTTTGAAGCTGGTAGAGATTTCTAGAGAGAGAAAATGGGCGAGGGTTAGAGAGATCGAGGGAATAGGATGGTGGTTTTATATGAGGGTGAAGAATATATAAGGGGTAAGAATTACCGGTTGGACCGGTGAAGAAAGGAAGTGGGGGTGATATTATTGGGTCACCGTCTGTGATAATAGGAAGCGGTTGCATTTGGAATACAGCTGGCTAACGGACACGCGTCACATCATGGCCTTACTCTCATCTTCGTAATCTTTTCTTTCACCTCTATTTTTCATTACTCTCCGCAACTGTCCGTGCCATACACATCTTTTGTCGTCTTCTGTATTGTTAGGAAGCCATAGATTCAATAAATACAAGATATTTTATGTTTCTTTCGTTTCGAATTATAATGGGAAGATTTAATAAAGAGAAAAGTGTATTTAATCCTACTGTTTGTTAATATTATACGAAGTAAAATCTTATTTATTTGATAGTATCACAGCTGTAATTTACTAATTTATTTTTAATATTTTATTTTAATTTTGACACATAACTTTATTTAATGAGTAAGAATATGAGTACGAATATATGATAGAACTCAATATCATTACTTTCTAATTAAGGGCGTGTTTTATTTCCTTAAACTTGATTTAACTATATTTTTTTAATTATCTTAAATTACTTTAAATTTAACAAACTTGTTGATTTATTATTCCGACATATTAATTTGTTTTTGTTTTTACTAATGCATTTGTTTTTAATATTAATATATTAAGATAAATATATATTTTATAGTGTCTCAAAAGTTAAAATGAAAATAAGATAAGCAAGAAAAAGTCATCAAATTAATGAGTTAATCTACTAAGTTGATAATTTCATCAAGCTTATAGTATAACATGCACTTTAATAATTCACTCTCAAATTTAAGAAATTAAAGTGTATTTTGACCATTTATGTAATCTTAGTCAATTGATCGTTTTTTTTTTTTTTTTTTGTGATACATAACTTTACATTATTTTAATACGCATAGAATTTGTTTGACTTATGATTTACTCCCTCCGTCCCTAAATAAAGTTCTCATTTGTGTTGGGCACAACATTTTAGGAGATAGTTAGTGTTGGGGTATTTGGTATTACTTTTTAATAAAATATAAGGTTTGATTGGAGAGAGAAAGTGTTTTAAGAGATAGTTAGTGGTGAAAGTATTGGTAATAATATTATTATATTAAGTGGGTCCCTTAAGTTTGAGAAATGAGAACTTTATTTAGGGACAAAACTTAAAGGTAAAATGGGAACTTTATTTAGGGACGGAGGGAGTACTTTTTAAAATACATAAGATGAAGAATATTTAATAAACTTTAACTTATTATTTATAGTGAAAAATATATTTGTTATACATTATTTTTTTTTTTTTTGAACGGCAAGGGAACTAAAAAAGGAGCTTCGACAATTAATTTCAATTTTACATTTATAAAATATATTTTTGAATAAAAAAATATATTCAAATTTATTAAATTTTCCTTTTGTACAAGTTATACAAATTCATTAGTTAGTATAAATAGTGACATGTGAATTCAAATGAGATGTTATATGTGATATATTTATTTTAGACTCTAGTATTCTTTTATGTTAAACAATTTACTTTGAACAATTAATGTAATTTCTAGTCTTTTTCATAGAGAAAAAGAAAATGAAGTTTAAAATAAACAAAATAATTAGCATTTAAAATTCACTATTTTTTTTATAATTTTATTCTTTGATTTGGAATTGTATTGATCAAATCAGTAATAATACAATTAATAGTAATTAATATAATTTCTCTTGTATATTTATTTTTTTCTTTTAGTTTAACTTCATCTGCACGCGCCATACATAACACGCGCTACATTGCAAATAAAATATCGATCTCCTATTGTTCAACCTTTTACCAAACCGTTATTATACGCTCTCCGTCATCAACGTCTGACATAAGAGCACAAAATTCTATGAAAATCGTTCTACCTACGGACCTACTTGGTTCTTATACATGTATGTTTTGTAGCCGGTTATGCATATAATATGTTGATTACGTCGCGGGGTCAGTTATTTTATAACGATCAGTTTGTATTTATGAATATAAGATATCATTGACTGAAGATGTTGTTGCTAAATTTGTTCTTGTGTACTTCTTTGAGTGTGCTTTATATTCAGAGGACATGATCTCTTATGGATTTATGTTTAATTAGGTCATCAGTTTTCTTTTCTTCATGTTTCCTTAAATCCGATTCCAACTCTAACTAGTTCTTTTGTTTAAAACACCAAGGTTTTAGTACTTTAATGGAGTACTATTTAGGGAATTTTGAAAAGTATTAACTCATGATGCAAAGTATGTTTACCGCTTGTTAGACAATAAAATTGATATCTTAAAGGCATTGATTTGAAAAAAACAAGGGAATTTATCACAAGGTACTAAAAAGCGCGCCATGACGGCGCCAAGGCGTGAGGTGCGACTCCGCCGTTACGAAACAGTCTATGGCGGCAGTATAAGGCGTGGCGGGAAAAAAAACGCGATAAGGCGCGTAAGGCGCGCCTTATGGCGAGTTTTTTTGAAAAATCTTGTAAAAATTTAAATTTTTTTTGAAAAAATGATATTTTTTTTGAAAAAAATGATGGCATGTAATTATAAATTTAAATTTAACATTTTTTTTATAAACTTCACATATGAAAATCATGTAAATCAATAAGGATATAATTATTTTTGAATTTGATATACATATATTAAAAAATATATTAAAAAATTTGCCGCCTTAAGTCACGCATTGAAAAACGACATGGCTCGTCATGACTCGCCATGCTCAAGGCTTGATGGTGCCGCCACACCGTCTTTTAGAACCTTGATTTATTATGAAAGGGGTGTAAACGAGTCGAGTCGAATCGAGTTCTGTGAATTCGACTCGACAACTAAAACTTGAGCTCGAAACTCGACTCTATACTCGACGAGTTTCCATTTTTAAGCTCGAACTCGACTTGATGAAAGCTCGGTACTTTCAAGCTCGACTCGACTCGACTCGGATCGATATTTTTTTTATTATCTTAAAAGTTCACTTTTTTATTGTAAATATGTATATGGAAAAGGGTAAAAAGATAATTATGTATATGGAAAAGGGTAAAAAGGTAACTAACAAAAACTCGATAAGGCTCTCGAGCCTAGTGAGCAGTGTACTTTGGAACTCGAACTCGGCTCGAAACCTGTTGGAACAAAATCACAGATCAACTTATTACTGATGCTGCAGTTAGTACTGATCATGTTTACTACTGATGAATATTATGGTTAGTACTGATGGGGCAGAAACTTAATACTGATGAAGTCTATAACTTAGTTACTACTGACCAATGCATATTGAAGATACTACTGATCAATAGTAGTTACTACTGACGATAGTTTTGGACTTGCTACTGATCACCAAACTTACTACTGACGTTGCATATTTACTACTGGTGATTAGTTTTACTACTGATACGCGCTTATGGAACATATCAAGTCCGAGATCTTCGCAGAGATAGTTATAGAATGTAATTCAATGTATATCTTTTATAATTCGAATGTAAATCAAGTCCTAGAATAACTAGGGTAAATAGTTTAGCTTCAAGGACTATTATAAATAGTTCCCGACGAATTGTAAACGTACGTGTGTATTGTGATTCAATAATATACATTGAAGCTTTTTGTGAAACTGTGTTCTTAATATTTTCGCTTATTGTTTTACAGTTCATTGTTCTTAATACATTGATATAGTGTTGATCCGCTGCAACTTCTATTATCAATTAGATCTAAGGTGTTTATTAACTCATTCATAGTTAATCGATCCTGACAAGTGGTATCAGAGCTTATTGGTTCTAGATCTACGTTTTTTTTTAAGAACAAACAAAAAGTTTTAATCTTTAAAACACACACATTATTAATCATGACTGATAATAATGAAAGCACTCAAGCTAACAAAATCCCTATACTCACTCCCAATAACTTTGGGATGTGGAAGAATCGTATTAAACAATACATGCTTATTACTGATTATTCCATGTGGGAAGTTGTCATTGAAGGAAACAAAACTGGTCCTGCTCAAGCAACCAGTTCTGCAACTGAAGCAGATAAACTCAAGTGTGAAAAGTAGAAGAAAGACAGAGGACTCGACAACTAAAACTTGAGCTCGAAACTCGACTCTATACTCGACGAGTTTCCATTTTTAAGCTCGAACTCGACTCGATGAAAGCTCGGTACTTTCAAGCTCGACTCGACTCGACTCGGATCGATATTTTTTTTATTTTCTTAAAAGTTCACTTTTTTATTGTAAATATGTATATGGAAAAGGGTAAAAAGATAATTATGTATATGGAAAAGGGTAAAAAGGTAACTAACAAAAACTCGATAAGGCTCTCGAGCCTAGTGAGCAGTGTACTTTGGAACTCGAACTCGGCTCGAAACCTGTTGGAACAAAATCACAGATCAACTTATTACTGATGCTGCAGTTAGTACTGATCATGTTTACTACTGGTGAATATTATGGTTAGTACTGATGGGGCAGAAACTTACTACTAATGAAGTTGATACTGGTGAAGTCTATAACTTAGTTACTACTGACCAATGCATATTGAAGATACTACTGATCAATAGTAGTTACTACTGACGATAGTTTTGGACTTGCTACTGATCACCAAACTTACTACTGACGTTGCATATTTACTACTGGTGATTAGTTTTACTACTGATACGCGCTTATGGAAGATATCAAGTCCGAGATCTTCGCAGAGATAGTTATAGAATGTAATTCAATGTATATCTTTTATAATTCGAATGTAAATCAAGTCCTAGAATAACTAGGGTAAATAGTTTAGCTTCAAGGACTATTATAAATAGTTCCCGACGAATTGTAAACGTACGTGTGTATTGTGATTCAATAATATACATTGAAGCTTTTTGTGAAACTGTGTTCTTAATATTTTCGCTTATTGTTTTACAGTTCATTGTTCTTAATACATTGATATAGTGTTGATCCGCTACAACTTCTATTATCAATTAGATCTAAGGTGTTTATTAACTCATTCATAGTTAATCGATCCTGACAAGTGGTATCAGAGCTTATTGGTTCTAGATCTACGTTTTTTTTAAGAACAAACAAAAAGTTTTAATCTTTAAAACACACACATTATTAATCATGACTGATAATAATGAAAGCACTCAAGCTAACAAAATCCCTATACTCACTCCCAATAACTTTGGGATGTGGAAGAATCGTATTAAGCAATACATGCTTATTACTGATTATTCCATGTGGGAAGTTGTCATTGAAGGAAACAAAACTGGTCCTGCTCAAGCAACCAGTTCTGCAACTGAAGCAGATAAACTCAAGTGTGAAAAGGAGAAGAAAGACAGAGGAATCGAACTCAAAACTCTAAGCACTCTCCTACTGGCCATTCCTAATGACTATCAACATCTCTTTGTTGAATATGATGATCCAAAGGTGCTGTGGCAAGCACTGGAGAAAAGATTTGTTGGCACCAAGAGCACCAAAAGGAACATGAAGTCTGTTCTCAAGCAAGACTTTGAAAACTTCAAAGGAAAGCCCAATGAGACACTCACTCAAGTGTTTGACAGATTCAACAAGCTAATTGGTGAACTTAACCAGGTTGGGGTTAAGATGGATCAAGAAGATGTTAACATGAAGTTCCTAAGGTCTCTTAGTGAAGAATGGGCCATGTACACAGTGATATACAGACAGAGAGATGCACTAGAAGAAAAGGAGTTAGATGAACTCTACAATGATCTCAGAGTATTTGAAACTGAGGTAAATCAAAAGAACCCTTCTATTTCTTTTAATAATGCTGCATTTGTATCTAGTACAGGTCAAGGTCAAGAAACTACCACAGGAAAGGCTGCAGATTGTGAAGATGCTGCAAGAGAATCCTTTTTCACTAGTCATGTGCATACTGCACTAATTAGTGATGATTTGGAACAATTGAATCCAGATGATCTTGAAGAGATGGATCTCAAATGGCAGATGGCTATGCTGATTCTGAGAACCAAAAGATTCTTAAAAAGGACTGGTAGGACAAGTCTCAACTACAACAAAGGTGACAAAGCTGGATTTGACAAAACTAAAGTCAAATGTTACAACTGTAACAATCTTGGTCACTTTGCAAAAGAATGTCCTCATCCAGACAAAAGATCAAAATCAACTGCTCTTGTTTCACAACAAGGACAAGGCTATGACTGGAGCTTCCAAGCAGAAGAGCATGCTCAAAATCAAGCTCTTATGGCCTTTACTGACAGCAAATCTGAGGTAAAACCTAAACCTTGTACTTCTGAATGTATTAAAATTGTTAAAAATTTAGAAAAAGAAAACACTAAATTAAATGAAGATCTTGCAAAAGCATTAAGAAGAAATTATGAATTTGATGGTGTGATTGCTGATCAAGAACATCAGATAAAGGTGTACCAGATGATTGATCAAAGGATAAAGGAAGAATTGCTTCAAGCTGTAGATGAGAAAGACTTCTATGAATTAAAAAATAAAGAATTAACAAGTAAATTAGAAGAATGTCAACTTGAAATTGAACAAAATAAATTGACAATTAAGAAATTTGAAAGAAGCACTAAAATTCTTGATGAATTAACTAATAATCAAACTACAGAAAAAGTTGTTCATGGAGTGGGATATCATGCTTTACCACCTCCATATAAATTCATTCCTCCACTTAAAAACAGTTCAGAAAGAATAATTAATGAATTAAAAAGTGAAAATCAAATTGAAACTAATACTGAAACATCTGAATCAAATGATTTTTCTGATGATGATAGAACTACAAACTCAATTGAATTTACAATCGTTCGAACTAAATCTCCAAACTCAATTGATACAAGTTTTCACACAGCACAAAGTGAAGAAAATTCTCCTAAATATAATGCAGAAAATATACCAAAAATTCTAAAAAGGGGAAATGAAAGAAATAGAAATCAACTCTTAGATCAAAGAAAACCTGAAGGTGCTAAAGGTAAGAAATTAAGATGTGTTATATGCAACAAGGTAAATCATTTAGCAAAGGATTGTCACTTCAATCCAATTAATTGTAAAGAATTTAAAGAATTTAAAAATTCTAAAGAAAAAGCAAAAATACAAAAGTTAAAAGATACTACTGGTCCTTCAGTAGTGAATAAAAATAAAACTCAAATTGCTGAAACATCAAGATTTGGAAGAAGTGCACCAAGATTTGTGCAAAACAGAAGAGTTGGAAGCCCAAAGAACAGCAATTACTTCAAGAACAATGAAAAATCAAATCAAAATAAATAATATTTTAAATTTTCCAACACCAGTAAAAACTGTAACAATTTTACTACTGGTGTTAACCCTAATTATAATGCTGTCTGGTACCAGTACAAAAACACTACTGGTAACAACCCTAATTTCAAAAATACTACTGCTACCAAACCAAAATTTCAAAACACTACTGGTCATTCTAAACATGGTAAGTACCCAAATACTACTGGTCCATCAGTATTAAAGTATTCAAAAGCTAAAAACAATGGGTATAGATCAAGATCAGTAGTAAACTCTGAAAAATCTAAAAGAGCAGTAGTAAAACAGAATACCAGTACTAAAAAGGTATGGGTACCAAAAATGTTTAAAGTTAACTGTTCTAAATCTGATTTCTCAAAGGATGAACCCAAGACATATAAAGCTTGGGTTCCCAAACTTAACTGATCATTTACTCACTTGTGCAGAGCATTCAGATCCCAGAAGAAGGAAGAACATGGCATATTGATAGTGGATGCTCAAGGCACATGACTGGAAATCTGCAAATTCTTAAAGATTTCAAGTTACTTGATGGAGGATATGTGGCCTTTGGTGAGAACCCAAAGGGAGATAAGATTACAGGTAAAGGTACTGTTACTAATGGCAAAATTACCTTTGATGATGTATTTTATGTAGCTGAGCTAAAATACAATCTAGTCAGTGTGTCTCAAGTTTGTGATAAAAAGAACAAAATTCTTTTCACAGACATTGAGTGCATCATTCTTTCTCCTGACTTTATTTTAGATGAAAAATATATTGTTTTAAGAACTCCAAGGAGAAACAATGTGTATTTCCTGGATATAGGGGGAGAACTCATTTCTTCAAATGAGGTCAACTGTTTTATATCCAAGGCAAACACCACTGAATCAGAACTATGGCATAGAAGGATGTGTCACACTAATTTCAAAAACATGAACAATTTAGTAAAAAGAAATTTGGTCATTGGACTACCTCAAAAACAATTCATGTGTGATCATCATTGTGTTGCATGCCTAAAAGGTAAACAACACAAGACTTCTCATAAGTCCAAATCTGTGAACTCTATTTCTGTTCCTTTACAACTCTTACATATGGACCTATTTGGACCTACAAATGTAATGAGTATTGGAAAGAAACAATATTGTCTTGTTATTACTGATGACTTTTCCAGATATACATGGGTTTTCTTTCTCAGGACAAAGGATGAAACAAGTGAACTCATCAAGAACTTAATTGTTAAACTGGAAAACACATCTGATCAAAAAGTTAAAGCCATAAGATGTGATAATGGCACAGAATTTAAAAATGCTAACTTAATTAACTTTTGTGATCTTAAAGGTATTGACAGGCAATACAGCTCACCTAGAACTCCTCAACAAAATGGTGTAGCTGAAAGAAGAAATAGAACCATCATTGAAGCAGCAAGATCAATGTTAGCAGATTCAATGTTACCAATCACTTTTTGGGCTGAAGCTGTTAATACTGCCTGTTATGTTCAAAACAGAGTATTAATAATAAAGCCACATTTTAAAACACCATATGAACTTTTTAATAAAAGAAAACCTTCTATAAGCTTTTTAAAATCATTTGGTTGTCCTTGTACTATTCTGATTACAAGAGAATAAATTGGTAAGTTTGACTGCAAAGCTGATGATGGAATCTTTGTGGGATACTCTACTCAAAGCAAATCATACAGAGTGTTCAACAAGAGATTAAGGATAACTGAAGAAAGCATCAATTTATCCTTTAATGAAAATGTTCCTAATGAACAAGGAAATGGTCCAGATTGGCTATTTAATATAGACAATCTAACCAAATCCTTTAATTCTAACATGGATTTAAATGCAGGTGATTCAAATTGTCACACTCAAAAGGAAGGAACATCATCTGTTAATACTGGTCAAGAAAAGATGAGATACATAGTAGTTGATACTGCTCCCATAGTTAATACTGAGGACAGTAATAACTCAAATTCTGGAACCAGTAGTAACTCTGAGAATGAAGACAGTAGTAATTCAAATACTACTGGTACCAGTACTCAAAATACTACTGGTCCTAGCAATAACCTAGATTCTCAAGATACTACTGATCTCAGTAACAACAACAATACTACTGATCTCAATGAAGATAATAGCAGTAGTAAATCTGACCAAGATGATGATGAACCAAACATCAACGACAATGAAGGATCACTAGAGGAGCAACTGCCTGAGACAAATGAGTCCAATCTTGAAAATCAACTAGTGGTTGATAGAACTACAACTACAAGGACTCAGAAGAACCATCCATTAGACCTCGTTCTAAGTGATGTTAACTCACCACTACAAACAAGGAGCAAATTAAACAAGAGCTTAACTGCAAACATGTGTAATATAAGTTTAATTGCTAATGAATGTATGTTTGAATACTTTCTGTCTCAGGATGAACCAAAGAAGATCCAACAAGCAATGAAGGACTCAAACTGGATTGAGGCAATGCAAGAAGAACTCCTTCAATTCAAATTACAAGCTGTTTGGACACTTGTACCTCTACCCAAAGGAAAAAGAGCCATTGGAACAAGATGGATCTTTAGAAACAAGAAAGATGAAAGAGGTATAGTGATCAAGAACAAAGCCAGACTTGTAACTCAAGGATACACTCAAGAAGAAGGAGTAAACTATGATGAAGTATATGCTCCTGTTGCTAGAATTGAAGCTATAAGAATATTCTTAGCATATGCTTCATTCAAAAAGTTCAAAGTCTATCAAATGGATGTGAAGAGTGCATTCCTATATGGGAAGATTGAAGAAGAGGTCTATGTCTGCCAACCTCCAGGTTTTGAAGATCCAAAACATGGTGATTATGTGTTCAAATTAGATAAAGCTCTGTATGGCCTACATCAGGCACCAAGAGCATGGTATGATACATTATCATCATATCTATTAAAGAATAATTTTAAAAGAGGAGCCATTGACAAAACTTTGTTTACAAAGAAAGTCAAAGATGATATACTACTGGTACAAATCTATGTAGATGATATCATCTTTGGTTCAACCAATGATTTGTTATGCAAAGAATTTGAAGAACTGATGCAAATCAAATTCAAGATGAGCTCTATGGGTCCAATGAACTTCTTCCTTGGACTTCAGGTCAGTCAAAGAACAAATGGTATTTTGATAAACCAATCAAAATATGTTAAAGACATCTTGGAGAAGTTTGATTTGAAAGACTGCAAGAGTGCAAGTACACCAATGGAAACACACAAACACCTACATCCAGATGTTGAGGGGGAGGATGTAGATGAACACTTATATAGATCAATGATAGGCTCTTTGATGTACTTAACTGCATCAAGACCTGACATTATGTATAGTGTTTGTGTGTGTGCAAGATATCAAGCAAGACCTAAAGAACTACACTTGCAGGCTGTCAAAAGAATATTCAGATACTTGAAAGGCAAACCATCACTTGGTCTATGGTATCCACATGATTCACCCTTTGAACTCATAGCCTACACAGATAGTGACTATGGAGGTGAATGTTAAGATAGAAAGTCCACCACCGGTGGATGTCAATTCTTTGGATCAAGACTGGTGTCATGGCAATGTAAGAAGCAAACAAATGTATCAACATCAACTGCTGAAGCAGTGTATGTAGCTGCATCTGCTTGTTGTGCTCAAGTACTCTGGATTCAAAACCAGCTTCTAGACTTTGGTATCTCTATCCTTAAAACTCCTATTTTTATTGATAATTAAAGTGCTATTAGTATTGTGAACAACCCAGTAAAACACTCTAAAACCAAACACATTGAAATAAGATTTCATTTTATAAGAGATTGCAATGAAAAGAAATTAATCAAAGTAGTTAAAATTCATACTGATGATCAATTAGCAGATCTTTTTACAAAAGCATTTGATGTAGGAAGATTCAACTTCTTGGTTAGCAGTATTGGAATGATTTTGATAAATTAAAATCTCACTTAAAATCATGTGTAGAGTTTTTGTTGTAAAAAGTTATTTATTTGTTTAAGTGTTTTACTACTGGTTGGTCTGTATTACTGGTGTGTAGGCATGTGCACAAAATACTACTGGTAGGTCAATACTACTGGTGTGTATTAGGTTTACATAAATACTACTGGTAAGTCAGTACTACTGATATTCACATATACTACTGGTCTTGTGTGTTGGTGGTTACTACTGATGTCTATAGTTACTACTGATATCAAAATCCTTAGTTACTACTGATGTTCGTAGATGCTACTGACGTTCTCTTACTGGTATCAAATTTACTACTGGTCTTTCAGAATCAAAATTACCTAACTAACCCCCGTGAAAATAACCGTTATGTTATGATTCGAAGGGCAATTTAGTCTTTTTGCAGGATAAATCGAAAGATATAAAAGGCGGCAATCGATTAGTTTAGCATTATCTTCACTTCGATTTACTAAAACCTCTCGATAAACCCTAACGTACGATCAAAAACCCTTCACCAGTAACAAAAATTCTTACTTGTCTCTCTCAAATCAACAAAAATGGCAACTCTACAATCTCTCAATGTTCAAACAGATCTCAAATATTCAGAGTTCCACAATATGTGTGCGTTTCTACGCAATCCAGACGGAACAAAAGATTTTCGTCCGATAGTCAATTTCTTGAAAAATTCTTATATAAAGTTTGCCTTAACTGTCAAACCAAAAGCATATCAACAGCACTTGGTGGATTTCTGGACCAATGCGGAAAGAACAGAAGGTGCAACTGTACCTATGATAAAATCATCGGTGGATGGAAAGACGATCACAATCACTGAACAATCTATTCGACACCATCTACAACTACATGATGATGCAGGTATGTTTACACTTCCTAAGGAATTCATTGCTGAAATTATTAAATAAAATGGGTTATGAGGGAAGACTTAACATAGTAACTTTCCAAAAAGGTCTTCTCTCCCCACAATAGAAATTTCTTGTACATACTATTCAGCACTGTATTTCTCCTAAACGAAGTACTTGGAATGAGTTTAATAAGGCAATAGCCTCTGCTGTTGTCTGTTTATGCACAGACCAAGTATTTAATTTTTCATATATGATTTTTGAAGGTATGTTGGGAAATCTTAGTTCCTCAAAATTTTTAATGTATCCCAGATTTCTTCAACATATTATAAACTGTGAATTGCAAAACTTGTCAACTCCCAAAAACATTTTTATCATTCCTGAGTTGAACAAGAAAGTTTTCTCAAATATGAGAAAACAATTTAAATTTTCGGGCAAGGAAACCCCTTTGTTTCCTAATATGATCAAAGATCAACCACAACTTGGAGAGGGTTCAATCATAGATACAACCCAAATTGAACCTCAACACACTCCATCACCCCCAAATGCAGCCCAAACACCACCCCAAACAGTCACTCAATCACCCACACATAGAGAAGTCATGAATGTGTCCCAGGAACTTGAAATAAATCCTCAGAGTGCTACTCTTCACTCTGTGGAAGACCTACCAAATTTAACCAAAAATATTTCCACAATTTATACAAGGAAGAAAACTTCCTTCAAGGACACCAGGGGACAAATTGAGTCAAACCCCAGGCTCCAAGAGTTGTCCTCCAAGGAGGAGAGAGGACATGAAGCGAGGGCTTTCACTACTGATGCCCCAAAGGTGGGTGCACAAGACAGTGAAAACATAACTAAGACCCAGACCTCGGCAACTTTAAGTGATGACTCATTTGAGGAATTACTTAAAGGACCCCGGTGCCAAGAAACCACAATGGGGGGCACTTCTGCTTCTTCTAGGAAGAAGAGAGTGTCTAAACAACCCAATGAATCACCAAGAAGTGATGAGGGTAGATCTTTTGAATTAACGGAAAAGATGGAAAACCTCAAAGCCAATGTACCTGTTAGTAAACCCGATGATCTTGCTAGATGGAGTGAGGGCAGTATTAAAACCAAACAATTGACGGATAAATTGGATTCTCTTGAATCCACTGTACACGACTGTCTTACATATATCACAAATCAAGGAAAAACAATAACAGTAATGAAGAAGCACATGAATACCATCAACAAGAGAATGAGACTATATGAGCACATGCTGCATCAACAAACAAAGCTCATAAGGAAATTAAAGAGAAAGATTGAAAGTAGTGAGGCTCCACCAGTTGAGCTCACTAAGGGGGAGAAGGACAACATTCAGAGTATGATTGATGAATCAATTGCAGCAGCAGCAACTTCTCTCCTCAATCTCAAAGAAACGAATGTTGATGAAGGCCCAGAAAGGATGAATGTTGATGATGAGCCTACTACTACTGCTCCTATGGAAGAACAAGCTCAACAAGAAGTATCAGTAGTAACTCCTACTACTGATATCATAGCAGTAGTAAGTCAGGAATAAGAAATAAAAGCAACAAATACTACTGATGCCCTATCAGTAGTAACTCCTGAAGTATCAGTAGTAACTACCTTGGTTACTACTGAAGAGGAAGATCTGAAGTTACCAGAGCTAATTGAAAGAGAAAGATTTGAAATCATCACCAAACCACCTACACCTGATCAACCACTTATCATACCTGACATTGATGATAATGTGAATTGGTTTGAGGTTGATGAGTGCTCACTTCCTTCTCATCCAAAAATACTTCAACAACATGAGCTTATGTTATTTTCTCCTTCAATAATTATCAGTGGTGTGCCTGATATGAAATATATTCCACCTCCACCTTCAGCTCATATTAGAAAGGGTAAAGAAGTCTATGATGAATATTATCCAAACAGAGCATTAGGTCACCAAATGGTGAACAAAATCAATCATGTCAGATCTGAAAAACAATCTAGATGGAGGGTAAAACACAAGAAATTCTTAGAGAATGTGGAGATGTATCTAGCTCTTGAGGAGAAGAAGAAGAAGAAAACTCAAGAAGCAGAAATACCTGTTCAAATAGAAGATATCCAGTTAGAAGCTCAAAAAGCAGAATTCAAAAGACTCAGAAAAGTTGAAGAAGAACATATACAATGTCTTGAAGAATTGATATCTGAATGCAAAAGAACAAAAAGTGAGCTAACTGATGATGTGTTTGAACAGAAGACCAATATGATTGAATTTTTAAAGACAAAAGGGCACAATGCAAAGTCCTTTGGCAGAATGAAGATGATGACAATTATTGAAAAATATTGTGCTGCCAAGAAGAAGGATTTGGCTGAACAAGAAGCAAAAGAAGCAAAGAAATCAAAAGCCCTAATTCCAATCAGTCCAACATTAATAAAAGCTGGTAGTGTATCAACTACTGGTGATTCTTCAACTCCCCAATCAAAGAAGAGAAAAGCTGTTACTCAAGAACAGAGCACTAAAAAGAAGTCAAAAACAGAACAAATCATACATGTTCTTGAAGTACCTGTTACTCCGTTGCAGAACAATCCAATCATCAATTGGAGGGTTATGCCTAACAATGTCATAGAAATTATAAGGGAAGATAAAGTTGTACAAAGATTTACTGGATGGTTACCATTGATCAGTTCATGTTCAAGAAGTGATGTAATCAAGCTTCTGATCATTGGAAAACCTAGGATGTCAAAGAAATCATGGAAAGAATCTGGTGCTGGATATTTGACAAGAATGATAGATGCTGCATTTTATCCAGATAACTACCCAGAACAATTTACAGATCCAGGAAATGTTTATGCTTGGAATGTGATTCCAACTGCCAATATGTACTTCTTTGAAAAATCAGGCAAAGTATGTGAGCTATACTTATATGAAAAAGAATATCCACATTCTGAAAAGACTATGTATCAGATATTCACAAATACAATGATGAAACCATATGATGCTGTTATGTTCCAAAACAAATTGACTTACTTCACAAAAAGAAACAGCAAGTACATCATTGCTCAAAGACATCAACATAACCAAAGAACGTTGGAGAAAAGAAAGAAAGAAGAAGAAGAACAAAAGAAACTTATGTGATTGAAAGAGAATCAATAAGTTTAGGGGGAGATTGTTGGAACAAAATCACAGATCAACTTATTACTGATGCTGCAGTTAGTACTGATCATGTTTACTACTGATGAATATTATGGTTAGTACTGATGGGGCAGAAACTTACTACTGATGAAGTTGATACTGATGAAGTCTATAACTTAGTTACTACTGATCAAGGCATATTGAAGATACTACTGATCAATAGTAGTTACTACTGACGATAGTTTTGGACTTGCTACTGATCACCAAACTTACTACCGACGTTGCATATTTACTACTGGTGATTAGTTTTACTACTGATACGCGCTTATGGAACATATCAAGTCCGAGATCTTCGCAGAGATAGTTATAGAATGTAATTCAATGTATATCTTTTATAATTCGAATGTAAATCAAGTCTTCAAGGACTATTATAAATAGTTCCTTACGAATTGTAAACGTACGTGTGTATTGTGATTCAATAATATACATTGAAGCTTTTTGTGAAACTGTGTTCTTAATATTTTCGCTTATTGTTTTACAGTTCATTGTTCTTAATACATTGATATAGTGTTGATCCGCTGCAACTTCTATTATCAATTAGATCTAAGGTGTTTATTAACTCATTCATAGTTAATCGATCCTGACAAAACCCTACTTGAGTAGCTCGAGCTCAACTCGATTCACAAGGAGTTGGTTCCAAGTATTCTTTGAGTCGGTTTCGAGTAACTCATGAGCTGTCTCGACTCGATTACACCCATAATCATGATCATTGAGTAATTGTTAAGAGTGTTGTTTTTTTCTCATTAAATGGTACTTAAATAAATTGAATATAGATATTCACGTGCTTAATATGCGAAGTAGTGATCATCTTGAATACGTTGATTTACTTAGGTTGTCAATTTTCGTACCAAAGAACTGCTATCTTCAAAACCTATTGGAAGGCTTAGGGTATGACAAAGAAAAAAAGTTACGAGGAAACAATCAATTGTCTGGATACCCCTTAAATATTATGAAGGGACAAATTCTCGAAATGGTTAAAGTAGTTATATGAAGATTATGATTTTTACAACTTGTCAACTATTGGGTATTGTTTATATTACCGTATTCATGTTTCATTTTCTTCATCTTCATATTTAGTTTTGTTTTCTAGTTCTCAATTATGTCTTCATATATATTATTTAATTAACACTGATTATAATTTTTCATCATGTTTTTTAATTTGTTATTATTTGTATTCAACAATTTTAAACACTTATTATTTCGTCATGGTTTCAAATTTGATAAATAAGTAGCACTTAAAAGCCACGTATTTAAATAGATAGTTTTTACGATTAAAATTTACATTAATATCAGCTCTTTAATTTTTAATAAAATACGTTACTAACTAATATATTACATGTATCCAAGGCGGGTCAGTAAAACCACTTTCAATCATTACACAAACTAACACAGTAAGTATTTTTCAAATCAGCGACAACTCAGCTTATCCTCCAACCGATATTAAACTAACGTACCTATGCCAATAATATTTCTTACCTTCAGTATTTTGGGACCACCCGTACAAAATACATACACACAAAATACTCATTTGGGCCCCCACGCACCAACCGATCTAACCCTCCGTCTCGTCCTCAAACTGGGGTACCAAACGATGGCGCCCAACTGAACCATCCGTGCCAACGGTGGGATGTCTCTAGTTGGCACATCCCTCCAACCGACGAGAGGCGTTGGCAGTGGTCTTGTTTAAGTATACTAACATATGATTATTGCAACTGAAAATTAAGAAATATACAAATAATAATAAACATGAAAAAATAAAAATAAGTAAAATTAATTTGAAAATCAATCGTGTTAGAGTGATCGGATATGGCCACACCATGGGTAAGCATGGGCTGGTGTCCAAATTTTTTACGGTTGAACGATCCGAAAGGGAGAGAAATCACACGCACATCATGTTAGGGTGATCAGGGCTGCCGGATAAGATGATCAGAGTTGCCGGAAGTGGAGAAGATGATCAGAAATGTTGGAAGTGGAGAAGATGATCGGAGTTATTTGGAAGATACCGATTTAGTGGGTATTAATGAAAATTGGAGTGTTGCTAGTGAACACATATGTATTGAGTATTTCCTCCAAAATATTAATGTAAAAGAAAATGTGACATAGAATTGAAATGATGTGGTGGTGTGATAGGTATTTCTTCTAAAATAATGTGGTATGGTTGCTAATGTGTCAGTTTAGATGGTGTATCTAGTAGTAAGGGGCGGCAATTGGGTTGGGTTTAGGTGCGGGGGTTCAGGTTGATAGGTTGTCGGGTTGGAATCAGTCAACCCGAACACGACCTATTAGAATTTTGGGTTAGAAAAATCAACTCTAACCCGGACTTATTTAAACCAAGATAATCCAGATCCGACCCGTCTAACCCATATAACTGAACAAGTTGGTGGGCCAAATTGGTTAGCGGGTCAAAACCGAGTTGCGGGTAGAGGACAAAAAATGCATCAATATACAAGGCTAATCTCAGAACAATAAATAAAAATAACAAAACTCAATTCAAATCTAAGAGCATACGTGAGAATTGGAATTGAAATGTCAAGGAATTGAAATGTCAAAATTTAGGCGGAATTTAGAAGATTTATTTATAGTATTTACATAATTTTGAAGAAAAAAAACTATAAATTTAAAAGGTTGGCGGGTCGACCAGTTTAAACATAAGTCAATCCGAACCCGATCTTATCTATAAATAGGTTGAACGGATCAGACTATTTTCGACCCGACCCCAATTATGGTCAATCCAAACCTGATTTAATTTGTGTTGGGTGCATGTTGGGTTGTAGATCGTGTCGTGAATTGACGCCTTAGTAGTACCCATACCACATAACATTGATATTTTTTTTATCTAATAGAAATAATCATACAGTAACACTAATATTTTTTAGGTACCTTAATTTGTTAAAATAGTTTTATTTAATCAAATCTGATAAATAACGTGCTTTCATAAAGAGCATACATACAGATACAGGTATTAGAAAACAGGTGTAGATATATTAGGTGATGCAGTTGGGGCAAGGTGGATGGGTGTGTATGAGCTTTTTGGCGTAGGGCGTATATAGAGGAGTGAAATATGTCAGATCATGACATAATGCAATTATGCAAAAGTAAATGGAATATTTGTGCTTTTTAAAAGAAGCAAAGAACGGTGCTTATTGTCATCGTAATCTTAAAAACACAATACATAGAAAAACATAATATTAGTACTAAAGACTTGAAGAGTATTAACACGAGGACACTATTATAAGAGTGCTCCCAACGGGAGGATGGGTTTTCCTTGAGTTTGCAAGTGGCGAGCTTTAACTATTGGCATGTCCCTGCCAGTGGTTAAGCCATTTTGCTTCTGCCAGTATGGAGACGAGAGAAAGGGACGCGTGAGTTTGGATAGGTGGCGTCAAAGGGGTATTTTGTGTGTGTATATTTTGTAATGGTAGGTCCTAAAAAATTTAAAGGAAGAGGTATTGTTGGAATGAGTACGTCAGTTTAATGTCGGTTGGATGGTGAACTGACGTGACATTGATTTGGCAACAACTGACGGTGTCAGTGTCCACTACCATTGGGAGTGATCTAAAATGATAACTAGAAGAACGATTTAGTTGAGTTGATTACCCCATAAGAAGACCACAAATAACACCAATTAATTAGCTCCAGAAGAAAAGGTAGACCTAACTTTAAATGCATTGACGTATTCAGCTATTTCGATAAATCCCGGTCTGGTCAAGGATACGATCTCTGATAATACATGTTCTTGACACTTAACAACAACGGTGAAGTTGTCATTACCAGTTTTCGGGTTGTTACATGAATATGCAAGTTGTTTTGATTGTTATATAAAATATATTTTTATAATGTTCATGTAAACGGAAAAGAGGTGATTTTCTTACCACAATTTTTAATGCTTGTATCACATCCAATGCTTAATATATTTATATAGTTAGCTGTAATATCTGTACAATATAGTATAACCATAAAAAATTATGATAGCAAAATCAACTCTCATAGAAAAAGAGAAGAAATTGTTAGGATGACGTAGCAATATAAGAGTTTAAAATAGAAATTGCCTGGTTGGCTATACTAAACCAGGTTAAATTGATTCGCTCTCCGATTCAGCGACCAAATTTGTCTTTATTCACTCCACCTTTTTCTATAATGTAAACAAACGAGGTATCAACTATCAAGGCTTGCAATTCGCGTCGGCTAAACCAACTTATTAACTTATAACTTTTCTTTCGAAAAATTAATAAGAAGTTTTGAAAAGTAAGACGTCTCTTACTTCTCAAAAACTCCTTTTCGAAGCCAATAAGTTATCAGATCCAAACAACTTTTAACTCTTTTCAGAAAAGTTAATAAGTAATTTTTAAAAACTTTTCCAAACACCCTCTATATATATAAAGTAACATGTTATTAATTGGTTGCCGGAATTTACAAACAAAAATATCAATATTTGTTTTTTTTTAGTTTTAAAAAAATACAACTTTACTATTCATGTACTGTTGATGACTCCTAGTAAATGTGTTTATAAGTAATGATACAAAATTATCATAATTTTATGTTAAAAATAAATTAAACCAACTTGACTTTTCTACGAAAATCACTAGTTTGTTAGAGTTATTTGCTGATAATATGAAGGCTTTAGATTAAAGTCTCGGGATTGTCATTTTTGCTGAAAATCAAATAAATTCCAAAATAATAAGCGTGCTTACTGAAATTAATAATTATTAATTTTAGAAGGTCTTAAATGCATTATATATAATAAATTTTTTTAAAAATTTATAGAAAAATATACTAACTCAGCGTACCTTGATTCCACCGCCAGTTGTTGTGCCAGACAAAATCTTGGTGCAACTTGCTTCCACCACCGACACCAAACTTTAAGAACACACGTGAGAAGAGAGAAAGTTCAAGATTTAGGAATATATATAACGAGTGTAATGGTAACCTGCGATTCGCTGCAGGTTGGATGATTCGTCTATTCAAAAGGTGTGAGACACATTCCCCACTAACCATTCAATTAATCAAATTTAATCATCATAATAACATTTTGCCTCAAAAACCGTGAAATCCAAAATCTATCACTTATTTTGAATCACAGTAAGTATATAAATGTAAAATTTATAAGGGTTCGAACTATAAAGTTAGAAAACTGTAAGGTAGAAAGTGAAACTACCACAAACCTTTAGGGACAATAAGGAAACTATTTATGAACAGTAAATTAACTATGGCTAATGTATATATAAGACAATAAATCGATCATGATAAAGTAAGATCCCGGACCGATTCAATAAGAGATCTAGATCCGAGAGACTATGCATATACGAAATCAATTCCGGTATTAGTGTGTAATTTCTAAGAAGATACAACTTCACATTCGTTGTTTCCCTAAGTTTCATGGAGTTGTTCTAGAGATCATCTTAATTCGTATATCTATATGTTTCGATGACAGACAATATACTACCAACCTAAGGTTCCTATCGATGATCTTGATATCTGTGATGTTGAGAATCGTAAGCCAGCTAAGTGTGCCGATATCCAAAGGAATTTTGTCAGAGGCTTAGTTGCTGATTTGGTCGAGGATGCAGAATCACAAAGCGTTCTGAATAACTTTTTTTTTGAACGACAAGTTAGTAGGTTAGTAATTCGAGCCTATACATTGACATCCACAAGGAGCAATATGTCTTCCCTCAAACCCTCCACCTATGGAGAATAAACTCCACTACCTTTTAATCTCTAAATTTTTTCTCCAATAAGGCTTGAACACAAGATCTTTTGAAGGAAAAACCCCAAGATATCATTGGTTGCCAATTGATATAGACCACTTGAATGAATAACTGAAAGGCCAAACATAAATGTGGGACAAGCATTAAATCAATTAAATCATAAATTAGTTAAAAATTTGGAAATGCATTTAATACAACTCATAAACTCATGAAATCTTACCTTCTTTCTGATTATTTATACATTTTGGATAATTTCAATGGGATAACTAGTTAAAAGCTCTAATCAGTCTGGACTTTTAATCTTTGTTTTTCGTATTTTAATTGTGATTTTTTGTGCTTTTTGTGTTCGGGTTGTCCCCATCTTGAAGACATTTTGTAACCGGTGTATTTCAATATATTTTCCAATTTTTATAGTAGGTGGGGTGGTCACGCCAAAACTCCTTGACTAGTTAACTCTTTTCCCTTTAAAAAATACAATACATAATTTACACAAATCCTACATTAAAGAGGACAAATGAAGAACTCGGGACTCCTGATTTCTGTTCATGTAGGGACGGTTTGCCGTTTTCAAACTTCGAACCGAAACGTACGGACTCATTGCCAGTAAAACCCACATGATTCCCCAAACGTCAGACCGTGCCATGGACTTTCTTCCCACTTTAACACCCTATTTTTTTTTTTTAACGGCTTCATTAAAAACTAGCAAGATGCTAGAATAACAATTACAAACATAACAAGAAAACTATTAAAAACATGACATAGGACAAGTACACCACGCCATCCATTGGTTGTTTAGATTATTAGATTTCGCCCTATTCTTTATCCAAAAATATGAATTGCTTTGGATTTCGCTAAAAATTAACGCTTCTCTTCCTTTTGTTGCTGATCCAAAAGTCTTCCCGTTGCGATATTTCCAAATGCTCCACATTAGGCATTGTATAGCGGCTGAGAATGCTTTCTTTTTTTCACCTACCAAACCAATGCTCGAGCCCCATAAGACTAATTGCCCAGTATTATGAATGTCTTTTATATCCACACCCCACCATTTCCCGAACTCAGCAATTAATTTGGCCGAGAAGGAACAGTTCATAAATATGTGATCCTCGGTTTCTGAAGACACGCCACAAACCATACAATCCGGAGATATGATTGGTATATTCCGGTGGATTAAATTTGCTTTACATGGGAGCCTGCCATTGTAGGCTTGCCACGCTAGAATCCCGATCTTCGTTGGTACCCACGAGCACCACGGGAAGTCTCCCTTGTCTGTTCTTTTTAGCATATGGTTATCAATCGCCTTTCTCATTGAGTTAACAGTGAACAAACCGGATTGATTTAGTGCCCACTTTGTTCTATTGGCCGCCCCGTTTGTGTAATTTATGAACCAAGATTTGATGGGAATGTTTATTTTATCAAGTGATTTATATATTTTTAATATATTGTTCCACGTACCGGAAGTTTTACCGGTCGGGATATTAGACTCTAACCCACCGTGTAAGCCGTGAATTTCTTGAATGACCATAATCCATAGAGAATCATTTTCCGTTTTATATCGCCACTACCACTTGGTTAAAAGAGCCAAGTTTAAAGCCTTAAGGCTACCAATTCCCAAACCGCCTTTTTCTTTTTCATTCAATATAACATCCCATGCAACCCAAGGAATCTTTTTATGACCTTCTTTTGATCCCCAAAAAAAGTTGAGCCGAAGACTTTCTAGTTTTTTGATTATTTTTTCAGGTACCTTGAAAATGGAGAAATAATACAATCCAAGATTGCCAAGCACCGATTTAATTGTGGTCAACCTTCCTCCTGTTGATAATGTCGAGGCTTTCCATTTGGATAGTTTCGACGTGAACTTTTTAATAACCGGATCCCAAAATTCTTTTTTATTCATCGAGCACCCTGTTGGTAGACCAAGGTATGAAAAAGGAAGTGAACCCGAGTTACAATGAAACTTGTTAGCAAGTGCGGTCACTACCTCCGGGTCAACCGAAACCCCCATCAAACTGCATTTATTTAGATTAATGTTCAAACCCGATGATAAATAAAAGCATCTTAAAATACGAATGAGGTTTGCCATGTTACGATCGGACCAATCACCAATGAAAATAGTATCATCGGCGAATTGCATGTGATATATAATGGTATTCGATTTTGTGAGTTTTATCCCATCATAAACGCCAACGTTTACCGCTGATTTCATGGCAACGTTTAGTGCTTCTGCAACGATAATAAATAGAAAAGGTGCCAATGGATCGCCTTGTCTCACACCCTTTTAAATTGAGAATTCTTCCGATGGTGACCCGTTGATTAAAACCGATAACCGAGCTGAAGATAAGCACCCGGTTATCCATTTACGCCACTTTATACCGAAATTCATTTGATTAAGAATGTCGTCTAAAAAATTCCATTTTAACGAATCGAAAGCTTAATCAAAATAAATCTTGAATACCATAGCTTTTCTTTTACTTTTTTTATACCAGGCTATTATCTCATTTATTATCAATGGGCCATCTAATATACAACGACCCTCGATAAAAGCCGTCTGTTCTTGGCCCACCATCGATCCAATCACATGCTTTAATCTACTTGCCAGAGTTTTGGCAATTATCTTGTATAAGCAATTCAACAAGCTAATAGGTCGATATTCATGGAATGTCAACGGAGAACTAACCTTTGGTAGAAGTACCAAAAAAGACGAATTGCATCCACGATCAAACGTACCCTGCTGCGCAAATTGATTGACAGCCGCCATCAGATCAACATGTATAGCATCCCTAAATTTCATCATAAATGCAAAAGTGAATCCATCGGGTCCCGGAGCTTTTTCCGAACCGAGACCCCATATTGCTTCTTTGACTTCTGATACTGTGAATGAGTTTTCCAGCAATTCCGATTGTTCTTGTGAGATTCTTTTGAATAATCTGTTACGGAATTGGGGCCTTGAATGGTTAGATGATATAAATTTGGACCTAAAAAATGAAACAACCTCCATTTTGATAGTATTACGATCCGTTGACCAAACACCGTTGTTGGAAATGCCATGTATAAAGTTATTTCTCCTGTTATGGTTTAATAGCCCGTGAAAGTATTTTGTGTTTTCATCACCGAAGGCTGCCCATTTCACTCTTGATTTCTGTTTTATATCAAGAATTTCTTTCTTCTTTACCTCGTTCAATTGGATCATCGCGTTTTTACGAGTTTCAATATCTAGTTTCGATACCGAAGAGTTCTTTGCTTTTTGTTCTATGTCTTCCACTAATTTTTATTAGTTTGGACATCTCTTCTTTATTTTGAGGTTTGCTTTGATTACGCCATTTTTTAATTTCTTGTTTGACTAATTTGAGCTTTTGCATGAATCTTGTCATATTTGATTGAGACATAGATTAAGTCTCCCCTCTCCATGCATGTATCACGATATCATTTAGGCTCGGATTTGCTATCCATGAATTAAAAAATTTGAAGTAGGTTGGACCGAAATCCACTGTCGCGGAGTTAAAGATCACCGGACTATGATCAGAATGTAGTTTTGGGAGGACGATGGTGGACGGATTTGGCCAAACCGATAGATAATTTGAGTTGGTGAAAAATCTATCGAGTTTACTGAGTTTCTGCCCGTCTCTGCTCATTCTTTAGAATTTCCTACCTCCCGTTTTTACTTCGATGAGCCCTGATTCATGCAAGAATTCGTTAAATTTAGATGCCCCATGGTAACAAAATTGTGTACCTTTTCTATCCTCCCCTTGCCTTACTTCATTGAAATCGCCAAACACTGTCCACAATACATTAGGGTTATCATCAATTAAGCCCCGAATGTTGGACCACAAAGCGTTTTTACGAGATTGGGTTTGAGGCCCGTAGACGTTAATAAACCCACACTGAGTACTGATTCCAGTCCACACACCCAACACGGCAAGAAAATTTATGTTGTGTATTGCTTCCGTTTTCGTGAATGATGTTGGGTCCCAGATTGATATTATTTCGCCTGATCTTCCTGACACTTCCACTAAATCAAAATCGAAATTCCTATTTCCCCAAATTGAACGAAATATGAACTGGTCTGGTGTAGATACATATGACTCCTGTATTCCGAGAAATTGTATTTTATTTGACCTGCATAAGCTACAGATCCACTCCCGTTTTAGGTCAGATACGAGACCTCTTGAATTTAAGGAGAGTATATTCATTGATTAATTCCGCCATCTCCATTTTTGGAAATTAGGTTACTAATTTCGTTATCGAAACCGTTCATATTGAACCCAATAATATTACCGATATCTATCGTATTCTGAACTTCCTCTGATAGACCGATCGATTTTGATGGTTGGTTCTCCTTGTTTGCTGATTCACTGACATGAGAGACAAATGGACGCTTGTTCAAATCTATAGAGGCGATAGAGTCAGCAACCTGTGTGAATCTTGCCGTCGAGTTTGAACTTGTACTAACCCTTCCTTGTTTGTGCCGACGTAGTAATGTGATGGGTTTAAGTGGAAACGGGAGAGCTTTTGATAATCTGATGGGCCGATTATGAATGCTGGGTTTGTTAGAGGTATTGGGCTCGTTGTTGTTTAAAGAATTCACTTTGGGCTCCTCCTGTTGTGTATTTGTTATGTTATGGGCATGTCCTCTTGGGCTTGCACTTGATCTGTATCATTCATTGAATCTGGTACCATACGTATCGGTTCTTCTTTCTCAATATTCAATGCATCAGGCACCTTTTCTTGGGAATCATTCAACGAATCTTGAACAATGAAATCCCCATTTTCCAACCCACCATCATAATGATTAGATTATTGTTCTTCTTCCCCTGGACGTTTGGGTCGATCGTTTTCTTCCTCCGGTGGGCGATCATCATAATTCCCGCCAACACTATCGGAGAATTCCGATATATCATCTTAAGAGAAAACTGAACTATCGCTGGGGTCAATTGAACTTGGTTCACTGTGAATTTGATAGAAGGGATTGAAATTCAGTGATTCCAGTCTATCTTCGACTACTGATATTTCATGAATTACGTCGTCTACCATAATTTTCATTGATTCGTTTATCCAATCTCGAATCCCTGTCGAAATTATCACTTTTCCGATTGACATGTTTGTGTTGTCAATGGCACATGCTTCCGGTATCTCCACAATACCCCAAGTTTTGGCAATGTCAGAAAAAGTTTTTGTGGACCAAATGTGCGGCGGAACACCGGTAATATATAACGATGCAAACCTGCTTACCGACTTTACGCTCGGATCCCATGTTCTTAGTGTTTTGAATCAATTTCTCTATGTGTCTTTTGCATAAACTAAGAATGATACTGCATCGTTTTTGGTAGGGAATTCCATAATGACCGAAAAGCCTCCAAGATAACACATCTTTGTGATACTCAATCCTTCTGCTTCGATTAAGTTTTTGATGCCCAGTAAATGTTCATATGATTGCACTGTACCAACCAATGTTTTGCGAGCCCATGCCTTTGATTCTTTTTTCGAAGTGATATTGATTAATGGGACATCCTCCTTTGTTGAAGGAAATTGTTCCTTCAAACCTTTATTTATTCCCCCTACAACTTCCGCATATGACTTGTTATTCATTGTTTGGTGATTTGGAATTGGTTGACCAGATGTTTTCTTCCGTACATTGTTCGCTACTGGCTTCTTTTCCCTTTCAAATTTGGCTACGTTAACATATAGCCTTTCGTTGCCTATTCGTAGACTTCTTAGATTTTGAACCAACCATGTTTTTTTTTAAACAGCAAAAAGAAGGCATCGGTTCGAGCTTCGACATTGCCATCACCCGTCCGAGGACCTCCAAAATATTTTATTAAACCCGAAAGCTAGCAAGGAGCTAGCAAAACATACATAAAAACAAACTACAAAGTAAGAAACGGACTTTTAACCCAGTTAACCCACATGATCTTACAAGATTGATCGCGATGAGATAACCAATTAAAAGAGAATAAAACAATGAACTCAACAATATCTCCTTTTCTAATACTACTATTATCGAACAAAATAGAATTTCTGAACCGCCAAATCATCCAACACGTAGCTATGCCGATAACTTGTAACTTTACCTCTTGGTCTTTATTCTTTGCCGACGCCAAGCACCAGGCCCACCACTCGTCTATTGAATTTCCATCAAAAATCCCGACATCACACCACCTACAAACTGAAACCCACACTTGTGTTGCTAACGAACATGAAAACAAAACATGATTACCGGACTCCATCCCGCTTTGACATACGGGACACATAATGGACTCAATTTCCAATCCCCTTCGGGATAAATTTTGTCTCGTCGGCAACCGGTCCCAACTAACACGCCAAACAAATACATTGACTTTTATAGGTATAAGATTTACCCATCTTGTGACTAACGCCACTCCCGGGAAAAACACTTTATCAATCTCCTTCCTAGCCCCCGCCACTGAGAAGCCATCATTCGGGTCACGAGTCCACTTCAATGTATCCTCTCCCACTCGAATTGTAACTTGCTCAAGATCGGACTTTAAATGGTCAAATTGCTCTTCTTCAATTCCACCCCTAATATCCCTTCTCCATTCCCATATCCAGTCACCATTATTATGTTTATCACCAACCCAATCACTACTTCCCATATCTAATCTATATAACCGGTTATATGTATCACACAAAGGTTGATCATTTAACCACATATCCGTCCAAAATTTGATTTTATCTCCACTTACAAGCTCATATCTCATATCATGAAACTTAATTATATTTTTCTCATGAAGAAAATTTACCGTACCGATTATTCGAGCCCAAGTTCCATTACCACGGCGAGAATCACATTGCCTTATCACACCCCCGTCGTCTCCATGAATCTCTTTAATAACTTTATACCATAGAGACTCTTTTTCCGAAACATATCTCCATCTCCACTTTAAAAGAAGAGCAAGGTTTAATGCTTTTAAACTCGCAATTCTGAGCCCCCCGTTTTCTTTTCCTGCCAAAATGTTGTTCCAAGAAATCCAATTTATTTTATTTTCTAGCTCTTGACAACCCCAAAAAAACCGAGCCCGAATTCTCTCTAACTTCGAAAGAATCGATTCAGGCACTCTAAATAATGACATCCAATAAATACCCACACTACCGAGCATAGATTTTAGTAGGGTTAGACGCCCACCAATAGACAACATTTTAACTTTCCACTTCGAGAGCTTATTTTTGAACGTTGTAATAATCGGGGCCCATGAATTTTTGTTTGCCATGTTGCCTGCCGCCGGGACCCCAAGATACAAAAACGGCAACGTACCCGCCTCACAGCCTGTTCGGTTAGCCATCTCCTCTATTTCTTGACTGCTAACCCCAATCCCGAAAAGATTGGACTTTTGTATATTTATTTTCAGACCTGATTCACTATAAAATTCACTTAAAATCTGCATAATATAGTTAAGCTCATCACCATTCCATTCGGTAACAAGAATTACATCGTCCGCATAGAAGAAATGTGACAGATTTAAATTATTCGACCCAATATTTACACCTTTAATCTGATTTTGCTCTCTCACTTTTTCTAATCATACATGCAACCCTTCCATAGCATGTGAGATCTGATATTCCCACAAATCTTGCAAACTCAATTTTTTTATTTATTTTGTTCTCCCTTCTTGCGATATAAACGCCCACGAGTTTACCATGTTTTGACAAGAAATTCCACATATCTGCTTCCGTCATGTTTGATGGGAAGTTTGAGATGTAGAAAGTTGTGGCTTTCCTTGAGAAGAAATCGTTCTTTCTCCTCCATATTCCGCGCTCCGTCTGTGTTCTACGTGTTTTGTAGTTGTCTGTGTTACGATTTTTCCGGTATGAAACCTCCGTCCACTCGCCTTCCTCTCTCGCTTCTCTCTCCATATTACCAACGACCGAACCCTAGGGACTCAAGATATCAATCCTGTAACACCGCTCGTAAAAAAATAAATCTCGATGGTCTCTCGCGATAACAGGGATGCTTGCAAGAAAGATGATCAAGAACGGTAGAGTATCGGATCGTTAGCAAGAATGTTCTGAGTGATTTCCGAACTCTAGGTCACAAGATATCAATCCTGTAACACCGCTCGTAAAGCAAGAAAGCACGAAGGTCTCTCGCAATAACAAGGATGCTTGTAAGAAAGACAATCGAGATCGGTAGAAGAACGGATCGTTAACAAGAATGTTCTTCATCACATATTATAAATCTTATATACATATACACACACACAACTACACAAGAGAGAGAGAGAGAGAGAGAGAGGGGGAGAGAGAGAGATGCATAGTACGTCCAATAAGATAACACCCTATTTTTCTTTTAAAATTGTTCTTTTACATCTAAAATCTAAATAAAGAAATACTACATATATCAAATTGGAATAATGTCATACGAAGTATTTGGTTACATGTATCACATCAACTTTCTCTTTTTAGATTAATTATATAACCAAATTAACTTATGTAATAGAGATTAAATCAACACATAATATACAATACAAGAATGTAACATCCCAAAACCCGGCATAGTAGTTTATTGACCTTAAGGTATCTTATTAAATGATTATCTGATTAAATGCTTAGTTAAT
Organism: Calendula officinalis; assembly: GCA_963853835.1. Lineage (NCBI taxonomy): Eukaryota > Viridiplantae > Streptophyta > Magnoliopsida > Asterales > Asteraceae > Calendula > Calendula officinalis. The sequence goes on along the minus strand of OY970822.1, from coordinate 83,286,402 downwards.
TTAATTAGTCTGCTGTCTTTTGCGGTATTTTAACCAAGGGGTTAAAATACCCGACTTGTGGAATATTTGGAATGAAAATGTGATTTTTATATTTTTAGATTCCTTGTTAAATATCGTTTCCGGAAATGCTTTCGTTTTTAAAATTGGAGTCCGTTTGCTATTTTAAATAAATTAATTACGAAAGGGACTTTTCAGGCGTATACTGAAAAATGGAAAAAAGACCACAAAGGGGCCCCACCCTCTTTGTTTGGCCGGTCAAGGGAGGGAGGGAATGCCTCCTCCTTTTCACTTTTGTTTTTCAAACATTATCTTCACTATTTCATTGCATTTTCTCTCTAGAGAACCATCTTCTTGTTCATGAGCTTTTAGTGGTTAAATCTTTGGTTAAATCTCGAAATCATTGCTAGGGTTTGTGTCGAAGAAGCTTAGTGGTAAGTTACACCTTCTCCCTTACTTGTTCTTGGTGTTCTTGAGCTAGAACTTGAACTAGGGTTTATGTAGTTGGTTGTTTTGTTGGTGAATCTTGTTATGGATGTTGTAGTTTATGTTTATGCAAGCTTTTACATGAAATGTATGGTTGTTTGTGTTAGGAAGACAAGATTTGGTGAAAAACAACTTCAACCTCCATTAATGGTGGATGTTGAAGGTGGGTTTTGATGAATCTTGGATTTCTTGAGTTTTGGATGGATAGAATTGCTTATTAGGTTGTGAAATCATGTTTGGTAAGTTATGGATGTTAAAAACCTTGTATTAATTAAATGGTGAAGTAAATTAACTAGTGTTTAGATGATTTTGTCAAAATGGTGATCTAGTGATTATACAAGTATGTTACTTGGAATTGTGATAGTGTCAACTTGGTGGAATTGTTAAATGATTGTGAATTTGCTAGTTGAAAGATTAATTTCTAGTTGATGGAAATGTGGAAGTGTTAGGATCATGTTCGGGTTTTTGGCCCGTTTAGGTCAACTAGTTGTGAATACTTGCTAAATGGTCAAAATGGTCAATTGTATTGATGAAGGATTTGAGCTAGTTGTAGATGTCATAAAATGTGCATTTTATGAGTCTTGTGTGGTTAGATGTTGAAATTGTTGATGTTGACGATTCGGTGGATTATCACTAACTCGGTATATTATTGACAGGAACCGGGAAGGATACTCAGTGATACTAGCTCACTGAGTTAAGGAATCGGAAGTTGAAAGGTGAGTGGATCTAACCTACAACTCGGGTCCCGGTTTATTCCGTTTGGAAATTGCATACTTGTGAAAATGCATGATTTTGGAAGGTCTGGGGAAGATAGCGATGCTATCTATAGATAGCGACGCTATCTTGGTAGGTGCGGGAAAGTATCAAAAACAGAAAACCGAAATCGCTAAGGCCAGAGAAATAGCGACGCGATTTCTCTGGAGATAGCGTCGCTATCTCTAGATAGCGACGCGATTTCTGGGTAGAGCAGCTTTGGTTATTTTTGCTTAGCTTGCTTGTTTGTTATGTATGCCTAGTGTTAGGGAATACCATACATGACTATGTGCACATTCGGGATGAGGTCAGTGTCGGAAGGAGAACGGCTGGGCACAAGGTATCGACTAATAGGGTATCCGACCTTACCTGTATTTGTTGCATGGTTAAGGGGAGGAAGTTGCCCGGGTGTTGGATACGAAACGCTATCGGTTACCGTGGTTTAGGCCGACCATGGTTTAAGGCCCGTAAAGCCGCCGATCCTCTAAGTGATTACCCAACCAAAGATGTTTTTATAACTTCCGTGTTTAAGTGATTAGTGTAGTTGCTAGTGTTAGGAATTCATTCACTTAGCTTTTGTGCTAATCCCTCCTTTATCGACACATTTCAGGTTGGATGGCTTGAACGGGTCGGGCTTGGACCGGAAGTTTGACCATGCTTTAAATTGTTATTTTGTTAAATGAGCCGTGTTTAGTAATACCGTCTTTTAACTAACTTTTGGTTGTAATATTTGTGGGACCATGGTTTGTAAACTTAACATAACTAGGAACCTAACCGTATGCTTCCGTAACCTTAGATTAATAGTTAATTGGATATTTAAAAAAAAAAAAATGCGGTGTTACAGTATCGGATCGTTAGCAAGAATGTTCTGAGTGATTGCCGAACTCTAGGTCACAAGATATCAATCCTGTAACACCGCTCGTAAAGCAAGAAAGCACGAAGGTCTCTCGCAATAACAGGGATGCTTGCAAGAAAGATAATCGAGATCGGTATAAGAACGGATCGTTAACAAGAATATTCTTCATCACATATTATAAATCTTATATACATATACACACACACAACTACACAAGAGAGAGAGAGGGGGAGAGAGAGAGATGCATAGTACGTCCAATAAGATAACACCCTATTTTTCTTTTAAAATTGTTCTTTTATATCTAAATTCTAAATAAAGAAATACTACATATATCAAATTAGAATAATGTCATACGAAGTATTTGGTTACATGTATCACATCAACTTTCTCTTTTTAGATTAATTATATAACCAAATTAACTTCTGTAATAGAGATTAAATCAACACATAATATACAATACAAGAAACCTACTTCTCATAAATGTTCGGTCACAAGAGCGCCCAAACCCGCAGAATAGTCGCCTGGAGACACACCCTCTTTTGTCGTCGTCGTAATAGGGAGTTTGGTTACGGCTATCAGTCGCAGTTGCATCAACCAACCACTACAATTGGTATTTGGGATTTCGTTAATTAGAAGGGAAGGGGGCTGAATGATGACTTACATAAACGTTGTATAACTGTATTACATGTTAGTATTTTGTTTATGAATAAATAAAATTTTATCTGTTACCAATATAAAAGAATATCTCGGATTATATGAAGTTGTTTGCTTCTTCACAATTATAAAATTTAATTAATTACTCAACATTATCTTGAACTATGTATTTTAACATACTTCAATTATATTTTTTGTATTATAAAAAAGAACAATATGCCCAATTGTTAAAAAGCTATACAATGATTGATTATTTGAACTTAAAAGGAAAAAGGGAAAAAGCGACACGTACAACTTGGTACATAATGTATATTGTATGGAGCAATGCTTTTGCATGTTTTTTCCATGGATATAAAATAATATACTTCCTTTAGTTACCAATAATGTTTTATGATTTTTGTTATGTTTAATAAATTTGATATACTGTTAAACATTTTCTTTTTTATGTTAACAATATTGATAATTGTTGACAACTCATCTTATATGTTTAGGAAAACCAAAGAAAAATATATTAAGAGCATCTCCAATTTATAAGTTATTGTAAAGATTTATTAAAATTGACATCGACATTTTTCACTCAATATTGATAAATAAGTTTTATAAAATGTTTTTACTCTAATGCATTTAAATTTATAAAAAAAAAAATTATGTTTTGAAAAAGACTTGGATTCTCTTAATTTTTTTGTGTTTTAAATCAAAAGTTTTAAACTAGAATTTGACATAATCCTACACATAGTATAAAAAATTATACACAAAAACTTATAATGGAGATGCTCTAAATTGAAAGGAGGGAAATATGTTAATTGGTTCCTATCACTTAACACACCAACTACCTACTGACATTGCCATTATTGTGTTTGATCGTCTATAAAATTTAGTCCAATGGCTATGAACAAATCGAGAAGACTAGTTCCTTTTTACGGTTTTATTAAAATAATAATACGAAAAATCACCAGACGACATGTTACAAAAGCTCATGTGTTAAGATTTCTATATTTTGTTTACACATGATATTAAAGAATTTTGCAAGACTTTTCTTAGACAGTTAGAGATGACTCGTTACTCGCTAGAACCTAATAACATGTAAATCAACAACGTTCTTATGTCAAATATGACATTCTATCGGGTACAAATCTTAATAAAAATTCGTTCGCTTGCCATTTTCTTTTAAAGAAATAAACTAATTAAAATAACCATTTAATTATAAGTTGCGTTAACTAATTGGTTGGTATTTTTATTTTATTTTTGTCCTTTTTAAAGTATTTAATTATGTTGACATGTTGACCTCCCACCTTCTAGTCGGTGGTTATCTAGCAGGCTAGAATAATTGGATACTATGAGATCGGAATATAATTCCCACACGCTTTTGCCAATAAGTTATTCAAACATTTTTCATTTACCTTCATAGTTTATCCGGTTGTCATTACAAATTCCCTTTCTTTTTGAGCGAACTAATTGTACACTCTTTTTATTATATCTGGACCTAAATCTATAACCTATAGATTACAGATAACACATTACACAAATTTTCAATACTAATATATTAAAAGCCTTAGGTACAAATTCCCTATTAATTACTATTGCAGGAGGAAAACTACTATCCATCAACTATTTATAGATAATATTCTATTCATTAATAAGTACTTGTCATGTCTTATTGAAATGATTAATAACACTAAATCAATCCATAACTTGATGTTTGATGATGAATATGGAAGAAAAGATGATGAAGATGGTTAGGGTTTTAGAGAGAGAAAGTTAGAGAGAAGGGAGAAAACAAATGCAGAGAAATTCTATTGATTAAGTGCAAAAGTTGGGGAATTAAGGCTTACACTTTGGTTTATATACCATGACCTTAATTCCCTAATTAATTAAGAGTAATCCTAATCCTAACTAATATAATATGCAATGTTACACATTGCCCCTCTAGACTATTCATTACAACAAAATAATACCTAACAATCTCCCCATTTGTAATAATAGTCTAGGTTGCATATCTTTGGAGTCTTCCTTGTTTGTAAAGCTGGAGCTGTGTGTTAAACCGTTGTGCAGTTTTGTTGAAAAATCAGCTTCAGCTTTTGATGATTGGTGACAGACATACTTTTAATTGGCTTTTCAGCCAATACAAAGTATTCCAGAAGATTTCAGGCAAATCAACGGAATGTATTAATAATGTAATTTAGACAATTGACCTCACTGGTGTGAGCAGCATGAAACGATGACAACTGTTGTTGTAACTCTTGTGTTTTTTGATTTGAAAGGTTATTTTGATTGACTTGAGGAACAAGAGTTTCAAGTTGACGACGAAAGGTTAAATTTTCTGCCTTTAATTTTGAGATTTGTGCATTTGATTCATTATTTGTGTTTACTTATTTTTGTAAACATTCTTGTAATTCAGAAATCTTAAATTGAAAAGAAGATTTTGACGTAGACAACTGATTTTGTAATTCCTTGTTTATTTGTTTTAATTGAAGAGAACATTTACTTAAATAATTTAAAAGTTGTGCTTTTTCAGATTCTAAAACAGTAAATTGTTTCGTCAACTGCGATTTCTCATCAATTTTAAGTAAAAGTTTTTTATTAAACAAGGAATTCTCTGATTTATCAGTGTCTGAGTCAGATAGAAAAGAGTCAAAAAAAGAAGAGTGTACCTCATTTTCATCATTTTGTGGAACAACCAGCTAGTCGTGCACAAAATACCCGAAACCGAAACCGAAACTGGTAACCGAACCGAAACCGTAACCGGTCAAAACCGGTTTTGACCGTAACCGGTTCGGTTATTGAATAACCGATCGGTTAGGAACCGGTTTGGGTTCTTAGGGTTCGAACCGGTTAGTAACCGGTTACCCGAAACCGGTTTTGACCATAACCGACCACAAATTTGGTCAACACACCGATTTTGGCCGGTTAACCGGTTTATAACCGAACCGAACCGGTTACAATACCCATTACACGGTTATAGTTTTCGAGAGTCAAAACCAGTTATTAACCGAACCGGTTATTGGAGAAACCGGTTATGACCGGCGTTGACCAAAACCGGTTTTGGTCAAACCCGAAACCGGTTTGGTCAATAACCGGTTTGTGTGCATCTCTACAACCAGCTCATCCCTCAGCTCAGTGGGATTATCAGAGTTTAATGAAAAAGTACTGATTATCTCAATTTCCTTGTTGGTTTCTTCATTGAATCTATCAGAACCCTCAGTATTCTCTCTTGGCATAATGCACAAATTTGCTATTTGTTCTTCATCTTCAGTTAACAGTTTTTCAGTTTGAATTTGTTTATAATATTTGATAGCTTTTATCGCATCTGCAAGGTCTTTATCCATTTTTTTTTTTTTTTTTTTGCAATTAGGGGTAAAAGTCTTTATGTTTAAAAATGTGAAAGTTTTCTTTTAAAACTTTTTTTTAAATGTACAAATTAAAGATGTTTAAAATGTATTTGGACGTAAAGTGAAAGTTTTGGACGTTTTGGGTTTAATTGTTTTGGGCTTAAATTACGGTTTGGACTGAATTTTGCTAAACACTTCAATTTGGGCTTGTATTAATGTTGGGCCAAAAACAAGGTTGGGGCCGAACACATTGACCCCAAGCAGATCGAACAAAGTCGATCGAACACTTTGACGGAGAAAAAGTCTGAGCCGATCGAACCAGGTGTGAATGCGATTAATTTCTGTCGAAATCAGTTGCTCAGATCGGAAATTATTTCCAGGGAAGATCGGAAATCAATTGTTCGAGCGAAGACTGAAGCCGAAGACTTTTTCAAAATCAATTGTTCGGAAATCAATAACGAAGGTCGAAATTGTTTAATTCTCTGAAATTGTTTAATTCGAAATTGGGATGAATCGATTGTGTTGTTCTGAGATCAATCTATGATTCGATTAGATTTTGATTTTTGATTTGAAATAGCCGAACATTTTGAAGAATGTATGAGCCGAAGTATTGTTGAGCCGAACTTGTATGAACCCGAACAATTTGACTGTTGAAGAGCCGAACAGATTTGGAAGCCGAAGACTTGGAAGTTCGGGCCGAAATTAAAGTTCGGGCCGAACACTATGTTCGGGCCGAACACTGTTGAAGCCGAAGAAGTTCTTGAGCTGTTCGTTCTTGACGTAAGTTCCAAAAACTTCACTATTTTGATGCTATTTTACTCAATTCTTAGCCAAATACAGTGATTCAAATCGCAAAATGTTAGAAATCACTTTTCTAACAGTTTGATACAATCAAAAAGCTCAAAACATAACAAATCAGAGATCAATTTCAGAATTTCAGTAGATATTTTGAGTTTTTAAGTTTCCATTCTCATATGAGGCCGGAAAGTTTATTGGCAACAGGTCGACACGAAGTGATTCATCATCCTCAAACATGAGCCGATCGTTAGTTAGGGATGGTTTATAGATCAGAAAATTCCCACAAATTTATTCACAAAATCTCCAAATTGAGATGAATACTTGATGGATTGCAACGAAATTTGATTCTAATGTGCTTAGAATCAATGGAGAAACATGATTATCCAATAAAAACAACAATTTCTAACAAAAATTTTGAGGATTAATTTTACAGCTCTTTTCAAAAAGTTTTTTTCAAAAACATCAAAAATGGATCAACTTAGCTCGAATTTGGATATGTTCCTTGATGGATTGTGCTCTGATATCAAATGAAATGCTTAATAACACTAAATCAATCCATAACTTGATGTTTGATGATGAATATGGAAGAAAAGATGTTGAAGATGGTTAGGGTTTTAGAGAGAGAAAGTTAGAGAGAAGAGAGAGAACAAATGCAGAGAAATTCTATTGGTTAAGTGCAAAAGTTGGGGAATTAAGTCTTACACTTTGGTTTATATTCCATGGCCTTAATTCCCTAATTAATTAAGACTAATCCTAATCCTAACTAATACAATATGCAATGTTACACATTGCCCCCTAGACTATTCATTACAACAAAATAATACCTAACACCTACTGTAGGATAAGTAGGCTTCAAATGTATGTATCACTGTACCCTCAAAATTATTAAGAGCATCTCCCATGGTATCTTTTTAAAAGCTTAATACTATTTGAATAAGTCTTTGGATGACTTTTTACCCATTGGAATAATTAGCTTTTTTAAAAGCTTATTCAAAGAATTTTTTTCTACTAACCTTTTAATGGACTTTCAAAATTTGTCTTTTTTAGTCTTCTATGTTTAATAGTTTTTCATTTTAAACTTTAGATATATTATACATAAATTCTTTATTATCTTTTTATTAGTTAATAAATAAATTATATAATATTTAATGACAATTATCTATTTTAAAAAATATTATATGTAGTAAGATGTTATAAAAAGTGTCAAATTATATAAGGGGTATATATAAAACATTTAAGATAGATAAAGGTAAATTGGAAATATTGTTAATGAAAAAGCTTTTGAAAAGGTTAACCATTAGAGATGCTATTTATGTAAAGGTTTTTGGTTAGTAGATTGTTGATGTGGCAAAAGTAATAAGCTATTGGAAGGTTAACCATTGGGGATGCTTTAAGAGATATGATATTAATTCCTATTATTTATGTTTATTGATGTGCCTATGCGCCTATCCATCTCTAAATTTGACATGTGTAATCCACTAATTCTCTTTCGTCATATTATCTATTGATTTTGACACTTGTCATCATCAAATGGATAAGTATATGCGTAAATACATACGGTAGGCACCAATACTAATTTTTCAAATATTAACTTGTTAGCTATAAGTTTTGTAATATGTGAGGTTTTATATTTCATATAGAAGTATAGAGTTGTATTCTAGGAAGTCCAAAGGTTTTGTACAGTCCCAAGGGACAAATCCTTGTCATTGGATCAAGATGGTCAAGATTAAATCCCCCACCTACAGCCATCGCCGGCCGCCGCCTCCGGCCACCGCCCGCCGATCGCCGCCGTCCGCCGCCGGTGACCGGCGGCCGGCGGCGGTGGCTGACAGCGAAGGTGCTGATGGTCAAATTGGGAGCCTCCAATAACTCCCATCGAAGTGAGAAGTTTCCTTGGGTTATTCGATTATTACCGGAGATTTATACAAGACTTCTCGAGAATTGCAGTTCCACTCACGAAGTTAACGAGAAAAAGTGAGAAGTTCGTGTGGGATAAGAAACAAGATGAGGCGTTTAATTTGTTGAAGGAAAAGTTATGTAACGCGCCGATTCTTATTACCGGATGGTATGGAAGACTTTGTGGTGTATAGTGTTGCTTCGAATCAAGGGCTCGGTTGTGTGTTAATGCAAAGGGGAAAGGTGATCGCGTATGCTTCGCGACACTTGAAAAATGCGGAATTAAGGTACACGACACACGACTTGGAGTTGGCGGCGATTATATTTGCTTTGAAATTATGGAGGCATTATTTATATGGTACTCGGTGTACATTGTACACGGATCATAAAAGTCTCCAAAGAAGGTGGATCGAGTTGATCAACGACTATGATTGTGAGATTGTGTATCATGCGGGAAAGGCTAATGTAGTAACCGATGCCTTGAGCCGAAATGTAACGACCCGAAATTTTTGTATTTAATAAATTATGGAAAATATGATAAATAAGGATAAATCGTTTAAAGATCGTAGGAATTGGTTTCGTGTCGTTTGGACACCGTATGAGAAAGTTATGGACGAAACCGGGTCGAGACGGAAGCCAAAAACTGCAGCCCTGCTGGGCTGCAGAGGTCACGACGTGAACTATAGTTCACGATCGTGAACTCGGGACAGGGACTTGAGGTTTTTGGTGATCGAAGTTCACGACTGGCTCGCGATCGGGAAGAGCTCACGACACGCAAAGTTCACGAACGTGAACTAGTTCGCGTCGTGAACTATGGCAGACAGCAATAAATCGGGAAAAAGCTAGGGTTTGCTCATTTTCACTCCCACTTCACCTCAGCCTATTTCTAGTGTGAGAAAGGGGCGATTGTGGTGTTCTTGAGCATAAATCATCACCAATCTTGAAGATCTACACTCATGATGGAAGATCTAAGGTATTTCTTGTAACCTAACTAGTTTATGAACTTATGCTGGGGTAAGTTGTGATTATGGAGTTGGGATGTGGAAGATCTTTGTTAAGGATGTTAATGTAGGGTGTAAAACACCCATATATAGTATGTGGACCATGTGTTCAAGGTGGATTGTGAATTGTTGGTGAAATCCTTGGGCTAGGGTTTTGGATCTCCACCAAATTGATGAATTTGGTGGTTGGGGTTGATTAAGATGATGTTAGATGATGTTTAATTATGGATGATAACTAGAAATGTGATGATTATGTTGATAGGTTGCAAGGACCTAAGAGTTGGAGATATTCCAAAGGCGGGAAGCAAGGATTCGTGTTGATGAACATGATATGGATTTAGCTATCGCTAAGGTGAGTACATGAGACTTATAAACTGGGTACATAGCTAATTGTTTTGGAAACACATATGATAATTTATGGGTTTTATTAACAAATATTTTGATAAAGATAGTGACTGAAAATGTATGAAAGTATGTAGAATGTGATACTAGAATATGTCTAGTATGATTGATGAATTTGAAGGTGAATATGAAAAATTAAAGTATTTAAGGAATCTTTATTAAGGAATCATAATAATGAAGTAATTGATTAAAAGAATGTATATTGAGTCTTTATTAATAAATATATATTAGTAGAGCAGTTGAGGATGATTTATAATAATGAGAATCTAATGGTAAGAATTACTAATAAAAAGTAAATAACGATTATATATGAGAATGAAAATGATGTGACTAGTAGTAACTATGTAGAATAGTCAACGAAGAGATAAAAGTATTATGATATCGATAAATAAGAAATGTATCTTATGAAATAAGTAAATATGGACCTCCTAGGGTTCATAGATACGGAAGTACGTGTGAGTTGTTAAAGATCGAGTCCATGGGACCATATGGGTATGTTCACGCTATGTGGAACTAATTTTATATATTGTTATTATTAGATAACTAACCTGTTTGATGTTTGATGTGATAGCCAGATGCTTTGACTGACATAATTGTTAGGTTATGATAAGAGATAGATGGTAGTAACGCGGGGGATTCCCGGTCACTGAGACGGGTGTATATATGTTTATACACTAGGCACGTGGGTGCTTCTAGTACGCATATGTTTTGGTACTAGGTATGTTAGGGTTCTAATACACATATGTTTATGTATTAGATATGTTGGACTTCTAGTACATATATGTTTATGTACTAGATCTGTATGTGCTTCTAGTACATATATGTTTATGTACTAGATATGATTGTGCTTCTGGTACCTATATGTTTAGGTACTAGATATGTTTGCTAGGGAAGCAAAGTTGATAGAGTCACAATAGGGTGACTAGACGGTATTGACGTATTTTATATATATGTTTATATATTTATGAAATAATTATTATTATTGGCGTCTAAAACCCATGTATCTCACGAGACTATTTTGTCTCACGTACTACGTTTATTTTGTGACTATGTACTCAGGTACAGGTTGAAGTGATAGAAGGTTGCACTAGAAGTGACCTAGAGATGTTTAGCTCGGGAGCTCATAGGTAGATCCCTTTGCCTATGGTTTTGATATACTTGGTGACACCGTATTTTTGTAAACTCTGATAAAGGTTTTAAAGTTTTTGTTAAACTGTAATTTGGACAATATGTCAAATATTGGGAAACCTGTATCTTAAATGATTTAAACGATGTTTTAAAAATACGGGTGTTACACGAAAGGTCTATGAGAAGCCGAACCGAGGAATCTTAACGCGTATTGAAGTCGTCTAGAGTATTATCGAAAGAATCAAGAATGTCCAACGAGAGGTTATGGGAAAAGATGAGTTTAGACAAGAACGGTTCGGTAAGAACCAACATTTTCTTGAAAATGCACAAGGGTTGAAAAACCGTAGGCGGTCGGATTTGGGTTCCTAAGTTCGGGGGTACCCGAAAAGAGTTGTTGAATGAAGTGCACAACTCAAATATTCGATTCACCCGGGAAATACAAAGACGTATCAAGATTTGAAACGAGTTTATTGGTGGTCCGGAATAAAGGCGGGAGTAGCCATGTACATCTCGAAGTGTGCCACGTGTGCACAAGTGAAAGCCGATCATCAAGTACCGTATGGGGTAGCTCAATCATTATTAGTACCGGCCGGAAAATGGGAAGACATAACTATGGATTTCATAGTTGGTTTGCCAAAGACGAGCAAGGGTCATGATGCCATTTGGGTCATAGTTGACCGGTTGACCAAGAGTGCGTTATTTTTAGCCATTCGGGAAACTTAGCCAGGAAACTTTTCCACTTGAGAGGTTGCCTAAGTTGTATGTTGATGATGTGGTTCGACTCCACGGGGTTCTATTATCGATTGTATCCAATATAGACGCGAGGTTTACCTCGAGATTTTGGAGATCGTTACAAGAAGAATTGGTTACAAAGTTTCGGTTGAGCACTACCTATCACCCACAAACCGACGGTCAAAGTGAAAGAACAATTCAAATGGTTGAAGATATGTTGAGATCGTGTGTGTTGGATTTCGGGGGTAAATGGGATGAACATTTATCGTTAGTCGAGTTCTCGTATAATAATAGTTATCACTCGACTATTAAGATACCCCCTTATGAGGCGTTATATGGGAGAAAACGTAGAACTCCATCTTGTTGGTTAGAAGCGGGAGAGACAAAGCTCACGGGTCCCGAGATCGTGAGAATGACGAATGAAAAGATTGGTAATAATTCAAGCCAACATGAAAGCCGCCCAAGATAGACAACGAAGTTATTCGGGTTTGAAAAAGAGACCATACGATCTAGATGTTGGTGAAATGGTGATGTTGAAAGTATCGCCTTGGAAAGGCGTGATGCGGTTTGGAAAGAAGGGCAAATTGAGCCTAAGGTATGTTGGCCCATTTAAGATTTTGAAGTGAATCAAGCTTCAAGCATTTAAGTTGGAAATTCCACTCGAGCTTCAAGGTGTGCATGACACCTTTCACGTAAGTTACTTGAAGAAGTTTATCGGCGTGGTAGAAAACATCATTCCATTGCAAGAGTTGCGGGTTGATGCCCCGAATCGGTTGATTGAGGAGCCCGAAGCTATATTAGAAACTAAGACAAAGAAACTTCGGAATAAAGAGATCGACTTGGTATTGGTCAAGTGGAAGCATTCTCTTGGACCAAATTTGACTTGGGAAGTCAAAGACAAGGTTCAGAAGAGATACCCGGATTTCGTGAACTATGATGAGATTGCGAGGAAGGAATCTTCTTAAGGGGTAGATAGTTGTAACGACCCGAATTTTTGTAAATAAATAAATTATATAAAAATGCGATAAATAAGGGTGAATCGCTTAAAGAACGTAGAAATTGTTTTCGTGTCATTTGGACATCGTATGAAAAAGTTATGGATGAAATCGGGTCGAGACGATGACCGAAAAGTGCAGCCCTGTTGCGTAGGGGAGTTCACGACGCGAACTATTGTTCACGATCGCGAGCACCGTCCAGAGAATTGGGCATTTTGGAGATCGGGGTTCACGGCTGGATCACGATCGGGAAGAGTTCGCGACACGCGAAGTTCACGATCGCGAACTCCGGTTCGCGACGCGAACTCTGTCAGGCACCAGCATTAAAGTCGGATTTTGGTCATAAATGCAGTCCATAAACCCTAGTTTTCTCCCTTTGGCGATTTTTGAGTGCAAGTGCTGGTTTTGGTCGATTTGTTCACAAAACCTTGGTTGATTTCACTCCTAGTTGAAGATTAAAGGTAAATCTTCACTCTTTGATCTTTGTAGCTCAAGATCTATGGATCTTGAAGCTTGGGTTTGAAACCCTAGTTATTGGGGTTATGGTTAATGATGGAATAAATGATATATACACTTAATAGATGGTATTTTAACAAGGGAATCAGGTGTATGGTTAAAATTTGTAAGAATCTTAACGGTTGGTTAAACCTAGGGTTTGGTAAATCATCAAAATTGGGGGAATGTGTTAGTAAGTGTTATCTAGAGATAATTGGACACATTATTAGTAGTATGTGATGTTGAACAACTTATGATTGTTATATTAGGCTTTTGGTGAAGTCTTGGAAAGTTTAAGCTTGTTGAAGATAGAAGATTGTGTGTGAAGAACACATTGGAAGCAATATTTGCTAAGGTGAGTACGTGTGGAATTTACTGAGTACATAGCCTATGAAATACATTTTCTTACTTGTTTTACGGTCTATTTGCTTAATTGTGTAGACTTGTAGTTGTTAGTTAGTTATATCATTGATAGTATTGAACTAACTTGTTTGATGATTGACGTGATAGTCGAGAGCTAGATTGACATAACTGTTGAGTTATGGTACGATTGAGATGATGTGATGATGCGGGGGACCCCCGGTCATGAGGGTGTGGTTTGAGGGGCAGTTGGATGGATTCCCATCGACTCAACTACGGTAGTAGTCTTGCTAACTGGAGGTACTCCGGCGAGGAAGGCATGTATCGGTAGATTGGGCGAATCCCTCTTGCCGGTATCTTGAAGCTTATTAATTGCGTGAATTTTGGTTAATAAGTTAAGGTGGTTCTAGTTAGTTCGGGAACATCCCGATAATTAGATATGATTGCTAGGAAAGCAAGGATTATAGAGTCACAATAGGGTGACTAGATAGATGGACGAAATACTTGTATGTTAGTTTATATATTATATGATTCTTATTATCATCGGGGTCTAAACCCATATAGCTCACGAGACTTTTTGTCTCACGTACTCCTTGTTGTTTTTGCTATGTACTCAAGTTCGGGATCGAAGATTTAGGTACACATGGATAGAGATGCGGGGCCTAGAGTAGAAGAACACTAGAACGGATTTAGACTTAGCTTTGGTTTTGTATATTTTGGTAACCCCAACTTATACTTTGATTTCATACAAAAGGTTTTTGTAAATGCGTAATTTGGGACAGTTCTCCTCATTACTAAATTATATATTTTGGCCAAATGTTTTGTTTTAAAAATTGAGGTGTTACAACCAAGCACATGTGTTTTTGTTCCTGAACACATGTAACTTACAAGCAAGTCATTTGTGTTTGAATCACGAAGCACATGTGCTTGACATTATGAAACACATGTGCTTCACTAACAAGAAAAAAAATCAAACAAGTGACGAACATATCATTATGAAGCACATGTGCTTCATAAAGCCAAGCAAATGTGTTTTTGTTCCTGAACACATGTGACTTACAAGCAAGTCATTTGTCTTTGAATCACGAAGCACATGTGCTTGACGTTATGAAACACATGTGCTTCACTAACAAGAAAAAAAATCAAAACAAGTGACGAACATATCATTATGAAGCACATGTGCTTCATAAAGCCAAGCACATGTGTTTTTGTTCCTGAACACATGTAACTTACAAGCAAGTCATTTGTCTTTGAGTCACGAAGCACATGTGCTTGACGTTATGAAACACATGTGTTTCATTACTTGAAACACATGTGCTTGGTTGTACATATACATTCCTTTATTTTCGAAACACATGTGTTTCAAAAGGTGAAAGACATGTGTTTCAAACAGATGTGCTTCCAGTCACGACCACCACCACCGGTCACCACCGTCGGCGACCACCTCCGACCGCTGTCCGCCGCCGCCGTCCGTCGCCGCCGGCCGCCGTCTCCGGCCGCCGAAGGTGGGTGGGGTATTGATGTATTGAAGCATATGTGTTTGTAGTAGTGGTGGTGGTATGAATCTTGATCTTGACCATTGATTTTTCTTGATTCAAGGGCTAATAATTGTCTCTTGGGACTAGATAAAATTAATGGACTACGTTGAACATTTCACTAGAAGTATATCCAATTTTTGTCTCATTTCTTAATAAACCAAGTTTCATTTCTTGAGTTTTCATTAAATTAATATTGGGTTTAATACTTGTTTGAGGCAAAAATTTGAGATAAAAAAGTGGTCGGGTTTATTCCCCAAAAATAGAAATTGAGTTCGAGGAAGACACACTGTCTGTTAGGACGTTACTGTTGATTCGAATCACCAACTATCTAACTCGCGGTTAAAAAAAATCTTGAAACCACTTTTTATTTAATTTTAGTAATTATCAACTCAATTCCCGTGTATTCAAATATTCAACTAGTGGTCGAAATTGAACACCATGATTGCGAGATAAAAGTATGTTTTCTGAATTGATTAAATTAGACGAAAAAAAGAATTGATATTTTTTATACCTTTTAGTCATATTTATATTAGAAATAATTACTAATTTAGACCAAAAAAAAGTGAGAGACTCCTATTTAAGACTGATAGACTTCAATCTTCCCAAAATACCCCGTGCGACTTGGGAGACTTGGGCAGTATTAACTGGGAGCAGCACTAACTGGGAGCGACACTATCGAGCAGCATTAACGAGCACTAATAACAAGGTTGATCAGTATTAATGAGCAGTAGTAACTATTTGAGCATCACTAACTCGGACACGTGGCGGCGTTATAGTGGAGTTGCACGGTTGCACGCTCGCGGGGGTAGTTGCACGGGGTATTTTGGGAAGAATTGACATCCAAGTCTATTTTTGGGGAGATTTCATTTCATTTGGTCCAAATTAGGAAATCACCCTTTATATTATACTTATTTGATCATGACAAGTGTCAAAATTAAGAATACTATAAGGAAAGAAAATTAGTGTATGACACATGTTAAGTTTAAATATTTGTAGGATTATAGGTATGAATAAAGGTAGGAATATACCATTAGAAAAAAAGGCAATGATGTTAGGGAATCACTAAATTTAAGAAGAGTAATGTGCTCTTTTAAGCGTTTAGTACTAATATTAATAAATTATTATAAACTTAGATATTGTTTAGCAGTGGTTTGTTCAAGGAGGTCCACAAATATTATAAAGTCTCAATGGACAATCATGGGCCATTGGATCAAGAAGATCAATGGTCCATATTAGATCTCCAATTAAATGGGTGTTTTGGGCGGAAGGGTATATTGGTCATTTTGTGCGTGACTTAAAACCCTCCTTCTTCAAATTTCATCTTCCCTCTCTCTCCCCCCTCTCGTCTGCTCTCTTTCTCTGCTTCTCTCTCACACACACACAAATCATTGAAGAAACCCTCTTTTTTACTCGTTTTTACCGATTTCTTATCAGTTTTTTGCTAAAATCATTTGTTAAACACTTATACAACATCGTTTTTCTTCTATGTTTGTGTTTGATCTGCTTACAATGGCTGATTCATGATCTTCTCGTTCGAAAAAAGCTTCCGATAAAAAGCGTGGAGAATTCTTACTTGTTACAAGTAATTTTAACTTGTATTTGCTGTTATTATTAGATTTTTTATCGTTTATGCAGAAATCCTTGTTCATTTATGGCTTTTTTTGTATTTCGAACTTTTCTAGGGTTTATATTTGATAATACGTCGATTTCATATGTTGTTTGTTGATATGTTGTTCTATATTTTGTTGTTTTCGTTTCAAATAACAAATTTATTGTTAAGTGCTTCAGCTTTCTAATGTTTTGTATTAGTAAATCACTTGTGATTTAGCGAAATGTTAATAACTCCCCTGTTTTTGAAAACCTTTGTTTTATATCACATGTGATTTAGATCTGTTTGAGTTTAAAACACATGTGTTTTAGTTAATCACATGTGATTGTGCATCTATTTAAGTTAAACCACATATTTGTTTTAGTTCATCATCTGTGATTTTATATTTGTTTAATTTTAAATCAGATGTTTCTTATTAGTTAATCACATGTGATTTAGATCTGTTTTATTCTAAAACAAATGTTTTTAGTTAATCACATGTGATTCTAAGTCTATTTTGTTTTAAATCATCCTTTTTTATGTGTTTAAACATATGTGCTTTTAATTTTGTTTTAAATCACATGTGATTTTGAAGTTATTATTTGTTTTTTAGTTGTATATCACATGTGATTTTACTGTTTTTGTTATAGATTTCAGGTTTCTAGTGTTTTTTAGTTGTAAATCACATTTGATTTTACTGTTTTTATTATAAATTTCAGCTTTTTAGTGTTTTCTAGTTGTAAATCACATGTGATTTTATTGTATTCACATGTTATTTGCCGTTTTTTTTTTGTTTTTTTTTTGTTTACTCTTTTTTTAAATCACATGTGATTTTACGGATTTTATTATAGATTTTCAGCTTTCTAGTGTTTTTTAGTTGTAAATAACATGTGATTTTACTGTGTTCACATGTTTTATTATTTTTATGTTTACTCTGTTTTTAAATCACATGTGATTGTTATTTATTATTTGATTATTATGTTATTTAAGTTCAATCACATGTGATTGTTCTTAGTGTCTCATCTAATCACAGTCAAACAATTCATATCTTTCAATCACATGTGATTAGTAAGCTAAATTACAGTTGTTTATGTGAGATTGTGAGTTCAATCACATGTGATTTTAGTTTAACTATCTCATATTCTTATTAGTTCTCATAACTTGCTTCTTTGTGTTTTTTAGGTGGTGATGATGAATATCCTACTATGTTATCTAAGTTGCTTAAGATACGAACTAATGTTAATATTCGTAGAAAAAGACCTCTATCACCATCAAAAACAAAAACTGTTGA
Source organism: Calendula officinalis (assembly GCA_963853835.1). NCBI lineage: Eukaryota > Viridiplantae > Streptophyta > Magnoliopsida > Asterales > Asteraceae > Calendula > Calendula officinalis. The sequence continues at coordinate 83,268,103 of OY970822.1, read as the reverse complement.
GGTGTCAAAGAAGATCAAAATAAGGCTTAAAGATCAATTAGCAATGTGATTATGGAACAGCATCACCAGTGATTTAATACTAAGTAACATGTTCTGTTTTTGTGCGATTGATGTTTACTTTCCAATTACTTGTGATTTTTATTAACAATCACATGTTATTGTTTCTATGTACATGTCACTGTTTTTGTGCACTTGATGTTTACTTTTCAATCACATGTGATTTTGTTATGTATATAGACTCCCCTGTTTTATAATAAAAACTCTGTTTTACATAACAAAATCACATGTGATTTAATACTTAACAACATGACTAATAAGTTAATTTGTGAATTAAACATAAATATTTATAATGACAAAATAGTCATCCAAAATAATATTCTACAACTAATAATTAACTATCATTAATTATCAAATAAAATGTAAGTTGAAATAATACACCATTTTGATAGTACAAATACCCACTTATACCAAATACATAAAATTAATACTCTTCCTTCTTTTTCTCAAAAGTCAAATGGTTTTTGGCTTATCTCTTCCTCTTGTCAAGATTCCATTTCCCATCCCCAAGACTTTCATATTTTGGTTATTAGCTCATTTTCTCATGCATGCATGCATTCCCAAAGTTGTTCAACTTTCCTCATTAAAACACCACCTACAAACTTCCTTCCCTTCCATTTTGGTCGATCACAAGACACAGACACAACACTATTTTTCCACTTTTCAAGTTAATCACCAAAGTGGAAATTCCTTTTTTCTTTTTTTCTGAAACCAAGGTCATTGACCATCCAAATATGTTTGAAAATCCATCTTTTTAAGTCTTGAGAGACTTGTTACTTCTCTGCAGACTCTCATCCTAGTAGCAAAGTTCTGCTCATACAATCACATATGATTTATTAAGCGAATTACATGTGATTTGTTTCTTAACAACCTCCCATGTTTTTAAGCAAACAAATCTCATGTGATTCGCTCAGCAACCTCATCTCAACGCAGTCAAATAACGTAAAGCAAACAATCACATATGATTTGTAAATCGAATCACTTGTGATTCGTTTCTTAACAACCTCCCCTATTTTTAAGCAAAGAATTCACATGTGATTCGCTTAGCAATCTCACCTGAATCAGTCAAATAACGTAGCCATACAATCACATGTGAATTTGAAAAGCGAATCACTTGTGATTTGTTTCTTATCAACCTCCCTTGTTTTTAAGCAAAGAAATCACATGTGATTCGCTTATCAACCTCACCTGAATCAGTCAAATAACGTAAAGCATACAATCACGTGTGATTTTGTAAAGCGAATCACTTGTGATTTGTTTCTTATCAACCTCCCATGTTTTTAAGGAAAGAAATCACATGTGATTCGCTTAGCAACTGTAACATCCTGAGACCCGGCCTAGAATTTTAAATTACTTTCGGTAAGTAATTCTATTTGTTTATTATTATTTTTTTTGCATAATTTATTTGATTTATTTAGATATCAGCATATTTTAACCAAGAGGTTAAAATTAGGATTAATTGATATAATCGAGCATGTGAATGATAATTGCATTTTTTTATTAATCTTTGAATTACAGTTCTGGAAATATTTTCGTTATTAAAATCTGAGTTAGATAGGTATTTTTAAATAAATCAAACGCAACCTAGACTCTCAGTATTACCCTGTGTTTAAATGAAACTATCTGTTTTTAGGAAGGGGGTGTACGTGGCCTTGAGGAGGGCAGGTGTCAAATTGGATTTCTTCTTTGGTCTCTTTGCCAGTCACGTTTTCTACACACACACATATTCATGCATTTGCTCTCTAGAAGTCCTCATTGAAGAAGAAGACTTTAGCTTCCTTTCTCCCTCTTATTTTCGGTATTTGCATCATCACAAGGTAGGGTTTATGCTAATTGTTCATAGTCTTGTGTGTTCTTGCTAGAAATTTCTAGGGTTCTTGAGTTATGGTGATTTTTGCTTAAAAAAAACATGAAATTGATGATTTACTTGGTGTTTATATTTGATTACTCAAGCTATATGTGTATAATTGTTAGTGATATTCTTGATTTGTGAAGCTTCCATAAAACCTCCAATAATGGAGTTTGATGCTAGAACCCTATTTGGAGAAGATGAAGTTTTATGCTTAAATTAGTTAACTTTTAGTGAAAATGACATGCTAAAATGATTATTGTTGGTGGAAATTAACCATAGCATAAATTTTTGATTGTTGTCTTGAGTAATTGGGTGTTTGAATGAAAATTTGTATAAAAACCCGTAGCTAAAGAAAATGGCAGCTTTTTGCTGAAATTTGGCGGTTTTGTAAAAATCATATAAAATTAACCGTAACTCCGTTTTGGGCGTGCGACCAGTCGTTTCGAAGGTCTAAGAGTCTACTTTATTTATATCATATTTTCATGAACTAATATGGTCAGAAAAGTACTCAGATAACTGAGTTTGTAACAGGTGGTCGGATGGGTTTTTAGGTCAAACATGTATTGAAAATTTTGGGTGTTTCTAGGGTAACTAGTCAATATTAAGTTGATATTAATATGGAATAATTATTAGTCATATTGAAAGTTGTTAAATGTATCTTGACATGTTTGAAGATGTAATTGGAAATCTTGTATCAAACTAAGTATTTTTGACCCGTTTGGGCCTATATGCTAAATTTGGATTAAAAAGGCAATGCTTGGTATATTCTTGACCTTAGAAGTCTAATTATGACGAGTTGGGAAATTGTAGAATTACAAAGCATCAATTAGGTAGTTTCAAAGTTAGTTTTTGAGTTTTGACCCGTTTGTGTATTATGTGTCAAATTGGTAATTTATAGGACTTTTGACTTGGTAATTGTTTGGTATGCTTGTAGTTTGACTAGTAATCATGTAAATGATTGATTGTGTGCACTTTGACATGTTGGAAATGATATATTGTAGTCTTGACTTGAATATGCACTTTTGACCCGTTTGGTTACAATATGTCAAAATAGGTTTACTTGCTAATATGTTGGTTAACTTTGACTTGTAAAAGTCTTAGAAGAGTCGTAATGAATTATTGATAGAATGCAAGTAATAGTAGAGATATTAGAATGGGATATTGGCTTTGAATTTAAATTGGTAATTGTTATCATTTGGCGATTTCGGGTTACTAATTTGGTTTATATTGTTAATACAGGCAAAGGGAAGGAAACTCAGTAATATAAGATCACTGAGTTTGACAATTGCGGTACTCAGGTGAGTGGATTTAACCTTCAATCTATATGTGTACAATTTTGGTAGAAATTGGATACTTTGGTAAAAAGTGCAGGATTTTGGTATCTGGGTTGTTCGCGACGCGAACGCGTACATTTTCTTGTGTAGGTTTTTGGTTGTAATTTTTATTACAAGTCCACACTTCGGTATAAATAATTCGGTAATTAATTAAGTGCACTTTTGGGGAAGAGGTCAGTAATTGGAACATTCTACTGGGCATAAGTTTACTATTGACAAGGTGTATCGCCCTTAGAAGCACTGGTTGTTCTAAGGGGGTACACACTGTCTTTGAGTAAAGGGCCATCGGTTATCATTGTTAGGCCGACAATGATTTAAGGTTCGGCCGAACCGCCGTTACTCTTCAAAAAATTAACTAATTGAGATAATGTAAATTATCATCGGTTGTTCTATATATATATATATATATATATATATATATATATATATATATATATATATATATATATATATATATATATATACGGGAGGGTTCCATTGAGAATTGATAATTAGGTGAGAATGTGAGAATTAGGCAAAAAGACGCACGGTGGCATTTTTGTAATTAAGACCAACTTTTCTGTCCCACACGCGGTGGCATTTTTGTAATTAAGTCCAACTTTCTCTGTCCCAGACGCGGTGGCATTTTTGTAATTAAAACCAACTTTTCTTTAATCATCGATGATTAAACTGGGTGTAGTGTTTAATCATCAATTATTAAACTTTTGAGATTGTTTTTAATCATCGATGATTAAACCCAACCCCAGGTTTAATCGTTAATGATTAAACACATTATCAAGTTTAATCATCGATGATTAAAAGAGCATCTTATGATTATTACACAGATAAAGTTTAATCATCGATGATTAACGTTTAATCATCGATGATTAAAACGTTTAATCATCGATGATTAAAGGAGCATCTTATGATTATTACACAGATAAAGTTTAATCATCGATGATTAAAGTTTAATCATCGATGATTAACGTTTAATCATCGATGATTAAAACGTTTAATCATCGATGATTAAAGAGCATCTTATGATTATTACACAGATAAAGTTTAATCATCGATGATTAAAGTTTAATCATCGATGATTAAAGTTTAATCATCGATGATTAAAGTTTAATCATCGATGATTAATGAAAAGTTTAATCAAATAATAAAGAAAGCAAACACGCTAATCATCGATGAATAAACAACATCTTATAAAGAATTAAGAATCTAAAAAACGGAGACAAGTTTAATCATCGATGATTAAACAGCATCTTTGATTTTAAAGACAAAATTGTTCTATTAATCATTGATGATTGAACACTACACCCAGTTTAAATCATCGATGATTAAAACAATCTCAAAAGTTTAATAAAACCAAGTTTAATCATCGATGATTAAAGAAAAGTTGGACTTAATTACAAAAATGCCACCGCGTGTGGGACAGAGAAAATTGGACTTAATTACAAAAATGTCACCGCGCGCGTGAAAGAAAGTTGGACTTAATTACAAAAATACCACCGCACGCGTGAGGGCTGGAAGGAGATGAGTGGCTGAGATCTATTCTCACATTCTCACCTAATATATTAATTCTCAATGGAACTCACTTTTATATATATATATATATATATATATATATATATATATATATATATATATATATATATATATATATATATATATATATATATATATATATATATATATATATATATATATATATATATATATATATATATATATATATATGCATTGTCGGTTTGTTCATTCACTTAGCTGTTAGCTAATCCCACCTCGTTGACTCTTTTGCAGGTTTATCTTTTGGGCGGGTCAAAGGGTGTTTTTAGGAATGGTTGGCCAACACTCAGATTTTGATATAGTAATAAATGGACCGCCGGGTGTTTTAACAAAGTTAACTACTTTTAATATTTTGGATAATTACTGTAAAAGGCCTGTTTAATATTATCTGTTTATGATGACTATTTATACGCTTCCGTAAGTATTTAAAAAAAAAGAAAAAAAAACCGGGTTTAAATTTGCGGTGTTACAACAACCTCACATGAATTAGTCAAATAACGTAAACATACAATCACATGTGATTTTGTAAAGCGAATCACTTGTGATTTGTTTCTTACCAACCTCCCCTTTTTAAGCAAACAAATCACATGTGATTCGCTTAGCAACCTCATCTCAATGCAGTCAACTAATGCATAACATACAATCACTTGTGATTTGTTATCTAGTAAACTCCCCTGTTTACGCAAAATAAAAACACACATGTGATTTGATCATCGATCTCACCTGAGCGCATTAAATTAACACACAACTTGCAATCACATATGATTCGTGAGCAAATCACTTGTGATTTGTCATCTAATAAACTAGAATTTGTAAATTTTTACCTGAATCATTAATTTATTTTCATAATTCATTGCTATTGACAGATTCTGGAACTAGATTCATTGATCACGTCGGATATTTTGATTTCGTGATTCAGATCTGCGTTCGATTACAACGATTTTATTCAATCACAATTTTTATTACGGCTCAAATTCTAGAAAAAACGTGATTTGCTGTTTTTGATTCGATTTCTACAGTCGATTCGATGTTTGAGATTCAGATCTACCGTTTGCGACCCATTATTTGTGATTTGTGGCTTAGAGATCGTCGAAAATCGCCAAAGCAGTTTGAGCGTAAGCTCCATTGAAGAAGGAAGAAGGTCAGGTGTTTCTATGGACGATAATACCCCTCCGTGTCTAATTTTATGGATTGATCTTAATCATTGATTACGCTTGATCTAAGGGCTGTAAGGTGTTCGTTGGGACTTTATAAAATTAGTGTACTTCCCTGAACACATCTCTTGTTTAGCATCATCAAACTAAAGTTGTGCATTTTTTTTACCACTTTCGCGTAGGGGCAAAAGAATAACTGAAAGAAAAGAAATATATTAACTATTCGTTAAAGTTTCATTTATTCAATGACCAGAATTAGACGGGGATATATCGCTTGGAAACGTAAAACAAGAATTCGTTTATTTGGATCAAGCTTTTAGGGGTTCATTCAAGACTTACTCGAACTATAACTCAACAAATTATAAGTTTTTTTCCCTTTTCTAAATGTCTGATGTCAAAATAGCAGGTTATTAATGAAACATGTCAAAATTAAACGTACCCATGTTCCTCCCCTTTAGGAGCAAGTTATTAAACGTGTGAGATCATGGGTCACTTAGGTCCATGGTAAAATGGCGGAGGCTAGACTTATGTGGCGTAGACTAAGCTTCATATATGTTACCTACAAAGGCTAACAAATTCTTTTACGGTAGATAATCGATTCGTGGAAGTCATGCATTTACAATGTGGCTTTGTGAGTGAGACGAAAGTTAAAGGTTCATGATCAAGACGACGGCTAAGGCTTTAGTCTATACATCATCATTTTTTTTGAACGACAAGTTAATAAGTTAGTGGTTCGAGTCTAGACAGTGACATCCACAAGGGGCAGTATGTCTTCCCTCGATCCCTCCACATATGGGGAATAAACCCCACCACCTTTTAATCTCCAAGTTTTACCTCCAGCAAGTCTTAAACCCAATACCTCTTGAAGGAAAACTCCAAGGCAACCCTTGGTGGCCAATTGATCTAGACCAATCGCCATGTTCATGGTAATATAATAGACCAATCGTTGAATATGAACTTTAATTTATAATAATTAATGTTATGTAGGTTATGATAAACGTTCAAGGAAGTCCATCATTTTTATCAAGTCCCGAGGAACAAATCTCAACCATTGATCAATAAGATCTAATGGTCAAGATTAATTACATATTTTATTAAAGGGGTATTTTGGTCATTTGGCACTTAAAACTTTTTTTATTTTTTATTTTATTTTTATTTTTTTAGTTTTTAATTGGGGGTATTTTGGTCATTTTGAAATAAATATTGTTTTTATTTTTATTTCTTATTCTTAATTTTAAAATTTTTATTTTTTTTTATTTTATTATTATTATTTTTTAAAAAATTATTATTTTTTCATTAATAACAAATAATGTGATTGCATAGTGAATCACATGTGATTGGATTTTGAATCACATGTGATTGAACTAAAACATCAAATGTGATTAAATATTCAATCACATGTAATTTTACACTAAAATCACATGTGATTACAGTAAAATCACATGTGATTACAGTAAAATCACATGTAATTAAGTCATACACGTAATTATCAAATAAATATTATTATTTAATTAAAAAATAAAATAATAAAAAAATAAAAAATAAAAAATAAAAAAATTTAAAATTTTTTTAAGTGCCAAATGGCCAAATATTTTTATTTTTTAAAAAATGACCAAAATACCCCTTTATATATAAAATATGTGATTAATCTTGACCATTAGATCTTATTGATCAATGGTTGGGATTTGTTCCTCGGGACTTCCTAAAACTAATGAACCTCTTTGAACACAACTCTTGGCATTATCACAAAAGTTAATGGATTTTATCTTAGCACATGGTAAAAATTTTACTTGTAATTAGAGGTGAGGCAGAAAAATTGGATCACTAGAATTGGAACCGTCTTGAAACCACTGGTTCTGGCTCGGGAATCGTGTTAGCGGTTCCAGTTCTAAAATATTGGAGCTGCCCTAAGCGGTTTCATTTCTGGTTCTTAAAAATAAGAAAAATATACCCGCCTGGTAACGTCGGTTCAATTTTCGGGTAACCAAAACCATCTTTATAACATGTGATTGTTGTATAAATAAGACCGCTCCCGACAGTGCATCCAACTGATACCGTCAGTTGTTTCAGCGTCACGTCAGCTCACCCTCCAACCGACATTAAACTGACGTACTCATGCCAACAATACCATTTCCCTTTAATTTTTTGGGAGCCACTATTACAAAACACACACACACAAAATACCCCTTTGGGCCCCACCACACAACCGGCGTGTCCCTCCTTCCCCGTTTCCAAACCGGCGAGGTGGCAACCGGCGCTGTCAACAGACGCATGGTGCCAACCACGGCCGGCCCTGGGCCTGGGCCACCAGGGAAACCACCCAGGGCCCAAAAGTTTTAAGGGCCCACTATTTTAATTTTTAGCCCGTCTGCAATGTATATGGCCCAAGTGTTGATATGTCAGCCCAAACGATTGATAGGGAACGAAAGAAATTTCTAAAGGGGAAAGGCGACTGCCGTCTTGGGGAGAAAAAGGAGAAACAGGAACCTCGGAGTATAGACGAAAACATTGGAATTTGAAACAGTCAGACGGCGAGAGAAAGGGTTCACAGAGATTTTATCACCTAGATTCATTGCTTATGTATTTCTTGAACTCTGCTTGATTCGGCACTTGCTCTGCTTGAATCTTGATTCTGTAAGGCTTTCGCCATTCTGGTACTCGCTCTCATCACGCAGTCACAGCTTCAATGATTCTGTAACGGTTCGTCGCTTTGCTTGATTTTGGGTTTAGAAACTTCAGTGATCGATTAATGCAAAAGCAACTCTGCAAGTATTATTGTTTTTTGAAGTTTAATTTAGAATTGAACTACATTTACTGATTTAGTGTAAGTGGGTACAGATATAATTTAGTTTGTTGTATGATTGAATCATTGATTTACTGATCAATACAACTGCAACTCTGCAAGTAGTGTATTTTTGCAGATTTAGATTAAATTCAGTGAGATTTAGATTGAATTCAGTGTAATTCTGCAAGTAGTTTAATTTAGGATTGAATTACTGATTTAGTTACACTTGTTATGTGCCACTTATTGTAGTAATCTGTGGAATTCAGCAGTATTTGGCATAAAGAGCCCTAAATAACTTGTTTGTCCTGTACGCAATAACTGAGGATAGAGGGAGTTTCAACTCGGCCTTCTACTAACATTAGCTAAACTTTCATTTAAAAGTCTAGAAACTGGAAATCCTGTTGAACAAGTGAGTGATGTCAAATTATTATGGTTTTTAGCCTTAAACTTATTAAAATCTCTTCTTATTCTCCATCTTTAAACTATAACAATAAGTATTAAAACCAGTTGCGAATTTTTCATTTTTCATGTGGGTATTGCATAATCTTTATTTACTTTACAATCACCATATAAGGGTACGTAAATTCTATATGGATTTTATTTATTTGGGGAAAAAAAATTATTTTAGGGACCCCTTTTTGACATTATGCTCAGGGCCCAAAAACTGATTAAACAGGCACTGGTGCCAAGGGTGCAAGCAACTGGCGTTGCAACTGAAGGTAAAAGGGTGCCAACAGTGCAAGCAACTGCCCGTTGGCAATGGTCTAATAAGATCAGATTAGATTGAAAGTTAATTGAAGGGTGGAATTTTAAAACTAGAAAAAGTAATGGCAAAAGAATAGAAACAGGAAATGAGGTGCACAGCTTTGAAAATCAAAAAAGTATCTTACCCGTTGCCTTTTGTTAAGAGGTTACGTCACCGTTGGTAAGCGAATCATTTGTACAGTACTATAAATAATTAACAGCTGTCAGCCGTTATAACCTACCGTGTACTGTACCATCCAATTATTTTATTAATTTACTAATCACTTTTTTACTTCATCCGTATCAAAATAAGTTAATTAATTTATTTTTTGAAGTATATTAAAATAAGTGAATCACTTTATTTATTTGATAAGTTTTTATTTTAAAGTTACTTATTTACCCTTATTTATCCCTCTTTAAATATCATTAAAGGTGGATGACCCCATCTATTTTTATCATCTTCTTATATATGGGATCCATCCATTTTAATTACCCCATTTAATTTCACTAATATCTTATTACCTTATTTTGCCTCAAAAAACATGAACTTTAAAGGTGTTTCACTTATTTTGATACGGAAGAAGTATAAAAATGCTAAGAGTGTAACACCCGTATTTTTAAAAATCATTTAAATCATTTAAAATACACTTTTCTAATATTTGACATATTGTCCAAAATACAGTTTAACAAAAACTTTAAAACTTTATCAGAGTTCACAAAAATACGGTGTCACCAAGTATATCAAAACAATAGGCAAACGGGATCTACCTAAGCGCTCCCGAGCTAAACATCTCTAGGCCACTTCTAGTGCAACCTTCTATCACTTCAAACCTGTACCTGAGTACATAGCCACAAACCAAACTTAGTACGTGAGACAAAATAGTCTCGTGAGATACATGGGTTTTGGACCCAAATAATAATAATAATCGTTTCATAAATACATATATAAACATATATATACACTACATCAATTCCGTCTAGTCACCCTATTGCGACCCTATCGATTCTGCTCTCCTAGCAATACATATCTAACTATCGGGTTGCCCCCGACTAGCTAGAAGCACAAACATATCTAGTCATCGGGTTGCCCCCGAACTAACTAGAAGCAGAAAACATATCTAACTATCGGGTTGCCCCCGAACTAGCTAGAAGCACAAACATATCTAGTTATCGGGTTGCCCCCGAACTAACTAGAAGCACAAACATATCTAACTATCGGGTTGCTCCCGAACTAGCTAGAAGCACCATCATATCCAACTATCGAGTTGCCCCCGAACTAGCTAGAAGCACTATCCAATCTAACTATCGGGTTGCCCCCGAACTAGCTAGAAACATCACCATGTATAGTTATCGGGTTGCCCCCGAACTAACTAGCATCACATCATCTCGTTCTTACCATAACTCAACAGTTATGTCAATTTAGCTCTGGGCTATCACAAGTTAGTTATTTAATAATAACTATATATAACTAGTTCAACATAGTGTGAATGTACATGTATGGTCCCATGGACCCGATCATAAGCAACCCACATTTACTTCTACATCTATGAACCCCAGGAGGTCCATCCTTACTTATTCTCATAAGATACATTTCTTATTTATCGATATCATAATAATCTTATCTCTTCTTGACTATAATACATATTTATTACCAGTCAATTCATATTCATTTACATACATATTCGTTCCTCACTCTTATTAGTAATTATTACCAATTAGGTACTCATTACCATAAAATCATTATCAATTGCTTTACTAATACATATTTATTAATAAAGACTCACTATCGATTCATTTAATCAATATTATTTATTATTATGATTCATTAATAAGGATTTCATAATTACCTTAGTTTATCATAATTACTTCCAATATCATCAATCATACTAGACATATTTTAGCATCACATTATACCTATTTTCTTATCTTTTCAGTCACTATCTTTATCAAAACATTATTTAATAAAGACCCATAAAATATCATAAGTATTTTCAAAAGCTCTTTGCTATGTACCCAGTTTAAAAGTCTCATGTACTCACCTTAGCGATAGCTAATTCCATATCGTGTTTATCAACACGAATCCTTGCTTCCCGCCTTTGGAATATCTCCAACTTTTAGGTCCTTGCAACCTATCAACATAATAATCACTATTCTAGTTATCAACCAAAACTAGATAACACATAATTTATATTATCATCTTTAACCATCAAGTTCATCCAACTTGGTGGAAATCCCAAGATCTTAGTTCCAAGGTTTCACCAACGAAACTCAAATCCAACCACAACCCAAGGTCGACATCATTAGTCTCCAATATTAGTCTCATAACACTAATTAGTCACCAACACCCTTTTCCCCAAATTTTAGTGACATTCAAAACCCTAGGTTTAACCAATCTTAAGATTCTTACAAATCTTAAGCATACACTTCTTTTCTTTGTTAAAATACCATCTATTAAGTGTATACAACATTTATTTCACCATTTAAGAAAACCCCAAGAACTAGGGTTCGAGATGCAAGCTTTTACTTCCATGGATCTAAAGTAGTAAACATCAAGGAGTGAAGATTTACCTTAATCTTCAAATCAGCAGTAACAAATTAGCACTAACTGAAAGTGCCCTTTTTGACCTTGTTTCGTCCATAACTTTCTCATAAGATGTCCAAATGACACGAAACCAATTCCTACGTTCTTTAAATGATTTATCATTATTTATCATATTTTTTTAATAATTTATTTAACAAAAAATTCGGGTCGTTACAAAGAGCATCCCAATGGTAGCTTTTTACAAAACTTATTACCTTTTGTATAGGTCATATGAAGGTATATGACCTACTACCAAAAAGCTTTTGTTTCAAAAGCGTATTCTTCCCTAAGTCTTTCTCAAGACACAAAAAAGCTTTATATTGGTTAATATGCATTGGAGCAAAAGTTTTTTGGAAACTTATTTATAAATTTTGAGTGAAAAGTATAGGTGTCAATTATTATAAGTCATTGCAACGACTTAACCATTGGGGATGCTCTAATAGCTCGTCGTTCCATTAACACTGTTAGTACGGTCTTGTTGTAGAAAAGCGTCGGCTGGATACCGTCTGACTTCATTGAGTTGCTTACCGGAGTTTCTCATCTCATGCACTTGAGCATTCGTGGTTTTATGGTTGGACAAACTGCTTTGAAAGTAACTTCGTGCAAAGTGAGAAACACGAGAATACTTGCATTGAAAATTAATACGTATTTATTCTTTTCGCGTTTAAGACCTTTGGTTTATTTGCACATGAGGTGTTAGAGTTCCTCAACAACATGTTATGCATAGTAATGTTACAACACATAAATCCATAAATGTTGTTTTGAAAAGAATTAAGGTTGCAATAAAAAAGACGTGGAGACACAACTTATCAAATGACGCTATAATTTGAATTTATAGTTTGGTATATTTTATTTTCTATTGTAATGTTGTTTGGTTAGGAAAAAGAAAACTAATGTTAAATTGGAATGCTACAAATGATTAAACTGAGTTTGATCACCCTTACACATGAGAATCTCCGATATTCTGAAGACTCGGTGCGAATATAGGAAAATATGCCCTTAAATACAATATATATAAACAAAATTAGACTTTTTGGTTTTTTTTATGTTAACTTATTATATTGTCTTAAAATTTTAAGATTATACATATAGCATGCATATAAAAAAAGGTTTTGTTAATAACAGCTATAAGGGCTGTTTCCAAAATGCATGAAACACCTATATTCAATAAAAAGGTGGCGATCCTAAAATTCAGAGGGTTGTTTTATATATATATATATATATTCTTTTTATTGACAGACTTAAAAGCTATTATTATCATTTTTTCATAAAAAATAGACTTCTCTATTCTATTTATATATATATATATATTATTTTACAAACTTTGTTATGAGAACGAAGCAGTAATTTTTACGGTTTGAACAGTTAGGGCCATGTGCGAAGAGAACATTATCATGTGGGGAGGGGGGTAAGACACACGTGCGACTTGTATTCTGCAGTTCAGCAGTCAAAATTAACGGCCAACTTAATTCTAAAAAATCCCTTTTAAGTTTTAACACTTATCTAGTTATCCACGTGTTAATGAAGCCAAGGAGAATAAAGTGGATTTAAATGGAAGGAATCCCTATGCTTTGAGATTATACGGTTGTCTTGTACGGTGGATCTAAACAACTCAATTGCACGTGATATGAACCCTCCATGGAGCTTCCTTTCATATTTTATTTTTCACTTTGATATATTTTTAGACTTTTCATTTTAGTTTTGATTTAATTATATTTACAATGGTTTATCCTTTTTCGTATGAACATTATTTTTTTTGTTAATATGGATTATAGCATGTTTTTCGAGCTAATTAATTTCAAAACCACCACTCATTTTATAAGTTGCCTGGAGTTGGTACGGATTAAACGTATTTTTTGTTGTTTATAAAATTGAACTTGTGATCTATGAGAATTTTTTTTTCTCAGATCAAACTCTATCATCCTTTTTTGTTGTTTACGTATGAACTTTATTTACATCGGGTTAGTTACAGATATTTGTGGCGTTAAAAATAGCATATATTTTTGTTCTTTAAATAAATTAGTAATCGTTTCCAAAAAAAGTAAATTAGTAATGCTTTTTAATTACAATTAGTAGAAGTCTTATAATCTAACATTAAGTGAGTTGCCCGCCAAATAAGAGGTTGCAAGTTCAAAATTCATTAGAAACACAGTGTATGATTTAGTTATTGAAAACTATAATCCAATTTACAAGTTGTTTTAGATAATTGAAGTTATTTCTACCGACTTATAACCGTTTAATCCATTTTTATTTTTATCCAGTATAGTGGCGGTTTCAGAGGGTGGGCAGGGTGGGCATCTGCCCACTCCAAAAGTTTTCCGATTAGTATAAATTTTTTTATGTATTAACTCACTTTTGGCTTTTGCTTATAATGTATGAGCGATAACTAGTTCACATCGTGTATTAGCGTAGTGGTTAACTCATATGTCTTAAACATATAACATTAAGTGCAAGTCCCTTTCGTATGCATATTTTTTAAAATTTTTTTTTTTCCTTATTTCTTTTATAATGTTTTTTTGCTATATTTTTCACTAAAAAATTTCTTTTTTTTTTTTTTTTGACTAATTTTCCCCCTTTTTCTTAGTTTAAAAATATTATGTTTGCAATCTATTTGATTTCATATGTATTTTAACTAGTGACATATTAGTCCACATTATTCATATATAAACACTTTAAAGAATTTCTTCAACATTATAATTTTTTTTTATGATTAGACTGATTTAATTGTTGAATTAACTAACAAGCGAATTTTGATTTTATGTGATTTAATTTATAATTAGATATTTCTTCAAACTAAAATTGATTATTTGATTTTGTTTACGATTTAAGCTTAAAAAAATTTCACTTAAGAAACTGACGTGCACTCTAAAATTTCGCACACCTTTGAAAATTTTCCTTGTACCGCCACTGATCCAGTAAGTGACTAAGTTCACGTTAACAATTTACCATAAATTTATACAAATTGAACCTCATTAACGATTATCAATGCAGGATTTGCAAAATTTGAATTCAATCAATATACTTAAGGACATTAGTTTCTTTTTAACAGCAAACACACGCACTTCTTAATTCTACACCATTTTATCCATGTCGGGATTTGAACTCACAACCTTGTGGGACACATAATCACCTTGATACTGCTAGATAGTTAAAAATATATTTGTTGACTTAAAATTAATATTATAAAAAACCTCTGAAACTATGCGTAGCAGTATGTAACCTAGCAACCTTTACCACCCATCGCGCCCAACCCATCACGTCCCATCCCTTGCATGGCGTCTCTGCTACGCTTCCCCAAAAGGGATTTGGTCGCCTCAACGACCGATGGTGGTCGCCTGATTTCGAAAGGGAATGAATTGATTCTAAAGGGAAGGGTTTGATCATGAGTTTGGTCAGAGTTTTTCATGTTTTTGGTCGGAAGAGAAGAAGCGTGCAACGGTGACCAAGTCACCAAACATTGTTTGATCACACATTATGCATAGTTTAAGTCAATTTTCATTTTTCTGGATGTCAAGCTAAGGCCTAAATGAAGAACTCCACATATGAATTATGGATATGATACAAATCTGTTGTACGATTCTCGTTACAACTTTACAACACAAATGTTGGGATATAAGTGATACTACTGATGTTGCAGTTAGTACTAATGAAGTCTTGATGCTGCTACAAGACTGAATACTGATGGGGCAGAATTACAAGAAACACTACTGATCTTGGACTTACTACCGATGATCATATTTACTACTGATATCGATATCTGGAGCTGATCTTATCCGAGATTCTAGCAGATTTAGTTTAGAATTTAAATCTTTTTTGTAATTCAATTGTAATCTAGTCCTAGAATAACTAGGGTATAATGTTAAGCTTCAAGGACTATTATATATAGTTCCTTATGAATTATAACATACGTGTATTGATTGATTAATATTAATACATTGAAGCTTTTTGTGAAAAACTGTGTTCTCGTTAATTCGTATTCAATTTACAGTTTACATTGTTCTTAATCAATAACAAGAGTGTTAATCCGCTGTAACTTCTCTTTGTTAGTAGATCTGTGATTTAATAACTTGTTGAGTTATTCGATCCTGACAAGTGGTATCAGAGCTATAAGGTTCTAGATCTACGAATTAAGAACATCAAAAAGTTTCATACTTTCGAAACAAAAATTGCTAATCATGGCTGACAACAATGAAAGCACGCAGGCAAACAAGATTCCAATTCTCACTCACAACAACTTTGGGATGTGGAAAAACAGAATTATGCAGTACATGCTTATTACTGATTATTCCATGTGGGAAGTTGTACGCGAAGGCAACAAAACCATACAGACTCAACTCACAAGCACATCAACTGAATCAGACAAACTCAAGTGTGACAAAGAGAAGAAAGACAGAGGAATTGAACTGAAAGCATTAAGTACTCTACTGCTAGCAATTCCTAATGATTAGCAAATATTTTTGTCACTACAGGAGTAACTATCACTCCATTCCATTAACCATAACTCGCCTGTCATCCCGGTCATTCTTGAGTCAACCAATCGACTCTGGTCTACACTTGCAACCCATGACTTAGCACCCAATGGCCTAACACTCGATTTTCTACTTTCATACATCGTGGGACTTAGGACTATTCCTTTCCCAATCGTAGTCTTACACTACACTACGTCATACATTATCACGCTATTGCTATGACACTTTTACCGACAATCTTCTTCTCACCTTAGATTATCGAATCCATCAATCCTGTCACATAACTTGCTATGGCTACGCGCCAACTTTTACTCAATTGCTTTCAACGATTAAATTTCGTCGTCCCCGACGCTTATTCTTTTCCACATATTTTCCATTTATAATTCTAAGGAATCACTATACCTTAGTCATTCTTTCCTTTACCGTTCACGTATAATATTACATTACTTATCCGGATTCCCGCCTAATATCCAAATTCCATTTCCAAGGATCCTATTCCAAAAATTTTCATCCATACTAATAATTCTTATCAAGACTTAGTACTTCATTGTACTACTACACTTCTGTTAGAAATACTCACCATATCTCGTGTCTCATCCTTTTATACTACATATTAGTATCAACCCTTATATCCTTACTACATGCGACACACTTGTCTATAATCCTTTCCAATACATACTTCCACACACATCACTAACCAGGAAGACTATTCCCAAAAATAAATCCCCATGTCGTACGACTCGTCTCCAATTTCTAAAAGCACCAATTCGTGCAACAAACAAACAATTAAGCCATAATCACATAACATCAATCTTCACCTAAGATCTTCGAGGTTGCATCATGAACCCCCCTCTAGATTCCCTTCCGGGAAGACTTCCCCTTTCAACTCACTCGTGAGTTCCTTTCACAACATATTGTACCGCACTCTCTTTCCCAAATTTTCAAACTACACGTTCCACCGTGTCAACGCCTCACCCTTTAATTATATGGATGTCAAACTCATCATATCTTTCTTTCTTCGCTTGCTACCCTCTAGCACTTGCTCAATCCTCCGAATCCACCAATCGTGACCTCCGGTTCAGAACTTCCGAATTACTCAACGGTTTTACATGCTATGAAAACCTTATACAACATCCTTCCATTTCTTCCGACTAGGTCTTGCTACCTCTTTATGTAGCTACTTATCACTACGGACTTCGCCATTCGATGACTCTTCCTTCCTACGGGTATTGGAATCATTCCATCTACCCTCATGCATTCGATCATCCAAAAATCTTGTTCATATCCTAATTCACAAATCTTTCCAATTTAATGGAGCTCGTCCACTTTTCAGATTCATTCCTTCTCCATACCAACGTATTCAACAAACAAGATTCAAACAGTCGACTCAACAGTCGAAAACAATACAATTAGATGAAAACATGGCATTTCTCATAGGGGTCGACCCTATCATACCAATGCCCTACGGTCTCAAAAGACTTCACATTGCACATTTCATAACAACTTCTATAGGTCCCCTAGGTTCAACCCTAAACTTAACATAAAGTCTGAAGGTCAACCTATCGATCTCAAGGAATCTTACATTCCTATTGCTACAGTCTAAGACTAGGATGGACATCCAACCTAATTCACTTAAACTATAGCTCTGATACCAAGTTGTAACACCCGTATTTTTAAAACATCATTTAATTCATTTAAAATACATTTTTCCCAATTTAGTGACATGTTGTCCAAAATACCATTTAACAAAAACTTTAAAATCTTTATCAGAGTTTACAAAAATACGGTGTCACCAAGTATATCAAAAGCATAGGCAAACGGGATCTACCTATGAGCTCCCGAGCTAAACATCACTAGGCCACTTCTAGTGCAACCTTCTATCACTTCCAACCTTTACCTGAGTACATAGCCAAAAAAACAAACGTAGTACGTGAGACAAAATAGTCTCGTGAGATACATGGGTTTTAGATCCAAATAATAATAATAACCGTTTCATAAATATATATATAAACATATATATACACTACATGAATTCCGTCTAGTCACCCTACTGTGACTCTAAAATTCTTGCTTCCCTAGCAAACATATCTAGTTATCGGGTTGCCCCTGAACTAACTAGCCACACTATCGTGCCTAACTATCGGGTTGCCCCCGAACTAGCTAGAAGCACCATCATATCCAACTATCGGGTTGCCCCCGAACTAGCTAGAAGCACAAACATATCTAGTTATCGGGTTGCCCCCGAACTAACTAGGAGCACAAACATATCTAACTATCGGGTTGCCCCCGAACTAGCTAGAAACATCACCATGTCTAGTTATCGGGTTGCCCCCGAACTAACTAGCATCACATCATCTCGTTCTTACCGTAACTCAACTGTTATGTCAATCTAGCTCTCGGCTATCACATCAATCATCAAACAAGTTAGTTATCTAATAATAACTATATATAAATAGTTCAACATAGTGTGAACGTACCTGTATAGTCTCATGGACTCGATCATAAGCAACCCACATCTATATCCACATATATGAACCCTGGGAGGTCCATATCTACTCATTTCATAAGATACGTTTCTTATTTTATCGATATCATAATACTTTTATCTCTTGGTTGACTATAATACACAATTATTATTAGTCTTATCATATTAATTTTCATATATATGCGTTCTTTACTTTTATAAGTAATTAATCTTACCAATAGATACTCGTCACTATAAAATCATCCACAATTGCTTTACTAATACATATCTATAATAAAGTCTCATTATACATACTTTTAATCAATTACTTCATTATTATGGTTCATTAACATAGATTCCATAATTACTTTAATTTATCATATTTTCCTTCAAATTCATCAATCATACTAGACATATTCTAGTATCACATTCTACATACTTTCATACATTTCCAATCACTATCTTTATCAAAATATTTATTAATAAAGACCCATAAAATATCATATGTGTTTTCAAAACTATTTGCTATGTACTTAGTTTAAAAGTCTCATGTACTCACCTTAGTAATAAAGTGCTCCAACCGTATTCTTTACGCCAATTTCCTTGCTTCACAATTCGATCAACTTCCAAGACTTCACCAAAAGCCTAATTCAACAATCACAAGATGTTCAACATCACATACTACTAATAATGTGTCCATCTATCTCTAGATAACACTTATTAACACATTTCCCCCAATTATGGTGATTTACCAAACCCTAGGTTGAACCACCCATAAGATTCTTACAAATCCAAACCATACACTTGATTCCCTTGTTAAAATACCATCTATTAAGTGTATGCAACCTTTATTTAACCATTAATCACCAACCCAAGAACTAGGGTTTCAAACCCAAGCCAAGAAATCCATAGATCTAAAGCTACAAAGATCAAAGAGTGAAGATTTACCTTTAATCTTCAACTAGGAGTGAAGATTCACGAGATTTGACCAAGAAATTGGCTCCAAATGATGTTTTCCACTCAAAAACGTATACAAACTCGTATGGGAGAGAACTAGGGTTAACAATGGCATCAAATGAGCCAAAACCCGTCTTTATTGCTGTCTGACGAAGTTCGCTTCGCGAACTTCAGAGTTCGAGTCGCGAACTCTTGGTACGCGCGAAGTTCGTGTCGTGAACTTTAGAGCTCGAGTCGTGAACTCTCGAAATCAGAAACCCCAAAATTCTCTGTCGACCATTCGCGATCGCGAACTATAGTTCGGGTCGCGAACTCTGCTCCACTGGCATGCTGCAACTTTTGTTCCTTGTCTCGACCCGGTTTCGACCATAACTTTCTCATACGGTGTCCAAATGACACGAAACCAATTTCTACGTTCTCTAAATGATTTATCCTTATTTATCATATTTTTTTATAGATTTATTTATTTACAAATTTCGGGTCGTTACAACTATCTACCCCTTAAAAGGATTCCGTCCTCGGAATCAATAAGAATTCCAATCCACATTTTATCCGAGCATTCCATTCTCATTCCCTTGTGGTCATTACCATCAAACTCTTCTCATTTCAATTTAGCCAACCACATGTATATAAACATTCACTTAACCCTGATAGATCCGAACGGGTCAAAAGAATCAATCTTAGGCCTTTAATACCCAAACGGGTCAAGATGACACAATTTGACTATAACGTTTCAAATCCTTTAACCAATCATTCTATTCACAAAACAATAACATGACATAACCATTACAATCATTCGATTGAATAAAAATCTAGCTTCGACCAAGTCGATATAATCCAACATTGTCTAACCCTTGACTTAAGAACAAAGTCAACTATTCTTTAACAACTTATTTACTTGCTAAAATTTCCATTAATCATCCTATCATTTACCATCGACTTTTAATTATGATTCATCAATCATCATATACCCGATTCCCAAATTCAACTCGAAAACACCCAAACAGGTCAAAGTCGCATAATCCGACTACAACTCTTTCAACTATTCCATCAACCTTCTCACATACATGCAAACAACACATTATGTCGTCGACATCCACTATTCGTCTAAAGTAAGGGTCAAGGTCCATTTTGACCAAAAGTCAACCAATCCCAATTTGACTAACCTTGACTTATGCATAAAGCCAACCATACTTTATCCCACAACAATTTTCTACTCACGGGATACCATCCTCAACTTATCACTTCCAGTTCTACTCATTATTGTGTCCTTAACAATCGTTCACGTTTTTCCAAACTTTCAATTTCTCCCAAATTAATCCGAGAGTCGCACCTTTACCTAAGGTGACACCGACCTTTACCGATTCTTGACCATCATTTGGTCATTTATACCATCACTTAGTATTCTTTCAACCATCTTTGCATCACATCGATCAATTTCATAACTTTTATTCTCAATTATCGGTATTAGATCTCCTACCGCGACACATTCCTCAATTTCATACAAGTTTATCATAACTTGGTTATCAAATGATGGTTTGCCCACTAGGAGTTTCTCTTTGCTCCTATTCTATAAATCGTAGGCATTTCCTACACATACATGACCTAAATGCAACCCGCATTTCGAACCAAATTCTCATTTACCATAACATAATAGCAATACTCATTAACCACATGGTTCTACATTCATCATGTAAACACATAAACATATACACACACACATATATATATATATATATATATATATATATATATATATATACACACACACACACATATATATCACGCCAATTCAATCTAAACACCTCTATTGTGCACATATACAAACATATGTATATGTCACACCAATATCATCTATACATCTCTATTTTGCACATATACAAACATATGTATATGTCACACGAATACCATCTATATATCTCTATTGTGCACATATACAAACATATGTATATGTCACACCAATACCATCTGGTATCCATCTTTTCACATCGCGTAGCTTTGCTACTTTCTCATTCGTTCAATCGCCCAATTATTCATCATGCATTCTAGCATCATTCACATAATATCACATTATCGTTTTCTTTCATATCTAACATATTTCTCATTTGACATATTACTCAACACGATTCACATGACACTACCTTTTCATTGTCATATGCCTTTGAAGGCCGTCATATAATGCACAATCATTGTATCCAGCGGATAACTAATAAAATCTCGTTTCTCTTACACATTAACCACCATTAACCGGTTCATTTCCTTATTACCACATTTCCAAATCTTTTTGTCACTACGGGAGTAACTGTCACTCCATTCCATTAACCATAACTCGCCGGTCATCCCGGTCATTCTTGAGTCAACCAATCGACTCTGATCTACACTTGCAACCCATGACTTAGCACCCAATGGCCTAACACTCGATTTTCTACTTTCATACATCGTGGGACTTAGGACTATTCCTTTCCCAATCGTAGTCTTACACTACACTACGTCATACATTATCACGCTATTGCTATGACACTTTTACCGACAATCTTCTTCTCACCTTAGATTATCGAATCCATCAATCCTGTCACATAACTTGCTATGGCTACGCGCCAACTTTTACTCAATTGCTTTCAACGATTAAATTTCGTCGTCCCCGACGCTTATTCTTTTCCACATATTTTCCATTTATAATTCTAAGGAATCACTATACCTTAGTCATTCTTTCCTTTACCGTTCACGTATAATATTACATTACTTATCCGGATTCCCGCCGAATATCCAAATTCCATTTCCAAGGATCCTATTCCAAAAATTTTCATCCATACTAATAATTCTTATCAAGACTTAGTACTTCATTGTACTACTACACTTCTGTTAGAAATACTCACCATATCTCGTGTCTCATCCTTTTATACTACATATTAGTATCAACCCTTATATCCTTACTACATGCGACACACTTGTCTATAATCCTTTCCAATACATACTTCCACACACATCACTAACCAGGGAGACTATTCCCAAAAATAAATCCCCATGTCGTACGACTCGTCTCCAATTTCTAAAAGCACCAATTCGTGCAACAACCAAACAATTAAGCCATAATCACATAACATCAATCTTCACCTAAGATCTTCGAGGTTGCATCATGAACCCCCCTCTAGATTCCCTTCCGGGAAGACTTCCCCTTTCAACTCACTCGTGAGTTCCTTTCACAACATATTGTACCGCACTCTCTTTCCCAAATTTTCAAACTACACGTTCCACCGTGTCAACGCCTCACCCTTTAATTATATGGATGTCAAACTCATCATATCTTTCTTTCTTCGCTTGCTACTCTCTAGCACTTGCTCAATCCTCCGAATCCACCATCGTGACCTCCGGTTCAGAACTTCCGAATTACTCAACGGTTTTACATGCTATGAAAACCTTATACAACATCCTTCCATTTCTTCCGACTAGGTCTTGCTACCTCTTTATGTAGCTACTTATCACTACGGACTTCGCCATTCGATGACTCTTCCTTCCTACGGGTATTGGAATCATTCCATCTACCCTCATGCATTCGATCATCCAAAAATCTTGTTCATATCCTAATTCACAACTCTATCCAATTTAATGGAGCTCGTCCACTTTTCAGATTCATTCCTTCTCCATACCAACGTATTCAACAAACAAGATTCAAACAGTCGACTCAACAGTCGAAAACAATACAATTAGATGAAAACATGGCATTTCTCATAGGGGTCGACCCTATCATACCAATGCCCTACGGTCTCAAAAGACTTCACATTGCACATTTCATAACAACTTCTATAGGTCCCCTAGGTTCAACCCTAAACTTAACATAAAGTCTGAAGGTCAACCTATCGATCTCAAGGAATCTTACATTCCTATTGCTACAGTCTAAGACTAGGATGGACATCCAACCTAATTCACTTAAACTATAGCTCTGATACCAAGTTGTAACACCCGTATTTTTAAAACATCATTTAATTCATTTAAAATACATTTTTCCCAATTTAGTGACATGTTCTCCAAAATACCATTTAACAAAAACTTTAAAACCTTTATCAGAGTTTACAAAAATATGGTGTCACCAAGTATATCAAAACCATAGTCAAACAGGATCTACCTATGAGCTCCCGAGCTAAACATCACTAGGCCACTTCTAGTGCAACCTTCTATCACTTCCAACCTGTACCTGAGTACATAGCCACAAAAACAAACCTAGTACGTGAGACAAAATAGTCTCGTGAGATACATGGGTTTTAGATCCAAATAATAATAATAACCGTTTCATAAATATATATATAAACATATATATACACTACATCAATTCCGTCTAGTCACCCTACTGTGACTCTAAAATTCTTGCTTCCCTAGCAAACATATCTAGTTATCGGGTTGCCCCCGAACTAACGAGCCACACTATCGTGCCTAACTATCGGGTTGCCCCCGAACTAGCTAGAAGCACCATCATATCCAACTATCGGGTTGCCCTCGAACTAGCTAGAAGCACAAACATATCTAGCTATCGGGTTGCCCCGAACTAACTAGAAGCACAAACATATCTAACTATCGGGTTGCCCCCGAACTAGCTAGAAACATCACCATGTCTAGTTATCGGGTTGCCCCCGAACTAACTAGCATCACATCATCTCGTTCTTACCGTAACTTAACTGCTATGTCAATCTAGCTCTCGGCTATCACATCAATCATCAAACAAGTTAGTTATCTAATAATAACTATATATAAATAGTTCAACATAGTGTGAACGTACCTGTATAGTCTCATGGACTCGATCATAAGCAATCCACATCTATGAACCCTGGGAGGTCCATATCTACTCATTTCATAAGATACGTTTCTTATTTTATCGTTATCATAATACTTTTATCTCTTGGTAGACTATAATACACAATTATTATTAGTCTTATCATATTCATTTTCATATATACGCGTTCTTTACTTTTATAAGTAATTAATCTTACCAATAGATACTCGTCACTATAAAATCATCCACAATTGCTTTACTAATACATATCTATAATAAAGTCTCATTATACATACTTTTAATCAATTACTTCATTATTATGGTTCATTAACACAGATTCCATAATTACTTTAATTTATCGTATTTTCCTTCAAATTCATCAATCATACTAGACATATTCTAGTATCACATTCTACATACTTTCATATATTTCCAATCACTATCTTTATCAAAATATTTATTAATAAAGACCCATAAAATATCATATGTGTTTTCAAAACTATTTGCTATGTACTCAGTTTAAAAGTCTCATGTACTCACCTTAGCAATAAAATGCTCCAACCGTATTCTTTACGCCAATTTCCTTGCTTCACAATTCGATCAACTTCCAAGACTTCACCAAAAGCCTAATACAACAATCACAAGATGTTCAACATCACATACTACTAATAATGTGTCCATCTATCTCTAGATAACACTTATTAACACATTTCCCCCAATTATGGTGATTTACCAAACCCTAGGTTGAACCACCCATAAGATTCTTACAAATCCAAACCATACACTTGATTCCCTTGTTAAAATACCATCTATTAAGTGTATGCAGCCTTTATTTAACCATTAATCACCAATCCAAGAACTAGGGTTTCAAACCCAAGCCAAGAAATCCATAGATCTAAAGCTACAAAGATCAAAGAGTGAAGATTTACCTTTATCTTCAACTAGGAGTGAAGATTCACGAGATTTGACCAAGAAATCGGCTCCAAATGATGTTTTCCACTAAAAAACGTATACAAAATCGTATGGGAGAGAACTAGGGTTAACAATGGCATTAAATGAGCCAAAACCCGTCTTTATTGCTGTCTAACGAAGTTCGCTTCGCGAACTTCAGAGTTCGAGTCGCGAACTCTTGGTACGCGCGAAGTTCATGTCGTGAACTTTAGAGTTCGAGTCGTGAACTCTCGAAATCAGAAACCCCAAAATTCTCTGTTGACCATTCGCGATCGCGAACTATAGTTCGGGTCGCGAACTCTGCTCCCCAGGAAGGCTGCAACTTTTGTTCCTTGTCTCGACCCGGTTTCGACCATAACTTTCTCATACGGTGTCCAAATGACACGAAACCAATTTCTACGTTCTCTAAATGATTTATCCTTATTTATCATATTTTTTATAAATTTATTTATTTACAAATTTTGGGTCGTTACAGATGATGTCAACAGGAAGTTTCTCAGGTCTCTTGGAGAAGAGTGGTCTATGTATACTGTTATATATAGAAAAGGAGATTCATTAGATGAAAAGGAACTGAATGAACTCTACAATGAACAACGAGTATTTGAATATGAGGTAAGTCAGAAAACTCCTAGTTTACCTTCAAAAAAATGCTGCTTTTGTGTCCAATACAGGTGCAGGTCAAGATGCTACAGCTGGGAAGCATAAAGAAACTGAAGACTTAGCAAGAGAATCCTTCTTTACTAGTCATGTGCATACTGCATTAGTTAGTGAAGATCTGGAACAAGTAAATCCTGATGATCTGGAAGAGATGGATATAAAGTGGCAGATGGCAATGCTGAGTTTAAAGACCAAAAGATTTCTTAAAAGAACTAGTAGATAGAATCTGAACTACAACAAAGGTGAACGTGCTGGATTTGACAAAACCAAAGTCAAGTGCTACAACTGTAGTAATTTTGGTCACTTTGCTAGAGAATGCCCTAGCAAAGATCAAAGATCAAATTACAACAAGAACAATACATCAAACTCAATTGCTCTTGTATCTCAAGAGGGACAAGGTTATGGTTGGAGCTTTCAAGCAGAAGAACATGCTTAAAATCAAGCACTCATGGCCTTCACAAATTCTACTACTGAGGTACATTTCAAATCTTGCACTCCTGAATGCATCAAAGCATATAAAGAATTAGAAAAACTTAATAAAGAAACTCTTGATGAGATGATATTAAACAGAAATTGAAGAATTAAATTTATGTAACATCCTGAAACCCGGTCTAGTAATTTTATTATTTTCAGTAAATAATAAATGTTATTCATTATTTTATATAATTTTATTTGGATCTATTTGTATTTTTAACCAAGGGTTAAAAATTAGAAATACTGAGATAGATATATATTAGAATGATTTTTATATACGTGGGTTCTCTTTTGAACCAAGGTTCCAACGGTATTTTCAGTATTAAAAGCATAGTTCGTTTAGGGTTCTGAATTAAACATCGCAGTGTCAGTATTATACTGTTAAATTTGAAAATTGGGCCGACTCAATCTGACCACGTGTGAGTCTTGGGCTGAATTAGTATTTGGTCTTTATCTCAAACATTTCAATCTCTCGTTCTTTTCCTCTAGCTCACGTACACACACACAAAACCATCTACTTTAGGTTTTCTTCATAATTTCTTCAAATTGAAGCCTTAAATCCGTGTGAATCTCAGCCTAATCTCGATTTTTGTAAGAAATCAAGTAGGTAATTTCTTCTTATTCATTAAACTTGAAGTTCTTAGTAAAGTATGAACTAGGGTTTTAGGGTTTTGATGATTCTTGCTAAAGATGTTAACACATACCAACCTGTTATGAGTTTTTAACTATTGTAACATTGAATTGAAGAAGATATTATGAAATCACCATTGTTGGTGAGAATTTGAGAATAACCCTAATTTTTAGAATTGAGGGTTTTGATGAAATTGATTAAATTGTTAGGGTTTATGGTGTTAGTGATGTGCTATACATGACTACTTGATGATTGAAATTTAAATTTGTTGAGTTATCCATGAATCACCATGGGAGGTAATTCACGATGAAGATAATGATCATGACCTAGTTCTTGAATTATGATAATTGTATTTAGTTTGTTAATTACATGTTAAGAACTATTAAGAACTTGAATAATTTGATGATTTGTGAGATTTTGATTAAGATCAAAATCTGTAAGGTTGACTTCGGTTGGAATCAAACATGGAATTGACTTGTAAATAGAATGATAATTAACTAAATTAAGTTTTGGTAATTAGTAAAGGTGTTGGTTTGCAACTAAAAAGTATTAAAAATGTAATAGTTGGTTTATGGGTTTAAATTGTTGTTATTAGACATGTAATTAAGCTTCTGATTGGCCCTACAAGTATTTTATAACTTGAGGTTAATGCATACAAGGGTTGGGAGTTGTATTGAATTGATTTGGTATAGTTTTAATAAAGTTCGGACTTTTGGCAGCATCAAAATTAAAAATATTGTTGTTTTGTAAAAATCATAGAAAAATAACCGTCACTCGGAATTTAGTGTGGCCAGTACCGTTGGAAAGGTATTCGAGTCTACTTTCTAGAAAAAAAAAATTTAGAACCAGATTCGAAGTTTAAGTCAGTCAGAAGAATAAAATGGCACAGGCTGTCCAGATTTTATAAAAAATGTTATTTTGGTGGGTAGTCAAAATATGGAATTTGACCATGGTTGACATAAAAAGAAGAAAAATATGAGATTTTAACATTAATTAGATGTTAATTGTGATATGGTATTTTATATAAATGATAGTTGAAAGTGTAAGGTACTAAAATGGAAATTTTGACCCGTTTGGTCAAAATAGGTCAAATTAATGAAAACTGTGATATATTAGTCTTGATAATTGAATGTTAAGTGTGATTTGAAACTAGTATGACTATTAAATGGAATGATAGGGTATTAAAGTGGTTAAGTGGGCTTTTGACCCGTTTGGTCATATTACTTTAAAAACGGGAATGTAAGCATGTTGAGTATAACTTTGACTTATACAAGTCAAAGATGGTAATTACCAAGTGTAGGAAAGCAAATAAAAGGTTAAATAACTTAATGTATTAGTATTGTGACATTAAGGTAGTAAATTGCACATTTCGGGTCAAAATGGCATTAATTGTCGAACTTTGACTTTGGTAAGTCAAAGTCGTAAATTCTGATTTTTATAAATGAAAGTAAGGGTTAGTTAACTTAAAATAACGAAGTTGTATGATTTGGGAAGTATTGCAAGGTACTAAAGTGTATTAATCGGTTATTGACCCGTTTGGGTATTTTGGCTTAAAATTGATTAAATGTGCATAAATTGGATGCATTTGACTTTGGTGAGTCAAAGGGTTAGTGTGCAGGTTTCTAAGTGCAAGTTTTGAGTTTGTACACTCGTTGTTATTTCCTTATAGTGTATTGTGTATTTTTACACATTTTCGGGTCAAACGGTTACTAATTCGGGTGTTACTTGTGATTGCAGGAAAGGACAAAGGAACTCAGTGACATTAGACTACTGAGTCAAGGAGCTTTGGCTAAGGTGAGTGGATTTATAACCATTAAGGTGTACTACTTGCAATGGTTTCGGGTTCCACTTTGGTTTGTGCAGAAAATGCAGGATTTCAGTATCTGCAGACTCTTCGCGGCGCGAACTTGGCTATTTGGTTGCAGAATTCGTTTTTCGATTCGAATATTAATTGGGTATTAGTTAATTAGCTGATATGTGTTAATTAACTGCTATATGCGCATGATACACGGAAAGAGGTAAGACGTGCAGTTAGAGGCTGAGCATCGTTTTCTATTGGAAACAATACCAGGACTCCTTGGACACGGGTAGGTCGAGGAGCACTGGTATTGTACCAAGTAGCATAGGGCTAACGGTAAACTGTTGTTGGGCCGACAACAGTTGTAGTTCGGCCAAACTGCCGTTCCTCTGGTTATTTGTTAGTTGCAAAGGGGGTTATTTGAAAAAGTGTGATATCTTAAATCGTTGTGGTTGTACAAATTACTGTTTATGAATTCATTCACTTAGCTTTATGCTAATCCCTCTCTTGTTGACTCTTTACAGATTTGACTGGGTGACCAAAGAGTCGGGTTGGAAGAATGTTTGTCGACACTCTGATATTTTGAAAATGGGTCAAGCCTTGGGTTAGTAACACCGTTAGGTTATGGTTTGAAATTATAACACCGCAAAATCTGAACCATTTTTTTTACAACAAATGCAGAAGCGTTTCAAAATTACATATATATAACTTGTTATTCATAAGTTATAAAAAAACATAAGATATATAATTTTACAAAAGTTAACTTTCCAAAATAGTGTTACTTAACATTACGGCTCGACATCAAAATCATTTCTTTAAGTCTTGGTCAATCATTCTTAATCTTAATCTCCAAAAGACTCATCCATCTACAACCTGTAAAAGATTCAACATAGTGGGGGATTAGCACGAAGCTAAGTGAATGAAAATATAACATTTTATATTGTCTAAGTACAAAAATCTCGTTTCACAACCTTCACATATTCACAATCTTTACGGATTCACAATATTTACAGATTCACAAATAACGAGAGGTCTGGCGGTTTTGCAGAAGCTTACAACTGTCGTGGGCCTAATAAAAGCTTACCGATAGCCCTTTACTCATTAGCAATGGTAAAGCTTCCTTAAGACACAACGAATATGCCAATGTACAATTACCGTTATCTAACAGTAAACGAAAGCCCAGCCCCACCCAGTCAGGCTGACCTCTATACATTTCCATGTGCACATATCATTTTCCATGTGCACATATCATTCAATTAATTAACACATAGCCAGTTAATTATCATATACCATTAATATCGGTCCTGAAATAACGAAGCAGTACTAATGAATCAGCACTAACTGAATCAGCATTAACTGAAACAGCACTAATGGAGTCAGCACTAACGGGGTCAGAACTAACTGATCAACACTAACTGATCAGCACTAACGGGGTCAGCACTAACTGATCAGTACTAACTGAACAACACTAACGGGGTCAGCACTAACGGGGTCAGCACTAACGGAATCAACACTAAACACTTTCAATTGCAACCAAAACCATTGCAATTTAAACAATACAAAGGTTATAAATCCACTTACCTTTGTCAATTCTCTTTCCACTCAGTTTTCTAATATCACTAAGCCTCTTTTCCCTTTCCTGCAATCACAAGTAACACCCGAATTAGTAATCGTTTGACCCGAAATGTGTAAAAATGCACAATACACTATAAAGACATAACAACAAGTGTACTAACTCAAAATCTGCACTACAATCCTGCACATTGAGACTTTGACTCACGAAAGTCAAACTCGATCAAAACTTACACAGTTGGTTCAATTTAACCAAAAATACCCAAAGGGGTCAAAAGCCCATCTTATTACCTTACTATTACAACTAATTTACAATACAATTACCAAATCATAATTATCATCCAGTTAATAATAAAATCCAAGGTTTGACCTAATACAAAGTCAACAACTTAAATTATGACCATAGATAAAACCCGGAATCTGCCAAACCCGTGACAGCTCACCGTAATTGCCATAACTTTCAAACCGGTTATCCGTTATTCACCAAATGTTCACAGCTTACTCTAGACTCATAATGATACAACTCATATTCAGAACGCTCGGCCCGAATCTGAACTGAAAGGCCTCGAAACTGCCTTGAAATAC
Organism: Calendula officinalis; assembly: GCA_963853835.1. Taxonomy (NCBI): domain Eukaryota; kingdom Viridiplantae; phylum Streptophyta; class Magnoliopsida; order Asterales; family Asteraceae; genus Calendula; species Calendula officinalis. The sequence goes on along the minus strand of OY970822.1, from coordinate 83,236,722 downwards.
AGCAGAAACGCACCGTTTTTCAGCACTGCGACACTTTACGAACATTGCCGTAAGTCACAAACCGTAAATCCTATTGACGAGCGGTCAGCGGCTACGGAAAGCTAACTCGTCATTTTACAATAGTCCAGAAGACCCGAAGCCCGGATTCCATCCCGAACAGGGTCGAAAACAGAGCCGAACATGATGAGAGTAAGCTGCCCAAAACGCAGCACAATACAAAGTGAACATCTTTATCAAAACACTAACTTACACAACATCAATTTGCCAAAGAAACTCACTACTAGCATTTTAACACTTACAATTACCACTTTGACTTATTCAAGTCAAAATCTAACATCTTTAACAACTTACTATTATTTTGGCCCAAACGGGTCAAAATCTCATCTTTTATCCACAACTCTAAACAACCTTTATCATATCCTCATTTAACATCAAAATACTATTTTAAGATTAATTAAACAATTAAAGACTAAGTCATTTTTTAGTTTTGACTTTGTCAAATCAATTTCGACAAATTTCTTATCCTTTCACAATTAAGGTACCATTTTGACCCAAACGGGTCAAATTTCGTTTTCTTTTATAAAAACACTTACAATACCAAATAACAACTCTATAAACATCAAATTATTATATATCACACTCAATATCAATTTACAAAACTTTAACCTTCTATTAGGTCAAAAGTCAATCAACTCAACTTACTAATTCTTCACTTGATTAATTTCATCCAATTTCAACAATTCTATTAAATTTAAGTTTCAATTAATTATCAATATCAATTATAACCCTAATCACAACTACTTATCCTATCATAATCATAATTGACACAAAAATCCCTAATTCTCAAATTAGGGTTCTTCCATCATCTTCCCCAAATCACCTCTAATGGTGATTTCTTCAATTTTCTAGTTTATTTAAAGATTACACAACTTATTTACCCTAAACTTGCACATAAAATCATATAGTCAATTAATTTCACATAAACCATAAAAAATCTCGAAAAGTCTAACCTTAGTTCATCCTTTATTTAACAAAACTTCATAATTTTAATAATATTCGAATAAAAAAACCGAGGTCATGACGAAGTAGCATGGGAAAGTGCCGTTCCTAGTTCATCCTTTATTTAATCTTCATAGTTTTAATAATATTCGGTTAAAAAAAACTGAGATCATGACGAAGTAGAATAGAGTGTTGGGGGGTCGAGGAGCACTGGTATTGTACCAAGTAGCATAGGGCTAACGGTAAACTGTTGTTGGGCCGAAAACAGTTGTAGTTCGGCCAAACTGCCGTTCCTCTGGTTATTTGTTAGTTGCAAAGGGTGTTATTTGAAAAAGTGTGATATCTTAAATTGTTGTGGTTGTACAAATTATTGTTTATGAATTCATTCACTTAGTTTTATGCTAATCCCTCTCTTGTTGACTCTTTACAGGTTTGAATGGGTGACCAAATAGTCGGGTTGGAAGAATGTTTGTCGACACTCTGATATTTTGAAAATGGGTCAAGCCTTGGGTTAGTAACACCGTTAGGTTATGGTTTGAAATTATAACACCGCAAAATCTGAACCATTTTTTTTACAACAAATGCAGAAGCGTTTCAAAATTACATATATATAACTTGTTATTCATAAGTTATAAAAAAACATAAGATATATAATTTTACAAAAGTTAACTTTCCAAAATAGTGTTACTTAACATTACGGCTCGACATCAAAATCATTTCTTTAAGTCTTGGTCAATCATTCTTAATCTTAATCTCCAAAAGACTCATCCATCTACAACCTGTAAAAGATTCAACATAGTGGGGGATTAGCACGAAGCTAAGTGAATGAAAATATAACATTTTATATTGTCTAAGTACAAAAATCTCGTTTCACAACCTTCACATATTCACAATCTTTACGGATTCACAATATTTACAGATTCACAAATAACGAGAGGTCTGGCGGTTTTGCAGAAGCTTACAACTGTCGTGGGCCTAATAAAAGCTTACCGATAGCCCTTTACTCATTAGCAATGGTAAAGCTTCCTTAAGACACAACGAATATGCCAATGTACAATTACCGTTATCTAACAGTAAACGAAAGCCCAGCCCCACCCAGTCAGGCTGACCTCTATACATTTCCATGTGCACATATCATTTTCCATGTGCACATATCATTCAATTAATTAACACATAGCCAGTTAATTATCATATACCATTAATATCGGTCCTGAAATAACGAAGCAGTACTAATGAATCAGCACTAACTGAATCAGCATTAACTGAAACAGCACTAATGGAGTCAGCACTAACGGGGTCAGAACTAACTGATCAACACTAACTGATCAGCACTAACGGGGTCAGCACTAACTGATCAGTACTAACTGAACAACACTAACGGGGTCAGCACTAACGGGGTCAGCACTAACGGAATCAACACTAAACACTTTCAATTGCAACCAAAACCATTGCAATTTAAACAATACAAAGGTTATAAATCCACTTACCTTTGTCAATTCTCTTTCCACTCAGTTTTCTAATATCACTAAGCCTCTTTTCCCTTTCCTGCAATCACAAGTAACACCCGAATTAGTAATCGTTTGACCCGAAATGTGTAAAAATGCACAATACACTATAAAGACATAACAACAAGTGTACTAACTCAAAATCTGCACTACAATCCTGCACATTGAGACTTTGACTCACGAAAGTCAAACTCGATCAAAACTTACACAGTTGGTTCAATTTAACCAAAAATACCCAAAGGGGTCAAAAGCCCATCTTATTACCTTACTATTACAACTAATTTACAATACAATTACCAAATCATAATTATCATCCAGTTAATAATAAAATCCAAGGTTTGACCTAATACAAAGTCAACAACTTAAATTATGACCATAGATAAAACCCGGAATCTGCCAAACCCGTGACAGCTCACCGTAATTGCCATAACTTTCAAACCGGTTATCCGTTATTCACCAAATGTTCACAGCTTACTCTAGACTCATAATGATACAACTCATATTCAGAACGCTCGGCCCGAATCTGAACTGAAAGGCCTCGAAACTGCCTTGAAATACAGCAGAAACGCACCGTTTTTCAGCACTGCGACACTTTACGAACATTGCCGTAAGTCACAAACCGTAAATCCTATTGACGAGCGGTCAGCGGCTACGGAAAGCTAACTCGTCATTTTACAATAGTCCAGAAGACCCGAAGCCCGGATTCCATCCCGAACAGGGTCGAAAACAGAGCCGAACATGATGAGAGTAAGCTGCCCAAAACGCAGCACAATACAAAGTGAACATCTTTATCAAAACACTAACTTACACAACATCAATTTGCCAAAGAAACTCACTACTAGCATTTTAACACTTACAATTACCACTTTGACTTATTCAAGTCAAAATCTAACATCTTTAACAACTTACTATTATTTTGGCCCAAACGGGTCAAAATCTCATCTTTTATCCACAACTCTAAACAACCTTTATCATATCCTCATTTAACATCAAAATACTATTTTAAGATTAATTAAACAATTAAAGACTAAGTCATTTTTTAGTTTTGACTTTGTCAAATCAATTTCGACAAATTTCTTATCCTTTCACAATTAAGGTACCATTTTGACCCAAACGGGTCAAATTTCGTTTTCTTTTATAAAAACACTTACAATACCAAATAACAACTCTATAAACATCAAATTATTATATATCACACTCAATATCAATTTACAAAACTTTAACCTTCTATTAGGTCAAAAGTCAATCAACTCAACTTACTAATTCTTCACTTGATTAATTTCATCCAATTTCAACAATTCTATTAAATTTAAGTTTCAATTAATTATCAATATCAATTATAACCCTAATCACAACTACTTATCCTATCATAATCATAATTGACACAAAAATCCCTAATTCTCAAATTAGGGTTCTTCCATCATCTTCCCCAAATCACCTCTAATGGTGATTTCTTCAATTTTCTAGTTTATTTAAAGATTACACAACTTATTTACCCTAAACTTGCACATAAAATCATATAGTCAATTAATTTCACATAAACCATAAAAAATCTCGAAAAGTCTAACCTTAGTTCATCCTTTATTTAACAAAACTTCATAATTTTAATAATATTCGAATAAAAAAACCGAGGTCATGACGAAGTAGCATGGGAAAGTGCCGTTCCTAGTTCATCCTTTATTTAATCTTCATAGTTTTAATAATATTCGGTTAAAAAAAACTGAGATCATGACGAAGTAGAATAGAGTGTTGGGGGGTCGAGGAGCACTGGTATTGTACCAAGTAGCATAGGGCTAACGGTAAACTGTTGTTGGGCCGAAAACAGTTGTAGTTCGGCCAAACTGCCGTTCCTCTGGTTATTTGTTAGTTGCAAAGGGTGTTATTTGAAAAAGTGTGATATCTTAAATTGTTGTGGTTGTACAAATTATTGTTTATGAATTCATTCACTTAGTTTTATGCTAATCCCTCTCTTGTTGACTCTTTACAGGTTTGAATGGGTGACCAAATAGTCGGGTTGGAAGAATGTTTGTCGACACTCTGATATTTTGAAAATGGGTCAAGCCTTGGGTTAGTAACACCGTTAGGTTATGGTTTGAAATTATAACACCGCAAAATCTGAACCATTTTTTTTACAACAAATGCAGAAGCGTTTCAAAATTACATATATATAACTTGTTATTCATAAGTTATAAAAAAACATAAGATATATAATTTTACAAAAGTTAACTTTCCAAAATAGTGTTACTTAACATTACGGCTCGACATCAAAATCATTTCTTTAAGTCTTGGTCAATCATTCTTAATCTTAATCTCCAAAAGACTCATCCATCTACAACCTGTAAAAGATTCAACATAGTGGGGGATTAGCACGAAGCTAAGTGAATGAAAATATAACATTTTATATTGTCTAAGTACAAAAATCTCGTTTCACAACCTTCACATATTCACAATCTTTACGGATTCACAATATTTACAGATTCACAAATAACGAGAGGTCTGGCGGTTTTGCAGAAGCTTACAACTGTCGTGGGCCTAATAAAAGCTTACCGATAGCCCTTTACTCATTAGCAATGGTAAAGCTTCCTTAAGACACAACGAATATGCCAATGTACAATTACCGTTATCTAACAGTAAACGAAAGCCCAGCCCCACCCAGTCAGGCTGACCTCTATACATTTCCATGTGCACATATCATTTTCCATGTGCACATATCATTCAATTAATTAACACATAGCCAGTTAATTATCATATACCATTAATATCGGTCCTGAAATAACGAAGCAGTACTAATGAATCAGCACTAACTGAATCAGCATTAACTGAAACAGCACTAATGGAGTCAGCACTAACGGGGTCAGAACTAACTGATCAACACTAACTGATCAGCACTAACGGGGTCAGCACTAACTGATCAGTACTAACTGAACAACACTAACGGGGTCAGCACTAACGGGGTCAGCACTAACGGAATCAACACTAAACACTTTCAATTGCAACCAAAACCATTGCAATTTAAACAATACAAAGGTTATAAATCCACTTACCTTTGTCAATTCTCTTTCCACTCAGTTTTCTAATATCACTAAGCCTCTTTTCCCTTTCCTGCAATCACAAGTAACACCCGAATTAGTAATCGTTTGACCCGAAATGTGTAAAAATGCACAATACACTATATAGACATAACAACAAGTGTACTAACTCAAAATCTGCACTACAATCCTGCACATTGAGACTTTGACTCACGAAAGTCAAACTCGATCAAAACTTACACAGTTGGTTCAATTTAACCAAAAATACCCAAAGGGGTCAAAAGCCCATCTTATTACCTTACTATTACAACTAATTTACAATACAATTACCAAATCATAATTATCATCCAGTTAATAATAAAATCCAAGGTTTGACCTAATACAAAGTCAACAACTTAAATTATGACCATAGATAAAACCCGGAATCTGCCAAACCCGTGACAGCTCACCGTAATTGCCATAACTTTCAAACCGGTTATCCGTTATTCACCAAATGTTCACAGCTTACTCTAGACTCATAATGATACAACTCATATTCAGAACGCTCGGCCCGAATCTGAACTGAAAGGCCTCGAAACTGCCTTGAAATACAGCAGAAACGCACCGTTTTTCAGCACTGCGACACTTTACGAACATTGCCGTAAGTCACAAACCGTAAATCCTATTGACGAGCGGTCAGCGGCTACGGAAAGCTAACTCGTCATTTTACAATAGTCCAGAAGACCCGAAGCCCGGATTCCATCCCGAACAGGGTCGAAAACAGAGCCGAACATGATGAGAGTAAGCTGCCCAAAACGCAGCACAATACAAAGTGAACATCTTTATCAAAACACTAACTTACACAACATCAATTTGCCAAAGAAACTCACTACTAGCATTTTAACACTTACAATTACCACTTTGACTTATTCAAGTCAAAATCTAACATCTTTAACAACTTACTATTATTTTGGCCCAAACGGGTCAAAATCTCATCTTTTATCCACAACTCTAAACAACCTTTATCATATCCTCATTTAACATCAAAATACTATTTTAAGATTAATTAAACAATTAAAGACTAAGTCATTTTTTAGTTTTGACTTTGTCAAATCAATTTCGACAAATTTCTTATCCTTTCACAATTAAGGTACCATTTTGACCCAAACGGGTCAAATTTCGTTTTCTTTTATAAAAACACTTACAATACCAAATAACAACTCTATAAACATCAAATTATTATATATCACACTCAATATCAATTTACAAAACTTTAACCTTCTATTAGGTCAAAAGTCAATCAACTCAACTTACTAATTCTTCACTTGATTAATTTCATCCAATTTCAACAATTCTATTAAATTTAAGTTTCAATTAATTATCAATATCAATTATAACCCTAATCACAACTACTTATCCTATCATAATCATAATTGACACAAAAATCCCTAATTCTCAAATTAGGGTTCTTCCATCATCTTCCCCAAATCACCTCTAATGGTGATTTCTTCAATTTTCTAGTTTATTTAAAGATTACACAACTTATTTACCCTAAACTTGCACATAAAATCATATAGTCAATTAATTTCACATAAACCATAAAAAATCTCGAAAAGTCTAACCTTAGTTCATCCTTTATTTAACAAAACTTCATAATTTTAATAATATTCGAATAAAAAAACCGAGGTCATGACGAAGTAGCATGGGAAAGTGCCGTTCCTAGTTCATCCTTTATTTAATCTTCATAGTTTTAATAATATTCGGTTAAAAAAAACTGAGATCATGACGAAGTAGAATAGAGTGTTGGGGGGTCGAGGAGCACTGGTATTGTACCAAGTAGCATAGGGCTAACGGTAAACTGTTGTTGGGCCGAAAACAGTTGTAGTTCGGCCAAACTGCCGTTCCTCTGGTTATTTGTTAGTTGCAAAGGGTGTTATTTGAAAAAGTGTGATATCTTAAATTGTTGTGGTTGTACAAATTATTGTTTATGAATTCATTCACTTAGCTTTATGCTAATCCCTCTCTTGTTGACTCTTTACAGGTTTGAATGGGTGACCAAATAGTCGGGTTGGAAGAATGTTTGTCGACACTCTGATATTTTGAAAATGGGTCAAGCCTTGGGTTAGTAACACCGGGAGTTTTTAAAATAGTTTAAATTTGTTTTGAAATTATTATTGGTTTGTAAATATTTAGTAACTTGTAATAGTTTGGAAGTTCAGAAACGCTTCCGTTAGGTTATGGTTTGTTTAAAAAAAAGGCTTAAATTTTGCGGTGTTACAGTTTGGTATAAGAGCCTTGATTTGGCAATGTGTGCACATTTTGGTGTAGCATTCCTAAACCTTGGCTTGAGTCTAGACCAACATTCCAAGATGAGTGGAGATTAGTAGGAAAGTGAATTAGTCGGTAGAGGTTAGTATAGTAGTACTAATGGATTAAACTAACCCAATGGTGAGATGTTGTGATTGTTACAGATATGGCTGATCGTGGTGATAATCCAGCGACCCATTCGACCCGGGAACAGGACAATATTGGTACTTGGGGTAATGAAAATACATGAGATGTAGAAAAGTCGAATGCATGAGATGTAGAAAACGATAGATGAGTTCTGAGCAAAGTTATAGTTCTGAGCAAAGTGGTACCCTGAATTAGCTAAGGATGATGACCCGAGCTATTGATGCTTGTGGTTTTGAGAAGGAACTTCGACTAAGATATACGATCCGGATGTTGAAAGGGGATGTGATGATTTGATGGGATTCGATGTAAATGCAAGTAGTAATTTTATTTGGAAAAGTGTTGTTGTGTAAGTAAGCAATTTGATAAAGATGATTGTTATGCCTTACGTTGCATTTTGGGACAGCTTGATTTCATCGTGTTCGGGTCTGTTTTCGACCCTGTTCGGGACGGAATCCAGGCTTCGGGTCTTCTGGAGTATCGTAATCCAATGAGTTAGCTTCCCGTGGCCGTTGATCGCTCTTTTATAGGATTTACGGTTTGTGAGTTATGGACATTTTCGTAAAGTATCGCAGTGCTGAAACACTATGCGTTTTAGCAGTGTTGCAAGGCAGTTTCGAGGCCTTTCGGGTCAGATTTGGGTCGAGCATTCTAAATATGAGTTGTAGCATTATGAGCCTAGAGTAAGCTGTGAAACTTGGTAAAAAAAAAGGATAAACGGTTTGAAAGTTATCGCAGTTACGTTGAGCTCAAGAGGTAAGTTTGAGATGTGAGCTCAAGAACTCAGCTCCACATTTCAGCCCCATAGGTCAGCTCCACAGGTCAGCCCCGCAGATCAGCTTGAGCAAAAAAAAAATTATAAAAAAAAATAAAAAGTTAAAAATTTATGGGAGTTTGATTTGATGACCAGGAATATGGATACAGTTAAGGTGAATGAGATGTCTTGGGAGAAGTTTCATGAGATAGTGTGTAAGAAATATTGTAATAGGTGCTAGATGAACATGATTCGAAGGGATTTTATAGATTTAAAGATGAATAATATGATGTCAGCGGATGATTTAATTAGGCAGTTTAATGATAACTTGAGATTCGTGAAATCGTGGGTACCATATGAGCAACCTCAGTTGCAACACTTTATTGATGCATTACTATCGGCGTATAAGAATTTGGTTCGATTTGCGGGCTCTTTGTCTGGAGGCGTTTTCATTAGCCAAATCGGCAGAAAGTGATCGAAAAGCGGAGGACCGGCGAATAGGAGGGATAGATCAAAATTCCAAAGATCAAGGAGTGATTACTCGAGTTCACAACAAGGTAGAAGGGGACAGGGAAATCAAGAACAAGGGAACACTGAACGGGAACAAACAGATACAGTTTGAGTCAAAGGTCACAATGGTGTAATAGATGTAAATCTACACATTATGGAGCATGTATTGCTCAGGCTATGAGATGTATTTCTTGTGGTTAACATGGGCACGAGGCAAAAGATTGTAAATTTCTAAAAAAAGATGTTTGTTGGAATTGTCATGAAGAAGGGCATCGAGCACGTGGTTGTCCTTTTGCAAGGAGATCATGGTTTGGGTAAGGGTCGGGGTTAGCTGGTGGGTCATTATCATCCACGGGTCAAAAGAGAAAGCATCACCCTCCATCTGAGGGTAAAGCTTTTCAGATGTTGGTGGGCGATGCAATTACCTCCAACAATATCATTACCGGTATGTTTTTGATAAACTCGATACTTATACATATGTTATATACTAATATAACAAATTGTTCGTTGGTACTTTGTGAAACTTATGATAAACTGAAATTGTATATTTGTGTGTTCTACTCTATTGAAAGTAGAGATAGTTGATGATTTATTGGTTACCGTCACAATATATGTGACGGAAGTCTAATTATAGTAATTAAGGGATGTATAAATTTAATTGGTGTAATGTCTACGGGTAAGGTTGATGTACTCTTAGGCATAAAATGAATAATTCAATGAAATGATAGTATTTTGTATAAGAGGATGAAATTTTTACCTTAACCGGTCAGGTCACATGTAGTGACTAGTAAAGTGGGACCGAATATATCGGTTTCATAAACGTGAATCTATTTTAACTTTGTTATGGGTGTCAAATATGAAAGACAAACAATGATAAATATATGAATGAATTCTGAATGATTTGAAATGATATATGATAACTTTACCTTAAAATCTATTCCGAGCTAGAAATGGAGTAGGAAAATTGACTTAATGAACCTAAATTGACGATTACTTCGGGTTATATTGTGAATGATTGATTAATGATAGTCTTAGTATTCTATAAAATTGGATTGGATTATGGAAATTACTTGAAATAAGTATCGGGCAAGATGAGATTGGGTGCATTTTATGTGATAGCTACTGTGAATTTTGATTAAAAAAAATATTTTGGATTTTAGGGAATTATGTTCGTAAATTTGATAGTAATGATTTAACTTTGGGTATCGAGACAAAGTTAGACCGAAAAAAAAATGTATGAGATTTTGATAGAATGATGCACGGGATGTAAAATAAAATAAAATAAAAATTATTATAGACATTGAAATGATTATTGTGACCGTAAGCAAGGAGACTGAGACATTTTCTATGTTTTTTGATGGATAATTATAATTAAGAGGATTAAAGATTATCTAATATTGTTTGGGTAGTGGAAACATTTAAAGTTCTCGAATAGGTACGCAACATTGCGGGGGTACTTGCCTGAGGTGACAAGTAAGACCGGGATAAAAATTGTTACGTTATTAGTTTGAGAGTGATGAGATTCCAGGGACGGAATCTTTTTAAGGAGGGTAGATTTGTAACATCCTGAAACCCGGTCTAGTAATTTTATTATTTTCTATAAATAATAAATGTTATTCATTATCTTATATAATTTTATTTGGATATATTTGTATTTTTAACCAAGGGTTAAAAATTAGAAATATTGAGATAGATCTATATTAGAATGATTTTTATATATTTGGGTTCTCTTTCGAGCCAAGGTTACAACGGTATTTTCAGTATTAAAAATATAGTTCGTTTAGGGTTCCGAATTAAACATCGCAGTGTCAGTATTATACTGTTAAATTTAAAAATTGGGCCGACTCAGTCTGACCACGTGTGAGTCTTGGGCTGAATTAGTATTTGGTCTTTATCTCTAACATTTCAATCTCTCGTTTTTTTCCTCTAGCACACGTACACACACACAAAACCATCTACTTGAGGTTTCCTCATGATTTATTCAAATTGAAGCCTTAAATCCTTGTGAATCTCATCCTAATCTCGATTTTGTGGAAGAAATCAAGTAGGTAATTTCTTCTTATTCATTAAACTTGAAGTTCTTAGTAAAGTATGAACTAGGGTTTTAGGGTTTTGATGATTCTTGCTAAAGATGTTAACACATACCAATCTGTTATGAGTTTTTAACTATTGTAACATTGAATTGAAGAAGATATTATGAAATCACCATTGTTGGTGAGAATTAGAGAAGAACCCTAATTTTTAGAATTGAGGGTTTTGATGAAATTGATTAAATTGTTAGGGTTTATGGTGTTAGGTGATGTGCTATACATGACTACTTGATGATTGAAATTTAAATTTGTTGAGTCATCCATGAATCACCATGGGAGGTGATTCATGATGAAGATGATGATCATGTCCTAGTTCTTGAATTATGATAATTGTATTTAGTTTGTTAATTACATTTTAAAAACTTGAATAATTTGATGATTTGTGAGATTTTGATTAAGATCAAAACCTGTAAGGTTGACTCCGGTTGGAATCAAACATGGAATTGACTTGTAAATAGAATGATAATTGACTGAATTAAGTTTTGGTAATTAGTCAAGGTGTTGGTTTGCAACTAAAAGTATTAAAAGTGTAATAGTTGGTTTATGTGTTTAAATTATTGTTATTAGACATGTAATTAAGCTTCTAATTGGCCCTACAAGTATTTTATAACTTAAGGTTAATGCATACAAGGGTTGGGAGTTGTATTGAATTGATTTGGTATAGTTTTAATAAAGTTCGGACTTTTGGCAGCATCAAAATTAAATATATTGTTGTTTTGTAAAAATTATAGAAAAATAACCGTCACTCGGAATTTAGTGTGGTCAGTACCATTGGAAAGGTATTCGAGTCTACATTCTGGCAAAAATTTTTAGAACCAGATTCAAAGTTTAAGTCAGTCAGAAGAATAAAATGGCACAGGTTATCCAGTTTTTATAAAAAATGTTATTTTGGTGGGATTTTGACTTTAGTCAAAATCTGGAATTTGACTATGGTTGACTTAAGAAGAGGACAAATATGAGATTTTGACATTAATTAGATGTTAGTTGTGATTTGGTATTTAATATAAATGATAGTTGAAAGTATAAGGTACTAAAATGGACATGTTGACCCGTTTGGTCAAAATAGGTCAAAATAGTGAGAACTGTGATTTATTAGTCTTGATAATTTAATGTTAAGTGTGATTTGAAACTAGTATGACTATTAATGGAATGATAGGGTATTGAAGTGGTTAAGTGGGCTTTTGACCCGTTTGGTCATATTACTTTAAAAACGGGATTGTAAGCATATTGAGTCTAACTTTGACTTATACAAGTCAAAGATGGTAATTACCAAGTATAGGAATGCAAATAAAAGGTTAAATAACTTAATGCATTAGTATTGTGACATTAAGGTAGTAAAATGCACATTTCGGGTTAAAATGGCATTAATTCTCGAACTTTGACTTTGGAAAGTCAAAGTGGTAAATTCTGATTTTTATAAATGAAAGTAAGGGTTAGTTAAATTATAATCACGAAGTTGTATGATTTGGGAAATATTGCAAGGTACTAAAGTGTATTAATAGCTTTTTGACCCATTTGGGTATTTTGGCTTAAAATTGATTAAATGTGAATAAATGCGTTTGACTTTGGTGAGTCAAAGGGTTAGTGTGCAGGTTTCTAAGCGCAAGTTATGAGTTTGTACACTCGTTGTTGTTTCCTTATAGTGTATTGTGTAGTTTTACACATTTTCGGGTTAAACGGTTACTAATTCGGGTGTTACTTGTGATTGCAGGAAAGGACAAAGGAACTCAGTGACATTAGACTACTGAGTCAATGAGCTTTGGCTAAGGTGAGTGGATTTATAACTATTAAGGTGTACTACTTGCAATGGTTTCGGGTTCCACTTCGGTTTGTGCAGAAAATGCAGGATTTCAGTATCTGCAGACTCTTCGCGGCGCGAACTTGGCTATTTGGTTGCAGAATTCGTTTTTCGATTCGAATATTAATTGGGTGTTAGTTAATCAGCTGCTATGTGTTAATTAACTGCTATATGCACATGATACACGGAAAGAGGTCAGCTCGTGTAGTTAGAGGCTGAGCAGCGTTTGCTATTGGAACAATACCAGGACTCCTTGGACTCGGGTAGGTCGAGGAGCACTGGTATTGTACCAAGTAGCATAGGGCTAATGGTAAACTGTTGTTGGGCCGACAACAGTTGTAGTTCGGCCAAATTGTCGTTCCTCTGGTTATTTGTTAGTTGCAAAGGGTGTTATTTGAAAAATGTGATATCTTAAATTGTTGTGGTTTTACAAATTAATGTTTATGAATTCATTCATTTAGCTTTATGGTAATCTCTCTCTTGTGTACTCTTTACAGGTTTGACTGGGTGACCAAATAGTCGAGTTGGAAGAATGTTTGTCGACACTCTGAAATTTTGAAAATGGGTCAAGCCTTGGGTTAGTAACACCGGGAGTTTTTAAATTAGTTTAAATTTGTTTTGAAATTATTATTGGTTTGTAAATATTTAGTAACTTGTAATAGTTTGGAAGTTCAGAAACGCTTCCGTTAGGTTATGGTTTGTTTTAAAAAAAATGGCTTAAATTTTGCGGTGTTACAATTTAATGGTTGCATTGCGGATTTGAAAATCAAATTAAAATTTAAAAAATAACTGATCAAAAACTAAAAGATGAATTATTACAAGCAACCTATGATAAAGAACATGTTGAGTTAAAATTAAAAGAAACCTTAATCAAACTAGAAGAATGTCAATTAGAATTAGAGCAGAATAAATTAACCATTAAGAAATTTGAGAGAAGTTCTAAAATAATTGATGAATTAACCAGCAATCAAACCACTGAAAAAGTTGTTCATGGTGTTGGATCTCATGCAGTCCCACCTCCAACCAATTTTATTTCTCCACTCAAGTCTAGTTCAGAAAGAATCTTTGATGAATTAAAAGTATAAAATCAATCTGAAACCAGTAATGATTCATCTGATGATGATCACACAATTAAATCAACTGATACAAGCTTTCACACCAGTCCAAGTCAAGAATCCCCTAAATATAACTCAGAAAATATACCCACTATCTTAAGAAGGGGAAATCAAAGAAATTTAAATCAGTTAAAAGAACAAACAAAACCTGCAAATGCTAAAACAACAAAATTAACATGTCTGGTTTGCAATAAAGTCAATCATCTAGCAAAGGATTGTCACTTCAATCCAATTAACTGTAAAGAATTTAAGGAATTTAAAGAAAATAAAGAAAAATTAAAAGAATCCAAATTAAAACAAACTGAAAAAGTTCAACAAACTAAAAATCTGCATGTTGAAGTCCCAAAATTTGGAAGATTTGCACAAAGATTTGTGGAAAATATCAGGAATGGAAGCCCAAAAAGAAATCATTATTTTTAAAAAATAATCGAAAGCCTAATCAATTTTCTAAATATTCAAGTTTTTCAAACATCAGTAGTAACAATCAAAGATTTACTAATGGTACTAAACCTAATTACAATGTTGTAAGATACAATTACTATAATACTACTGATGAGACTAAGAAATCATATTACCCAAATACTACTGGTCCATCAATAGTAAAATATTCAAAAGCCAAAAATTATGGATATAAACCAAAATCAGTAGTAACACCAAACATCACTAACAATCAACAACTAAAGACCAAACCTGCATAAAAAAACTCACACTGTTAAAAAATTTTATTCTTCAAAGGATGAACCCAAGACAAAACAAGCTTGGGTTCCCAAAATTAACTAATCCATTCATTTTTTGTGCAAAGCATCCAGATCCATGAAGAAGGAAGAACATGACATATTGATAGTGGATGCTCTAGGCACATGACTGGAAATCTTTAAATTGTTAGAGATTTCAAGTCTTTTGAAGGAGGATATGTTGCTTTTAGTTAAAATCCAAGAGGTGGTAGGATTACAGGTAAAGGTACAGTATCAAATGGTAAGATTACTTTTGATGATGTATTTTATGTTGCTGAGCTTAAATATAATCTGATTAGTGTCTCACAAGTATGTGATAAAAAGAACAAAATTCTTTTTACAGATATAGAGTGCATCATTCTTTTTCCTGACTTTATTTTAGATGAAAAATATGTTGTTTTAAGAACATCACGGAGAAACAATGTGTATTGCCTGGATATAGGGGGAGAACTCATTTCATCAAATGAGATCAACTGTTTTATAGGATGCAAGAAGATAGTATATAAAACACCCAATGAATCACCAAGCAGTGATGAGGGTAGAATGAAAATTCCTGAATTGATGGATAGGATGGAAAACCTTAAAGCCAATGTACCAAACAAGCCCGATGATCTACCTAGATGGAGTGAGGGCAGCATGGAACCAACCCAATTGACGGATAGGAAGGAAAACCTTGAAACCACTGTACAACATTGCCTGAATCTTTTAAACAATCAAGGGAGAACCATGAGCTATATGAAGCATTACATCAATGTCCTGAACAGAAGGCAGAAGAGGTACGGTGACAGGTTTCAAAGGCAATCAAATATAATTAACAAATTGAAAAGAAAGATTGCAAATAGTGAGGCTCAACGAGTTGAGATCACTAAGGGGGAAAAAACACAAATTCAATAAATGATTGATAATTTAATTGCAGAAGCAGCAGCCTTCCTCTAAAATTTGAAAGAAGCTCATGGTGAAACAGGTCAGTTTAATGATGAAGACCTGAACAGAAGAGTTAGAAGCATGGATGAGGATGAGTTTGTGTCTGCAATTCAATCTCTAGCAGCAGCAGAACAAACACTTTCTCATACTACTAACACTATGGGTCTTACTGATCCCATAAATACTACTGATATGGTGGAACAAACTGAAGAAATTCATACTACTGATTTTATGGAAGAAGATGTACAAGAGGCAACATCAGTAGTAAATGTCACAATTGCAGATCCAATCCCATCTCCAGCTACTATTGATACTGACACTACTGATGATATACCAGTAGTAAACACTCAAGAAGAAACACCAGTAGTAAACTCCTCAAATTTACAAATGGTGATTTACTGACCTTTCAACTTGCAATCTCAAATACCATAAGTAACTACCTTGGTTACTACTGAGTCTGAAGAATTACCAGATCTCATTGAACCATCAGTAGTAATCCCAAGACCTCCAACACCCGAACTACAACCACTTATAATCCCAGATATTGATGATGATGTGAACTGGGATGAGGTTGATGAATGTGATTTACCTTCTCACCCCAAGATATTACAAGAGAATAAAGTACATACATTTTCTCCTTCAATCAAGTTTGTACCAGTAATTGACATGAAGTACACTCCACTTCCAAAATGTGTGGGAAAAGGAAAAGAAAAATTTGATGATGATTATCCACACAAAGCTCTTGGTCATTATATGGTAAATAAAATTAATCTGGTTAGACCTTTAAAACAAGATATGTGGAAGGTGAAAAGAATGAGCTATCAAAGGAAGTGTGCTAAGACTCAAGCTCTTGAAGATAAAAGAAAAGCTGAAGAAGAAAGATTGAAAAATGCACCAATTCAATATTTTGAAGAATTTCTGGTAGAAGATCAACAAGTAGAGTTAGACAAACAAAGGAAAATAGAAGAAAAACATCTAAACTGTCTTGAAGATCTAGTTGCAGAATGTAAAAGAGAAAAAGCTGAACTACCAGAAGAAATACTTGAACAGAAAACCAAAAATGGTAGAATATTTGAAAACAAAAGGTCACAGTGCAAAGTCATTTGGAAGAATGAAAATTTTGAATATTGTTGACAAATACTGCACTGCAAGAAAGAAAGAATTGGCAGAACCTGAAGAAGAAGAGGTTAAGGTAACATAATTGATTGATATTGATCCTAAACTGGTGATTACCAGAAAACCAATGCCTGGTGAATCCTCAAATCCATCTGCAAATAAAAGAAAATTAATAGATGCTGAAGAAGAGGCAAGGAAGGAAGCAAAACAAGACTTCCCAATACTTGATCTTCCTCAAGCTCCTCTACAAAATAATCCAATTATTAACTGGAGAGTTGTCAATAATGTGATTGAACTAATCAGAGAAGATAAAACAACTCAAAGATTTAGTGCTTGGAAGCCAATGATCAAGTCGTTATCAAGAAGTGATATAATCAAAGTTTTAATCATTGGTAAACCAAGAATGTCTAAGAAAAAATGGAGAAACTCATGTGTTGGATATCTAACTAAGATGATTGATGCTGCATTCTATCCAGATGACTATCCCGAGAAGTTTGAAAGTAAAGAAGTTGTTTATGCTTGGAATGTTCTCCTAATAGTTAATATGTACTTCTTTGAAACAGCTAGCAAAAGATGTGAACTGTTTGTATTTGAAAAAGAGTACAATCATTCTGAAGAAACAATGTATCAAGCTATTTTTTGTTCCTTCATCAGACCTCATGATGTTGTAATGTTCTCAGAAAAATACAATTATTTTATTAAGAAGAACAACAAGTATATTATTGAACAAAGAAGATTGAGAAATCAACAAATAAAGGAAGGTGATAAAAGGAGAGCTAAACTCTTAGAAGAGAAGAAGAGAAAAGAGAAAGAGGAGAAGGAAAAAGAAACTTGATTAATTAAAAGTGAATTAACAAGTTTAGGGGGAGATTGTTGGGATATAAGTGATACTACTGATGTTGCAGTTAGTACTGATGAAGTCTTGATGCTGCTACAAGACTAAATACTGATGGGCGGAATTACAAGAAACACTACTGATCTTGGACTTACTATTGATGATCATATTTACTACTGATGTCGATATATGGAGCTGATCTTGTCCGAGATTCTAGCAGATTTAGTTTAGAATTTAAATCTTTTTGTAATTCAATTGTAAGTATAATGTTAGGCTTCAAAGATTATTATATATAGTTCCTTATGAAATTGTAAACATACGTGTATTGATTTATTAATATTAATACATTGAAGCTTTTTGTGATAAACTGTGTTCTTGTTAATTTGTATTCAATTTACAGTTTACATTGTTCTTAATCAATAACAAGAGTGTTAATCCGCTGTAACTTCTCTTTTTTTAGTAGATCTGTGATTTAATAACTTGTTGAGTTATTCGATCCTGACAACAAATGAGATGAATCACTTCAAACTTAAACAGTAAACCATTTATACTCACTATAAGTGGACATTGTCAATATGAGTCTAGTATGTCATGTCTTGTATCCTTGCTTATTAACGTGGTTAGAGGCTTAAACCACTTGTAATGGAGGTTCGTAGGTCCGGTAGGTCGTGATCAGAGAACTCAACCCCCACTATTGTTGGAAATAGTGTCCAACACATCAAATAAACCGGTATAATGGTTCGGGTATTTTAGAGTCCTATTCTGGTTGCCCTCGAGGAATCAAAGAACACGAGAAATAACATAGTGTTTAATTAATAGTTTAATTAAATGGACTATCAGGCTAGACAGGCTTAACTAGTTAGTGGTATTGGGCTACAAGTATTGGATTAATAAGATTAATAATACTTGTGGGCTTATTCAGATGGTGGGCTTGGACTGATTAGAGTTTGACTCTAATTAGGTCTTGCATAGTATATATATAGAGGGTTAAGGGTATAACCTAAACACACTTAATACTTCCTTGTGCTACCCCATTTTGGCCGAACACCATTCGACCGAACCACCACCGTCGACGCACCACCACCGCCGGACCACCGCCGATGTACTGCTGCTGAACCGCCATCGTCGCCGCCGTGATCCGCCGCCGTTGAATGGAAATTGTTTTCGGTTTTGGTGCTTGTTTCTCAAGGTGCTTCATACTACACTGTGGTATATTGTCATGTTCGTGATAAACCTTGGGCGTGATACGATAGAGGGATTCTTTCTTGAAACCTAGGCATTGTGTGATACCTGGCAAGAACGAGATCACAGGGTTTGTCTACTTCACCAAATCGCAACGAAGTAAGTATTCAAATTTCCTATTTAATTAGTTTATTAAATAATCTAGTTGCGTTAGAATTGTAAACCTAACGGTCCAAACATTTTAGTCAAATCGGGTCGATGTTCAGTCAAGTTACTTGTGATATCCGCCTCAAGTAAAGTGTGAGATGATGCATAGAAAACCATCGGTGGTATCAGAGCGCCATTGGTTTACAAGTCTAATTGTGCTAGACGTAAAATTCAAAATTCATGAAAGGTTGTATATTTTTCGGAAATACTGAAAATTATTTTTGGGTATTTTCAAAAAGTAAAAATATATTAAAATTGTTTTTAATTAATTTCGGTAATTTTAAAAATTGTTGTAGAATTTCCGAAAATTCGGAAATATTATTTAATAATATAAAAACGTTTTTTCTATTAAATAATCTAAATAAGGATACTTTCAAAAGTTTGAAATTATCAAGGATTTAAACAAGAAGAGATTTTATCAAATCTGGATTTATTTAAAAGATATAAATAAATATTATATATATATTCATATATTTTTCCGAAAATATATAAAAGATTATATAAGATATTTAATTTAATATTTAAATAAAAATAATCACGTTTATGGGTATATATATTTTTCAGAATATATGTTTGTCATAAATAGATGATTTGATAAATCTAGAAAATTATTTAAAAGGTTTTAATTATGGATAAAATTAAAAACTTTAAATTAGGGATATATATGATATATCCGAAATATTTCAAAAGTTTTAAAAGAATAAAATCTAAATTTCAAAATATTGGTTAAATATGGATATGTATATACATATCCGAAATTTTAATTATTTATTGTATTTATAATTGTTTATAACAGAAACAGAAGATCGAATAATTAAAAGTATTATATCATTATATATATTAATTAAAAGTCTAATTTTGAATATATATATATATAATATATATATATATATATATATATATATATATATATATATATATATATATATATATATATATATATATATATATATATATATATATATATATATATTATATAAATTTCGACTTCAATTATATATCAAATAAGATTTGATATTCCTCCCTTATATATATATATATATATATATATATATATATAATATATAATATTATGTAATAAAAGTTTATTAAATATTAGATACTATAATATATAGTTTTAATAAATAATTAAAATGTTGCGTTCTCGCGCGTTTAATAGAATTAATTAAACTATATATAAAACTTTAGTAAATGAAATTTAAATGTTTTAATTATCATAGTATATATTTATATAATTTTTTATATATATTATAAATAAAGTTAAATAAATCGTCGCTTATGTCATTAGTAGGCTCACCCATAGTATAAGACATATAAAGGATCAAAAGGAAGAGATATAGATCTCTAAACGGGGTTGCGTTTTTAACACGCCTTGAGTTGACTTGCTCCGCCGCTTCCCTTGTCTTAGAATGGAGCTACCAAACGGGCATAATAGGATGAAGTCAAGATTAAAAGTATAATCATAAAATTAAACAAATGTGAACATCGTGTGCTCTCCATAAAATAACACGCGTTCGTATTATAGTCTGGTTAACGGAACTCGTGTGGTTAACCGGTACGTTAATTGTGAGATTATTTTATGACTGAAATGATTCTCGCGATACCCAAGCGAACTTGAGCTGAGAATCTACGTGGGTGTTTTATGGTCGTTTCACCTTCTAGGCTTCTAATATATGATCCACTGTATCCCTATCATATAAATTAGAAAGAGCATTGATTCGAGATTAACATGCCATTCTCCCACGAGAATGAATCTCAAAGAACAAGGGATTTCATAAGATTGAAATTGACAATAGTTTGCCTACAACACGAAATTATTCGGTGTGAAATACGGCATCCCTATTCACATTAAATAACTAGTGGTTGTATCCTAGCCTTATAGAATAAAGATTGGGAAAATTATTAATAAGGATTATTAATGAATACACTAACAAAGAAATTGTTTCTTTTATAGATGGCTTCCAACAACAACAATAACAATAACAATGTCCCACTTGAAATAGAGATTTTAATTTCTTTATGACTTACGAACACCAGTTATAACTCTAATTTAACATATCTAGTTTTTCTATGTCTAATAATAAAATTAAACATTTATCCATTAGATTCTCCAAAATATGTCCTAGGGACACATTTATAAACTTTGTGACTTTCTTGTGTAGCTCCCACTAATTCCAACAACCATGATGGAACTTAAGCAAACACACTCACTAGTTTGTACTTGGTGAACACTAATGAACTTATTTTATATAAACCATATATAATAATCTTAGTTTGTTTGAACCATTCTTATATTTAACTTAGGCTAGTTAAATATAGGTTCTTAAATTTCCTATGTTATCTTACTCTTGATCATTAATCTAGTATCTTACGTAACTCGTAATATACTTGTATAATTAACTAGTTATAATTACTTATAACTTTATACAATCTAATATTTATAACTTTCGTATTATTATCTAATTATAATAAAACCTTACTTTGTACAATTTCTAGTTGTTTACAACTTTGTACATTTCTAGTTTAATTATAACTTAATACAAATTTCTAGTTACTTTAATATTACAACTAAATGATCAAAATAACATTTATATTTAATGTTCCATTTAATCTTGTATTTAATATATATATATATATATATATATATATATATATATATATATATATATATATACGACACCATTATATCAGATTGGGGAGGAAGATTAGAATTAGAGATTGATAGAAAATTAAGGATATGGGTTCGTGTGACTAGGTCAAAGTAATTTAAGAGATGCTTAAGTTCCATAAAAGTAAGTGGGAGCTAAGACTAACGTAATTCATTAAAGATGTTGATGAATTCAGTAAGTTAGTAAGACATTAACAACAAGGTTTTACCAAGTCGTTAGCCAAAGAGTTAAGGAAAAATAATAAATGATCGTTGATTAAATTATTGCAAACCTAATAGCGTGATCACAAGTCTTGTGATTAATTATTGCATATCTAATAGGATGTTAACCCTTCAGTGGATAACACAATTATTTAAGGAAATTTCTTTAACTAGTAAGAATATCTACAAATCAGGTAACTAAAAGAGGCTTTAGTTACAAGGATGAATTTTATGAATTCAAAAACTAAGGAGTTAATTTCCAATCCTCCTATGTTTACCAAATTACATAAAAGGCAAAACTAGAATATGTTCTAGATTGTTGCAAGAACAATATCTAGCAAAGGCAAAAGTAATAGTATTCCTAAATACTCGTCTTATGGCTTTAGTTTAATAGAAATGATTGGTTTAGTGATAAAGTTACAATTAAGTTTGTGAGAATCATTAAGTAATCAACACGAACGAAAGGAATAAGTAATGATCCAGTAATAATACGGTATCTATGTCCAGTGAGGAATAGTATATGTGTTAGTATCATTTCTATTCAGACTTTGTATGTTTTACATCATCCATGAATAAAAGTTTATTTATTCAAAAAGATATAAATCTGTGACTACTCGTCTTGGTGGGAACCTCGATGGGACGTTAACGTCATCGCGGTATTTGGTGGTAGATTCGAAGTTCTTCGAAGATAGCTACACAAGTTTTGTGTGAACCAAATATCGGTGATATTCTGTTGGAGGCTCAACGGATATTGGATTGACCACCGTGACAATACTTCGTGGTTGAAAAGTTCAAAAGTATTGTTCACTAGGATTTTCCTTAAGCCTGAGGTATTTGGTTTAGGATACAATGACTAATGTGCTTTGGTTCAACTCAGACAATTCTGAAATACGTTTGTCATACGAGGCGATACTGGGTACAAAGGAAGTTGTATTTTAAATCGAAATATAACAAGATGGTAATTGCACCTCCTCTTTAGGAGAGATATTTATAGGTCCTTTGACTTGATGAGAAACTGGCAAGTGCAAGGCCGTGCCCAAACGGAAGGATTTGTTCTTTGTCGTTTATCACAGCAGTTTGAATCAAGAAGTCATAAAATGATTTTGAATACATGAGTTGATAATTTCTACCATGCTCGTATTCATTATCACAAATATCGTGCTGCAAGGGATAAGCCTAACATATTTGCCAAAGAAGTAAAGACAGAGTGTTCTTTACTAGGAGACGCTATTAAAGAGTTTTTCATAAACTATACCTGGGTTACATAAGTTGTTTTTAGGGGTTGGTTATCTACATGCCCATCTAGAAGGCCACTGTAGCTCGTATCATTAAGACAAAGGTTACAAACTTGCACAAGTGGGAGTCTGAAGGAATTATGTGCACAGTTAGTCAACCTATGATGATACATCCATGCCTACAAAACACTTAAGGGTCACACCGGTGAGTGCATGTAATACGAGCAAGATAAGCAATGATACTACAAAGAGGAATGATTCATAATAGTCATTATGAATCAGTTAAGTATTAAGTTAAGTTTAACTTATTACTAGATTAGTTTAACTAACTAATTAATACAAGTAGTTGTACATTTACTAGTTGAGTAAATATACAATGTGTTAATTATAGATTATCCATGATATGATTTAAAGCTATTAAATCATATAGTAATTGGATAATATTGTTGTATAGATTATATGAAGGTTATTATATAATTAATTATTGAAAGTATAAATACAAGTATATAGTTCGTGTATATGGGTACCGAATTATTAGTGTATAAATACTAGACATTTGATAGTTAAGTGCAACAATAATAAACTAGTTAAACTATAAGGGATGAAATTGTTAAAAGGAAGTTTAATTAAAGATCTAATCTTAATTAAACTAGAATGACTTAAATGAAACTTATTCTATTATAAATAGAAGGCTTAAGGTTTCATTTAAACCTAATCATTCCCTTAACACCTTACACGAAATCTCTCCTCCTCTCTTGGGAGATTTGGGCCGAACACCCAAGAACACCAAGTTTGGTGTTCTTCGTTCTTCGTGTTCTTCAAGTATTGAAGAACAAGTTCATTGCTTAGATCAACTAGAAGATCGCTCGATTTGTTCATCATCAGTGGATCTATCTTAAGCAATCAACAAGGTATGTTTGGGAAATACTTTTCTCCCTTCTCCCCTCTTGGAAGAATTCGGCCAAAGAACCCTAGGGTTCTTTGGTTGGTGGTCGAACGAACCACACAAGCAATGTGTGTGTTCGAGTTCTTCGTACAAGGTTTCTTTCTTGTTAACCTAATCTAGAACTCCAACATCCCAATCCTTTAGGGTTTAAGGATTAGGTTTAATCCCACTTCCGCATTTAGGGATTAAATCAGCTAGTTGGTTTTAACCGGTCAAGAACAAGTTCATGTTCTTGGTCAGCAAGGTTCGAACCAAGTACACTAGGAGGTCGACCCAAGTGGTTGATCAGTGTTATGAAAACCCTACAATAATGCCTTTCAAATCCTCCTAGCCATTATCCTACTGCAATAATTCTTGCTAAGAAGAACACCCATGTTGTGGCAATTCCACCCAGAAGGTAATGGGTTACTCCTACAGCACGTCCTTGAACAATGCTTAAGGCTCATGGCTGGGTAGCAGGAGCAACATTTAATTTATTATGAGCCCAAACGATGGATTCAATAACTTCTTGCCAATAACCACATCCACTGAATAAAAACATTAAACTAAAAGCCCATACAAAATGAGCACCTAGGAAAAAAAGGCCACAGTGATTTGGAGGAGATCTCTCGAAAAGTATTTAGTGCGCATTTCGGTCAACTCTCCATCAACTTCCTTTGGCTGAGTGGCATGTATTTCCACGGTGCTCGTTTTTCCAATTATGAAGCATGGCTAAGTGATCCGACTCACATTGGGCCTAGTGCCCAGGTGGTTTGGCCGATAGTGGGCCAAGAAATATTGAATGGTGATGTGGGCGGGGGCTTCCGAGGAATACAAATAACCTCTGGTTTTTTCAGATTTGGCGAGTATCTGGAATAACTAGCGAATTACAACTCTATTGTACCGCAATTGGTGCATTGATTATATATAATTTATATCTTTAAAACCTTATAACATTCTAGTAAGAATATTACACCTAATATGTACATGTGTATTATAACTTAATCTAATTAAAATACGTACAAACTATTTTATCTTTTAAAAATTCATTTTCTTTTAAATATTTAAAAAACCGAAAATTATATATTAATAAAAATACGTCTTGTTAATTTTAACCTTAATATTAACACTTTCCTTTTTATCCTTAATTAAATTTAATTAATTAAACTCTTATCTTGTTTTTGATCAATTAAAACTAGGTTTCAATTTTCTTGACCAATAATATTTTTTAGTTAAAGATTAATCCTAATCAATCATATCTAAACAATTATTAAACTTTGTTTAAATTCTAGGATAGATTTTAATTCTTTATGACTTATGAACAACAGTCATAACTCTAATTTAACATATCTAGTTTTTCTATGTCTAATAATAAAATTAAACATTTATCCATTAGATTCTCCAAAATATGTCCTAGGGACACATTTATAAACTTCGCGACTTTCTTGTGTAGCTCTCACTAAGTCGAACAACCATGATGGAACTTAAGCAAACATAATCACTAGTTTATACTTGGTGAACACTAATGAACTTATTATATATAAACCATAAGAAACGTTCAAGGAGGTCCATCATCTTTATGTAGTTTCAAGGAACAAATCTCAACAATTGATCAATAGGATCTAATGCTCAAGATTAATCACATATTTTATATATTGAGGGGTATTTTGGCCATTTTTAAAAAATAAAAATATTTTTTTATTTTTTATTTTAAAATTTTTATTCTTTTATTTTTTATTATTTTTTATTATGAAGGGGTATTTTGGTCATTTGGCACTTAAAAAAAATTTTGATTTTGTTTTATTTTTATGTTTTATTTTAAATTTTTTTTATTTTTTTATTAATTTTTTTTATTAAAAAGTTATATTTATTTGATAATTACGTGTACAACTTAATCACATGTGATTTTAGTGTAATAACATGTGATTTTTGTGTGTGATTTTTGTGTAAAATCAAATGTGATTGTATATTTATATAATCACATTTGATGTTTTAGTTAAATCACATATGATTCACTATGCAATCACATATAATTCCCTATGCAATCACATTATGTGTTATTAATGAAAAATTAATATTTTTTTAAAAAATAATACTCCCTCCGTCCCTTAATAAAGTTCTCATTTGTGTTGGGCACAACATTTTAGGAGATAGTTAGTGGTGGGGTATTTGGTATTACTTTTGATTAAAATATAAGGTTTGATTGGAGAGAGAAAGTGTTTTAAGAGATAGTTAGTGGTGAAAGTATTGATAATAATATTATTATATTAAGTGGGTCCCTTAAGTTTGAGAAATGGGAACTTTATTTAGGGACAAAACTTGAAGGTGAAATAGGAACTTTATTTAGGGACGGAGGGAGTAATAAATAAATTTTTTTAATTTTTTTTTTAAAAATAAAAATTTTAAAATAAATTTTAAAAATAAAAAATAAAAAAATATATTTTTTTCAAAATGACCAAAATACCCCTCAATTAAAAATAAAAAAAATAAAAATAAATAATAAAATAAATAATTTTTTTTAGTGCCAAATGACCAAAATACCCCTACATGTATAAAGTATGTGATTAATCTTGACCATTAAATTATATTAATCAACGGTTGAGATTTGTTGCTCAGGACTTTGTAAAAAGCATATACCTCCTTGAACGCAACTCTATAAACCATATATAATACTCTTAGTTTGGTTGAACCATTCCTATATTTAACTTAGGCTAGTTAAATATATGTTCTTAAATTTTCTATGTTATCTTACACTTGATCATTAATCTACTATCTTACGTAAGTTGTAATATACTTGTATAATTAACTAGTTATAATTACTTATAACTATATACAATCTAATATTTATAACTTTCGTATTATTATCTAATTATAATAAAACCATACTTCGTACAATTTCTAGTTGTTTACAACTTTGTACATTTCTAGTTTAATTATAACTTAATACAAATTTCTAGTTACTTTAATATTACAACTAAATGATCAAAATAACATTTATTTTTAATGTTCCATTTAATCTTGTATTTAATATATATATATATATATATATATATATATAATTTATATCTTTAAAACCTTATAACGTTCTAGTAGGAATATTACACCTAATTTGTACATGTGTATTTTAACTTAATCTAATTAAAATACATACAAACTATTTTATCTTTGAAAAAATCATTTTCTTTTAAATATTTAAAAAACCGAAAATTATATATTAATATAAATACATCTTGTTAATTTTATCCTTAAAATTAACACTTTCCTTTTTATCCTTAAATTAATTTAATTAATTAAACTCTAATCTTGTTCTTGATCAATTAAAACTAGGTTTCAATTTTCTTGATCAATAACATCTTTTAGTTAAAGATTAATCCTAATTAATCCTATCTAAAAAATTATTAAACTTTGTTTAAATTCTAGGATAGATTATATTTTTTAATAAATTTATTTGAACTTATTCATTTAAACCTTTTAGACAATAAAACTTTGTCTAGATTTCTAGGTTTAAAGAACTAACTTTAATAAACTCATTAAAAAATAATTAAACCTATTAAACATAAACTTGTTTAATTATATAGGTTTTAGATTATGTTCTTGATTAATCCTATTAACCAATTAAACTAAACTAGTTTAATGGTCTTGGTCATAGGTTACTTCTAGGGTTCGAAATTTTTTAAAGCTCAAGAAGTTTTTCCACCAATTAAACTAAACTAGTTTAACATGCTTGGTGTCCAAGTTTCCTCCATGATTTCAAAATCTTGGGAGAAAAGGAAATGATCCTTTTTGACCAATTAAACTAAGTAAGTTTAATATACTTGGTCCTAGATTTTGAAGATTAACATAAAAATGAAAGAATCATTTTGACCAAAAATTTTGACATACTTGATCCTAGGGTTTTTGGAATTTTTCGAAACTTCTAGGGTTAGGGAAAGAAACCTTTTGACCAATTAAACTAAACTAGTTTAACATACTTGGTCCTAGGGTTCTTTATGCTTTTCGAAAATTTCTAGGGTTGAATCCTTATGACCAATTAAACTAAACAAGTTTAATATTCTTGTTCTAGGGTTCTTACCCTTTTTCGAAAAACACAAGGAACAAAAAGAAGAAGGAACAAAAATAATTAAAACTTGGAAATTAAACAAACAAAAACTTTGGTATTCTTGTTTAGATTTCTAAACCATCGCTCTGATACCACTGAAGGGTTTCATAACACTGATCAACCCTTTGGGTCGACCACCTAGTGACTTGGTTTGAACCATACTGACAAGAACATGATGGCGTTCTTGCCGGTTAAACCAACTAGCTAGTTTGATCCCTGAAAACGAAACTGAGATTAAACTTAATCTTTAAACCCTAACGGATTATAGGAACTTGGAAATTTAGACTAGAATAACAAGAAAGAAATCTTATACGAAGAAGTCAAACACACACATAACTTGTCTGTGTTCGTCGAACAACAACCAAGAACCCTAGGGTTCTTGGTGTCGAATTCGAACAAGAGGAGGAGTGGGGAACGGGGTTTCCCAAAACATACCTTAATGTTTGCTTAAGAAAGTCCACTATTGATGAACACAACGAGCGACCTTCTAGTTGATCCTTGCAATGAACTTGTTCTTCAAGACTCGAAGAACACGAAGAACGAACGAAGAACACGAAGAACACAAGCTTGTGTTCTTGGGTGCTCGGCCGATCGAATGGGAGGAGGAGGCAAGGGATTTTCGTGTGTGTTAAGCCACAAAAAAGGGAACCCCAAGCCTTCTATTTATAATAGAAGGACTTTCACTTAGGGCTTTTCTAGTTTAATTAAGATTAATCTCTTAATTAAACTTATCCTTTTACACTTCCATTCCTTATAGTTTTACTAGTCTTTTATTATTGTATTTAACTATTAAAAGTCTAGTATTATACACTTATATATTTCGGTATATACATACACGAAATATATACTTGTGTTTTATACTTTTAATAATTAATTATATAATAACCTTTATATAATTTATACAATAATATTATCCAAACACTATATGATTTAATAACTTTAAATCATATTATGGATAATCTTTAATTAACACATTGTATATTTACTCAACTAGTAAATGTACAAATACTTATATTAATTAGGTAGTTAAACTAATTCAGTGATAAGTTAAACTTAACTTAATATTTAACTGATTCATAATGACTATTATGAATCATTCCTCTTCGTAGTATCATTACATATCTTGCTCGTATTACATGCACTCACCATTGTGACCCTTAAGTGTTTCGTAGGTTTGGATGTATCATCATAGGTTGACTAACTGTGCACATAATTCCAACAGACTTCCACTTGTGCAAGTTCGTAACCTTTATCTTGATGAAACGAGCTACAGTGGCCCTCTAGATAGGCATGTAGGTAACCGACCCTATAAAAATAGCTTAGTAACCCAGGTATCGTTTCGAAAAACTCTTTAATAGTGTCGTCTAGTAAAGAACACTCTGTCTCTACTTCTTGGGCAACGTTGTTAGGTTCATCCCTTGCAGCACGATATTTGATGATAACGAATACGAGCATGGTAGAAGATATCAACTCATGTATTCGAAATCATTTCTTGACTTCTTGATTCATACTGTTGTGATAAACAACAAAGAACAAATCAGTTCGTTTGGACATGGCCATGCACGTACCAGTTTTCCATCATGTCAAGGGACCCATAAATATCTCTCCTAAAAAGGAGGTGCAATTACCATCTTGTTATATTTCGATTCAAAATACAACTTCCTCTGTACCCAGTAAGGCCTCGTATGACAATCATATTTCAGATATGTCTAAGACGAACCAAAGTACATTAGTCATTGTATCCCAAAACAAATACCTCAGGCTTAAGGATAATCCTAGTGAACAATACTTTTGACTTTTTCAACCACGAAGTATTGTGACGGTGGTCAATCCAATATTCGTCGAGTTCCAACAGAATATCACCGATATTTGGTCTACAACAAAACTTGTGTAGCTATCTTCGAGAAAACTAGAATCTTCACCAAATACCGCGATGACGTTAACATCCCATCATGGTTCTCACCAAGACGAGTAGTCACAGATTATATATTCTGAATAAATAGACTTTTACTCATGGATATTGTAAAACATATAAAGTCGGAATAACAATGATACTAACTTATGTATTATTCCACACTAGACATAGATACAGAATTATTACTGCATCATTACTTATTCCTTTTGCTCGTGTTGATTACTTAATGACTTTTACAATTTTACTTGTAACTTTATCGCTAAACTAGTAATTTCTATTAAACTAAAGTCATGAGACAAGTATTTGAAAAATACTATTACTTCTGTCTTTGCTAGATTTTGTTCTTGCAACATTCTAGAACATATTCTAGTCTTGCCTTTTATGCAATTCGGTAAACATAGGAGGATTGGAAATTAACTCCTTAGTTTCTTGAATTAATAAATTCGCCTTGTAACTAAATCCTCTTTCAGTTACTTGATTTGTAGATATATCATTACCTAGTTAAAGAAATTTCCTTAAATGATTATTTTATCCACTGGAGTGTGAATAACCTATTAGATATGCAATAATTAATCACAAGGCTTGTGAGCACGTTATTAGGTTTGCAATAATCTAATTAACGATCATTTATTATTTCTCTTAACTCTTTGGCAAATGACTTGGTTAAACCTCGTTGTTAATATCCTACTAACTTACTATATTCATTAGTACTTTTAATGAATACGTTAGTCACAGCTCCCACTAAATTTTATGGAAAATAAGCATCACTTAAACTATTACTTTGACCTAGTCAAAATCTTGTAGTTTAACCTTTTAAGAATTTATCAATTATTAAAGTCATCCTTTGGATTTGCGAATATCCAACATTCATTTTAAGAGAATCATGACTTTCATTGATCTACGTATCTAACAAGTATAAGACACTTGAAACGATACTCCTAATTCTTAATATATTAGTATCTTTTAAGAACTTCTTTTAATGCCAAAGTCATTTCTTGGATTTCTCAAATATACATCATTCCTATTAGGGAATTATGACTTGATCAAATACTGTATTTAATACAAGTATAAAAGACTTGCAATAATACCTTTTAATCCTTAAATACTTTAATATAGTTTGACCTTTTAAGAGTTCATTTAATGTCTAAGTCATTTTCCTTGGATTATACGAATATCCAGTTATTCCTATTAGGGAATTATGACTTCATTAAATTCCTTTATCACAAGTATTAAAGACTTGTAATAATACTCTTTAAAGTCTATCTTGATTATATCCAATATAATCATATTATATTAATACTAATACTTTAAAACTTACTATCATAAGTAACCATTACTTAAGATGTTTTAATTAAGTTCAATGTACCTTGAACTTTATGCTTTCCATAAAAACTATTAGATACTTATATTTAGAAAACTTTCTAATTACTAGTATCTAAGTAATTTGAGCTTCTAAGATATTATTACAACAATCAAACAAATGTAAACAATGAGATTATTATTAAGTCAACACTTGACTTTATAATCTAGTCATAAAACTTGACTAGTATAATCAGCACACATGCACACACAATATAATTTAACCATGGATTCAACGATGACAAACTTAAAAACCGAAAATTTATCATAAAAAATTGTAATTTTGTTCAAAACATCTAAAAACCAAAAATTGTTTTACTGAATCCATATGAAAAATACTAAATAAAAAATGGTGCTCGTGGGATCTTCATCTCATGCCGGTCATCATCACTTTCCATTCCCTCCTGCAATAAACGATTGCAAAGGTTAGATTACTCGTAATATACTTTACAAGTAACTTAAAGTGATTTTGAAGTTTAGTGGTGTTACCTGAAGAACTAGCAAGTCCTCCACCGCTGGCAATCTTTGGACAATCTCTTTTCCAATGCCCAGCCTTGCCACATTTGAAGCACCGATTCTCGGTCCTCGTTGTGTTAGGCTTCTAATTCTTGACCTTTTGTTTGACACTTTTACCATTCGGCATTCCTTGGTTGGGATTGGTCTTACCCTTCCCACCATGCATGTTTATCTTCTTCTTCCCATTGCCACCGCTGTTACCGATTATCAGAACATCCTTAGACTTTGATCTCAAACTCAAGTCAGCTGTCTTGAGCATAGAATGTATCTCAGCAATGGATTTCTCCATATTATGCATGTTGTAGTTGACCACAAAAGGCTTGTAGTCATCAGACAACATCTTGAGTATAGTGTCCGTTGCCATCTGCAACGGAATGGGGTGACCAAGTCTAGCAAGGTGATCCGTGTGCCCTTTCATTTTCATGACGTGGGCACTCACCGGTGTTCCTTTGACCATCTTGCATGAGTTGAAGGCTCCATTGATGTCAAACCTCTCAGTGCAAGTTTGCTCTTGAAATGAATCCCTTAGTTGCTGGATCTCCTCAAATGCAGGCACATCCATAAATCCCGCTTGTAACTCGGGACTCATAGTGGCGAGCATCAGACAGCTCACATCGAGTAAATCACTGACATGCTTATCATAAGCTTGCCTCGTTTCAGCTCTAGCATTTGCGGCAGGGACATTTGTAACACCCTGAAACTCGGCCTAGTATTTTATCACTTTCGGTTAGTGATAAATATCATTTATTAATTTATTTGAATTTATAAGATTTTTAAATAATTTATTTGAATTAATTGATATTTTCATCTAAGTGGTTAAAATTAGTTGAAATTAAAATATGTAGGTATTTTAATGACTTTTATGTCATTACATTCACTTTTGAACTAAAGTTCCAAACATATCTTCATTTCTAGAAACCGAGTTAGTTAAGTATATTAAATAACTTAATTGTGAATCAAATAACAAGTATTAACACTATATAAAAAAAGAAATTAGTCACTAGTCTTGTGTATGACACGTGTAAGTGTATGAAGAGAAAGGGACACATGCTCTTTTCTTTCTTTTTTTCCCATGGTTCATTTCTATCACACGCACACACACTAAGAATGTGACATTTCATCTCATTCATTGATTAAAGCTTAAACCTTCCATCATCTCCTTCGAAAATTTAGATTAAGGCAAGCTTTAGGTAAGGGATTGTTTATTTCATTGTGTTCTTGAAGTTTTGTTAGTCATAAACTAAATTTATGGTTTTATATGAACTCTCGCTAAGATTGTGAAATTGATTAATTCTTTATGCTTTTATGTGTTCATTGAATGTATTACACGTTATTTTAAGAAGAATGTTAATTTGGTGGAACCCTAATGTTGATATAGTGAAGTTTTATTTTTAACATAGTTATTTTAGGTCAATTGGATATGATTAAGGAATATATGATGTTTGTAATTAGTTATATCATGTCTTGGGTGAAATTGTTATGAATTCAATGATGTTTGGGTAATTTTAAGAAAAGTTGTCAATTGAAGTTATGAAATTTTATGTTTAAAAGATGTAGGTTTCTAGGTTAAATAATATTTTAGTATCGTTAAGAGTTTTCTATATCTAATTGAATTTTAAATTATTAAATTTGCCATGAAGTAGTTAATAGTTGAATGGTTTGAATTAAAGTTAAGAATTAGACATTTAGATAATCTTTAACTTTGATCATAGTTAGAGATTGTTGAGTAATGTCCCACATTGGACAAATATCGAACCTGTAATGTGCTTATAAGGGTCCTGAGCTACTCCTCTTACAACCAATTGGTTTTAAGATGAAACCCCACAAACTGACATGGTATCAGAGCAAGGTTCACCCGTAGTTGGTCAAACGGCCACACGGACCACACGTAACCCATAAAGTATCCACGTGTTAGGCGCGAAAAAAAATGACGCCACACGTGAGGGGGCGTGTTGAGTAATGTCCCACATTGGACAAATATCGAACCTGTAATGTGCTTATAAGGGTCCTGGGCTACTCCTCTTACAACCAATTGGTTTTAAGATGAAACCCCACAAACTGACAGAGATATGTATATTATTGGAATAATTAGTTAGTTTTAGATTGCATGATTGATATTTTGGTGTTAATTAAGAAGAAGTTATGTACTTTTTAATTTAATGGCGCAGAGAAGAAATAAATTGCAATTTGTTTTTTTGTGTGGTTGTCTGCTGCCACTAACAAGGAATAAAAGGGATAAATGGAATATGGTTTAGTTGCTACTACTATGTACAATTAAAAGAAAAGAAAAGAAAAAAATATATGGTTTGTTTTTGTTGTGTACTACTGCGTAAAGTTATAAAAAGAAAGAGTAATATGGGTTGTTGTTTATTTGAATGTTGCTTTGTAGAAAGAATAAATAAAAGGGGTATTTGGTTTCTTTTGTTGTAAATTGCTATCATGTGGAACATAAGAAAGAATAAATTTGAATATGGTTTTTGAGATTTCTTATAAATGGAATATGTTTCTTCTTGAAGATTACTACTGTTGCTTCAAAAGTGTGCTTATATAGTGGTTTTAATGTCACTGCCATGTTAGGTAGTTATGTAGACAATAAAAGAAAGTGATATGAATTTCTTTGTAAGATTAGTTACTAACTTATTGGTTATTGAGTAATGAAGTGTTTGGGAATGAAATTACATTAGATTACATATTTTGGTAAAAAAATATGGTTACTAATTCGGGTATTGATTTATTATCAGGAAAAGGAAAGGAGAAGACTCAGTGATATTAGACGACTGAGTGACAAGAGATTTGGCAAAGGTGAGTGGATTTATAACATTTGTATTGTTTAAGTTGCAATGGTTTTGGTTGCAATTGAAAATGTTTAGTGCTGACTCCGTTAGTGCTGATCAGTTAGTGCTGACCCCGTTAGTGCTGATCAGTTAGTGCTGACCCCGTTAGTGCTGATCAGTTAGTCCTGACCCAGTTAGTGCTGATCAGTTAGTACTAATCAGTTAGTCCTGACCCCGTTAGTGCTGATCAGTTAGTGCTGACCCCATTAGTGCTGATCAGTTAGTGCTGATCCTGTTAGTGCTGATTCCGTTGGTGTTGATTCATTTAGTGCTGATCAGTTAGTATTGATTCGTTAGTACTGCTTCGTTATTTCATGATCGGTATTAATGGTATATGATAATTAACTGACTATGTGTTAATTAATCGATATGTGCACATGCAAAAGTATAGAGGCAGCTTGACTGGGGGCTGGGCTTTCGTTTACTGTTAGATAACGGTAATTGTACCTTGGCATATTCGTTGTGTCTTAAGGAAGCTTTACCATTGCTAATGAGTAAAGGGCTAGCGGTAAACTGTTGTTAGGCCCACAACAGTTGTAAGGTTCTGCAAAACCGCCGTACCTCTCGTTATTTGTGAATCTGTAAAGATTGTGAATCTGTAAAGATTGTGAATCCGTAAAGATTGTGAATCTGTGAAGGTTGTGAAACGAGATTGTTGTACTTAGACAATATAAAATGTTATATTTTCATTCACTTAGCTTTGTGCTAATCCCCCACTATGTTGAATCTTTTACAGGTTGTAGATGGACAGGTCTTTTGGAGATTAAGTTTAGGAATGATTGACCAAGACTTAAAGAAATTATTTTGATGTTGAGTTGTAATGTTAAGTAACACGATTTTAGAAAGTTAACTTTTGTAAAATTATATATCTTATGTTTTTTATAGCTTGTGAATAACAAGTTATATATATATGTGTATATATATATATATATATATATATATATATATATATATTTATATATATATATATATATATATATATATATATGTAATTTTGAAACGTTTCCGCATTTGTTAAAAAAAATATATGGTTCAGATTTTGAGGTGTTACAATTTGGTATCAGAGCCTTGATTTGGCGGTGTGTACACAGTTAGGTGTAGCATTCCCAAATCTTGGCTCAAGTTTGATCAAACATTCCTAGTGTGTGGGGATTAGAAAAGTGTGATTAGTATGTAAGAGGTTAGTATGTTAGGTACTAACGGTTTAAACTAAAAATTTGTGAGATGTTGTGATTGAGTTTACAGGTATGACAGATACAGAGAACCCGACCCCTTGACCTTGGAAGTGTTGATACATTAGATTTTCATCACATATGGGATTGGAACAATAATATGCTTACAAACAATTAGAGGATTACATTACTTGGAATCAGTTTCAAGACAAGCATTATAAATCACACCGTAGTATTTCATGATGGTCCGAATCAGAAAAGAGTTTATGAAACTACAGATGACCGAGGGAATGACAGTTGCTGAGTTGATAAAACTGTTTAATTAGAAGTCGAAATTTATATAATAGTGGGTACATGATGAGACTTCACAGGTACGACAGCTTATTGGAGTTGTTTCCAGAGTATAGAGGCACAGTTAGGTTAGCCAGTACCTCATCTCGGGCTTTAATGACGGCCAAATCAGTTAAGAGTGATGTTAAAACCTGAAATGTAAAGAATAAGGAAAACGTGTCATTAAAAGAAACAAGATATTAATATTTTGGATTCTGACAAAATAGAAAATGGCGGGAAAATTAGAGACAATGGAATCAAAATCAAAGACAAACCGATAGTGTCGATTCAAAGATTTTGATGGTATAATAACTGTAGAGTTTCTCATTCAAGATCTGGTACCGAGTTGATTATGCGATGTGTTAGGTGTGGAACGATCAGATACATGGCAAAGGATTGTGAACTTCCTCGTAGTGTGTGGTGGAATTGTCAAAGTGAGACAGAAAAGAAAGTGGTATAGGGCAAGGACTGGGTGGTCGGGGATTGTCATCTGCGAGACAAAAGAGAAATAATGCTACTTCTCCTGGGAGTAGAGCTTACTAGATAACGGTGGATGTTGCTACCATCACTGATGATGATATAATGGGTGTGTTTTCGATAAACTTAATACTTTACTTATGTCACGTAATATTAGAGTAAATTGTCTATGCATGTTTTGTGCAAATATGTGATATATTGAAAGTAATTGATTTTGTGTTCCTTCACTTCATGAGAATTTAAGATGATTGGTAGTGTTTAATTAGAGTCACAATATCTGTGACTGAAGTTGAATTTGATTTTGATAATAATTATTGTAAAGATTCCTTAATGAGACGCTTATAACTGAGATTGATGTGATCGTAAGTATATAATGAGTGGTCTCGGTGGGAGTAGCGTTTAAAGTAAGGGAATAGGTAATTATTACCGAGGCCTGCCGGGTCACACATAGTGACTTGCGGGGTGTGAGTTGCTCATTAAGTGTGCGTGCTCCTTAATGTTGAGCAGATAGCTCATTTATGTCTTGTCTAAATTGATGATAAGTTGAAATTAACTGTTTGGGTTTTTCTATTGCTTCACGAGGAGTGAAGATGATAGGTTGTATGTCGGCTTCAGTCACAATATATGTGACTACAAATAAATATGAGTATAATAGTAGCTATTGGAAACTCCATAAATGTAAAGCTTATAATTAAAATTGATGTAATTATAGACGTTGGCTGAAATGTCTAAGTAAGACTAGCGGTTGGTATAAGAAAGAAGAAATTTTTACCGTGACATGTTGTGTTACATGTAGTGACTTGAAGAGTAAGGACCGAATATATTGGTTCCATAAATGTGAATCTATTATTGCATTTGTTATGGGTGTAAAATATGAAAGATAGATAATGATAAATATCTGAAGGATTTCTGAATCACCTGAAAGACTATATGATGAATTTGCTTAAAATGTCTCTCGAACTAGAATTGGAGTATGAAAATTGATTGCATAAACCTAGAGTGTCGATTATTTTGGATTATTTTGCGAATGATTGATTGATGTTATCCCTAACATATTATAAAATTGGATTTGATTTGAAAATTACTAGAGAGAAATATTGGACAAGATAAAATTGGACGCAGTTTCAGGTGATAATTGATGCACATTTTGATTAAGAAAGATATAATTTGAAATTTAGTGGATTCTGACCGTAAGTTTGATAGCGGTGATTAAAACTTTTGAGTATCGAGACAAGGTTAGATCGTAAAAGTGTACGAAATTTCGATGGAATGATGAACGGGATGTAAAAATTATAGACTTTTACATGATGGTTGTGACCGTAAGTAAGGAAACCTTGAGATTGTCTATGCTTTTGGATTATTAAGTGAAAGATTATCTTAACCATAAATTGGTATTTATAATTGTTATGCCTTAAAAACTATGGAGACCTTATTGTTTAATATGAGATGCATCGTTTACGCAGACCACAAAAGGAGGTATACTATTATAAAGAAGATGATTAGAATGTGTTAGAGGATTATGGATTTTAAAACTGAAGAAAAGTTGTTAATGCTTATGCTTAATTGGATTTGTAAAGAAATTATAGATAGTACTTATTTTGGAATAAGTTGAGACAGTTTTGAGTTAGTGGATTGACTAAAGTTATGACAAAGTGGATTACATAAATGATGTTGATAATGTTTACAAAATGGAGGAACCGTATGGATTATTATTATATAAATAAAGAAACATTATTGCCTATGCTTTGAGATACAAGAAATTAAGGGAAAGTAATTATATTATGTGAATTAGAACAAATTCGAAGGTGAGGATGGAATAACATTTTGACAAAAAAAAAAAAAAAAAGAGATTGATTTGACAATTTAGAGGATTAAAGATTGATCAATATCATATTGGGTACCGATACTTGGGAGTTCTTAAATTTGACTTTATTGGTGATTTAAAGAAAAGAAATATGATAAACGTTGCACAACTTGCTGGATGAGTTCATAACTTTAAAAGAAAATTTCGAATACTAATTGAGGTACTTGGAATATTTAGAGTTATCAAATGGATATGAGAACATTGTATGGATACTAGTTTGATGTGATGAATTAAGACCAAGATAAAAACTATTAATTGATTAGTTTAAGCGTAATGAGATTCCGAGGACGGAATCTTTTTAAGGAGGGTAGATTTGTGTAACATCCCAAAAATCAGGGGAAATTTAAAATTTTAAATAATAAAATAAAACAGTTTCCCCAAGAGTACAAGTAACTCAAAGGTCCCAACTCATGAATAAAAATATAAAACCATCTTGTGGTTTAAATGCGGAATAATAAAAGATTTTAAAACAAAACATGTTTGATTCGAAATAAATGTTTTAATCCAAATCCATAAATATAAAAATAGAAACGCAGCTCATCAACCATTGACCTTCTCTTTGCCCTTGCTAGTACCTGAAATATGGAGGGGAGTGATTGGGGTCAGCCACCGCTGAGTGAATAATATCAAAATAAACAAGTAATTACAAACAACCCAAGCCACATAAGTGATCCCTAGAGACTCTACTCAATTCTCAATTGCTCAAGTATATTTTTCTCAGATTTTAAATTTATATAGCGCGCTTGTGTAAATCGAGTCGAGAGATCAACCTCGCTTCTCCTTACACTAAAATGCCACTCAGGCTACCACACAGAATTGCCACTCAGGCCACCACACAGAATTGCCACTCAGGCCACCACACAGACTTGTTATTTATTTTTTTATGTTTTCAACTCATAACATAAACCACTCAGATAGCCCTATCACATAGTAGCACATAATGACTCTGTACCGGCTCAGATACTCGGCACGTCTGTCTCAGATCAGTGATAAATAAAAACAGTCACTCAGATACTCAGATAACAGGTCAATCACACAGAAAGTAAAGTAGATCAAAACAGTTAACCACATAAGTCATGCACGTATCGTTATAACTGAATACACGGTGAGAATACTCACGCTCAATCAACAAGACAATTCACAACACATAGGACAAAATCATGGATCGAAAGTAAGTACAAGTTTATAGTGAGATTACCCACCTCGAGTGAACGTAAGCTCCTAGAAGTATCCTCGGCACGTACAAGTCACAACTCAGTTCCTAGAAGGTCCTACATCACATAATAGGGCTAGGATTAAAACTTGACTCAAAACTCAACTCATAGTAATCTGCCAGAACCCGACACCCCCGCGGGAACTGCTATGACCCCCAACCCGTGTGTTAGATTATTCCCAAATTTTAACCACTGCTAGAACACTCAGATCACTACAATTTACTGTCTCACGACCCCTGTCCAAAATAGACTCTAAGTATCTCAAAAATTGGTTACAAAACAGAATAGCTTAACCGAAAAAGCTTTTGCGATGTTCTACTGAAACAGACATATCTTTTAAACCGTAAATCAGATTAACGAGCCGTCAGTGGCATCAGAAAGAGGACTCGGAAAATTAGAGACCTGCATGGGCCAAAAATCCAGAAACGTATTTTAAGTGTGGTAAAAAAAAATCCCCGAACTCAGAAGACAGATTCTGACAAAAATTTAGCATGTTAAATAAAACCCGTTTTTATCCCGACATCAACCCGTCTATTCCCGAGACACCCGACAACCCCGGGTCTGAAATTCTTCGAGACTTGGCTCGGGAAAAATATTCACAATAAAATAAACAATACAAGAAAATTAATAGAAATTATACCCTACGAACAATTTATAACACGTCGGGTGTCCTACTCGAACCACCACACGAACCGTAGTACGAACCAACCCCTCCGAACACCATTAGACGCATAACCTATGCTTCTTTCTTCAATTTGGACAAAGCAAGCAAGCAAGCAGCTTAAATTAATTAGACGTGCTTGCCGTCCAATCTTTCTAATCTCGTGTATGCATGATACCTTCATTAATTTCCTCGTGTGTGCCTGCTACTCTCCAAATGATCCAGGCGTGACAACTAAGTGAGAAGCTTGCCTGCTTCACCTGCTTGTCTGGTTCCCTAATAATTTCTTGGTGACATATCACAAACTCACCGAGCAATCAAAATTATTGGGTCGTTAAGCCTGCGTCACAACCCACCATGAACTCAGCTGAAAAAACCCGCAACTCGAGATGGTCAAGCTATGATGGGGCTGCTGCGCTGAGATTAGAACACACTCAAAATATAATAATTCGTCACCAAAAAAAAAGGATTTGAATAAAACGAATTGAAGGCTTCATATGGGATTCGGTTAAGACACCTGCCAAAGGGATTAATTGAGTGTATCTTCTCCCAAAGCTCCTCCTCACCGCTTAATGATCATGTGCGTCACTCTGTTACTCTCCTATTCGTGCACTACTTCACATAACATAAGGCACTTCCCTATGAATGCCGGCTGGGCAATTCCTCCACGACGGCTGAACCAAAACGAAAGAAACAAAGGCAGGGGTTTAAGGAATGACGATGGATTTAGGGTAGATTTAGGGTAATTCAGAATTACGTAATAAGTTAAATGGGTTTTTAGCTTTATTAAACCTGGGCTCAAAATTTACGGGCTTTTTAGCCATTCACTTGAACCGAAACAAGAGAAGCAAAAGAAGGGAAATACGGTTCGAGATATAACGAAGTAAATAGAAGGAAGGCTTTGGCCTAAACGGCCGGCCTCGGGTTTTTAATAAACGTCTAAGATAACTAGTTCGTTAAATCTTATAATCAATAAACTCAATAATTTAATAACCCTCTAGTTATTATATAAACCTCACGTTATTAAATCTCATAGTTAATTTCACACAAATTAAATAACACTATAATTATTTAATAAATTGTCACATATTTATTTACTCCCAAGAAATACACAGTAAATGCACATATATCCCAGTTAATAAATAACTCGTAATTTATTAAATAAAAAGTAATTAAATAATTACACAAAAATTTCAGGGCGTTACAATTTGTAACACCCTGAAACCCGGCGTAGTTTTTATCACTTTCGGTTAGTGATAAATATCATTTATTAATTTATTTGAATTTATAAGATTTTTAAATAATTTATTTGAATTAATTGATATTTTCATATAAGTGGTTAAAATTAGTTGAAATTAAAATATGTAGGTATTTTAATGACTTTTATGTCATTACATTCACTTTTGAACTAAAGTTCCAAATATATCTTATTTCTAGAAACCGGGTTAGTTAAGTATATTAAATAACTTAATTGTGAATCAAATAACAAGTGTTAACACTATATAAAAAAAGAAATTAGTCACTAGTCTTGTGTATGACACGTGTAAGTGTATGAAGAGAAAGGGACACATGCTCTTTTCTTTTTTTTTTCCCTGGTTCGTTTCTATCACACACACACTAAGAATGTGAAATTTCATCTCCTTCATTGATTAAAGCTTAAACCTTCCATCATCTCCTTCGAAAATTTAGATTAAGGCAAGCTTTAGGTAAGGGTTTGTTTATTTCATTGTGTTCTTGAAGTTTTGTTAGTCATAAACCAAATTTATGGTTTTATATGAACTCTCGCTAAGGTTGTGAAATTGATTAATTCTTTATGCTTTTATGTGTTCATGGAATGTATTACACGTTATTTTAAGAAGAATGTTAATTTGGTGGAACCCAAATGTTGATATAGTGAAGTTTTATTTTTGATATAGTTATTTTAGGTCAATTGGATATGATTAAGGAATATATGATGTTTGTAATTAGTTATATCATGTCTTGGGTGAAATTGTTATGAATTCAATGATGTTTGGGTAATTTTAAGAAAAGTTGTCAATTGAAGTTATGAAATTTTATGTCTAAAAGATGTAGGTTTCTAGGTTAAATAATATGTTAGTATCGATAAGAGTTGTCTATATCTAATTGAATTTTAAATTATTAAATTTGCCATGAAGTAGTTAATAGTTGAATGGTTTGAATTAAAGTTAAGAATTAGACATTTAGATAATCTTTAACTTTGATCATAGTTAGAGATATGTATATTATTGGAATAATTAGTTAGTTTCAGATTGCATGATTGATATTTTGGTGTTAATTAAGAAGAAGTTATGTACTTTTTAATTTAATGGCGCAGAGAAGAAATAAATTGCAATTTGTTTTTTTGTGTGGTTGTCTGCTGCCACTGACAAGGAATAAAAGGGATAAATGGA
Organism: Calendula officinalis; assembly: GCA_963853835.1. Lineage (NCBI taxonomy): Eukaryota > Viridiplantae > Streptophyta > Magnoliopsida > Asterales > Asteraceae > Calendula > Calendula officinalis. The sequence goes on along the minus strand of OY970822.1, from coordinate 83,193,613 downwards.
ATATGGTTTAGTTGCTACTACTATGTACAATTAAAAGAAAAGAAAAGAAAAAAATATATGGTTTGTTTTTGTTGTGTACTGCTGCGTAAAGCTATAAAAAGAAAGAGTAATATGGGTTGTTGTTTATTTGACTGCTGCTTTGTAGAAAGAATAAATAAAAGGGGTATTTGGTTTCTTTTGTTGTAAATTGCTATCATGTGGAACATAAGAAAGAATAAATTTAAATATGGTTTTTGAGATTTCTTATAAATGGAATATGTTTCTTCTTGAAGATTACTACTGTTGCTTCAAACGTGTGCTTATGTAGTGGTTTTAATGTCACTGCCATGTTAGGTAGTTATGTAGAGAATAAAAGAAAGTGATATGAATTTCTTTGTAAGATTAGTTACTAACTTATTGGTTATTGAGTAATGAAGTGTTTGGGTATGAAATTACATTAGATTACATATTTTGGTAAAAAAAATATGGTTACTAATTCGGGTATTGATTTATTATCAGGAAAAGGAAAGGAGAAGACTCAGTGATATTAGACGACTGAGTGACAAGAGATTTGGCAAAGGTGAGTGGATTTATAACCTTTGTATTGTTTAAGTTGCAATGGTTTTGGTTGCAATTGAAAGTGTTTAGTGCTGACTCCGTTAGTGCTGATCAGTTAGTGCTGACCCCGTTAGTGCTGATCAGTTAGTGCTGACCCCGTTAGTGCTGACCCTGTTAGTGATGATCAGTTAGTCCTGACCCCGTTAGTGCTGATCAGTTAGTGCTGACCCCATTAGTGCTGATCAGTTAGTGCTGATCCCGTTAGTGCTGATTTCGTTAGTGTTGATTCATTTAGTGCTGATCAGTTAGTATTGATTCGTTAGTACTGCTTCGTTATTTCAGGATTGGTATTAATGGTATATGATAATTAACTGACTATGTGTTAATTAATCGATATGTGCACATGGAAAAGTATAGAGGCAGCTTGACTGGGGGCTGGGCTTTCGTTTACCGTTAGATAACGGTAATTGTACCTTGGCATATTCGTTGTGTCTTAAGGAAGCTTTACCATTGCTAATGAGTAAAGGGCTATCGGTAAACTGTTGTTAGGCCCACAACAGTTGTAAGGTTCTGCAAAACCGTCGTACCTCTCGTTATTTGTGAATCTGTAAAGATTGTGAATCTGTAAAGATTGTGAATCTGTAAAGATTGTGAATCCGTAAAGATTGTGAATCTGTGAAGGTTGTGAAACGAGATTGTTGTACTTAGACAATATAAAATGTTATATTTTCATTCACATAGCTTTGTGCTAATCCCCCACTATATTGAATCTTTTACAGGTTGTAGATGGACAGGTCTTTTGGAGATTAAGTTTAGGAATGATTGACCAAGACTTAAAGAAATGATTTTGATGTTGAGCCGTAATGTTAAGTAGGGCTGTCGAAAATAACCGAAACCCGTTCTACCCGCCCGACCCGTTTCGAATTTGGGTAGAACGGGTCGGGTAGTTCGGGTATCGGGTAGAAATATTTGGGTATCGGGTAACCCGAAAATAAAGCGGTTCGGGTATAAGGTAATATTTCAAGTGGACGGTTATACCCGAATACCCGAATGTTTTTAAAAGGCTTTATTTAAAGGTAAGATATTATGATTATATAAACAAAATACGATCGTTATACTTGTAATTCATTAATTTCATATAAAAGTCAACGATAAAGCCCAATGTTGGTTGGAATTTGATATAATTACGGACAAAGATGGTGTATTGAGATCATAATGTAAACGTTGTGGTTGTCGGCAATACAACTTTGTCAATTCTCGGGTATTAGTGGATATACCCGTATCCGACCCATTACCCGAACTACCCATACCCAAATACCCGAATATAATATGGGTTGGGTATTGGTTATTTTTTATATTTGTAAAAACCCGAACCACCCGACCCGAACTACCCGATACCCGAAAAATATACCCGATCAACACCCATAATGTTAAGTAACACGATTTTGGAAAGTTAACTTTTGTAAAATTATATATCTTATGTTTTTTATAACTTGTGAATAACAAGTTATATATATATATATATATATATATATATATATATATATATATATATATATATATATATATATATATATATATATATGTAATTTTGAAACGCTTCCGCATTTGTTAAAAAAATAAATAAAATATGGTTCTGATTTTGAGGTGTTACAATTTGGTGCTGCTCTCTCCAAGACATACCACTTTCTCTCATGCCTGAGCACAATACGAAGATTGCGCTCCCAATTAAGAAAGTTTGACCCAGTCAACTTGTCCTTTTCGAGGATTGAGCGAAGTGAGAGATTGTTGGTACTTGTCGTTGTGGTTGTTGCTGCCATCTACAAATCAAACCCAGTTTAATTAGTAATTCCTCAATAAACATCTCTAAAATATGTTATAAACCTATAATTAATATTTTAGGCCTAGGATCCATATATCACATTCTCGCCGCAAGGTTTGGGCACTTCCCGACGAGACATGCTGTTTCTGGTAGGTAACATCATTACCGATCGTATCAAGACTTGACACGATTCCTAGGGGTCGTAGAAACGATAGACTTATAACTTACTACAACCTTGTACAATTTAATCATACATTTCTAAGTTGCAATAAAGTCTAGTATGTTTATTCTACTCAAATACTTTTTAGGTCGGGACTCCCGATTATCACCAAAGTAGACCAGACCATCTAAAATTTGCAATTCGTGTACTTGATTCCACAAGACGCCCTTTTATATATCCCTTAAAACTCTAAGTTTTTTTGTATACCTAAAACGAGGTGTACAACAGATATTACTAAGTCTTTGTGAAAAAACTTATCTTAATAAAACGTACTTGTTTTATTTACTTGAAAAACTTTTAAACCTTATGTTAAACTTTAAAAATAGAGATTTTAATTCTTTATGACTTACGAACACCAGTCATAACTCTAATTTAACATATCTAGTTTTTCTATGTCTAATAATAAAATTAAACATTTATCCACTAGATTCTCCAAAATATGTACTAGAGACACATTTATAAACTTTGCGGCTTTCTTGTGTAGCTCCCACTAATTCCAACAACCATGATGGAACTTAAGCAAACACAATCACTAGTTTGTACTTGGTGAACACTAATGAACTTATTATATATAAACCATATATAATAATCTTAGTTTGTTTGAACCACTCTTATATTTAACTTAGGCTAGTTAAATATAGGTTCTTAAATTTCCTATGTTATCTTACTCTTGATCATTAATCTAGTATCTTACGTAAGTCGTAATATACTTGTAAAATTAAGTAGTTATAATTACTTATAACTTTATACAATCTAATATTTATAACTTTCGTATTATTATCTAATTATAGTAAAACATTACTTTGTACAATTTCTAGTTGTTTACAACTTTGTACATTTCTAGTTTAATTATAACTTAATACAAATTTCTAGTTACTTTAATATTACAACTAAATGATCAAAATAACATTTATATTTAATCTAGTAAGAATATTACACCTAATATGTACATGTGTATTTTAACTTAATCTAATTAAAATATGTACAAACTATTTTATATTTTAAAAATTCATTTTCTTTTAAATATTTAAAAAACCCAAAATTATATATTAATTTAAATACATCTTGTTAATTTTAACCTTAAAATTAACACTTTCCTTTTTATCCTTAATTAAATTTAATTAATTAAACCCTTATCTTGTTCTTGATCAATTAAAACTAGGTTTCAATTTTCTTGATCAATAACATCTTTTAGCTAAATTAATCCTAATCAATCCTATCTAAACAATTATTAAACTTTGTTTAAATTCTAGGATAGATTATAATTTTTTAATAAATTTATTTAAACTTATTCATTTAAACCTTTTAGACAATAAAACTTTCTCTAGATTTCTAGGTTTATATAACTAGATTTAATAAACTCATTAAAAACAATAATTAAACCTATTAAACGTAAACTTGTTTAATTATACTAGGTTTTAGATTATGTTCTGGATTAATCCTATTAACCAATTAAACTAAACTAGTTTGTTCTTTGTCCTACGTTACTTCTAGGGTTCAAAATTTTTTTAAAGCTCAAGAAGCTTTTCCACCAATTAAACTAAACTAGTTTAACATGCTTGGTGTCCAAGTTTCCTTCATGATTTCGAAATCTTGGGAGAAAAGGAAAGGATCCTTTTTGATCAATTAAACTAAGTAAGTTTAATATACTTGGTCCTAGACTTTGAAGATCAAGATAAAAAGGAAAGAATCCTTTTGACCAAAAAATTTGACATTCTTGATCCTAATGTTCTTGGAATTTTTCGAAAATTCTAGGGTTAGGGAAAGAAACTTTTTGACCAATTAAACTAAACTACTTTAACATACTTGGTCCTAGGTTTCTTTATGCTTTTTGAAAATTTCTAGGGTTGAATCCTTATGACCAATTAGACTAAACAAGTTTAATATTTTTGGTCTAGGGTTCTTACCCTTTTTCGAATAACACAAGGAACAAAAAGAAGAAGGAACAAAAAAAAATTAAAACTTAGAAATTAAACAAACAAAAACATTGTTATTCTTGTTTAGATTTCTAAACCATCGCTCTGATACCACTGAAGGGTTTCATAACACTGATCAACCCTTTGGGTCGACCACCTAGTGACTTGGTTCGAACCATACTGACTAGAACATGATGGCATTCTTGCCGGTTAAACCAACTTGCTAGTTTAATCCCTAAAAGCGGAACTGAGATTATACTTAATCCTTAAACCCTAAAGGATTATAGGAACTTGGAAATATAGACTAAATTAACAAGAAAGAAACCTTGTACGAAGAAGTTGAACACACACATAGTGTGTGTGTGTTCGTCGATCAACAACCAAGAACCCTAGGGTTCTTGGTGTCGAATTCGAACAAGAGGGGAACGGGGTTTCCCAAAACATACCTTAATGTTTGCTTAAGAAAGTCCACTGATGATGAACCTAACGAGCGACCTTCTAGTTGATCCTTGCAATGAACTTGTTCTTCAAGAGTCGAAGAACACAAAGAACGAACGAAAAACACGAAGAACACGAAGAACGAACGAAGAACACGAAGAACACAAGCTTGTGTTCTTGGGTGTTCGGCCGATCGAAGGGGAAGAGGAGGCCAGGGATTTTCGTGGGTGTTAAGCCACAAACAAGGGAACCCCAAGCCTTCTATTTATAATAGAAGGACTTTCACTTAGGGCCCTTCTAGTTTAATTAAGATTAATCTCTTAATAAACTTATCCTTTTACACTTCCATTCCTTATAGTTTTACTAGTCTTTTATTATTGCACTTAACTATTAAATGTCTAGTATTATACACTTATATATTTCGGTATACACATACACGAAATATATACTTGTGTTTTATAGTTTTAATAATTAATTATATAATAACCTTTATATAATTTATACAATAATATTATCCAAACACTATATGATTTAATAGCTTTAAATCATATTATGGATAATATTTAATTAACACATTGTATATTTACTCAACTAGTAAATGTACAAATAATTGTATTAATTAGTTAGTTAAACTAATCTCGTAAAAAGTTAAACTTAACTTAGTACTTAACTGATTCATAATGACTGTTATGAATCATTCCTCTTCGTAGTATCATTACATATCTTGCTCGTATTACATGCACTCACCGGTGTGACCCTTAAGTGTTTCGTAGGTTTGGATGTATCATCATAGGTTGACTAATTGTTCACATAATTCCAACACCACTTCCTCCTCCACCTCTACTTCCACAAGGACCACAAAACTTTGCTCTTATCTCCACCTTGAATCGTGAAATGCTCACTGGACCTAACTATATCGATTGGGTACGTGCACTTAGAATCACGTTAAGATACGAGGGCAAGGAGTATGTCCTCGATAATGAAATTGCTGAGTTGACTGATGATTCGAGTGTCGTAGACAGAGCTGCCTACGAGCTCCATCATTCTGAGTCGGAAAAGGTTGCTTGCATGATGCTAGCCACTATGTCTTCTGAACTCCAAAAGAATTTTGAGAAGATGAGTGCCTATGCTTTCAATAAACAGCTCAAACAAATGTTTCAAAACCGAGCTAGGCAAGAACGTTTCGATGTGGTAAGTTCCCTGGTAGGATGCAAACTACAAGAAGGAAAATCTGTGTGTAGCCACATTCAAAAGATGAAGGGTTACGTAGACAGGCTTGGAAATTTGGGTGTCCCCTTACCGAAGGAGTTGACCACTGATATGGTCTTGAACTCGTTTCCACCATCCTACTCACAATTTATAGTTAACTATAACATGAGTGATATGGATAAGATGTTGGAATTATGTGCACAGTTAGTCAACCTATGGTGATACATCCATGTCTACGAAACACTTAAGGGTCACACCGGTAAGTTCATATTATACGAGCAAGATATGTAATGATACTATGAAGAGGAATGATTCTTAATAGTCATTATGAATCAGTTAATTATTATGTAAAGAAAATACTTCAAGGCTCCAACCAAAAGAATCCGTGGTGCCTACCGTGTAAGTCCTCTCATATCGGTCCGTGTACGGCCCAGACTAAACGGTGTATCAAGTGTGGGCAACACGGGCATGAGTCGTCGGAGTGCAAGTTGAAAAATAGTGTATGTTGGAATTGTCAAAAAGAGGGTCATAGGGCCATGCATTGTCCAACAAAGAAAGGTTCGGGTTCGGGCAGGGGAGCGGCTTCGTCGGGAGGTCAAAAGAGGAAAGGTCATTCGCCACCTACGGGTCGGGCATTCAAGATGACGGTGGAGGATGCCACCACTACCGATGATGTCATCATGGGTATGTTTCTAATAAACTTCATACCCGCTCGCGTATTATTTGATTCGGGTGCTAATTGTTCGTTTTCCTCAAAGAGTTTTTGTGACAAATTGAAATTGCCTACTTCTTTGATCGCGACACCTCTAGAGGTAGAGGTGGACGATGGTGAAATGGTTCTGGTCACGACATCCGTGTCCCGGGCTAGTATTGATATTGATGGCGTGAAATTTTCGATTCTTTTACTTGTTATGCCGATATCCGGCTTTGATGTGGTCTTAGGTATGGATTGGTTAAGTGTCAATAAGGCCAACATAAATTGTCACCAAAAGTTAATTACCTTTCTTTTACCCGACGGGTCACACGTCGTGGCCCGGGGAGACCGTGCGACCCCGACCATACCCATTATATCCATGATGAAGGCCCGTAAGTCCTTGACCAAGGGATGTGAATCTTTTTTGGCCTATGTGATCGATGTGAAAAAGGAAAAGAAAGTGGTTGGTGATCTCCGGGTGGTTTCGGAATACCCGGAGGTGTTTCCCGAAGACTTGCCTGGGTTACCTCCCGTTCGGGAGGTAGAATTCAAAATTGACTTGGTGTCGGGTGCCAATCCCGTGGCTAGAGCACCGTATCGTTTAGCACCGTCCGAAATCCGGGAAATGATGACTCAATCCAAGATTTATTGGATAAGAGTTTTATTCGGTCGAGTTCCTCACCTTGGGGAGCTCCGGTTTTATTCGTGAAAAAGAAAGATGGTGCACTTCGTATGTGCATTGATTATCGGGAATTGAATAAGAGAACGGTAAAGAATCGGTATCCCTTGCCACGTGTTGACGATTTATTTGATCAACTCCAAGGGTCTTCTTATTTCTCAAAGAACGATTTGAGATCTGGTTATCACCAAGTTCGGGTTCATGAAAACGATATTCATAAAACGGCGTTCCGAACTCGTTACAGTCATTACGAGTTCTTGGTCATGTCGTTTGGGTTGACTAACGCTCCCGCGATATTTATGGATTTGATGAACCGAGTTTGTCGGCCTTATCTCGACAAGTTCGTTATTGTGTTCATCGACGATATCTTAATTTATTCCAAGACCGAAAAAGAACACGAGAAACACTTAAGGCAAGTGTTAGAAACGTTGAAGCGGGAACAATTGTATGCGAAGTTCTCGAAGTGCGAATTTTGGCTTCGAGAAGTTCACATTTTGGGTCACGTTATTTGTTCGAATGGAGTCAAGGTGGACCCGGCAAAGATCGAAGCGGTTATAAATTGGGTTGCTCCAAGGAACCCAGCCGATATAAAGAGTTTTTTGGGTTTGGCGGGTTATTACCGCCGGTTTATTAAAGATTTTTCGAAGATAGCGGGTCCCATGACGAGGTTGACCCGTAAGGATGTACCGCTTCGGTGGGGTGGTGAGCACGAGAAGTCCTTCCAAACTCTAAAACAACTATTATGTCAAGCTCCGGTTCTTGCCTTACCCGAAGGCCCGGAGGATTTTATTGTTTATTGTGACGCTTCACTTGCGGGTTTGGGTTGCGTGTTAATGCAACGAGATCGGGTTATTGCTTATGCTTCGAGGCAATTGAAAAATCATGAGAAAAATTATCCGACTCACGATTTGGAGTTGGCGACGGTGGTTTTTGCACTAAAACTATGGAGACACTATTTATACGGTACTAAGTGCGTAATTTGTACGGATCATAAACGTTTACAATACGTGTTCACGCAAAAGGAATTGAATATGCGTCAACGAAAATGGTTAGAGTTGATTAAAGATTACGATTGTGAAATTCGATATCATCCCGTAAAGACAAATGTGGTGGCCAATGCCTTAAGTAGAAAGGGAATTCGGGGCGGGTACAATTTATGAGGATGGAAATTTTGTCGGAATTGGTGTCCCGGTTGAAGATTTCACAAACGGAAGCCTTGAATGTTGAAAATTTGAAGACCGAGATTTTGTTAAAGTGGAAGGATGTTTTAGAAGAAAATTCTCGGGGTTTGAAGACGTATCAATCTCGGGTGTGGGTACCGTTACTCGGGGGTTTGCGGGAATTGATTTTAGTCGAGGCTCACAATTCTCGGTTATCGGTTCACCCGGGTAGCACGAAAATGTATAATGATCTAAAAGCACTTTATTGGTGGCCAACGATGAAGACCGGCATTGCCCGTTATGTGGGCCAATGTCATATTTGTGCTCAAGTGAAGGCCGAACACCAAAATCCCTATGAAACTTTAACTCAATCACCGATTCCCGAGTGGAAGTGGGATCGGATTACTATGGATTTCGTGACCAATTTGTCGCGTACATAAAGGGGTCACGATATGATTTGGGTTATAGTTGATCGATTAACGAAGAGTGCTCATTTCTTGGCTACTAGTGAGACCGCCTCACTTAGTAGATTGGCGAAATTATACATCGATGAAGTGGTATCTCGACATGGTATTCCGATTTCTATCATGTCCGATAGGGATCCCCGTTTTGCTTCAAATTTTTGGAATAGCTTGCAACGAGAATTGGGGACGCGGGTGAATTTGAGTACCACGTATCATCCCCAAACCGATGGGCAATCGGAAAGAACGATACAAACACTTGAAGATATGTTGCGGGCTTGTGTGTTGGAGTACGGTGGGTCGTGGGATTCCCACCTACCGTTGATTGAGTTTGCTTATAATAACTCGTACCACTCAAGTATTAGGATGCCACCGTACGAGATGTTGTATGGGCGTCGGTGTCGAACCCCGACGTGTTGGTTTGAAGCGGGCGAGAAACAATATGCAGGACCCGATATTGTACAAATGACCGCGGATAAAGTTGCAATTGCTCGAGAAAAGTTGAAAGCCGCCCGCGACCGACAAAAGATGTATGCCGATCCGAGGCGTAGACCCGCTACGTTCTCGTAAAATGAGATGGTTTATTTGAAGGTTTCACCTTGGAAGGGTGTCATTCGTTTTGGTAAACGACGGAAGTTGGCCCCGAGGTTTATTGGGCCGTTTCGAATTAGTAAGGTGGTGAATTCTCAATCGGTAACACTCGAGTTACCCCCGGAGTTGTCGGCAATACACAACACTTACAACATTTATTATTTGAGAAAGTGTAACATCTAAGATCCGAGCCAAATTCTCCCGGTGCAATAGTTGCGGGTTGATACGAAAAAGAGGTTTGTCGAGGAACCGGTGGAGTTATTGGACCGAAAGGTGACGAAATTGAGAAAGAAACAAATTTCTATGGTTTTGGTAAAGTGGAAGCACAGTTTGGGTGCGGATATGACATGGGTGACCGAGGCCGACATGCGGGAACGTTATCCCTCCTTATTTGATCGAGACGGGATTCCGGGGACGGAATCTTCCTAAGTGGGGGAGAGTTGTAACATCCCAAAACCCGGCCTAATAGTTTATTGACCTTAAGGTATCTTATTAAATGATTATCTTATTAAATGCTTAGTTAAATTAATTAGCCTTCTGTCTTTTGCGGTATTTTAACCATGGGGTTAAAATACCCGACTTGTGATATATTTGGAACGAAAATATGATTTTTACATCTTTAGATTCTTTGTTAAATTTCGTCTCTGAAAATGCTTTTGTTTTTAAAATTGGAGTCCGTTTGCTATTTTAATTAAATTAATTACGAAAGGGACTTTTCAGACGTATACTGCTAAAAGTGGAAAAAAAGACCACAATGGGCCCCAATCCCTTGTGTTGGCCGGACCTAGAGAGGGAGATCTCTTTTGTTTTACCTTTATTCTTTGAACTCATTATCCAAACACACACACACACACACACTATTCCATTGCTTTCTCTTTAAACTCCATATTTGTTCTTGAGCTTTCCTTGCTTGTTCTTGGTGATCTCTTGTGCTAGGGTCTGAATTCTACACTAAAGTTTGTGTAGGAGAAGCTTAGAAGTAAGTTGCATCTTCTCCTTTACTTGTTCATGTTGTTCTTGAGCTTTGGTATGAACTAGGGTTTATGATTCCTAGTGTTTTGTGGTTGAATCTTGATATGGATGTTGCTTTATGTGTTTATGCAAGCTTTTACATCATATGTATGGTAGATTATGGAAGAAAGACAAGTTTTGGTGAAAATCACCTTCAACCTCCATTAATGGTGGATGTTGAAGGTGGGTTTTGTTGAATCTTGGATTTCTAGTTGTTTGAATGGTTGAAATGGTTTATTGGGTTGAGAAATCATGTTTGGTAAGTTAGGGATGGTGAAAACCTAGTATAGATGATTGTGTGATTTGATCTAGTTAGTGCTTGGATCAAAATGGTTAACTAGAGATTATGCAAGTATGTTACATGTTATTGTGATAGTTATGAACTCGATAGAATTGCTAGATTATGGTGAATTGCTAGTTTAGAAGTTATGTGCTAGTTGATGGAAATGTGGAAGTGATTTGGTCATGTTCGGGTTTTTGGCCCGTTTGGATGAATTAGTGGTAGAACGGTTTATATGGTTATAAATGACTATTTGGTGGGTTGTATTTGTTATACAAGTTGGTGTTGTCATAAAATGTGTATTTTATGAACCTTAGGTTGCGGTTTGTTAAAATTGTCAATTTTGACATTTCGGTGGATTGATCACTAACTAGGTATACTTGTTACAGGAACCGGGAAGGAGACTCAGTGATACTAGCTCACTGAGTTAAGGAAATCGAGGATTGAAAGGTGAGTGGAATTAACCTACAACTCGTATCTCCATATTTTCCCATTCGGTTTTGGCATACTAGTAAAATGCAGAAAAATTGCCAGACGGGGGGAGTTCACGACGTGAACCTCCACTTCACAATCGGGAAGTAGCTGTAACACCTCAATTTTCAAAACAACATTTAAATACCATTTAATTCAAAAATACATAATATTGTATCAACATCAAATACCAGTTTTACAAAAACGAAAAGGTTTCTTGTTCGAGATTATCAGAGTTACAAAAACGGTGTTACAAATTATATCTTAACCATAGGATAAGGACTCTAATCATCAACACCGAGCTAATCTCAACAAGGCCTCTTCTAAACGGGCCTCCTAGATCTTCGATCCCGAACCTGAGTACATAGCAAAAACACAAACATAGTACGTGAGACAAAATTGCCTCGTGAGATACATGGGTTTTAGACCCGATAAACAAATAGTCAAATAATATCATTAAATCTTAAAATAATATTACTAAGTTTGTTTTGGGTCACTTTATCACTTTCATCATTGGCCAATGTCAAGATAATCGGAATGCCTCCAATCTATCAAGACCATCATTTCCACGGTAATCGGAATGCCTCCAATCTACCGGGACTCATAGGTATTGGGTAATCGGAATGCCTCCAATCTACCACTAACCTTAAGGTACCGTAGTAACCGGAATGCCTCCAATCTACTACGGCCCTAGGGACATCATCATCATCATCATCATCATCATTACTTATCTTTTATCGTTATGAGCTTATAGCTCCATCATTTCTCAATAAATCAATCATTTCGTTATCTAACAAGCAATTCATCATAAATCACATAAATGACTAAATTACTTAAAGACTCGACAAATCATTAGATCATAAAAACATTTACTAGCTATGTACCCAGTTTAAAAGTCACATGTACTCACCTTAGCCAAGCTTATCCAATGTTGTGTTCCTTGAACACCAATATCACTTCTCAAGATTTGAATGCCTCAAATCCACCAATCGGTAACCTATTATCAAAACCAATACAATGGTTTGCATCATTTATCAATACTAACTACATAGTCCATGGCTAGCTAACTACTAGCACCATTTTCCCCAAAATCACCAAACCCTAAGTTCATAAATCACCACATTTTCGTGTATCCAAAACATGACCACATTTTCCTTGGCAAAATACCATAGATCTAAGTTATTTCACTTCCATTTAACCATTCATGAACAAATCCATAACTAGGGTTTATGATTCAAGCTTCCCTACTTGAATCTAAGACTTATAACACAAGAGAGATGAAGATTTACCTTAGATCTTCAACTAGGAACAAGAATCTCCAAGATTTGATGAAGAAATCAGCTCCAAATGATGGTTTGCACCCAAAATCGCCTATGAACTCGAGAGAAGAAAACTAGGGTTTATAAAATGCATTAAATGAGCTTCAACCCGTCTTTAATGCTGCCAGATAGGAGATCACGACGCGAACAAAGTTCGCGACGCGAATTTTGCGTCTCTCCAATACTTCGCGATCGTTATGCTGGCGGGAACTATTCGCGACGAAAGGCCAAACTCTCTGGCCAATGTTCCCGATCGCGATCTCAACTTCGCGACGCGAAGTCCCTTAGGCAGCAGGGCTGCACTTTTTCATCTTTGGTTCGACCCGGTTTCGCTCATAACTTTCTCATACGGTGTCCAAACGACACGAAACCAATTCCTACGTTCTTTAAACGAATTATCCTTATTTAACATATTTTTGTACAATTTATTTATTTACAAAATTCGGGTCGTTACAACTATCTACCCCTTAAGGAGATTCCGTCCTCGGAATCTCATCATAGTTCACAAAGTTCGGGTATCTTTTCCGAATCTCATCCTTGACTTCCCAAGTCAAGTTTGGTCCAAGGGAATGCTTCCACTTGACCAACACCAACTCAATCTCTTTATTTCTAAGTTTCTTGGTCTTTGTCTCTAATATGGCTTCGGGTTCTTCTATCAACCGGTTCGGGGCATCAACCCGCAATTCTTGCAACGGAATTATATTTTCAACTTCACCCACGAACTTCTTCAAATAACTTACATGAAACGTATCGTGAACACCTTGAAGTTCGGGTGGGAGTTCTAACTTGAAAGCTTGCAACCCGACCCGTTTCAAAATCTTAAACGGGCCAACATACCTTGGGCTCAATTTGCCTTTCTTACCAAACCGCATTACGCCTTTCCAAGGCGATACTTTCAACATCACCATGTCTCCAACATTCAAATCATACGGTCTCTTTTTCAAACCCGAGTAGCTTCTTTGTCGATCTTGGGCTATTTTCATATTTGTTTGGATTATCCCAATCTTTTCATTGGTCAACTTAACAATTTCGGGACCCGTGAGTTTCGTCTCACCGGCCTCGAGCCAGCACGATGGAGTCCTACATTTCCTACCATACAACGCCTCATAAGGCGGCATCTTAACGGTCGATTGGTAACTATTATTGTAGGAGAACTCAACTAACGGTAAATGTTCATCCCATTTACCTCCAAAATCTAACACACACGATCTTAGCATATCCTCAACCGTTTGAATGGTCCTTTCACTTTGACCATCGGTTTGCGGATAGTAAGCCGTACTCAACCGCAATTTCGTTCCCAACTCCTCTTGCAACGATCTCCAAAACCTCGAGGTAAACCTCGCGTCTCTATCGGACACAATCGACAACGGGACTCCATGAAGTCTTACTACCTCATCCACATACAACTTTGCCAACTTCTCAAGTGGCATGGTTTCCCGAATCGCCAAGAATAATGCACTTTTGGTCAACCGGTCAACTATGACCCAAATGGCATCGTGGTTCTTGCTCGTCTTTGGTAACCCAACAATAAAATCCATTGTTATATCATCCCATTTTCCGGCCGGGATTTGCAACGATTGAGCTTCCCCGTAAGGTACTTGATGCTCGGCTTTTACTTGTGCACACGTGGCACACTTAGAGATATACTTTGCCACTCTTGCCTTCATCCCGGGCCACCAATACATCTTCTTCATATCTTGATACGTTTTTGTACTTCCCGGGTGGATCGAATACTTAGACTTATGAACATCATTTAGTAACTCCTTTCGGGTACCCCCGAACTTGGGAACCCAAATTCGACCACCGACGGTTTTCAACCCTTGCTTGTTTTCCACAAAATGTTGGTTCTTTCCCAATCGTTCTTGCCTTAACTCATCTTTTTCCATCACTTCCCGTTGGGCATTCTTGATTCGTTCTACTATACTCGAGACTACTTCAATACGTGTTAGCTTTCCCCTAATCGGCTTTTCATACACCTTCCGGCTTAAGGCGTCGGCTACCACATTGGCCTTCCCCGCATGGTAGACAATTTCACAATCATAATCTTGTATCAACTCGATCCATCTCCTTTGCCTCATATTTAGGTCTTTTTGAGTGAAAACGTATTGGAGACTTTTGTGATCCGTATACAACGTACACCTTGTACCATATAAGTAGTGCCTCCATAACTTTAAAGCAAACACTATCGCCGCCAACTCTAAATCGTGAGTCGTGTATCTTTCTTCCGCATTCTTTAGTTGTCTCGAGGCGTAGGCAATCACTTTCCCCCGTTGCATCAAAACACAACCCAAACCTTTATGTGAAGCATCACTATACACGACGAAGTCTTCCATCCCTTCGGGTAACGTGAGAATCGGGGCGTTACACAATTTTTCCTTTAATGTGGCAAATGCATTTTCTTGTTTTTCTCCCCACACGAACTCACTACTCTTTCGGGTCAACAATGTGAGTGGTGTCGCCACTCGAGAAAAGTCTTGAATAAATCGACGGTAATATCCGGCAAGGCCGAGAAAACTTCTCACTTCGGTTGGAGTTCGTGGCGGTTCCCACTTCATAACCGCTTCAATCTTCGACGGGTCAACCTTGATCCCTTCTCGCGACACGACATGACCAAGGAATTGGACTTCTCGAATCCAAAATTCACACTTTGAAAACTTAGCATACAATTTTTCTCGTTGTAGCACTTCTAATGTTTGTCTTAGATGGCTCTCGTGTTCTTCTTCGGTTTTTGAATAAATAAGAATATCGTCAATAAATACGATAAGAAACTTGTCGAGGAATGGTTTGCAAACCCGATTCATAAGATCCATAAAAATGGCCGGTGCATTAGTCAACCCAAACGGCATCACCAAAAACTCGTAATGCCCATAGCGTGTACGAAACGCCGTCTTCTCGGTATCTCCTTCTTTCACTCGAACTTGATGGTAACCCGATCTCAAATCGATCTTCGAGAAATAGTCGGCACCTTGAAGTTGATCGAACAAGTCGTCGATTCTAGGCAATGGGTACCGGTTCTTTATAGTCATCTTGTTCAACTCTCGGTAGTCGATGCACATTCTCATTGAACCGTCTTTCTTCTTAACAAACAACACGGGCGCACCCCATGGAGATGAACTTGGACGAATAAATCCTTTGTCGAGTAACTCTTGCAATTGGGACATCAATTCCCGCATTTCGGTGGGAGCCAAACGGTATGGAGCACGAGCTATCGGCGTCGCTCCCGGAACTAAATCAATACGGAATTCTACTTGCCTCTCCGGTGGCAATCCCGGTAAATCGTCGGGAAATACCTCGGGAAAATCCCGAATCACCTTTACATTTTCCACCGACTTCTTCTCTTTCCTTCCATCTAACACATATGCTAAAAAGGACGAACATCCTTTGGCTAAACATTTCCTAGCTTTAACCGCGGTCATAAGACATGGCAAATGGTGTCGTCTCTCACCATACACATAAACTTTTTCATTGTCGGGAGTCCTTATCGAGACTATCTTCTTCCCACATAAAATCTTTGCTTGATTCTCACCCAACCAATCCATACCTATAACTATATCAAAACCCGCAATTTTCCATGGGTAATAAATTCACCTTAAACTTTCTCCCATCTATTTCCAATTCACAATTCCGACACATATGTTGAACTATGGAGGTTTTACCATCCGCAATTTCTATATCATAAATTTCATCAAGAAGTTCTAATGGCACATTCAACATCACAACAAAATCATGTGACACAAACGAATAAGTAGCACCCGAGTCAAATAAGATCCGGGCGGGAATAGAATTTACGAGTAGGGTACCTGAAACGACATCGTGGGCCTCCTTGGCTTCTTCTCGGGTAAGTTGGAAGGACCGTCCCTTGACCTTTGTCGGCTCCGCTTTCTTTTGAGCGGTCGACACCATGGTCTCACTTCCCTTCTTCGGGCATGCATTGCTATAGTGCCCTTTTTCATGGCACGAATAGCACTCAATTTCATCCAACGGTTTGACCCGGCAATCCCTTGCCAAATGTCCCGGCCTTCCACACTTGAAACACGACTTTGAGTCCACCAAACATTCTCCCTTGTGGTCTTTGCCACACTTCTTACAAGCACCAACACTCGATTGTTTAGAGAAGGTCGGAGTGAACTTTCCCTTCTTCACCGAACCCGAGCTCCCCTCAAACTTCCTCTTCTCAAACTTTTCAAACTTCGGCCTCTCGTTGATTCTTCTTTGGCCAACCTCTTCAACATTTCTCGCCGCACCGATAGCTTCATCGAGTGTGGCGGCCCTTTTAACCTCCAATTCATACTCCCACGGGAGTCCATTAGCATAACGAACAATCCGGGATCTCTCATCCGGATACAATTTGATCACAAACGGGATTAATCCCGTGAACTTTTTAGTGTACTCATCGACACTCAAACTTCCTTTCTTCAAATGCACAAACTCCTCTTGAAGTTTCTCCAAGTTCCTCTCGGGGCAAAACTTTGCCTTTAACCGCTTCACAAACTCTTCCCAAGTCATCTTGTACACCGCCCTTTTTCCCAACGTTTCATACATGGTGTCCCACCACACGAGGGCCTCATCCTTTAACAAACGAGAAGCATAGATTACCATATCACCTTCCTTGCATTTACTAGCTTCAAGGACTTGTTCAGTTTCACGGATCCAACGGATCGTGACTTTCGGTTCGGAGCTACCATAGTAGTTATCGGGCTTAAAGGCCATAAAGTTCTTATACGTGCACCCCTTCCTTTCCCTTGGCTCGGGCTCACTTTCATCTTCTTCCGTTGATGATTTCTCAGTTTGAGCAACACTACTTGACTTGCTCTTTGTGCGGGGTGGAGATTCCTCCCGCCTTTCACGTGCCCTATGCTCATTGAGAAGTCGGTTCACATCCTCGTTCACTATGTCCCTCATTTGATTGAACATAGTTTGGAGGTGTTCTACGGTGACCGGGGTGTGAGTATTCCTTTCAACACCCGAATTTTCCTCCCCTTCCCGAGGTGGAGGACCAAACACCGGTTCGACAATGTTGTTCGAATCTTGCCCTTGATCAAGTGGGCCTCTTGTACTTCTAGTTCTCACCATTTTGCTATAATAAGACATTAATCATTTAGAAGTCAATTTATCAAAGTAACGGTAATATTGACCGTCCCAAAACCAAACATGACCTAATCCTCCAAGGTCAACCCTATTGAACCTACACTTAAGGTCTCAATAGCCATTTCACAAGTATCCTATGGAACCTACGGTCCTACTAGCTCAGTTTAAGTCTAGGATGGTCAACTCAACCTAGTTCACTTAAACTATAGCTCTGATACCAAGTTGTAACACCTCAATTTTCAAAACAACATTTAAATACCATTTAATTCAAAAATACATAATATTGTATCAACATCAAATACCAGTTTTACAAAAACGAAAAGGTTTCTTGTTCGAGATTATCAGAGTTACAAAAACGGTGTTACAAATTATATCTTAACCATAGGATAAGGACTCTAATCATCAACACCGAGCTAATCTCAACAAGGCCTCTTCTAAACGGGCCTCCTAGATCTTCGATCCCGAACCTGAGTACATAGCAAAAACACAAACATAGTACGTGAGACAAAATTGCCTCGTGAGATACATGGGTTTTAGACCCGATAAACAAATAGTCAAATAATATCATTAAATCTTAAAATAATATTACTAAGTTTGTTTTGGGTCACTTTATCACTTTCATCATTGGCCAATGTCAAGATAATCGGAATGCCTCCAATCTATCAAGACCATCATTTCCACGGTAATCGGAATGCCTCCAATCTACCGGGACTCATAGGTATTGGGTAATCGGAATGCCTCCAATCTACCACTAACCTTAAGGTACCGTAGTAACCGGAATGCCTCCAATCTACTACGGCCCTAGGGACATCATCATCATCATCATCATCATCATTACTTATCTTTTATCGTTATGAGCTTATAGCTCCATCATTTCTCAATAAATCAATCATTTCGTTATCTAACAAGCAATTCATCATAAATCACATAAATGACTAAATTACTTAAAGACTCGACAAATCATTAGATCATAAAAACATTTACTAGCTATGTACCCAGTTTAAAAGTCACATGTACTCACCTTAGCCAAGCTTATCCAATGTTGTGTTCCTTGAACACCAATATCACTTCTCAAGATTTGAATGCCTCAAATCCACCAATCGGTAACCTATTATCAAAACCAATACAATGGTTTGCATCATTTATCAATACTAACTACATAGTCCATGGCTAGCTAACTACTAGCACCATTTTCCCCAAAATCACCAAACCCTAAGTTCATAAATCACCACATTTTCGTGTATCCAAAACATGACCACATTTTCCTTGGCAAAATACCATAGATCTAAGTTATTTCACTTCCATTTAACCATTCATGAACAAATCCATAACTAGGGTTTATGATTCAAGCTTCCCTACTTGAATCTAAGACTTATAACACAAGAGAGATGAAGATTTACCTTAGATCTTCAACTAGGAACAAGAATCTCCAAGATTTGATGAAGAAATCAGCTCCAAATGATGGTTTGCACCCAAAATCGCCTATGAACTCGAGAGAAGAAAACTAGGGTTTATAAAATGCATTAAATGAGCTTCAACCCGTCTTTAATGCTGCCAGATAGGAGATCACGACGCGAACAAAGTTCGCGACGCGAATTTTGCGTCTCTCCAATACTTCGCGATCGTTATGCTGGCGGGAACTATTCGCGACGAAAGGCCAAACTCTCTGGCCAATGTTCCCGATCGCGATCTCAACTTCGCGACGCGAAGTCCCTTAGGCAGCAGGGCTGCACTTTTTCATCTTTGGTTCGACCCGGTTTCGCTCATAACTTTCTCATACGGTGTCCAAACGACACGAAACCAATTCCTACGTTCTTTAAACGAATTATCCTTATTTAACATATTTTTGTACAATTTATTTATTTACAAAATTCGGGTCGTTACAGTAGCGACAGAGAATTGGGTTGTTGCTCGCGATCTAGTTCACGATCTGATTACCGACGCGAACATTAGTTCGCGGTCGCGAACTAGAGTTTGCGATTGGGAACTTTTTCGTGACGTTTTTCGCGGTGTTTTTTCGTAGCTAGTCTAGTTGTTATGTATGCCTAGTGTTAGGGAATACCATACATGACTATGTGCACATTCGGGATAAGGTCAGTGTCGGAAGGATATCGGCTGAGCATAGTGTATCGACTAATAGGGTATCCGACCTTACCTGTATACGTTGCACGGTTAAGGGGAGGGATTCACCCGGGGTGTTGGATACAGGCTATCGGTTACCGTGGTTTTGGCCAACCATGGTTTAAGGCCCGCAAAGCCACTGATCCTCTCAAATAAGTGATTACCCAACCGGAGATGTTTATAACTTCCGTGTTTAAGTGATTAATGTAGTTGGTAGTGCTAGGAATTCATTCACTTAGCTTTTGTGCTAATCCCTCCCTTATTGACACATTTCAGGTTGGAATGCTTGAACGGGTCGGGCTTGGACGGGAAGTTTGACCATGCTTAAATTAAGTGTTTTTGTAAACTGAGTCGTGCTTAGTAATACCGTCTTTTTAACTAACATTTGGATGTAATATTTTGTGTGACCATGGTTTGTAAACTTAACATAATTAGGAACCTATCTCTATGCTTCCGTAACCTAGATTAATACTTAATTGGATATCTTAAAAAAAATGGTTTCAAAAATGCGGTGTTACAGCCGCCGTGATCCACCGCCGTCGAACCGAAATTGTTTTCGGTTTTGGTGCTTGGTTCTCAAGGTGCTTTATACTACACTATGGTATATTTTCCTGTTCGTGATAAACCTTGGGTGTGATACGATAGAGGGATTCTTTCTTGAATCCTAGGCATTGTGTGATGACCTGGCAAGAACGAGATCACAGGGTTTGTTCACTTCACCAAATCGCAACGAAGTAAGTATTCGAATTTCCTATTTAATTAGTTTATTAAATAATCTAGTTGCGTTAGAATTGTAAACCTAACGGTCCAAACGTTTTAGTTAAATCGGGTCGATGTTCTGTCAAGTTACTTGTGATTTTCGCCTCAAGTAAAGTGTGAATAGATGCATAGAAAACCCAACAACTACAAGCTCCCCGAAGAATGTGTCCTCCCTTTTTGGCTTGGTTTAGTCTGCATGGTGACCAAACTTTGCAAGAGAAATGGCTTAATCATCGTTACAGAGATTCGGATGTTTGATCTTAGAGAAAAAAGTTGATTAGGCATTGACCTAACCGTTGTAACCATGGTTGCATTTGTTGTAACCACTGTTGCATTTAGACCACTCTTAATGGTAACACAAACTCATACTTCAGTTTTTGTTAAATCATCGGCACGTTAGCGAACATTCAAACTGACATACTCATATCATCAATACCCCTGCTCTTTAGTGTTTATTTGTCCCACCATTATAAAATACTTACACACAAAATACCAAATACATTATTAAAATACATGTGAGCCCACATGTAATCCTTCTCCGCTCGTCTCATAAACGTCTAAACCGACCAACGGATTTGGAGTGACGGACCGTATGTAACATCGATTTGCCAACGGTTCACTCCTTTTGGGAGTAGTCTTAGATCTTTCCTTTTATCTACGCTTCCCATTCTATTGGAAGTAATCATTGCCAATTATTCAGTTATGTGGAATGTATAAATTTTCAGAAATCACTAAGCAATTGCAATCTTTACATTTTGGAGCATAAACTTTATAACTAGGGAGAAGATTTTAACCCATATATAACAGTTGATTAATTTAAATTTTATTTAGTTGATTAGTTTTGCTCTTGTTAACAACTTGTGGTTACTACATTTTTTTTTTTTTCAAAAATGAGCGTGCATCAACCGAATTGTAGTTATCGTTTACTTAGTTACACAAATAATAATAAAAATAAGGGATTTACTAACTATTATTTTTTGGGTAATGGTTAACAATAAATAAAATGGATAATGTACAATTATATAAGTATAATAATTACTCAAGGATGGTTACTAAAATTCAAGGGGTGATTTTTATTAGTTAATTTACAACTATTTCAAGGCAAAAAAGTTATTAGCTATTGCTCTAAAGATATTGCTTAAGATTTTCTTAAAGATAATAATCTAAACGGATCAATGTCTACAAAAATGGCACGTAAGAAATGAGTAACGGGAAAAGAAGATGGGTTGTAGGTTATCAATGCCAACATGACACTGGCTCTTCTATTTGGCTCGGTGGTTTAAATAGGCTGCAGAAATGGACACGTCACTGCTTACGTGGAGCCCACAACCAACTACTCCACCGATTGCAATTTTGCAAATAATGATATGGATACATGATGACACTTGTTACATTATGTCTAGACTCGAACCACTAACTTACTAACTGGCCGTTAAAAAAAAAATTCCCGAATAAATGATAGCCTGAGAAGGTCTAATCAATATAAAGGTGTTGAATTCAGAATAAACAAGAAAAATACTATATTAATAGATTAATCGACTGATGCAAAATATTTACTTAAGAGAGTTTATATAGAAAAAAATATAAAATATCCTAAAAGCTAATAATGAACCTAAGCTAACATTGAGTCCATGTTAAGAATGAGCCAACTATTAGTTATAGTAGTATTAATATCCCCTCAAATTCACAATGCCTAAACAATATTAAGAATCATAAAGTAAAAATTCTAAACAAAACAGAGCGAAGTGAAATTGAGTTAACCTTTTGGTTGTTTTTTTTTAAATGGCAAATACTAAGCTATTGCAAGGTTAATCATAAGATGTTCTTAGATAACCCATAACTCAATGTACGAACATGTGATTACAAAATGCTTCAGTCAGATTGAAGATATGTTTGTCTAAAAAATTCCTTCCAGAAATAATGACGATCAAAAGATCAAGGAAATATTAAGTATGAGCTAATAATTAGCTAAATATTAATTACTCCCTTCGTCCCACAAAAAACTTCTCATTTCACTCTAATTTTTTGTCCCACAAAAAACTTCTCATTTCACATATTTGATGGGTTCCACACAATAAAAAACTAATATTATTAAAACCCCACCACTAATATCCACTAACTATCTTTCTCTCTCCAATCCAACCTTATATTTTAATCAAAAATATTATCAATGACCCCACCACTAACTACCACCTAAAAACTTGTGCAAAAACCAAATGGGAAGTTTTTTGTGGGACAGAGGGAGTATTAATTATGTTATAAGAAAGGGTTTTAATAATGACATAAGAACGGATAATAGAACGATTATTTTCATATTTACCACCTTTTAACTTCATTTTGCGGCATTCAAGATTAATCTCCAATCAAAATCAAGACTATTGAATGTTATTCATTCTTATTAATAGCCCTAAGGGCTGTAACTATCAAAAATCTATAAAGAAAATCAAAACATGGTTAATTTAATGTACTTCCTCCGTTTCAAAATAAGTGATACAAATTAGTATGGGTTCTACTAAATTAACTAAAAATATATATATTGAAATACGTGATGTGTGAAATTTAAGAAGGAAAAAAATTAACAACTCATGGGAAATCTAAACTTCAGATTATTCTCTCTCTTACATTTTATTAGATATATTATTTTTTTAAATCAAATAAATTAAATAAGTTTCTTTAAATACTAACGATGTATTTTTTTTTTCAAATACCACGTTCATTTATATTTGTGTTTTATTATTTATTTGAATAAGTTTATTTATTGGTACTTTAATAAAAGACATGTAAAATAAGACTCATTCCAACGACATCAATCGAAGAGTTCGGTTGGGGCAACCGATGGCGTCACCTATTGGCAATTTAAGTAGTATTTTATATTTTTGTGTGTCTATATATTTTATAATGGTGAGTCCTATAAACTGAAAAAAATATGTATTGTAGGCATAAGTATGTCAGTTTTAACGTTGGTTGAAGTGTGAGCAGACGTGACGCTGATTTGACAAAAACTGAAGTATCAATTTGTGTCACTGTTGGGAGTGGTCTGATATGAAATTAAAAAAAACGTTATAGTGAGAACTGAAAATGAAAAAAATAATAATAAACTTAACATAATAAATTAAAAAAAAGTTTAATTCTGAAACAAATATCTCTTTGTAAAATGATAAAGGTTGATTTATTTTTTATATTCTAATAGGGATAAAATTAAAATAAAATATAGAAATTAAAAAATTAAATATAAAAAGGTAAAACGAAAAATGCATGTTGATTGATATTTTAATAGGGATAAAGATTATTTCATATTAATTAGTAATATATATTTAACTTAGTAAATTAAAAAAAAAAATTACATCAACTAAGATTAAATGAAGAAAAATTTAAAGAAAAAAATAATCAAATAATAATGATTAGCATTGGGATTACAAAATCCTTAATTATTACATATTTATTATTAGTGCATTTAGACACATCCATCAGTATTTATGGTTTTTGAGGCAAAATATGATAGTAAAAATTAATAAAATTAAATTTGATAGTTAATGTAGCATGTCTCCCACATATATTGATTAAAGTAAATTTAATTATGTTTAAAAGTACAAGTAAGAGTAAATGTGTCTTTTCACTTTATTAAATGTGATAGTTAATGGGTATGATCCCCACCACCTTTTACCAAATATGATAAGTTTTTAAAATGTATCACTTATTTTGAAACATCACAAAATGATAAGTATATCACTTATTTTATTTTGAAACGGATGTATAAGTTAACAATCTTACGTGGCTTTTGTTTGTATTATTCTGTAGAAGATAGAATCTTGCTTACAACTAATCAAACATGTTAAATGTTTTCCTTAGTATTAAAATTTAGGACACTTTTGTAATAATAAGACTATTATATTAGTAAAGATGAGTTTGATGAGCTAACTATTAAAATCAAATTACACCGTGATTGAATTTATATAACGCAATTAAATTAGTGCATATTTGAACGAAATGACAACTTTTGATTCAACATTTTCTTATAAATCAATTATTTCTTAATTCAATGGAACTACCAAAGCGAGTGGTGGTTTGCGGCGGAGGAATAATCGGAGTTTGTACGGCTTACTTTTTGGCCAAAAAAGGCGCCGCCGTAACACTCATTGAACGATCATCAATAGCTGGAGCCGCTTCAGGAAAGGCCGGCGCGTTTCTTGCACGTGATATGTGCGACGGTGGGCCGCTCTCATCTTTGGCACGTGCCAGCTTTAATCTCCACCGTTCACTAGCTGAAGAACTCGACGGATCACGATCCTACGGGTACCGTCCACTTACCACCCTTACCATCTCCGTCGGTGAATCGCAACTGCCATCCGAAAGTTCTATTCTCCCGCCGTGGGTGGATGGAAGAGTTAAAACCGGAGAAATTATTGGTACGACGGACACCACGGCCCAAATCCACCCGCAGTATTTTACCCGTGTGCTATTAGCCAAGGCTGTGGCGGAGTATGGGGTGGAGGTTGTGATGGCGAAAGTAGAGAGTGTTGCGGTGGTGGAAGAAGGTGTGGTGGTTAACGTGGATGGTGGTGGAGTGATTGGTGGGGATGCGGTGGTTTTGGCTCTTGGGCCGTGGACTAGTAAGCTGCCGGAGGTATCATCTAAATTTAGGGTGTATGGTAAAAAGGTGCACAGCGTAGTACTGGAACCCAAAGATGGTGATGCAATTACTCCTCATGCGCTATTTGCTAAGTACTATCCGGCCCTAGGAATGGGCCCAATTGAACCAGATTTTTTTCCACGTCCAACAAGTAAATTACATATTACCATACCCAATTGATCCAATATTTATTTGATATTAATCAAATTTCTTTTATTGTCAGATTTAAGAGACAAATTAAATAATTTGGTAACTATTCAAAATTTTCGAAAATAACAATGTTATAAAAAAAATGCATTGAACCAATCAATGTCTTAACTATAGTTGAACCGGATGAAACGGTTGATTAAACTGAATGATAATATTATTGAGTATTTATGATATAGTAACTAGGGGTGACCTCGGTCCAAAAAGCGAATCGAACCGAATCGAAACTGATCGAAACAAAACTGAAAACTATGAATTTTCAAACCGAATCTATAACATATTATTGGTTTTGGTTCGGTTCGGTTCGGTTTCAGTTTCAGTTTTTTAAGCCAAATGATCATCCTTATCTGGAGACCGAGCCGAAACTGAAAACAATGAAATTTCCAAACCGAGACCGAACCGGTAACATGTTATCGGCTCCGGTTCGGTTCAGTTTTTTCAGCCCAAATACTCACCCTTAATACTAAGTACTAACTATGTAAATGATGTATAAATGCCAAAAGTCTAGAAAAATACAAAATCAATATCCCTAAAGAATTCAAAAAAGAAAATCCAGAACTATTTTTCAACTAAATTTAGTACTTTTAAATTTCAAAATCATATTTCTATTTCATTTATCTAATATATTTAGAAAGGTTTTTTTTCCGGATCGATTAGATTTTTTGTCCAACCGAATAGTTCTGACTGAGTTATAACCAGCGGTCTATGTAGCACATACCGACCAGCTACCTTTCGGTTGAACCGGAGTTTTAAAAACATTAGAAATTACCCCGATCATTTTAAGTTTTCTAAGCTTAATGTCCTTGTATTATGTTATCTAAACTCATTGAAATCGATTTATACAATATTGGTATGGTATAGGAGATGTGTATATATGTGGATCCTCTGTTGAAGTCGAAATCCCTAATGGACCAGAGTTGGTTTTACTTGATCCAGAAGAAACACAAATTCTCAAGAAAGTGGCGGGTATTCTATCGAGCCATCTTACCGAAGACCGAGTGGTGGTGAAGAGTGAGGAAGCTGGGTTAATGCCATGCACCGATGATGAGCTACCGATCATGGGTGAAATTCCCGGGATGAAACGTTGCTATGTGTCTAGCGGGCATGGTTATTGGGGTGTTCTGTTTGGCCCCGCTAGCGGTGTTGCCATGGCGGAGCTTGTGTTGGATGGTCATGCTAGTATCGTGGATCTTGATTGTTTCAGTCCGATTAGGTTTGTTGCAAACGGAATATAAATTTAGTTCTAACATGCCAATGTTGTGTGGCTAATAATTTTAAGTTATGATATTGTCTTCATAATCTTGCTTAATGTATCATTTCATGTTGTAATTGTGTTGTATGTTAGAGTTTTAAATTCAAATTAAGAGCACATTTTAATATCTTTTAGGCCTGTCACATGTGCACAAGCCACAGTCCATGTGTACAGTCCAAGAACCGGCCGGGACGACTAGAACTGGAAATCGAAAAAATAGTTTTGGCCGGTCCGAGGATCAAATTGATGATGCTCAGAACCGAACCGAGCTAAGAACCTAGGTAACTTCTTCAACTATTTCGGTTTTTTCTCAGTTTTGGACTGAACCGAACTGTTTGGAACTAGGTCTGCAAACGAACACGAACAGGGCCTTGTTCGTGTTCGTTTGTTAAGGAAAAAATGTGTTCGTGAACGGTTCACGAACACTTATCGAACGGAATTTTGTATTCAACGAACGGTTCGTTAAGAAAATTTATTGTTCACGAACGGTTCGTGAACAAGGGTAACAAACATAAACATACACAAACGAACATAAACAAAGACAAACGTACACGAAACAAACACAAACGAACATAAACAAACGTACACGAAACAAACACAAACGAACATAAACAAACACAAACATACATAAACAAACTCAAACGAACACAAACTAACACTAACAAACGAACGTAAACAAACGAACACGAACGGATGTTCACGAACGTAAACAAACGAACGGACCTTTGTCCGTGTTCGTTTGTTTAACTAAACGAACACAAAATCTTGTTCGTGTTCGTTTGTTTAGCTAAACGAACGAACATAAACAAACTCTCGCCGAACGGTGCATTGGACGTTCAGTTCGTTTACAGGCCTATTTGGAACCAAGTACCGATTTTTCATAAAAATTAGAACCGAGAACCGAACCGATATAGCTCGATTCGGTCTAGTTGGTTCGCTCAGGTTCTAGTCGATTCTCAGTCCAATTTGCACAAGCCTAGTTTCTGTTTATTTATTTTTTCAGAAAAAAATAAAATCAAAATATTTTATTATTAAGAAGTAAATAACCTTTTTAGCATAACTGCCAGAGTTATCATCTAAATCTAGGGAGTATGGTGTGCAATCACTCCTAACGCGCTCTTTGCCACCATCATCGACCTTAATTTCTTCAATCCAGCTAGATTCGTAATATCACAAATATGAGTTTTAAGTTGATTAAAAAAGCAAGTAGCAACAAAATCTTACATATCGTGTGTGCCCAAATGTGTAATGAAAAAGGCTAACTTGCTAACAATAAATACTAAAGCAAAAGGAATATGATTTTATCAACTTTGTATTTGCATTGTATCTTAAAGATCAGCTCTTCCTGGGAACCTTGGGAACGGGATAACATCTCTGATATTATCGATTCCTGTTGCAAACAGAATCATCCTCTCAAACCCTAGACCAAACCCACTGTGCTTCACGCTCCCGTAACGCCGTAGGTCAAGGTACCACTCATATGGCTCAAGTGGTAATCCCATTTCAACAATCCTGCATTAATTAACACATGTTTATATCATTTTGTCTCCCATGGGCAATTTCGGCCCATTAACTTATGAATGGGTTGATTCCTTCACATATTATCTCTAATAGGTCAAAATAGTCATATGGTCAACCGAGTCGACATTCACCAAAAGGACCTTTTGATTCCTAAACCAATTATTTTAAATAAAATCAAAGATTATTAATTAATAAAGTAATTTTCGTAAACATATGTGACACACTGAATCACTGATTATTTATTAAAAACAAAGTTCAAACTTTTAGAGAAAAAAAGCGTTTCGTATTGCAATATTATAATTCTAGCAAGACTTATTTGACACACTGATTATTTCATATAATTTTAAATTTTAGGACAAAGAGTTTCTCGGATCAAGCCAACCCATTTTAACCATAACACTTGACTCGCATGTGACATATCTAGAACTATTAATAAAAGAAAGAATTAAGAAAAATTGTGTCATACCTTTCTTTGATGACCTCATAATTCTCTTCCCTTTGACTTCCGCCAATTAGTTCACCAACCTACAATTATTAGTGTATCATACAGAGATTGCATAAATATTGTTGTAAGAAATTAATAAAAAATGCATTATTGAAACATTACCTTTGGCACAAGAACATCCATAGCAGCTACTGTTTTCTTATCAGGATTAACTTTCATGTAAAATGCTTTTATCCCTTTAGGATAGTTGTATACAATCACAGGCGACTCAAACTTTGTTTCTGTCAAATATCTAAACAATCAAAACTTAAAATTAGTAAAAAGTAAAAACCATTAAGTGTCAGAAAAAGTAAAAAGAAAGTGTACTTTTCATGTTCAGAAGCCAAATCAATTCCCCATTCTACTTTATTCTCAAACTTGTGGCCTTTCGCGACAACTTCTTCAAGAATTGTAATTGCTTCTGTGTATGAAAGGCGTACAAAGTTGGTTGAAGCAACCATTTGTAACCGCTTAATAGCATTTTTATCAAATTTCTCAACCATAAATTCCATGTCATCAAGACAGTTGTCAAGTAACCATTGGCACATAAACCTAACATATGCCTCTGCACACTTCATATCATCCTGCATAATTAAGTATTTTGTAAGGTTGAGATTAACAATTTAACATCATTGCCTATTTCAAAAAACAAACTTTTTAATTAACTAATCATTTATGAATTTTATATACCTCAATATCAGCAAAGGCTATTTCGGGCTCAACCATCCAGAATTCAGCAAGATGTCGTGATGTGTGAGAATGTTCAGCCCGAAACGTTGGCCCGAAAGTATAAACACTACTAAGTGCACAAGCAAAAGTCTCAACTTGAAGTTGACCCGAAACGGTTAAAAAGGCTTGGCGGGCAAAGAAATCTTGACCATAGTCAACCTTTCCGTCTTTCTTTGGAATACCAGGTTTCTGATTAAATCTCTCTTCTATCTTTGAAAGCTCTTCTTTTGCTTTGTTGAGTTCCACAACTGCAGCTGTTATTGCAGGTTTACCTGCTTTATCAGCCTTCAATTTAGCAACTATTTCACTTTTTTCCTTCACAGTATTCTTGACCAAATCAACATCTTCTTGTGAAGGTGGCGGGTTTTTGATTAATTCCTTTTCAATTCTTTCTGCTTCGTTTATTAGTGTTGTCACCTGAAACATCTCTCCAGCACCTTCACAATCACTAGTTGTGATGATTGGAGTATGAACATACAGAAAACCATGCTTCTGGAAGAACGTGTGAGTTGCATAAGCAAGTGCGTTACGGATACGAGCAATTGCAGAAATCTGAAATAGTAACAACGGATTATGACACCAATTTTTCAATGATTCAATCAAAATAAGATGTTTCAAACCATCCAATATGAAACTCAGAAATTTCTCATTGATTTTAAACCTAAGCACATGAAAATTAAGATTCTCAGTACTAAGCAACTACCATTAATAAGCAAGCTATATCAGCTTATATAATTGTAATAATTCTAATAAAAGTGTAAAACATAGCAAATCGGATTAGAAACTTACAGTGTTGGTTCTCGGACGAAGATGAACGTAATCCCTAAGGAATTCAAGTGTCAATCGTGTTTTTGGTAACGGATATTTCGCCGGATCTACAGTCCCTACATCCAGAACCTTCGAAACTTTGAGTTCAATCGACTGCTTCCCCTGTTTATCTTCAGGAGGCATCTGGAGCACGCCTTCCACGTGCAGGCACGTGCCGGTGGGAGTAAACTGGCCTAACGGCGCCACATCGGAGTAGATAATGAGCTGAAGGTTCGCCGGACATGATCCGTCGTTAAGTTCAAGGAAGGCAAAGGAGCCTTTGCCTTGTTCTCGCCCTTTCTTCACCCAGCCGCCTACCTTCAAGGTCTTTCCAGCAAGACCAGCGCCGCCGTCCGGACGACCCAAAATTGATCGGATCAGGACACGTTGTGAGAACTCGGCTTCTTCAACGGTGTCGGAAATTGTTAACTTGTCTACCGGCAGCATTTCATTTCCAGCCATTGTAGGTGAGTCGAAATGAACGAGCGTTGTGTCAAAACCCTAAACTGCAAGTATTGGGTATTGACTATTTATTGAGTTTGGGTTGAAACGCATACTTACATATGGACCCCTTAAACTATTGGGAATTGTCATGCGGGAGATAAAAGAATTATAAAAGCTCAGACAAAAGTATAAAAATATGAAATTGTTATAAATTAACTATAATTAAGACTCTATTAGCAATTGATCAAAGAACTTGAAGATTATAAAAGTAAGAAACAAGTAAGAAGATAGAGAGAATTATAATCACTTATGCAAGTGTATTATTAGGTGCACTTTGCTTCTTTACATGATGGGGTATTTATACTACAAAATTTACTATGCTACATTAATTAGTAGACAAGAACATTTATGATAGATTTAGAATTATTGAAAATGGTTTACCCTAGGGTTGAATTATGTTCATGCTAGGGTTGAAAATGTGTTCATCCATATATATACTTATATATATTTTATAACACTCCCCCTTGGATGACACTTTTTCAAAACTGAGTTCAACTTTGAAGTACTGCCTCATTAAAAACCTTGCTAAAGAAAACCCAGTGGGAAAAAACTTTAACGAAGGGAAAAAGAGTGCAGTGTATAGTTGACTCCCCCTCATGTAGACATCTATCACATCTGATGAACATGCCGCATTCCAATATTGTGAACATGTTTTCTGAACATTGCAGTAGGGATTGACTTTGTGAAAAGATCTGCAGAATTATTACTAGATTGGACGTATTTCATTTCGATTTGCTTATCCTTTATCAAGTCTTGAGTGTACGAGAAAAATCTTGGGGGTATATGTTTTGTTCTATCAGTCTTTATATACCATTCTTTCATCTGTGTAACACAAGCTGCATTGTCTTCATGAATCACAGTTGGATTTTTCTCCCCCTCTAGTCCACACGAAGTCAAAATAAGTTTTGTCATCGATCTTAGCCACACACACTCTCTGCTGGCTTCATGAAGTGCGATGACTTCGGCATGATTTGATGATGTCGCGACAAGTGTTTGCTTTTGGGAGCGCCATGAAATAGCAGTGCCTCCACTCATAAAAACATATCCCGTTTGAGACCTAGCTTTATGAGGATCAGATAGATAACCTGCATCTGTATAACCGACTAACTCTTGTTTTGAATCATTAGAATAAAATAGACCTAAATCAACAGTTCCTCGAAGGTATCGAAAAATATGTTTGATATCATTCCAATGTCTTTTTGTAGGAGCTGAACTAAATCTTGCTAACAAATTAACAGCAAAAGAAATGTCGGGTCTAGTACAATTTGTAAGATACATTAAAGCTCCAATTGCACTGAGATATGGTACTTCTTGACCAAGAACCTCTTCATTTTCTTCACGAGGTCTAAAGGGATCGTTGTGATCGAACGACCATTGGAGTGCTTAATGGATTCGCTTTATCCATATTGAAACGTTTCAAAATCTTTTCTGTATAATTTGATTGATGGACAAGTATTCCATTATTCATATGCTCAATTTGTAAACCAAGACAATATTTGGTTTTACCAAGGTCTTTCATTTCAAATTCTTTCTTTAAAAGTACAGTTGTTTCATGAATTTCCTTATGTGTCCCGATAAGGTTCAAATCATCAACATAGACGGCTATGATTACAAACCCGGATGTTGTTTTCTTAATAAAAACACATGGGCAAATAATATTATTGGTATAACCTTTACTTATTAAGTAATCACTTAAACGTTTATACCACATGCGTCCGGATTGCTTCAACCCATACAAGGATCGTTGTAACTTAATTGAATACATTTCTTTGGGTTTTTCACTTAATGCTTTTGGCATTTTAAATCCTTCGGGAACTTTCATGTAAATATCACTATCAAGTGATCCATACAAATAAGCTGTGACAACATCCATTAGACGCATTTCTAAATTTTTGGAAACTACCAGGCTGATTAGATATCTAAACGTTATTGCATCCATAACCGGGGAATAAGTTTCCTCATAATCAATTCCTGGTTTTTGAGAAAAACCTTGAGCTACAAGTCTAGTTTTATATCTTATAATTTCATCTTTCTCATTTCGTTTTCGTATGAAAACCCATTCATAACCCAAAGGTTTCACACTTTCTGGTGTGAGAGCAATGCGTCCAAAAACATTACGTTTGTTCAACGAATTTAATTCAGCTTGCATGGCTTCTTTCCATTTATCCCAGTCATGTCTATTTTGACATTCAATGACAGACTTTGGTTCAGGATCATCATTCATAATTTCACATGCAACGACATAGGAAAATATTTCATCAATATTTCCTATTTCATCCCGATTCCATAATATATTTGTTTGGCCATAATTTATGGAAACCTCATTGTTAACATCATTCATTTCCTCTTGTGGAGGAGTTTCAATCTTTTGTGTTTCTTCAGAAACACTTTCCTTATGATCATTTGCATTTTCTACATTCTTTCTTTTTCTAGGATTCTTATCCTTCGAACCAATTGGTCTTCCACGCTTTAAGCGTGCTTTAGACTCTTCAGTGACTTTATCACCAGATTTTTCATTTGGTATTTCAATTCGGGCTGGAGCATTAACAGCCGGTATATATGATTTTGTCACTCTTTTGGTGTCAGTAAATGCATCAGGCAATTTATTTGCAATTTCCTGTAAGTGCATTATTTTTTGAACTTCTTTTTCACATTGGTTAGTTCGAGGATCAAGATATAATAGTGATGGCTCACACCATGATACATCATTTTCTTTGCTTTTCTTTTCTTCTCCCAATGTTGGAAAGTTTGCCTCATCAAAGTGGCAATCTGCAAAACGTGCTGTAAAAACATCACCTGTTAAAGGTTCAAGATATCTTATGATTGAACTTGTTTCATACCCAACATATATTCCCAACCTCCTTTGAGGTCCCATTTTTGTACGTTGTGGTGGAGCAATAGGAACATATACAGCACAACCAAAAACTCTAAGGTGGGAGATGTTTGGCTCTTGGCCAAAAGCAAGTTGTAAAGGAGAGTATTTACGATATGCACTTGGTCTTATACGAATTAATGATGCAGCATGTAAAATAGCATGACCCCAAATAGACACAGGAAGTTTTGTTCTCATTATTAATGGTCTAGCAATTAACTGAAGACGTTTAATCAAAGATTCAGCTAAACCATTTTGTGTGTGTACATGAGCAACTGGGTGTTCAACAACAATTCCTACAGACATACAATAATCATTAAATGCCTGAGAAGTAAATTCACCAGCATTATCCAATCTTACTCTTTTTATAGTATGATCAGGAAAATGTGCTCTCAGTTTAATGATTTGTGCAAGAAATTTTGCAAATGCAACATTACGTGTTGATAATAGACAAACATGAGACCATCTACTTGATGCATCTATTAAGACCATAAAGTATCTAAATGGTCCACATGGTGGATGAATCGGTCCACAAATATCTCCCTGGATTCTTTCAAGAAATGCAGGGGTTTCCATTTCAATTTTAATAGGTGAAGGTCTTATAATCAACTTACCAAGGGAGCATGATGCACATTGAGTTGTTTTACCTGTATGAGGGATCTTATGATCTTTCAATGGATGCCCATGAGTGTTTTCAATTATTCTCCTCATCATTGTTGAGCCTGGATGCCCTAACCTGTCATGCCATAAGCTAAATATACTAGGATCGTGACTATTTACTTTGACTACCATGTGTGACTCTGCCATGTTTATATGTGTGTAGTGTAGACCACATTGTAGTAATGGTAGTTCTTCCAATACATGACTTTTATTAGTAATGTGTAATATTTTCTCATTATGTGCAGTCACACTTTGAGTGTCATATCCATTATGATATATGTCCTTAAAACTTAATAAATTTCTCTTTGATTTAGGAGAAAATAAAGCATTATCTACCAAAACGTGTGTACCATTAGGTAGTATAAAATTAGCTTTTCCTACACCTTCTATCAAGTCCGCTGGACCCGATATGGTGTTTATGCTTGCCTTTGTTGATTTTAGCTCAGAAAAATATTTCTTAGACTTAAGGATAGTGTGCGTGGAACCACTATCTAGAATACACAGATCTCCAACCATCGATTGTTGTTTTGCTCCAGTATAGTTCATATCAAACTTGAAAAATGAAAAAACATAAGTTATTATACAGATTATTAGAAATTCATTACATGAAAACAAGGGAAATCCTAGTTTAACGAAATGCATAGACGAATTACAAAGATGAAAACATAAACATAATTATGATTTAGACATGAGTGATTAAGCTTCATATTACTCCATGTCGTTCAAGAAATCGGAAGCATTTAGATCAGTGTTTTTCAGATTGATCCACAAAGTTTACTTCTTTCTCCTTTTGCTTAAGTGAAGCTTGATATAGCTTGCAAAAGTGAGAAGGTGTGCGACAAGTACTTTGCCAGTGACCCGTGCTACCACATCTATAACACACACTTTGATTGTTCTGAGAAGCACTTGCTTCAGCATCATGTTTGGTGGTCTGGTTTTGTGAATGGACTTTGTTAACTTGTGGGGCATGATAAGTATTGTTTCTTGGACCACGTCCATATCCACGTCCACGTCCATGACCATAACCACGACCACGACCACGACCATAAGGGTGACTTCGACCAAAGTTTTGGTTTCGGTTATTAGTATAGTTTTGAGTAAAACGACCTCGTCCACGGCCACGACAACGTCCCCTGGTGTTATTTCGAGGACCAACGTTTTCTGCAGCATTGATTTCAGGGAGTGCTGCTGATCCTGTGGGACGGGACTCATGATTCCTCATTAAGAGCATATTGTGTTGCTCAGCAGTCAGAAGATATTCTTGCAAATCAGAATATGTTGAGAATTTTTGCAATCGCAAATTCTCTTGCAAAGTAACATTTGATGCATGGAATGTGGAGTAAGTTTTCTCCAACTTTTCTGCATCTGTCACAGGATCTCCACAAAATTCAAGTTGTGAACATATCCTGAACAACGCTGAGCTATAATCAGACACTTGTTTAAAATCTTGGAATCTTAATGATCTCCATTCTTCTCTGGCAAAGGGAAGTAAGACCCTTTTCTTATTATCAAATCTTTCTTTAAGAGACTTCCAGAAAATATATGGGTCTTCAATGTTTAAATATTCATTTTTTAAACTAGCATCAACGTGTTTACGAAGATTGAAAACTGCTTTCTATTTTTCTTGAGATGAATAATTATTATTTTCATTTAAGGCATCTAAGATACCCATTGATGCTAAATATGCTCTCATATCAGTGATCCATGAGTTGTAATTTTTACCAGATGCTTCTAACGCATCAAATTCAATCTTCGCAACGTTTGACATTTTATAACTATATATATTTAAAACAAAAACAAGTTAAAAATCAGAATCCATATATATCAATATGTATTGCACAAAACAGAAGTGGGAGAACAATCATCCCATACGTGAACAAGAAAGGATAAAATACATCAGGCGTGAGACTAATTAAGATGCCAAGTACAATAACCATTACAATCATGAAAATTAAAAACGGGTGAATCATTCTTGATCTTGATTTTGAAGATGAGAGAAATTATTTTGTAGTATAAAGAAGTGTGGATGATGTGTTTATTTATAGTGTAAAAATATAGCCGTTGTATATTTTTATATAATTTTTTTTTTACCGTTTTATAACCGTTACATATATAGCCGTTATATATATATATATATATATATATATATATATATATATATATATATATATATATATATATATATATATATATATATATATATATATATAATTTTTTTTTAATAAAAGAATAATTAAAGAAATAAATTACATAGACATATTTGTAAAAATATTAGTGAATTTTAAATAAATTAGTAAATAAAAGAAAGAAAAATAATATGCATAAATAAATGTTAGTATACATAAATGAAAATTAGTATGTATAAATAAATGTTAGTAACATAAATAAATGTTAGATGCGATAAAATTAAATGTTAGTTTGCATAATTAAAAGTTAGTAAGCATAAGTAAAAGTTAGAATGTAAATGTTAGGACAAGCATAAGTAAAAGTTAGAATACATAAATGTAAATGTTAGTTTGCATAAATTAAAAGAGTTAGTAAACATAAGAATAAAATTAGTACAATAATAAATGTAAGTATGTTAATAGTCCCAAGATTAGTAGTCCAAATGTCATAATAATGTCCTTGATTAAATGTGTTTGGTTTCATTTAATTTATTATTATATTGTAACTTATTGTTATAAGAAATGTTTACCTTAAGTAATTAACTTGATTAAGTAAATGTACCTTGTGATTGAGTTGATATTCCTTGATTAAGAACTTTCGTGCTGATAACGTGTTATAAATTAACTATAATTAAGGCCCTATTAGCAATTGATCAAAGAACTTGAAGATTATAAAAGTAAGAAACAAGTAAGAAGATAGAGAGAATTATAATCACTTATGCAAGTGTATTATTAGGTGCACTTTGCTTCTTTACATGATGGGGTATTTATACTACAAAATTTACTATGCTACATTAATTAGTAGACAAGAACATTTATGATAGATTTGGAATTATTGAAAATGGTCTACCCTAGGGTTGAATTATGTTCATGCTAGGGTTGAAAATGTGTCCATCCATATATATACTTATATATATATTTTATAACAGAAATGTATATATGCATGCATATTTTACATAATACTTCGTATATGATTAAAGAAGATGAATAATATACTATCACAAATTTGAAGAAAATGATTGGCCTCCACCTTTCCCAATATAACGACGTTCATTTGCCCAAATAAACGAAGCAATTCTTCAATACTAGCAGGGTACCCACGCAATGCGGCGGCGGGTACCCTGTGTAACTATATTCTGCGGCGATTAAATGTTATTCGGTTACGACCGGTATGACTCGTTTCTATATAAACGTCTTATTATAAATAGCTTACGGTCAATTTAACCTCAATAGCCGATGTGTATATCCTTTCCGCATATCAGTTCCTTGCAATTTATGTAGATTGTAGATGGTCTAATAACAGGAGCTTTAAGGACACTTACGTGATTTTCATCTCTTTATAAAGATAAATAAAAGGAGGGATTGACGTATATTTGTGAGCTCTAGGAACAACGTGTAAACATCTACAAATGTGTTAATTTTCACCATAAAATAAATCACATGAGCTACAACAATGTTTAAATTCATGTTCAGTTGTTATCAAGTGTAAATTCAAGCAAAATAAACAATTTGATCCGAACTGTAAATGAAGAGTATTTTCACATATATAGTCCTTCAGGTACACCTTCCATTTTCTTAAACATAACCCCGTCTTTCACTTTGCATGTGTACCTAAAAATAATAACAAAGTTTTTGTAATCGTGCTTATTGCATGAGATATGATTATAGAAACAATATATTATACAATAGATGTAATTTCTAGCCTTCAAGTGACGTTCTCTTAAAGCAAGTAATTCAACCTCAGTACAAATAACCCTAATATCAGCCCCAAAAACACGTCTTTGGTCATAACAAATTCATCCAAGTTAGCATAATCAGTTAGAAACATTTGAACAAATGTAAATATGCAGAAAGAGCCTTTGTCATCAGTAGCATTTTACCGAAATTCAAGTTCTGCAAACAAGTTATACAATTTTCAAATATAGAATAAAGCTTGAAGAAATAGGTCTTTATTAGGAACAACATTTTAAACCCAAATCAGGGGTGATTTTGATACGACAAAAATCACTTCACACACCATTTGTACAACGTACTAAAACAATAGATAAACAACATATGTAACTAAGGTGTGTTGTACCATCTCAATCAACAACCAATTTAAAATTTTAAAGGATGTCAGAAACTGAAAATTTGAAGAATAAAAGCAACATGGCCAATACATCCAGCAGCTTTATACATTTACATTTGAAGAAAAAAAGCAACACATGCTGTAGATAACCCATCACTATAAACCCATTCATAAATTCCTCATTTTCCCAATTCATCTAAAATTCTGTAAAGTAAACATGGTAAAATAGACATTGAACAAATTTCAAGCCGTTCATCTTAGTTTTAGCTAAAAAATGTTTCATTTGGCCCGTTTGATATATAGCCCAAGTAGATCCGACCCATCCGTAAGTAAATGGGTCAAAACTCAAAAGTGCAAAACCTAAAAATCAATAAAATTCAACAGAAAAAGTGAAAAGTATGAACTTAAAATGTTGCATGAACTGAAACGGGTCGGGTTGGATTGAACCACAAACAATTTTGTGTCCATTGTAAGGCTTGCCAGACATGCACATATATACTCCCGTGCTGCATTGTTGCATTTTGCAGGTGAATTTATGTGCAAAACAGATTCGTGAATGTTTTGAAAAAACAGATTCATATATTCACACCACAGAGCAAGCGGGTCAAAATTCAGCAAAACTGTAGTTCAAATGCATAAACTTGTCTAAATCGTCCTATTCAAAACTATTAACTGCTATTTAAAGAATCCGGATTAAAATCTCATTAAGAAATCCATCAGCACCAAATTTTGATAAACAAATTAATAAAAAAACTAATGAAGTTTTAAACTTTTATGGTTTCGTATTAACCAAAAAATCTTCTTTGAACAAGTGTTTTAAACAGCCCTAAATGCATGAGCTGCAGCCTGAAATTCTGAAGTTAAATTAACAATATATTTAGAGATAACTTTGAATTTTAATGAAAATTACCAGTCAAAATATATGTTGAAATGAATTTAAAAAGGTAAAAACTATTTAATTTGAATGAGATAAAAATTTAACGAAACATAAACCACATTTTAATTTTTCAAGCAGTCTCAGTGCTACTCATTGGTGTACATGATCGAAGGAAAAAAAAAACAGTTGATTACAATAAGAGTTATATGCATAATGTGTCAGGAAATATATGTTTACCTGACGACCTTATTCAAATCATCATCACTCCAGACTGAACAAAAAGAATAAGTAAGATAAATATAACTAAGAGACTGCAGAATTAAAAAGTTCATTAGAATTCACAAACCCTAAAAGTTCATCATCACGACGACAAAACTAAATGAAGCTTCAGCACACATGAAATTACCTCAAAAACTTTCTTGTTGATACTTTCTCGTCCGCGAGCAGAAATGACAAAAATGATCCCCAAAATCAACGAAGAACCCTAAAAAGGTAAATAAAATTAAACGATAATAACAAATATTTGGAGCTACAATGACAGATATTTTGAGCAATAATAGCCCTAAATTCGAACATTATGAACCTGTAAACTTGATTCCAAATTTGTAAATTATTAGTTGTGATTTTCAAAGGGGCTCCTTCCATTCCCAAGAAGAACCGTTCAAATGCCCAAAAAGGAAAACGATGGTGTATTGGCCCATGAAACGGTGGCTTCTGGGAGAAGTATTAATTTCTAGTATGAAGAAATCGAGGCAGAAATCGAATGGACGGGTAGGACTTGGGAGGCAAGAGAATATATGTTAGATTATCAACATTATTTTGGAGGAAATAAATGTAGTATCTTGTAGTTCAGTTGGGTGGTCGCTTGTTTATTATCTTGTCGGTCTTGAGTTCGAACCATGCCGAGTGTTTATTTTTTTAAACCCAAGATTAAACAAAAAAAAAAAGTATTTGGCTGAATTTTCAAAGTGCTATTTAGAGAAAGGTCCTAAATGCATTATAGATAGTACATATAATTTGAACTATGAGATAGAAAAACACACAACCACTTTCGATTGAATCTAGTATTGCATGTATGATGTATCTTATCAGCTTATCTTGATAAATAAAAATAATATAGTTTATATTTTAATAGAAGTATATATTTTTAATGCATTTTAGTTATGTATCTTTGATTTTAATATAAAAATGTTAATGAAGTTTATGTAATTGTGTTACTAAGGCTGATGCCAACGATCCCAAATTTATAGCATTAGTTTCACCCTCCCTGTTGGCATGCCTTGTCAATTGGGGGTAAGGGGTTTCACTCTTCGCTTGAATGAAGGAGATAGGTGTTTGGTGGGCTCAATATATTTTAATAGAGTATTTGACATTTTCCTGTGTGTATATAGTTTACAATGTTGTGGTCCAAAATACTTAAGAGAATGGGTATTGACAACATGAGTATGTCAGTTGAATGTTAGTTAGAGTGTGAGCTCATTCATTTGGCAAAAACTGATGGCATCAGTTACGTCACTATTAGCACCAGCCTAAAAG
Source organism: Calendula officinalis (assembly GCA_963853835.1). Lineage (NCBI taxonomy): Eukaryota > Viridiplantae > Streptophyta > Magnoliopsida > Asterales > Asteraceae > Calendula > Calendula officinalis. The sequence goes on along the minus strand of OY970822.1, from coordinate 83,152,525 downwards.
AAAAGAAAAGGTGGTTTAATGATTTAAGAGCCCATAACATGGTTTTAGTGATAGTGGGGTGAGTGAAAATTTAAAGTAAGGTGAGCATATGCAGGTGCCCATCGATTTCAGTTAAAACTGGAAACGGTCGTTTTTGGAATCTCGAAACCGTTAATAGCATGTACTTGATCTTTGGAACTGGTACAACAAGATTGATTATAAAGTTTGCTTATTGAATATAATTATATTGATTATATATCCGAGTTTCAAGGCAAGATCAAGACGAATTCAAGTTCTCCTTGAAAGTCTCATTTTGCATCTTGAAAACTTATCAAGCCAAACTCGAGCAAAATCTAAGTTCTTCAGCTCGATTCAGCCCTACTATTAATAAACATTATATATATATTTGAAAATTCTAAAACTGAAATTAGCGGATTGCGTTCAGTTTGAGCCTAAAACCGCCCAAACTACCTATGCACACCCCTACTCCTCAGTCCTCCCTAACATTAGCAATCAAATTTCAATAACTTTATTACACATGCTAATACTTTGTCCATTTTTATAATTTATAACTAACACATACTAAACATGCTTAACAATTATTATTACTTCTCGGATCCGGAAAGTTTTAAGCATTTGAATGATAACCACTAAATGTCAAACTCCACTCATCTTTCAAAATGGATTCCAAATAACCCAACCAAAAAAGTACCAAATTTATACTCCAATTCTCAATTATCGTCTACTAAAAACCGAAAACAGAAATACGCAAAAGCTAATGAAGAAACCTTCAATAACCGATCCAACTTTAATTAATTCTTGGCCCTGATATTGTTGTTCTCTTTTATCCTTGCTCGGTTATCGAGTTTGACAAAACGTTTGAGGTCTTCATAAGGAAGGGTTTCTATATTTTTCCTTCTAAGTTCACTCAAAGCCGGCTTTTTGTCCAAAAGGTGAAATAGCCAATCAGGGTACTCAAAATCGGGCAGTATTTTCGGGTCGGTTCCATCTTTAAGGATGTTTGCACCGACAACTGTTGTGGATTTGACTTCTTTGGTTAAAGTTGACTGTTTTGGAGCATCAGAAGCACCTCCACCTTTCCCCTTTTTGGCTTTACCACCAACAGCAAATGTTCTCAAATTTCCTAACCGGCTGCTAACAGGAAGAATTCTTAGTGATTTGATGTTGTTCATTGTTGTGATAGTTTCCTGTAATGTTACAAAAAATAATGTTTACATAATTTGAAATAAGGTTATCCAAAAAAATTGGCAATAGACTAGACCCGTTTGCACTTTGCAGCCCTAATTTAAACTATTTTGACCCATTACTCGACCCACCCATACTGCCACCTCTATTGGTACTATATTACTTGATTTTAGTTCACATAGCACATAGAGAGTAACTGATGTCATGCGTATGAGTCCTGTTTTCATCTAAAAGGGGCAAGTTTCTTTCTGATGGGTTCTGAAATTTAGCTAACCTTGTAGACAATTTGAGAGCATGTATCCAAAAGAATACAACTTCAATGCTTTACCAGATTTATTTTTGAGAACAGGGTTCATAGAGAAATTAGATTATGCATAACTGGGAAATTATAAATCTCGTCTAAAATCAACAAAGAGCATCGATTGAATTATGCTGTAAGGAATTTATACATGTTAACTTCAACTCGTTTAGTTCTAAATGATGAGAAATATGCAGAAATAATAAGAACATGAAAGTTAACATTAATCCAACATTAAAAACATATTGAAAATCAAACTTCGGAAATAAATTATTTGCCGATGTTCATCGAGATTAGTAGTAGACTGTTTGTAGCGATGGATGTCTGAAGAGCAATTGCTAAATCAGAAGATGCATATACAATCAAATTTACCTCAAATATGCGGTCAAGCCTCTACTCTCACTCTAATTTTAATACAGGAAATGTGAATGCAGAAGATCTGGTTGCTCCTTAACCTGCAACAACAATAATCCAAAGAAGGTAATCGGAAACAGGTCTCCGATCAAGAAAAGCATATATGCAGACTCAAATCTCGAAACCACTTACCAGTGAGATCGAACAGATGGCAACCACAAGAGGTAGCGAGAGTGTAGAGGGTGAAAACGCTAGGGTTTTTTTCTTGTTTCTGAAAATCGTGTAATTTGGTTCCTGGACTTCCCTTTCCTTTATTTTCGGATTATTACGATTTTAATATCTCAATAAACAAATTTTAGGAAATTTCATATTGTTATGACATTTAATTCTAGAGTAAATGTTTAAAAATAGTAGATAATAACCTGCGCGATATTACGAGAATTTTCATACGACATATAAAAGATTGTATACATCAGTAAATGTTCTAGTTATACAACGTATAGCTATATATGTAACTTGTGTTATTTTTACTGGTTGTATTCATTTATTTTTTTTTTATCTTTAGGTATTATATAAACGCGTGTATTATCTGAAACATATATGATTGAATTTGAAACCATTTAACTACTATGATTTTTGTAAATTGTAGTTAACCAAATAGATGTAATATACTAATTATATTTGTAGACTATAGATGTAACAATATATGTAATTCGTATAACTTATAAAGAACAACTAACACAATAAAAATAAAGGCATCTAACAAATACTTTAATAAAAAGGTAAATAAAAGCAACAATAATGAATGATAATAATAATGTAACGATGTAAGATATAATATATACTTCGTATATAAAAACAATCTATAAAACTAGCAGAGTTAGCTGATTTTATTATACTTTAGATAATTTTACAGTAACAATATCTTTTTATCAATTAATCCATTCTAAATTATTAATACTAATTTTAGCAGCTCTCGTTATTAGAAAAAAAAAAGTAAAATTACTTGCGTATTCATCGTTTTAGACTATTAGTTGTTTATAGTTTTCACCCATATTGTATAGTTCGAAATACAACAGAAATTACTAAAGTTGTAGAATTGAAAAAAAGTTATTAAAGATTATTTAAGTTATATTGAACATATTCTTATTTTGGGAAACTATATATGTAACATTATTAATTACAATTGATAACTTGACTATGGTACATAAAGTATCACATGCCTAGTTTTAAAACATGCACCCAACCCCTAGCTCATTGTCAGAGTATGCATAATAGGTGACTAATATTTCAACGGTCACCGGCTCATCGTTGTCATCTCTGCGCCACATTAGCCCGACCAAACACATAAAAAGTCTCGACCAAATCCACGTAACCTGGCGACTAAACTATTTCCCTTTAAAAAAACTCACCCTTTAAAAATCAGACGATCCGCAATGGTCATCTGGACGACCTTTATGGCATGAGCCATGAGGACCCGTCCCATTCGATTCCATGTAAGGGGAGACGCGTACAAGGTGGGTGAGGTGGAGGGTCGCGACCCCTCCAACGGTCGTGCGATACATACAATCTCATGTTTCCCCAAGGTTTCAAAAAGCGTAAGGCGTGGCTAGACCTGGCAAAATCAGACACGACACGACAATTCGACACAAACCCGACACGAAATTAGTGGGTTTGGGTTAGAGATTTCGACACGTTTAAATAAATGGGTTGAGTCGACACGACACGAAAGTTAAACGGGTTGGGTTAGTGTCAATATTTTCAACTCAAAAGTAACTTGAATCACCCATTTAAGTATATATATATATATATATATATATATATATATATATATATATATATATATATATATATATATATATATATATATATATATATATATATATATATATATATTAACAAATTTTATATTTTTAAATATATTTTAAATATCACAACTTAATAATTGTAGTAGAAAAGATTGAGTTTTTATTGCATATTTAGGTTAATATCTAATTATATTATGTTTTTGTTGGATTATATTATGTTTTTTGGATTTTTATTATATTTTTGTTGGATTTTTATTATGTTTAATCGCCATATACGAATTTTAACAGGTTAAACGGGTTACACGGGTTACACGGGTTGGGTCGGGTTGACATGAAATTAACCGTGTCGGGTTTGGGTCAACATTTTCAACACGTTTATTAAACGTGTCGGGTTTGGGTTTAGGGGTCTCAACACGTTTAAGGTCTGGACACGACACGAACCCGACACGACACGACCCATTTGCCACGTCTAGGCGTGGCGTCGCGGCACCATCAAGCCTCAAGCCATGGCGAGTCATGACGGACCATGACGTTTTTCAAGACGTGACATGACGCTGTAACTTTTTATATAATTTATATATATACGTATATCAAATTAATTTTTTTTTATAAATCTATTGATTTATATAACAATTCATATATAAATTTCATAAAAAGTGTTACATCAAAATTTATAATTATATATGTTATCATTTTTTATATAAAAATTCATTTTTCCCAGCCGCCTTACAAAAAACTCGTCGTAAGGCGCCCCTTATCGCGCCTTATCATGCCTTATCTCACGCCACACCTAACCTAGCCGCCATGGTCTGTTTCGTAACATCGACGTCGCGCCTAACGTCTTGACGCCACCATAACACGTTTTTTAGAACCTTGTGTTTCCCTAACAAACAGAAATTCTGTATCTTTTTCCTTCAAATATAGCATATGTTTAATTAATTTTATTTTTTTGCACATAATAGCAGTGGAGTATAAAATTAAATAGATATCTACAAAATGGAAACAAAATATTGAATGTTAATCAAATCAGTTAATGTGATTGATTAAAAATTGAAAGTGGGTTTTAAACTGGGCCAAAATCTCACCTAACACAACAGGCGCTATTTGGGTTTCAGCAGTAGCCGTTGGCCCATTAATTCCCTCTTTTTGAATTCCATAAAGCCTACCGCGCCTTCAACTTTCATTTCAAACTCACAGACCGTTATCTATCTCTCTCTACAGGAGCGTTGCCTCACCAAATTATCTCTCTAGAACGATCGGAAAGAGAGAAATCAGAGATGGCGACCAACATCGGAATGATGGATGCTGCTTACTTTGTTGGCCGATCGGAGATTTTAGCATGGATCAACACCACTCTCAAACTCAATCTCTCAAAAGTTGAAGAGGTTTGTTTTCCCCCAAATCTAAACCTAAATTTATCTATCGAATGTTCCTGTTTTGTTATTTTGGAGTGATTTATGTCTATCAATTAGCATAAGAAAAACAACTAGCCATAGATTCCTGTTTGAATCGTCAATTGTTTTTTTAAGAGTACTAAATTTAGCGATTTAAATGGATCTGATTGGATGCAGGCATGTTCTGGAGCAGTTCATTGTCAGCTTATGGATGCTGCACATCCTGGTATTGTACCGATGCACAAGGTCAATTTTGATGCTAAGACAGAGTATGATATGATTCAGAACTATAAGGTTCTTCAGGATGTTTTCAACAAACTGAAAATCACCAAGGTTTCTCCCTATTCTAGATCTCGTTTACTGTAATTATAATTCTCTTATTTTGTTTGAAAATTTAAAACACATTAGTTTCGTAAAACTACATTTGAGCATATATTACTTGCTAGTTTTTACAAATTTTATGTAATTTATGTTACAGCACATTGAGGTGAGCAAGCTAGTGAAAGGAAGACCATTAGATAACCTTGAATTCATGCAATGGATGAAGAGATATTGTGATTCCGTTAGTGGCGGTAGTCATCAAAAGTAAGTTCTTACTCATTTCGATATCTGATTATACCAGCCCTCTTTCAATTCATGTAAATTTTATATACATAAATATGTAGTTTGTAGAATATTCTGCTTGTGTTATCTAGTACTTTCCACTTAAAAAATGGAATGTGATTCGTGTTTGCAAGGAAAACATGGTGACTACATATCACCATTTACAATTATGATGTTAATTAGCTTCATCAATTTCATGTTACAGTTACAATCCTACTGAAAGAAGAGAATCTTGCAAAGGTGGGAATATTGCAAGCAAGAAATCTGCAGCAGCACAATCTACAAGGGGCTCCACAACAGCACCTAAACCTCACCCCTCACGAAGAGGCGATGCACCCCCTGCACACTCAACAGGCCCGCCCGTTAAGACCTCAAAACCCTCAGCACCTGCAAATGTTACTGCATACGAGCAACAGGTACCACAATTATAAAAACAGTAATCCAAAATCCAAATTTTACAATAACAAAATGCTTAAATTAATAAATTATATTATTGTGACAGATCACGGAGTTTAAACTAACTATGGATAGTCTTGAAAAAGAAAGAGATTTCTACTTTGCAAAGCTGAGAGATATTGAAATCTTGTGCCAGTCTCCCAATATCTCAAACTTGCCTGTATTATCCCTCACCTGATTTGTTGTAAATTAAATTATTTTTTGATTTGTTTTTTTTTTAATTATTTTTTGGGTTTGTAGATAATTGATGCGATAAAAAGGATCTTGTATGCTGCTGAAGAAGATGCATCGATAGTAGAAGAAGCTCAAGCAATGCTTCTTAATCAAGAGAAACTGGTATCTGAAGATGTTTGTGAAAACAAGACTCAAAAGAGGAAAAGTATAATAAATGTTGATGCTGATGTGGCGGCAACGGCTTCATTGTCTCCAAGACAAAGGTTGTCTGATGCTTCTGATGTACACTGCAGTGGGTCACCTCTTATGACTTACTGATGTTTTTACTTTCTTCATGATGCAAACTATCTTCTATTTCTTTATCTTGAATTACTTTTCTTGTTATGACATTGAATTGTGTATGTTAATATACACCACTTGCAGCCTTTTTTGTGTATAAGTTGGTGATCCAAACAAAAATATGAGTTTCATATTGGCAAACTCGTTTGCACAAAAGAAATTTGGTACTAAAACCACCACAGATGTACCACTAATGAAGTGTTTGGTTCGAGGGTTTGGTAATGATGAAATGGGTATGAAAGTAATATTAGGTGTTAGGTTCAGGGGTGGGGTTTTACTAAACCCATGAAATGATGGAATCTTAATCTCAAACCCACCTAAAATAGTGGGATTTGTCTAGGGGTGTGTATTAAAACCGGAAAATAGGAATCAAACCGACCCAGAACCGGCTTAAGTGGTCTAGTTTCTGATTCCTAGATCTGATAAAAAATAACAGATAGGGTTTACCAGTCTCACGCATGATAGGTTCTGGTTAAAGTAAGTTTTTTTTTTTTTTTGAACGGCAAGTTAGTAAGTTAGTGGTTCGACAAATGCAGTGACATCCAAGCGGGCAGTATGCATTCCTCGAACATCTCCTTTTTGTGGGGAATAAACCCCACCACCTTTTATTCTCCTAAAGAATGCCTCCAACAAGTCTTGAACCCAAGACCTCTTGAAGATAAACTCCCCAAGGCAACCCTTGGTGGCCAATTGATCTAGACCAATTGGTTATCTGGTGAAAGTAAGTTAATAAAGGGTTTTTTTAAATGGTATCTTATCTATTTTAAGAGCCATTGATTTTCCATATTGAATGTATCCCTTTCCAATTTAACCTGATGGTTATGTTAGAATTGAATTTTTGTTGATGTTTTAAAAAACTGCATTAGCACAGGAAAAATGCGGTAAAAAAATGCAAAGAAAAACAATAAAGAAAACCGTTGTAAAAACTGCAGTTAAAAAACAGTAAAAGAACCACAGTCAAAATGCAGCAGTAAAACTGCAGTAAAAAAACTCCAGGAAATGTAGTAAAAGAACTGCAATAAAAATATACGAGTAGTAAATTGCAACTCAGAGAACATAACATTAAAAACATCGTTAACGTAATCGAATATGATAATTAAAAAACTAATTTATAGTGCAGTGGCCTGTGGGAGAGAAAAATTAACGAAAAGTAAACGATATCACGTAATCCATTTGACGATGATTTTTACGTTTTTCCATCCACTCCGTTAAGTCATTAACATTTTGCGTCCATATAATCTAAAGCCAAACAAACAGACAAACACGACAAAAATGACTAAAAACTTTAATAGTGTGTTCCACACTATGTAGATCAAAGAAAAGAACAAAAAAGGAAGAGAAGTAAAGAGAAAATAAAAGTTATTGAGAAGAAAATATTTTTCCTTTTTGTGTTCCCGAGTCGGATAGAAAAGAAACGAAAATCAACGTGTTTTGTGTTCCTAAGTTGGAAAAAAAAGGAAGAAAGTTAACACATTTACAATTTTGTCCTTAAAATGTGTATATAAATTAGGTAATGACAAGATTAGTTTGGTAATTGCAATTAATGAAAATTTCTCTTCTTTTCCTTTCTTTTATAAAAAAAACTCTGAAACACAACAAAATTTTTATTTCCTTCATTTTCTCTCTCTTCTCTCCAAATTAACATTTACATAAATAATGTTGTATCCTCCAAGATTGCACAATTAATGCTGTTTTTTAACAATATGCAAAAATAATGCTAAAGGGGCATGGCATTCCCGGTTTGAAGTCTGACCCGGGGTACCCCATACCCAGTTTGAACTTGTTCTGTTGTGTATATTAAGGAAGCCAAGATCACAAATAAATCATACCCTCCCTACAATCTTTTTGTGTCATACCCCATTTTCTTTTAAAATAAATTATAAAAATAAAAGCTCAACTAAAAGGAATCCAGAAGTTGTAGTTGAAGTTTAATGTTTAACGCTTTTTGTCATCGCCACATCGTAATAAAAAAAATGTTATTTTGAGCTTTTATTTTTATAATTTATTTAAAAAAAAGGGGTATGACACAAAAAGATTGTATGGAGGGTGTGATTTATTTGTGATCTTGGCTTACTTTATATACACAGCAGAACAAGTTCAAACCGGGTATGGGGTACCCCGGGTCAGACTTCAAATCGGGAATAAGGTCCCCTTTTCAGTCAAAAAGCAAACCGGGTATGAGGTACCCTTTTTGCGCCACGTGTCGCCATGTGGTTCAAACCGGGTATGCCATACCCCTCTAGCATTATTTTTCCAAAAGGTTCAAAAACAACATTAGTTGTGCAATCTTGGAGGATACAACATTTTGACCCACACATGTTATCTTTGAGCCCATATTGACAGTTATAATTCAGGTTGGGGGTTTTGTGTTCAGTGTGGAATTAAGGAGGCGAGACGGCCTTATCTCAAAAACATCACGGGTTTTCGGACAGATACCGCAACCCCGATTTAACCTGCGTAAACTCAACATAATCTTTGCCAAGCACAAGATGTCACAGGTTGACATAATTGCACTCTCGAAGGCCCACACACTCGGTTTTGCCCACTTCAAAAGTTTCTCAGACCGACTGTACTCGTTTTTACAAACCTCAAAAGTTGACCCGTCAATGGACCCAACCTATGCCAACAGTTAATGGCTTCTTGCCCCTCGAAAATGGGAACCCGGGTGGAGTTATAACCATGGACCCACAAACTCCAGATGTTTTCGACAACATTTATTACCAAAATCTTATCGCATGGGCGGTACCAAGGGGTGGGTAGGGTGGGCATTTGCCTACCCCAAATTTTTTCCAATTAATATAATTTTTTATTGGTTGATTTATTTTTTTTCGTTTTTTGTTAATCAAAAGATTTATTATATATGGGATATAACCAATACAAGTCGTATCTTACGTCTAACTTGCACCAAAAAATTTTGCCCACCTTTGATAAAATTCGGCAAGTCAAAATATTTTGCCCACTTTTGAATAAATTTTTTGGTACCGCCCATGCCGGTGGGGGTTTGTTACATCTGATTAGACTTTGTTTAAGAACCCAGCGTCTCGGTCCACGGTTGAGGATTTCGCCCAAAATGCTCTTAATTTTAATGACGCTTTTATATCTGGGATGAGGCAACTCGGGCGGGTCAGTGTTAAAATGGGTGATCATGGAGAAGTGAGAAGGGACTGCTTAAGTTTTAATTAACAAAATCGTGTGTTATGCAACTGTTAGTAAGGTGTTTATGTCGTTTAATTAAAATAAGAGGGTCATAGTTAGCATTTGCCAATAGTTAGGGATGCCCGCTGGAAATGTTGTAAGTGGGTTGTTCGTGGTAATAGTAATCGTATGTGACTCATCGCCGGTCACCAAATCGTTTTAAAAGAAATGCTTTTTATTGTAATTTCCAGGGGTTTAAATCATAACCATTTAAAGTATTCCTGCATTGGTTCTTATATTATTACAATATATAAAATCACATTTGTATTCACAAACCAAAATACGGTACAAAAAACTATTTAACGGTTATGGTAATTGGGTATACATGTTTTAAGAATCAGTTCTAAAATGCTTAATTTTTCTGGATCTTTACATTATGTAAGACTTATAGTCAAATTGAAGCAAGTCTATCAACGGCCAAATATTAATTAGATTCTCTCAAATATAAATAACAAGTAGTAATCTATTTACTTTATACAATGTTCTTTATTTAAAGATAATCCATTTAGGTTTACAAATACACATTTTACTATATATCTATTCGTTCGCAAAATGTCATTATAGTTGCATACTAGTAATTATCTTTGGATTAAATACATAAGATTATAAAAATATAAATTGGCCGAAATACTTAAATTTTGCAAATGTACTCCTGAAACAATAGTACGAAATGCTATATATTTTATTTTCTATATGGGACCCCCACATGTATAGTAAAAGTCGACCCATTTCTGTATTGGCTAATTATTTTGATTTTGACTCGTTTCCGTATCAGCTAAATATATTGGTTTGACACGGCACCATTTGTATGAACAAGCAACTAACCTTAAGTTTTTGTGGAGCTGCTGATGACATAAAACAAGTGAATTATTGTTATTTAAATGAAAATCAGAAATATTTTAATATCTAAAAAGACGTAGTTGGTTCAACACATGAGGTTTGGTATAGGATTCCATAAATTGTTGAAATCCAATGACGCATTAGCAGTTGTAACAACTGTCATGAGTTCATTTAATGTTACATGTTTCTGAATGTAACACCGCAAAATTTAAAGAACGTTTTTTTTTTTTTTTTTTGAAGGGCAGAAGCATATAGATAATATATAGTTTAGGTTTAGGTTTACAAACCAAATGTCCCAAAATAAACTCCAAATAATAATAATAAGTATAATAATAATAATAATAATATTTAACGGTGTTAATAAACGGCATGACTCATTTTCAAAACATAACAACTGAGCTTGGTCAATCATCCCGTCCAAAGCACCGATCACCTGAAAAGATTCAACGAGGGAGGGATTAGCACAAAGCTAAGTGAATGAATATAATCTACAAATTATATAAAGCACAACAAGCTAGCATAGACATCGCTACGATCTAAAAGCCACGTAATCACATAACACTGTTTGTTCGAGAAGATCGGGGTCCTGCCGGAGCCTTAAACCATGGTCCGCCAAAACCACGGTAACCGATAGCGTTTCGTATCCAACACCCGGGCAACTCCCTCCCCTTAACCATGCAACAAATACAGGCAAGGTCGGATACCCTATTAGTCGATACCCGATGCTCAGCGCACTGACTTCTCAAACCTCGGTTGCCCACTTACCGAGTTGTTGCCACAAATCAAGCAAAGTCTCTTCACATATGTGCACATAATCTATTTGTCTCAATACTAGCAAATAGGTACTAAACTAGCAAGCAAGATACAAAATTCACATCGAAAAAACCATTGCAACTGAGTTCACATCGCGAACTCGGGTTCGCGTCGCTAACTCGTGTTCGCGTTCGGGAACTCAGTTGCGAAGTGTTCGCGATCAACTCCATAATTCCCTGTCTCGAGTTCGCGTTTCGCGAACTCTAGTTCGCGTCGCGAACTTCCCGAAGCTGGCACAATTCCTGCAATTTTACCAAGTATGCATATACCGAACCAATTGTAACCGAACACAAGTTGGAGGTTAAATCCACTCACCGAAACCTTCCACTTGCCGAACTCAGAGGTCTAATGTTTCTGAGTCTCAATCCCGATTCCTGTATACCAAAGGAATACTGAATTAGTATATAATTCCACCAAATTATAAACAATGTTAAATATACATTTAACACTAACACTTGCACTAACTAGATAACCAAACACTTAAATCATCATATGAACATGTCATGACCGTTTACACGTACCTAACAAGTCAACTAGTCATTTGCAAGTCTTTCATTCAAACGGGTCAAACCGGATTATTAAACAATAATACATCCTACCACTATAATCATATCATCAACTTACAATTTACCAATTGTCATCAATAACATTTCTAATCACATAAACCCGACCAAATACTTATACTTTCACAATTCAAGTGTCTTAGTCATTTTACTACCAATTGGCCCAAACGGGTCAAAAATCACATAATTGTCAACATGACCAATTATTACCTCTTTAATCTTACAATGAACTTTACCATGACATTAAACAACATTTCATGTTAAAACTCTAACAAGTCAAGTCTAATGGTCCCTATGACCCATTTAGCCATTTTACCACAAATTACCAACTTCCAACTTATAACATAACAAATCGCCACCTTCGTCCATAAGCTACCACATTTAGCAAAACATAACTAGTCAATCAATCCAACAAGTTCATAGCTATCATACCTCAACTATATTTACTTCAAAATCACAAGCTATATCTTTTGACCCAAATCACCCAAACACTAACTAGCATTTCATTAAATCTCACCAAAACTTGACATAATCCATAACTAACAACTTTGACATATTATTCAACATAACCAAACCACAAAACCCATAAAACATACAAATAACATTTTACCACCATCTAGTCATACAACACATTAACTAGTCACTAACAATCCATTTACTAACCTATCATTTAGACACAGACATGGTACTAACAATTCCACCCAACATGTCATAACTAACCATCATGACAAGTAACACTTCCTACATATTAATTTAACCCACATTAACATTAAAACCCATATTAAGTCTAGTTAGAAGCATAATCCAACATCACACAATTGACACACACACACACACACACACACACGGACACGCGCACACACACACACATGTGTACATTTTGCTAAAAAAGTTGTACCTTGTGCTAAAACACTTGTACTCATGCAACAATACATGTCAAACTTTGCATAAACACTTAATATAACATCTAACACCATAATCACCAACCAAATCTCAAGAACACATAAACCCTAATTTATCAACTATCATGAAATCGAAAACGAACACATATAGGTTGAAGCTTACCTCAAGAGCTATTAAAAAACGGGTTCGGATTAATGATTGGCCAAGAAACAAGCTAGGGATCTTCAAGATAAACTCAAGAACTTGAAGAAGATGATGGAGGTTTAGAGAGAGGGAGAGAGACGTATGGAGAGAGAGGGAGAGATAGAATGAGATGGATTGGTGAAGGAAACAAAGTGGGGGATTTCCCCACTCCCCAACCGGTCAAACAAAGGTGGGGGACCCACTTGGTGATTTTTTTTCACTTTTAAGCAATACAATCTAAAAAGTCCCTTTCGTAGTTAATTTATTTAAAATACCAAACGGGTTCCAATTTTAAAACGAAAGCATTTCTGGAAACGAAATCCGACAAGGAATCTAAAGATATAAAAATCACATTTTCATTTAAACATTTCAGAAAACGGATATTTTAATCCCTTGATTAAAATATCACAAAAGGACAAAAGGTCAAACAATCAATTTAGCATTTAGTCAATTTATTCCATCTAGGGTCAAATAGATATTTTTCCAAATATCAATATATACCTAAAACAACTAGGCCGATTTTAGGATGTTACACTGAATGTGGATGCTCCTGGTTCAAAACCATTGCTATTATGTTCTTCAAGTTTATTTGTTAGCAAATCACGATGATCAATCTTTGAAGAGTCAAAATCATCAGCTGGATTCTGATTATTGAAAAAAGACGATCAAATTAGATTAAAATATCATTGAAAGCAAAAGAGAAAAAGAAAAATCATGGAGTGTTAGTGAGGGATGATTCAGGTGGAATTAATCAAAATCGTATTCCAAGTTATCCATTCCTGGTTTAAGAAATGAGGCATAATCATCATAACATATCAATACATGGTTCTGTTTTGACATCGATTTCAAGTAATTGCTTTAAATAAATTCGTTGATGTTATTTTTGAGGAACCTGCAAAGTGATCAGACTTATAGAAGATAGTAGTGTCATATGGAACAAACTTGGTTATAATAATCTGATCATTCAAAAAAATTACTTTTGGGTCAAGATCTCTTTCAATATTTCTATGTTCATCTGACCCATCAGAATCTGACAATTGTTGCAGTGAACAACCATACAGCTGAATATATCGAAGACTACTGAACTGTTGAATTTGGGCCCATGATAACCTATAACTGAATTAACCAACATAAAAAAATTATCAGCAGCCAAAAGTCACATAATTTAACAAGCAAATACATCTAGAATTAGTCTGTACCAAATATTAGTAACAAAAATGAGAGAATATGTCAAATTCATTAGAAAATTAATAATGCTTTTTGTTTATGTAGTAGTAAATTAAAATTATACAAATCATCCCTGTAGTTTTTATAAATTTTGGATTTCATCCCTCGACTTATTTTATTACACCTACAATCCCTGATTTTGTAACTTGTAACAACGATGCTCCCTATAGCAATAAATGTCGTTAATATTTAATACATCATTTTTGTTACAAGTTTCAAAAAATTATGGATCTTTTTATAAATTTAAAGATTAGGGACCATTGATGTTACAAGTTTCAATATTAGGGACTATTGTATAATAAAAGACGTCACGAATGAAACTTATAATTTCATAAGAACCACAGAGACAGTTTGTGTAATTTACTCTTTACAAAGTTAATATCGAATATGGATATAGAAACGTATAGTTTGAAGTTTTAAAATGTAAGTTGGGATTTATTTTTAAATATGGAATGTTTGAATTTTGTAATAGAAAAAAAGTTCAAAATCATCTATCAATTTTCAAATTCAGAAAATAAATATCTTATCATACATTTTTCTGCTGTAGTGCAGCTTGAGAAGAATAATTCCACCAAAGTTACTAACCGACACAATAGGTCTTAAAAGTGAGACCTTCACTAAGTGACACAAAAGGCCTTAAATGTGAAACCTCGACATATGATTTATATTTAGATATAAACTCAAGAAGTCGAATCCAATCATGATATTGAGCCTATAAACACGTTGTCTTTTCTTAATCTCAATAAATTAGAATTAGAAAAAAAAGTGAACACTACTTCATTAAAAAGTAAAAGGGTTTATTACCACTGCGACTAGGGGTGTCTTTGAGGAGGTACAGCCGCACATGGCCCATATTTTATCGGGGGCCCAATTTTTATATATATCTTATATATATAATATTAAAATTTAAGCCAAGTTAATAATTTAATAGAAAACAAATTAGAAAATCCAATTTTTTATAAAAATCTTGTATTCAGGGGGCCTATTTTCGTGTTTTCGCACAGGGCCTTTCAAAATCTCAGAGACGCCCCTGACTGCGACCTTCAAAGAAACATCATCAAGAACAAGATGAGCTTCTTCAAAAGGCATTTCAGGATCAGTTCTTTCTTAATTTCTCAAACGATGACATTTGAGAAAAATAATAGTAGTTTCGATATTGAGCCCACGAGGAAACTGCATTACCCTTAACATGTTCGTTTATTCCATCTTCAAATATCTGGAAATTTATGAATAATGAATGCTTATATATTAATAAACATATATAAGAAAAATACATCATGTAACAAGATAAGAAACGTACATACCTCAACCCAATCATTAGACTATGCATATCGGCCGACCCCATTCCGGTCGTGACCTGCCACCTCGTCACCCCTGACGCGTCGCCCCCGTTACAGCCTCCGCCACCCCACGCGTCCCCCACCCTGAAAGGTCGGCCACTCGACCGATGGTGCCCCTGTTTGGTCGCTGATTTTGCCCCTCTTTCTCTCTTATACATATATATATATATATATATATATATATATATATATATATATATATATATATATATATATATATATATATATATATATATATATATATATATTAAATAATTAATAATTTAATAATATATTATATATAAAATAAATATTATATTTATATATATATATATTAATAAAACGAAAATTCTTAAAAAAAATAAAAAAAAATTGGTCGCCGATTCAGTCACCCGTTATGGGGGTTTAGTCGCTGTTTGGTCATGTGTTTGATTAGGAGAGAGAAAGATGATGTGACGCAGAGGTGGCAGAGGTGATCAAACTTAATTTAGTCACCCATTACGGCTTAGGACTTGGATCTTCCCATTTTTTGTCCATTTTCCAAGGAGGTCGGTTAGAATCATGATACATTGCAAGCTTTTCAAGTTGCAATAAATAAAAAATAAGATTATACGAAGTATAATAAGTTTTTTTTTATCATTCCAGAAAGGTAACATCACCTTAAAATCCAGTGCAAATGGCTCCACAATAAAGGAATATTGAAATCAGCTGCTTCACTCGTCGACTACACTACCTCCACCTGAATGGGTCAATCATCTTCCTCCGACGCGCCGTCTCCGCTGCCCCTGGAGCGGTCAGTCCACCACCACCACCACCCTCACACACTCGTTTACTCCAATCAGCCAGAAATTCTAATCGCTATGCCCAAAAATGAGACATGTATTGAAATTCCCGACGATATTACTACCATGATCGATTATACATACGAAATTCCCGATGAATGCTTAGCCCTAATTTTCCATTTCCTCGGCTCTGAAATCGTAATAATTGCTCACTAGTATCTCGTAGATGGCTACTTGTCGAAAGTCAGAGCCGCCACCGCCTCACTCTCAACGCCAAATCGGAGCTCCTACCTTTCATTCCGTACATTTTTACGAGATTTGACTTACTTACGAAACTCGTTCTCCGGTGCGACCGCAGATTCGTTAGCATAAACAATGACGGATTGTTCCTCACCTCCTCCCGCTGCCCTAACCTCACGAGCATCAACTCCGCGGTTGCCGTGAAATTACCGATGTAGGCTTGGCGTTGTTAGCAAATTACTGCAAGAAATTGAAGAAGTTTTCATGTGGATCGTGCATGTTTGGAGCTAAAGGAATGAACGTATTCCTCGATAATTGTTGTTCACTCGAGGAACTCTCCGTTAAGCGGTTACGTAGCATCAACGATGGCGGCGTTACAGAGCTGATCGGTACCGGAGCCGGAGGCGGAGCTGCTGCTTCATCGCTTATAATCATATGTCTTAAAGAGCTTTACAACGGTCAATTATTCGAACCTTTGATTAGCCGATTTAAGAGTCTGAAAACCTTGAAATTGCTGCGATGTTTAGGAGATTGGGACAGATCATTAGAGACGATCGCAGCTTCAAATAACTGTTTAATCGAAGTCCATATGGAAAGAATTCATGTAAGCGATATCGGTCTCTCTGCACTAGCTAATTGTTCTAATTTAGAAATTTTACATATAGTTAAAACACCACAATGCACAAATGTTGGTCTGATTGCGGTTGCTGAGCACTGTAAGTACTTAAGAAAAGTTCACACTGATGGTTGGAGAACAAATAAGATAGGAAATGAAGGTTTGATTGCCATTGCAAAACAGAGCATGAACCTTCAAGAATTGGTATTAATCGGGATTAACCTAGCTCCATTAGCCTAGAAGCCATTGCAACGAATTGTAAGAAATTGGAACGATTAGCTCTGTGTGGAAGTGAGACAATAGCCGATTTGGAGATTTCGTGTATTGCAGCAAAATGCATCGCATTGAAAAAACTGTGTATCAAGGGGTGTCCTGTTTCTGATGAAGGAGTTGAAGCATTTGCATGGGGTTGCCCTAATTTGGTGAAGATTAAGGTGAAGAAATGTAGAAATGTAATATGTGAAGTTGGGGATTTGTTAAGGGCTAGAAGGGAATCATTGGTGGTTAATTTGGATGTTTGTGCAGTTGTATCCGAACCTAGTGATGTAGCTGCAGTGAGCCACGTGGCTGTCACTGAACCCGAGCCCGAGGTGCTAACTAGGTCTAGCTCGTCGTTTCTCAGGTCAAGGTTTGGGCTTTTTGGAGGTAGGGGTCTTGTGCCTTATAGTTTCATGAGGTGGTCATATGGTAATAGCAGTTTCAATGATAACTCGTGAACATTGTGAAAAAGTCAAAAACTTGTTGATTTCTGATATTTTACATCTGGATTGAGGCATTGGATTTGGTTTGTATGCTTTAAAGGGTATTTGGGTCATTTTATATCAAAATGGACGAAGAAAATAAAATTTGAAGATCATAGGGACAAAAAATACGAAAATATAATCTAGGTACAAAATCGTAGAATTCGAAAAACCACGAATAATTTCTTTAGTTTACTCAAGATTATAATATACGATAAAAAAAATGCACACTGTAAAGTTTTGGTACAATTAAAATCAAATTAGTTCACATTTTATCATGTATGCTTATAATTTTTGTTGTTTTAAAAGAGAGAATTGCATATTTACATTTCGTTCTAAACAACACTTGTAATCAATGTTTTAAAATCCGGATTTTGAATCGAACCGGCCAATGCTCTAAAAACGGCCGAACCGGTTGAACCGGATTACAATATTAATTACATTGCAACGAATGTTCTTCTGATTTCATAGATCTAGACCCTATGAGGCATATGTTTTCACCATTTGCCATAAAATAATGTTAGAAATATTATTTCAAATCTTTTCTAAAACATGGTATTTAAACTAAATTTGTGTAACAGTTAAATGATCCATCTTAAACAAACAACTTTTATCTGAATATATTATTGCTTACATAATCCTTCAAATAATCTTCTCAAGATGTTTTTATCTTTTTGTCATATTGGACAATAATTTCTAATCAAACATGTAACTCCATGAGATGAATAACACGTTGCTATTTATTCAGAGGGCAAGAAGTTTGAATCTCTATGAGAAATCTATTTCTTTTGCTTATTTTTTCATAGAGTGGGTTTATCCCACATCGCTGCTGGAATCTTTATCAGCAAACTCACTAGTGTATAAATAAGGACACCAGCAATCTTGAGTTAGTGTGGGTTTCGGATATGTGAGACCCGGATCGCTGGTTCAACCCGGGTTTGATCCAAAACCGGCCGGTCTTTTCCGGTTCAAAAATGCCTATTGACCCGTTCTTTGTTGGCCCGGCCTTTGCACTAAAACCCGGTTCAACCGGTTCGACCGGCCGGTTGAACCCGGTTGCGAAAACATTGCTTGTAACAATTGTCATTTTAACGATTTATCTAAACATAACTAAGAGCATCTTCAACTCTTTTCTTTATAAAATTTACTCTATAAAGATAGATGATGGATCCATTTATTCTAAACAAATCTCAACTTCAACCATACACTTTATCCATCCCTATAAAATTCTTCAAAATTAGTAGGACTTACATTCCAATAATATTTACATTCACAAAATATGCGTGAGGTCCATGAATAGAGACATTTTCCCCCACTCTAAATATAAATGCATTTTTCACCCCTCTAAAATAGAGTACGGTTATAAAATTCTTCAAAATTAGTAGGACTTACATTCCAATAATATTTACATTCACAAAATATGCGTGAGGTCCATGAATAGAGACATTTTCCCCCACTCTAAATATAAATGCATTTTTCACCCCTCTAAAATAGAGTACGGTTATAAAGTATGGTTTAAAAAGAAAAAACTTTAAAATAAAGAAATAGAGTATAGTTGTAGATGCTCTAAGTTATTAGTAGAAACATTTTTGGGGCTGCGATTTTTGAGTATAGGAATTAGAAATGGATATTTTTCGAAGATATTTGTGTCCTTATATTCGAAATGAAAGAAATGAAGATATGGTTAGAGACGTTCTTTATGACATATGTAGGCGTGTCGGGATCTCCGCTAAGAAAAAAGCTCCAGTGAACTTTTTGACTGACCACTTGGATAGAAGATCCACACTTAGACCTACTGACATTGTAGTTTTTGGATGGGTTGGAGGGAAACACGCGTGTGTGGATCTAACCCGAGTTTCTCCTCTCGTGGGTTTGGGTAGTCGGGGTGTTACAATAGGACAAGCTGCTTTGAAAGCCGCCTCGTGTAAAGTGACAAAGCACGAGAAAGCATGCATTGAAAATCAACACGTGTTCATTCCTTTTGCATTTGACACTTTTGGTTTCTTTGCGCCCGAGGCAGTGGAGCTTCTTAACAGATTCCAACATGTTATGCATAGCAGCATAGTAATGTTATGACACCCAGATCTACAAATGGTGTTTTTAGAAGTATTGGTTTTGCAATTCAAAAAGGGACAGCGGCGCAACTTGTTGTCCGTTTGCCTTCTTTCTTCATGTAAAAGCTGACAATGTTCGATTTAATGAACTAAGAAAAAATAATTTTGAGGTAAAAAAATTAAATTCGTGACAAAAAATATATCACAAAAAATAGTAAAAACGTATACCCTGTGGAAAAAAGATGCAAAACTAACAGATTGTTATTTCCCTTACGAAATATCATATTCCTCTCCCTCTCTTAAAAACAAATGTATTCTTAAATTTAATATCAAAAATAGAAATTACATTTAGTTATTTTTTACCATTTAATTTTATTTCTAAAAAATACCCTTGCAAGATCACAGGCATATTCCGTCCCAGTCGTTTATCCCCAAATCGGTTTCATCACGTAGGAAAGATGATGGATCCCGGAGCCAGCCCCGCCACAGCTACTCCCAATACCGACGCTTTACCGTCGGCAGGTGCACTGCATTCAACGGACACACCTGCAGCAGCCCTCCATCGGTGGGCTTTTGTGGTGTCACAACGCTTCCAACATCTGCTCGACAAGTCAACGCCGTTTTTGCTTTACCGGTGGATCATTTTCAGTGTCATCGCCATCATCTACACTATCCGCGTGCTCTTCGTGCAAGGGTTTTACGTCGTCTCGTATGCTCTAGGGATTTACATCCTTAATCTCCTCATAGGCTTTCTGTCTCCCCAGGTTGATCCGGAATTCCAAGACCTTTCCGATGGCCCCACTCTTCCTTCCCGGAGCACCGATGAATTCCGTCCTTTTGTTCGGCGTCTTCCTGAGTTTAAGTTCTGGTAATTACAGCTTCTATAGTGTATCTAATCATTTTAATCTAATTCATTAACCTAGTTCTGATTTTAATTGAACTACTAACTCAGTGATCAACTGATTTAGCTACATTAAGTTTAGGTTTTACGTAGAGTATGATTTATTTTGAAATCAGGGATCAAATAACCAATATACACACGAAAGTTGATAATAATAAGAATTGGATCAACATTTTCTGTTTGTAGCACAATCTAGGGCTAGAAATGAGGATATCTGTGGAGTAATTGATAATTGATGATTTTCGAAATCCTAAAGCTAATTTTCTGTTGCTGATGATTATACTGATGTAATTACTTGAATTTGATTAATACAAAATTTCATGAAGATGATTTAGGATTCTTACTTGTTAGAAGCAAATGGATAAGTTCTTCATATTGATGATTTGCTGAATTTGTAAAATTGACTAATATTATTTAGATACCAACTTTTAGCATTTTCTTTAGGGTTAATGGCTTGCAAAAAAAAAAGTACCAATATTTTCACTTTTGTGCTGTATTAGTCAGATTTTTTTCATTTGTTTTTTACACACGAGTCGCTAAAAGATGGCTCTGTGTTTCATTTCGGTCTCCTGGTAACCTATAAATCAGTTCAACCAGTATAATGCTGAGTTGAATGCTGACAGAAATGTTCTTTTTAGGTATTTTATACAAGCATTGTATAATGTGTGATCTCTATTATGTTAATACAGTTTTTGATCTAAAGCTTTGAATTTAATGATGTAAATAATGTTGTTTTTTTAATGATAGGTACTCAATAACAAAGGCCTTCTGTATCGCTTTCGTGTTAACATTCTTCAGTGCATTTGATGTTCCTGTTTTCTGGCCGATACTACTTTTTTATTGGGTCATTTTATTCACTCTCACCATGAAAAAACAGATACTGCATATGGTCAAATACAAATATGTCCCATTTTCATTCGGAAAACAGGTATCAGTTGTCCCCATTTTACACCAACCTTGTAACTAAATTTGTCACACATTTATTTATTATATATTATTTTAATTTTATTTACAGAGGTATGATGGAAAGAAAGCAGCTTCGTCAGAAACCACAGGTCTTCTTCCTAGAGACTAAAAGACCGAACAATTTCTTATTTTTCATTTCCTGTATTACCCGTCACACTTAGTAGAGATTGAAGTTAACCTTAATTTTAATGGTTTTGTTTCTTTTTGTTGATTATTCCGTATAGTTATAATACTTATTAGTCCTAACATATAGAGAAATGAAGCTTAAGTTTTATCAAAGTCACTATTTGCACATCTTTATTCAATTGTATTAGAAGTATGTAATTCATCAAATATTACAATAATCTCATTTTTCACCCCAAATAATAACAAAAAATGGACACTCTTTTAGCAAAGCAAACCAAACCAAACCACAAAAAGTATATCACACACCATAACTTATGTTTTGATATGGTTGTAGAATTTGCTTTAAAATTCAGCTACTTTTTATGTTGCATATATCACCTCCCGCCACAAAAACATCATGAAGGTGGCCTATAATACCCATAAACGCCATAAAACGTTTGTGCAGCAGTGAGAATCAACAAAACCACAGCTGCAAAGAATGAAATAATAGCCCAAGGATTACTAAAATAATTATGCATTAAACTCGCTCTCCACGAATTCCACCTGTGATTATAAAACCGATTAACCTTCTCCGACAACTCAGAAAGATAACTATTGTTAATGTCAAAAACAACCTCTTGACATAACCGATTAAACAGATCCGCCACGTCAGCATCACTCCCTAACCAATGCTCAAAAATCCCACAGTAATGAAGGTACCCGACATCCTCTTGCGAGTTTATCAAATTATCCATAAAGATAACGTATGATGTGATTTCATTCCCGCAATCTAAATGAGATTGCTCGAATGCAATTAGGTTAAGAAAAAGTGATTTTGTTCCATCGTGGATTAATAATCGAGGTATCTTTAAAACCCCGTTTTCGAATTTGATATCCCAAAAACGGTCGGTTTTTCGTTTCTTGAATTTGATTCCGGCTTCTTTAAGCTCGGTTACACAGTGTATAAGCTGTGTTCTTCTTTTGTCAGCAACCCGACTGTTATGAGACCATCTCTTGATCCATCTTCTCGGTTCGGGCCGTGGTCCCGACTGTAACAAACTTTGTCTAAACACGTGAAGGCAGTGGAGATAATCTTGGTCAGACAACGGGTCAAACGGGGTTGGGCTGGATGCCATTCTATTCATGCTACTTTTGGTCAACGGTTCGTCTGTCGGCATTAAAGGGTCGAAAAACTGTAGGGCTAGTCTCGCCACCAGCCCTTTCTGACCGGGCTGCCCGAATTGCAGCCCGAGTAACCGGTCAAGTATAAATAACGGGATCTGATTCTCGAGCATTATCATATCTCTTTGAATCGAATGCATAGATCCACGCATTGCAAAAACAGGATCACATCGAGAATACCCGAGTTTCATAAACCCTTCGGCTGCCCCACGAAAAAGCTCGAGAAGAAAACATCCATCAAGAACCATAATTTCCACAAATTCATTACTACTAACGGTAATCTGTCCTTCGTAACAGTCACGTGCTTGTTCTTCAAGTTCTTTGATGGAATTAAGATAAAGTTTAGCATCTTGATTACCACGTTTAAGAATCTGGTAAAAAGCCCGCCATTTATGACGGTCCATGGGCCGAAGACGTTTTTTCCCATGATGATATGGGCCTAAAGAGACGATGTTTGGGATGTAAGCTTTATCTTCACCATCGCGTAAATATTGAGGAACTTTATAGATGCAGAGCTTTCCCCATGTGCCTGCCACGTCATCCTTTTGTGCAAGATCGAGTTTTTCTCTGACGGTGATCATCCATTCGGATTCTGGGGATTTTGGGCCTTCTTTTGGGTTGTCGGAATCGCCGTTGATTTCAATTTGAAGTGAATTTAACGGCTGTTGATTTGGGGAGTCGATCGAACGGCTAGAACTGGGGATTCCGGCATCTACGGCTTCTTTGAGTTTTAAGGTGATTAAGTACCAGCTTAATAGCTCCTTGTTGAATACAGCCACCATTGAACAAATGGTTCGCTTACAACCAAAAAATAGACCTTTAATCAGATTTTTATTTCTGGTAGTTGGAAAAACGGAAAGATGGCAAGAAAGTGATACTACAACTGCTCGAATATTTAAAATTAGATCTGATCTGATCTAATCCAATAAAATGCAAATGCATAGAAGAAACCTATTTGACTTTTAGTATTCAAATTGAAGTAATGGTTTTTAATTAGAGGCTTAAAAACATTAACATTAAAAAATATTAACATCCTTTTCAGATCCAGGTCAATGTAACAGCTGGATGACCCAACTTCATGGCCCTACTTTCATAGCCTCCACTAAAACTCCATTCCCACCTATGAAAATGATCGTCACATTTTGTAGAATGATTGAGCCATGTGCCATTTACATAAGATTAGTCGTGCATATCTCATACTTCCTCTGTTTCATACATTTTCTATTTTAGGGTATTTCAAAATAAATGATACACTTTGAAACTTTCTTTATTTGGAAAAATATGATGGGACTCACACCTATTAACTATCTACTTTAACAAAGTGAAATGACTCATTTACCCTTACTTTTACTTTTAAACATCATTAACCCCACTTTATTCAAAAAGTGTAGGACTCATTCCCCACTAATCATCCAATTAATCTAATTTAACCATCATTATAATCTTTTGCCTCAAGAACCGTGTAAGCTAATTTGTATCACTTATTTTTAAAACGGAGGAAGTATCTGTTTTGGTCAAAGGTCTCCGATTTTGGTCAAAGTAGAACTATCTAATTTATTAATAGAGATATTAAAGTAGTTGCATTACATCTTATCGTGTCTTGTAACGTTTTCTCTAAGTTCTATCTGGAATCGCTTGTAGATGGAGTTGGATTACGAGAAAATGTGGTTGTCACAATTAACAAGTTATTGCTCAAACCACCATTCAAAAAGGCTTCTACATGGTCCAATAACCGAAACGCACCATACCGCTTGGAATCAGAACGGATCAACAAACTGAGAAAATGATTTTGGCCTGACCGAGGACCTAACCGATGGCGTCTTGGACTGGACCGATAACTGACTTTGCTTGAAAATTAGAACCGATAATCAAACCTGATAGCTCATCCGGATCAGTTCAGTTTGACAATTCCAGCCGATTCTTGGTCCCGTTTGCACATGTCGATATTGACTTATTGAGAGATAAAGAGACTGATCGAGTCAATTTCATTCGAGTCACTTACCTAGAAGAAATGAAATTGGGCTTGTTTTTTGGGCTACTACGTTAGCTATTTTATAGGCTCTTAAGAAATCTAAAAACAGGGAGTACCTAAGCCCAATTCACTAATTAAGGTGCTGTTTGTTTTTTTTGAAAAAGATCCGTGAAATCTTTTGTCTGCGCGGCGCAGACCACGTGCAGAAAAACACTCTTGCAGATGTTTGTTTTTTAGAAGCCCGCAGACAAAAAAAATGTCTGCCCAAAGTCTGTGTGGTGCAGACTTGAAAGGTAGCTTTTTGGTGCTTCCAGACACAAAACCACCAAATCTCCAAAATTATCCCAAAATCTCAAAATCTACTCTCATCGTTCATCTCTCCTCGTTCACGCACATACATCTCTCCGGCTTCCTTTTCTCCGGCGTCTTCGTCTTCTCCGGCGACCTCTTCTCAGCCTCCTCCGTCGCGATCTCCTTCTCCGGTGACCTTTTCTCCGGCGACCTCTTCTCAGTCACGCTCTCTCTCTCCTCTTCTCTCTCCGTCGCGCTCTCTCTCTCAGCCTCATTCTCTGTCGGGCTCTCTCTCTCTCAGCCTCCTTCTCCGTGGGGCTCTCTCTCGCTCAGCCTCCTTCTCCGTCGGGCTCTCTCTCGCTCAGCCTCCTTTTCCGTCGGGCTCTCTCTCGCTCACCCTCCTTCTCCATCGCGATCTCTCTCTCCCTCCGCCTCTCTCTCTCCGCCTCTCTCTCCGTCACGATCTCTCTCTCTCCGCCTCTCTCCGACGCGATCTCTCCCTCCGCCTCTCTCTCTCTCTGCTTCTCTCTCCGCCTCTCTCTCTCAATTTTTTGCCCTAATTTCATCCCCAATTTTGCCCTAATTTTATCCCCAATTTAACCTTAATTTTGCCCTAATTGTCTTGTTGCAGTCTTGCAGACCTTTTGTGTTTAAAAAAACAAACAAAATTTTTTATCTATTCTGCAGACCTTTGGTCCAGCTTTTTGGTGCAGATCATGACAGATGTGGTCCGCAGACCGCAGATTTTTTTGCTATAAAAAAACAAATAGCACCTCACGAGCCACGGTCTGTTGTAGATGTGATCAAGTAAGGTACATTAGTTCGTTACATACATGATTGATAAATATTTGTCATGTTTTAGTGCTCAATTTTTATTATCCTGCTACATATAGTAGTAGTGAATGACTGTTGGCATTAGGATCAATTTCCCAAAAAGTAATCAAACTGTAAGAAATGATAGATTAAATAAGTTGATTTATCAAATTGTGGATATCATAGCATATCATCAAAAAGCAAGTTTGTCTCCTGATTATGTGGATGTCGGGCGAGCTGCTTTTAGAACCTGGTTGAATCTTTAATCCAACACCATTTTCTCTAAGGATTTTAATTAGGAGACTGACTCGCTTTTTGGGTAGGAGACGGACTCGCTTTTTAGGAAGATTTTTTCAAATGGTGATTTAGCAAATTGTAAAAAATTTAAACCTGATTGGTTTAAAATGGTATGGCGACATTCGGTTTGTAAATGTTAAAAGAGTCCGAATGCATAATAAAGCAGGCTATAAAAACCAATTGAATCAAATAGGATTGGAAATTACATAAGTGCCCTGTGTATGTTGAATGCTATGAATAGATATAACTCAAACACCTCTTTCTTAGGAAAACTCAATCTACTTTTCGTTTCTTTCTTCATTAGTAGTTCTAGATTCGTGTTTTCTCTTACCACGTCTTGATGTTGGTGTTCAAGTTTTTGTTGGGTTGCTGAGGGCGTTTTCTTGGATCGATTTCTCGGATTTATATGTAAGTTCAAGGGGTACAACGGGCCACGGTGTTTGGTTTGCTGGCACCGTCACCTCTAATGGTGGGTCAATTGTCCACCTGCATTACCAATATTCAGAATTGTGGAAATCTTAATCCTAGTCAAAAGATGGTATTTCTTGCTAAATGTATTCAGAAAACCATGTAGATCTCTGTGTTCTTTGTGTGATAGGGATATCGATATCAAGAGGAGAAAATGCAGAGAATTAACAAGAAACGATAGCCAAATGATTTCAATAAACTAGTAATAGAAATCAAATACAAAAGCAGAGAAGGAACCAACAATGGTGACCTTCCTGTCCAAGCTAGAGATAGCCGATACAATCTTAACAGAAATATTCTATCATGCCCCACTACCCAATCCCTGCTCGATATTATATAGATTACTTTATTACATCATAACAACCATGTGGCCTAATCACCGTACACCTGTCCCCTCCTCCTGAAGTTTGGGAAAGACGTTTGGAACTGGATTGTGTCTTCCCAAGTAGCTTCAGAGATATCTTTGTCTGCCCACTGGATTAACCACTGTTCAGTGGGGATGCCCGCAATATCGGTGGTACGGGAGGCTAGGCATTTGATGGGTTGTGGTGGCTCAGTGGGGTCCATTTCCAGTCCCGGAGGTAACTGGGTGGTGGCAGCCAATTGCTCGTTTGAGGAGCGAGACATGAAAGACCGAGTGTATTTTTGCATTATCTGGTAATTGAAGGCGATAAGCAACTGATCCTACTTTTTCTATGATGAAGAAGGGCCCGTAAAAACGAGCAGAAAGTTTCTTGTTTATACGGCGCACCACAGATTGTTGTCGGTGTGTTCGTAACTTTAGAAATACCCAATCTCCCGGTGAAAACTCGACGTCCCGACGGTGTTTGTCTGCTGTGGATTTCATGTAGGATTGGGACCGATTCAAATGATACTTTAGTTGGGCCAGAGCCTCATCTCTGTCGGAAAGATCGATGGCGACTGTTTCACATTTTACTCCCCCAGGAACGAACTGAAATATCGTGGGTGGAGGTCTACCATACACGATATGGAAGGGGGTGGTGTTGGTAGACACATGATATGCTGTGTTATGCTAGAATTCGGCCCACGGTAACCAGAAAGACCACAATTTTGGCTGCTCTGTAGCGAAACATCGAAGGACATCGAAGGTAAGTTTCAAGGCTGCGATTAACGACCTCAGTTTGTCCGTCAGTTTCGGGGTGGTACGCGGAGCTAACTTCAGTTGGCTGCCCTGAAGTTTGACGATCTCTTGCGAGAATTTGCTTAGGAAAGGAGGGATCACAATCACTAAGGAGCGTTTTGGGGAGGCCGTGGAGGTGGACTACCTCTTTAACAAAAACCTCAGCAAGAGTGCGGGCGGTCAGGGGGTGTTTTAATGGAACGAAATGGCAGTACTTAGATAATCGATCGACAATAACGAGGATGATGTCGTACCCTTTTGATTTTGGTAGGCCGGTGATGAAGTCAAGGGAGATGTCCTCCCAAATAGCAGTAGGAATGGGGAGTGGCTGAAGTAGACCCGCCGGAGCGAGGGTTGAGTGTTTGTACCGTTGACAAGTGTCGCAAGCTTGGACATAAGCTTTGATGGCTTTTGTCATACCGAACCAGAATACTTGTGCTGCCAGGCGACGGTAGGTGCGGTAGAATCCCGGGTGGCCCCCCGTTGGGCTATTGTGAAATTCAGCCATCAATTTAGGGATCCATGGTGAGGAGGCTGAGATGACCAGTTTCCCTTTATGGTATAATTTGTCATTGATGAGATAGAAAATCCCAGGTGAGATTGAGGATCGCTGCGCAGATCGGTCATGATCTTTTGGAGTTTGGTGTCGGAATCGAGCCCTTCAAGTAATGTGGTACCGTCTAGCCACTGTGGGAAAGATAACAGAGATCGAAGTTCCGGGTTTTCGGTACACCGAGATAAAGCATCTGCAGCGGAATTATCTCGACCCGGTTTGTAAGAAATGGAAAATTGGTAACCCGGAAGTTTAACAAGCCAGTTTTGTTGATCGGTAGTAGTTATGCGCTGATCCAAAAGGTGACGGAGACTCTTTTGATCAGTGTAAACTGTGAAAGAGCGGCCTAACAAGTAAGGACGCCAATGTTGAATTGCAAGAACCAGAGCCATCATCTCTTTTTCATACGCAGATTTTGATAACGTTTTGTCCGAAATTGCCTTGCTGAAATAAGCATTTGGCTTTTTGGATTGCATAAGCACAACACCTAATCCAAAACCCGAGGCGTCACACACGATCTCGAAGGGTTGGGAGAAATCGGGGAGGGCAAGCAACGGAGGAGTTGTCATTGTTGTTTTGAGCTGTTCAAAGGCTGTTTGGGCAGCAGGATTCCATGCAAATGGATCCTTTTTGGTGAGTTCTGTTAAGGGTCAAGCCAATTTGCCATATCCCTGAATGAATTTTCTGTAATATCGCGTTAATCCCAGGAATCCCCGTACCCCCTTCACGTTTTTTGGGGTGGGCCTGCATGTTAGAAAGTCAGCTCAAGTATTGCAAGTTGCTGATGTTTGGAATGTGAAGATGAAGGTTAAAGATGGCCATGTTTGATTGCCTGTTGGATTTAGGCGTTTTCGTATGTAGGCTTTTTGCTTGTGAGAATTGTGGTGGTATTTGTAATCTTTTATTTGATGATTAATATATTCATGGTTTCTTGGTGAGTAGGGGTTTTCGTTTGGATAATTTGGATTTATCCGAACCAAATAGGTGAATCCAAATGGATTTTGGATTTTAAGTGTTTAAACCGAACCATCCTAATAATTTAAATCAAAATCGATCCGAACCAAATTACAATTTGGATAGTTTGGATTTGTGCGAACCAAACCGTTTTTTTCTTAATATACTTCACAAGACTACAAAAGTATATAACATAACTAATATTAAATTTAATATATACAATTTTAAAAACGATAAACTACTTTATATATAAAAACAAGTCTAATCCATAGGATATTTCGTTAATTTCAATAGTCCATATATT
Source organism: Calendula officinalis (assembly GCA_963853835.1). Lineage (NCBI taxonomy): Eukaryota > Viridiplantae > Streptophyta > Magnoliopsida > Asterales > Asteraceae > Calendula > Calendula officinalis. The sequence continues at coordinate 83,122,492 of OY970822.1, read as the reverse complement.
TGGTTTTCTAGAAATGGGCTAGAATTGTTTTATATATGGAGTGTATATATATATATATATATATATATATATATATATATATATATATATATATATATATATATATATATATATATAGTGAAGGGCTAGTTACAGAACCCATTTTAGGCTACAGAACCCGCAGAACTCAATCTAAACCATTGAATTTCAAAATGAAATGATCATGGAAGATACATGAAGTGATTTAATAAGGGACCCCTATGCATGTATGTTATTCATGCACGAAAAACATATATATTTTTGTGCATGTATGTTTTCATGTATATATACATAAGTGTTATTTTTGCATTATTTGAACATATATGTTTTTTAGTATTTTTGATATTTTTCTTAAAGTATATGTATGATTTGGGTTAAATGTTATTGTTTTGCATATTGTTTTACAAAATTCTAATATTCTTAGATGAGTTATGATTGGTTCTACAGAAATATGGGTTCCGTAAATAGCTCGCCCTATATATATATATATATATATATATATATATATATATATATATATATATATATATATATATATATATATATATATATATATATATATATATATAAGTGGAATCCTGTGAGGACTCAAAAAACGGTGAGGACTCGCGAGGACACCTAAAAAATATTCCAAAAACTTCCAAAAAATATATATATAATTCCCCATGATTATTACCACATTTGACCAAAAAAAAAATTTGAAAAAAGAATTATGATTCACTTTCTTTTGCGGATCATAACAATGATCCATATTTATTTTGTGGATCATTATTATGATCCATATATTTTTTTGATCTTTTTTTTAAATTTTTTATTTTTTTTGGATCTTGTATGCTACGATTTTAATGTTTAAAAAAGAAATTTTTTTGAAAAAAATTTGTTTTGAATCATTTTTAGAGTTTTTTTAGAGTTCTCGCAGTCCTCACCGGGAAAAGAGTCCTCACCGGATCCGGACCCTATATATATATATATATATATATATATATATATATATATATATATATATATATATATATATATATATATATATATATATATATATATATATATATATATATATATATATAACTCTTTTCCTCGCGAGGACTCCAAAAAAAACTCTAAAAATGATCCAAAACAAATTTTTTTTCAAAAAATTCCTTTTTTAAACATTAAAATCGCTATGTATAAGATCAAAAAAAAAAAATTTCCAAAAATGATCCAAAAAAAAAATATATGGATCATAATAATGATCCACAAAAAAAATCTGGATCATTGTTATGATTCGCTAAAAAAAGTGGATCATATTTTTTTTTTGAATTTTTTTTTTTTGTCAAATGTAGTAATAATCATGGTGGGTTATATATATTTTTTTCGGAATTTTTTGAAATTTTTATGAGGTGTCCTCGCGAGTCCTCACCAAAAAAAGAGTTCTCACAGGATCCCACTTACATATATATATATATATATATATATATATATATATATATATATATATATATATATATATATATATATATATATATATATATATATATATATAGGGTTGAATTCCATACAGAACCCATATTATTTACAGAACCGGTAGAACTATTTTCAACCAATCAAAATTTAGTAAATTAATTTTTTATTATTTAATTCATTTAATTATACAGGGGTATTTAAGACATTTTACATTTTTATTTTTTATTTCCTTTTTTATAAATTTTCCTATAAATTATAAATTAAATTTGGAATTTTAATTATACATGTATGTCATACTTACGATTTTACATATATGTATATGTACAAAATAACACTTACGTATATAAAAAAATATACGTATGTTGTTTTATGATAATTTTAACGATCTCAAACATGCAATTTAATGTAACAATAAAATATAATGGATAACATATATGTACAAAATAACATTTATGTATATAAAAATAGTTAATAACATACATGTAAAAAGACAAATATGTATCCGAGCGTTAACATTTAAGAATAACACACATGAACAAAAAACAGATATATATTTCTGATCACTAACACCTATGTATACCGATTTGATACATTAATGAAACCACATATCTTCACACTACTGCAATATTCATTCTTGGTTTCCATTGACACAAAAACTTCTTCATCGGTATCCTTTTTATAATCAACAATTGTTTCCATTATTGTTCTCTTTAACTGCAATTGGTTCATTGGTCTTTGAATCTACCAACAATAGATGTATCATTCCATTACTTCATACATGAATGTACGAGCTAAAAACCTGCAAATTATGTAATTATCATGTTAGAATCCCAAAATCCAAATACATTCTAAAAACTTCAATCTCAAAGTCAAAATTAATCTAAAATCAATACAATGACATACGTACTAAAACATTTTTAACAAAATTAATCTAATAAACTTCAAAAAGCAATATTTTTTAATTCACCTGCAGCCAAATACATGTATGTATCACATACATTTATGCAAATGACGTAACAATCCCAAATACATTTATGTATCAGACACTTGTTACAACTCGATCTATAAGTTTCTCCAATAAAAAATCACATAGTTGATTTAGATCCTGCTAATGCAAATAAAAACTTTTATTATTTCAGACTATTGTTATACAAAAAACAAATAAAAATAATTCTGAAATACAACATCAAGTGGACATCGGTCTAGTAAATTTTCATCAAGAATATGTGACAGATTGTGTGACGGCGCTATATTTGTCAATATTTAGATAAACTTCGTCATCTATTTCACCATCGGCGGAACCTCCGCCGGAAAGCCGTCGAAAAAGCCTACAACTCCTTCATATCCTTCACATCCTTCACCACCGATGGAACCGTCACCGGAAACAGATGACGAAGTACAAAATGGGGAGAGAAGAAATGAAAACACACAAAAATTGAAAATCAATCTATTTTAGTGGCGATTTACACAGTAACACGAATTAGAAGAAGAAACAGTTTACCTCGAAGTAAATATGGCGCCCGGAGCCGGAGCATCTGCGGCAGGTGAAATAGTTTCAAGTTGGAGCATTGGCTGGAGATCCGTTCACTTGGAGCCACCGGTGCTCAAGTTCATGGTGAACCCTAATTTGAAGAGAACAAAAAGACGTGACAAAAAAATGTGCTGAAAAGGGAGACGGTTAAAGTTTAAATTATATGCGGAGAGAGAGAGGGGTGGGTGATGATTTTCTAGGGATTTTTTTTTATTTTCTTTTTGTCAAAATTACTATCTTAACCTTTTTATTTAATATTTACCAAAAACATAATTTGATATATTTACAAAAATGGCACAATCGATCTCAACCACTAATTTCAAAATTCAAGGGTCTAAGATTAGATTCTGTGGGTTCTGTATTTAAAACGGGTTCTGTATGGAATCCTTCACTATATATATATATATATATATATATAATATTACTATTTGGATTTTTTGGACAATCCGGATTTTACAATGAAAACCAAATCCAATCCGGAAACCAAACTGTTAATTTGGATCAAGTCCAAACCGATCCAAAAAACTAAAAATCCAATCCAAACGATCCAATCCAAATTGTCCATTTGGATAATCCGGATTTATCCGAATAGTGAACACCCTATTGGTGAGGGGTGATGGCTATGCCGAAGCTCTTCACTAAGTTAATCGTCTTTTTGCAAAAAAAAAAAATTGTTTAAAATAATTGGACAGGTGTTAGAATCGAACCCGCTTAAATCCTTAATGATATTAACAATGAGCTCTAACCAACTGTGCGACTAGATGTTGATTACTTGACTAAATTTATTATTATTGACGATATCGATGCAATTTAATATAAGGAGTTAATTTGAATTACATTTTTACGCATATTGTAACCCACAGTTAATGAACTGAACATTTTTTTGTCGAATTTTAACGATGCGTATTGTAAAGGCGGATTTAGGTTTGATTACAGACTCATGAACTTATACTTTAATTTGTACGCCTAGCTAGCCTACAAGGGATTACACACTAAACTTATACAGTTACGTTTCATGGATTTGAAACGAGTGAACTTGAACGTACATAGATTTGTACTAAACGACTTACCTTTCTAAAATTATGTTGAAATGGTTTTACGCACCGATCATATGCAAATTATGTTTTATAGAGTTAAAACATTTTACAAGAGTGTATTAAGCACTGAACATGTGCAAATTTGGTTTAAGGGTTTTGAAACGCTTTTCAACGATTATTTTAGTACACGAGTTGTACTGACAAACATTTTGGAATAAATCAACGATTTATATTCATAAAACCTGTGAACTCACCAGCCTTTGTGTTGACACTTTTTCTAATGTGTTTTCTCAGGAAATAAAAGTTGAAGCTTCACTAGCATATTCAAACACATTCGGATTACCATTTTGAAGGAATCTTTATTTACCAAAAACAATAACTTTTGTTTGGAAAGATTAAGTATTGGTATTCCATTTTGATTTGCGCTTATTTACTATTGATCGATTGTTGTGATTTCCGATGTATGTCGCACGCCCATTCTTCTGCAAAACTAGTTTTGGCGGGGTGTGACAGAGGTAGTGAAAGTTAGGCTTTCGACGATATCGACGGGAAACGACGTTGTTAACGTGGTGGTGTAGAGATTATTAGTTGATGAATTCGATAAAAGAAGAAAGAAGATCAAACAGGAGAATCTGAATCCAAGGACTAGAGATATAAAACAGCATAAACAATGGAATAGAATCCAGAAATTTCAAATTCAGCTTCAGAGCCACATCGTCATTAGATCCGGCCACGAGTCTGCTGCAACAACTGAAACATCATATTTCTCTAATTAATTTCTGTTTGATATTGCTTGCTAATGAGGTACCCAATACTCATGCATGCATGTCCGAAGCGATGCATGCAGCCCGCGAAGGAGCATCCTAGGTCCGGAAGGACCTATCGCCGTAATCTGCAAATAATCAGATGACGACAAAGGAGCATCGAAACGGTAACTATGGACATCACAGTGGCCAAACAATACAATCCGGATTTTAAGGGCACGATATCCTACGCGCATTAAATGCATTCAGCGCTGAAAAGGGATAATGTTATTATCTAGCGGAAACAAGAATCCGTCCTACCGGTCTGACCGGAGGATATTCGAATGCTGCGTATCGAAGGAGGGTCTTATTGTTTCCCGCTCACTTCCCGGATTGTTTTCCCGCTCATCTCCTCTACTATAAGTAAGTATACTTATCAATCGGCAAAGGAACGTTCCAACTCACATTCAATGCTCATACCTACCCTTGAATGAATTGATGTTCTAAAGACCTTACGTCGATCAATACTAACTTGAGCGTCAGAGTGTTCTCACGAGGATCACCCTCGGGGAGCAACTGACGTAGCGTTTCGTTTGTTTTCAGGTTACTATCCGAAAGCTTCGTCCCCTATCACTTCGGGAAGAATTTGGTTACGAGGGAATCATTCCCCGGTGATAACTAGAATCGATCAGACGCCGTTGTCTTCCTCCGCTTTCGTTAACACCATTACATGTCCTCCTCCTTCAGGGTCTGGAGAAAAGGAGCCAACAAAGGAAAAAATAGAAGAGTTTAATCTCTTCTGCAAATTCAGAAAGTTAAGAGACATAAAGAAAAGTCGAAGGAAGCCAACGGACGGAATAAGTGGGGTGGGAAAAACCCTGACTTATTCTAGCGAAGAAGAATCAATGGAAGGGGAATCCGCTGAAGAAGTCTATAGAGAAGAAACTCCTCCGATCCGTGTGAGAAGCGAGGGACCCAGAAGGGAAGTAGACACAAGAAGCCGACTTACTCGGAGGAGAAGAGAAAACTCTTCCCATCATTCTTCAGTAGACCCAAGCTTTCGGTCTCCGTTTACTGATGATATCAATGAAATACCAATTCCTCTGGGACTCAAAGGTCCCAGTGTCAAGTCGTATGACGGGACCGGAGATCCAGATGATCATGTCGCCAGTTTCCGTTGGGCGGTGAGAATGATCCCCATGGATCAAAGGTTATGGTGTTTATACTTTGCATAGATAGCTTTGAGGAACTGATCACGCAATTGAGTCACAGTTTCATACAACAAAAGAAGTACCAACAACGTTCTCAATCCATCATGGCTTGCAGACAACGGGAAGGAGAATCCAACAAATCGTATTTCAAAAGATTCAATGAGCAAAGTCGGAAGATGCCTATAAGGGAAGATTCGCTCATCATAGCAGCATTTACATACGGTCTCAGAGAAGGAGAACTTTTCAGAGAGTTGTCGAAAAGAGATTTTGATAAGGCAGACGATATGATCAGTATGGTGAACAAGGTGCTTAAGCCAGAAGAGGAAAATGCGGAGAAGCTACGATTCGAAGCTCAAGAGAAGAAAGGAACTCCGGGATCCGGTTCGTATAAGTCAAGTGAAAGGGGGAGTACATCGTATAAACCTTTTGTAACATCCTCAAATCGGGTCTAGTCGCGAGTGATTGGTACGTAGTCATTCTAATATTTAAATAAAGAATATATATAATTTATAATAATAATAATAAGAAATGTATGAAAGTTATGAAAATTAATATGAAAACTGAATATATTAAATGGTATTACATTATGATTCCGAATATATCCCCATTAAGTAAATAGGATAAGAAATTAGTAAGTTAAAAAGGGTACAAATATATGCGTTTAAAATAACATAAACCTTAAAGTCGGTTCCCCTTATTTCACGTATTCTTAATCACCTCATATCAGTCTTCTTTCTTCTCATTATCAAGCCAGAGATAAATTCAAGAACAATCAGAGATAGGGTTTCTTAATCTTCAGCTAAGAATTACAATTATATCATCATCATCATCTCTACTTTCTAATTTTATGTAAGTTCATCATTTTCATGTCTAGGGTTCTTGGAGTTATATGAGTCAAGTGTAATTATACATCAAGAATCCGAATTTGATGATAGAAATCTATTCATACAACTCCTAGATACATTAGAACATAAGAATTGATGTTAGAATTGAGTAATTAGTGATTTTGGTAAAAACCCATTTAGGTGCAAAATGGAAAAACGTGAACTTGTAGAAAGATATGATTTTGATGTCTCAAATTGATCTCTACAGTGTTTATAGACTGAGCATAACCTAAATCAATAGCTAATTTGGTGAAGTTAGTAAAATTTGATTAAAAATTATAAACATAGGGCAAAATTGGAAAAAATCTTTAATTGGATGTTTGATTAGGTTATGAACATGTTTTTAACAATGTTTTGATACTAAATGACCATTAAAAACATGTAGAAACTGAAATTGTCTTGTTTGGGTCGAATTGGTGAAAAAATACCGAAATTTCAGAAAGTTTGACTTTTATTGACTTTCGTCGTCTTTTCGAGTTAGGACCTGAAAATTTGATCATCTCTTCATATTAGGGGCAATATTTTGTCTTTAGAACATTTGTTAAGAAAACGTCGTTTTGGTGTTGATCCCGTAAGAGTCTAAAAGTGGGCCATTTTGACCCGTTTGGTAAAAATGAGCAAAATACTTGGTTTTAAGTTTGGAGCAGATTTTTGCAAGATAATACTTACATTTTTAATGTAAGTTTAATGAGTCTAATAGTGCTAAAGTATTGGTAGGGATTAATATTCGATAAACACCCGTAAGTAATATTTTAACTTAGTATTCGTAAAATGTTTTTAACTAGTAAATTAGTATTTTAAATAATAATGTTGTTTATATATATGTTTAATTAGATACTTACAAGACTTCATAAAATCAAAGGAGTGTGCATTTGCTAAGCAAAGGACCCGAGGTGAGTACCGGTTAACTTAATTATCATAGTAGGAATGTTATATATGTATGTATATGTATAACTTGTTATGAACTTGGGAATGTACACGACAACAATGAATCTTGATAAAATTGACTGGCTAGCTATGTCATTTGTGATAAACGATGTTACGGGCTTTTGTAGGCCAACTGTGATATGTGATAATATGGCTAGGCCAAATGTGTTGTGTCCGGAACAACACTTTGTTATTGTTGGTTGGGGTCAGCCGTGGCTGGATCGGGTTGGGGCCTTGTGCCGTCAACCATGATTAACGGTTAATACCGGTTGGGGCCTTGTGCCGTCAACCATGGTTAATGTCGTCCCTCAACATTGTTTGGGCTCTCAGTTTCCCACTGATCCCGGGAAGTTAGTGTTCCCGTAACGTAATGGTGGACCGCTACCCGCTCACCCACCGGCGCGGTTGATGTGACTGGTTTCCCCAGTACGGATCATTGAGTCGGGTTAGCTACCCTGCAAGATGTGACTCCTACTGACTATACCAGTGCATCGTTATGTGTTAGGATAGCACTGCTTGTTTCTATATGATATGATGTTTCTATTGTGATACTTATGTTTAATCGTTACTCACTAGCTTTTATAGCTAACCCCATATACCCTTCCCATGTGCAGGTAATTAGTAGATGATGGTGAGGATGGGTGCTATTACTGGATTATAGACTTAGCTTTTGGGAACGCCATTTTGCATGCTTTTGTTTATATTAGGTCGTAATGGTCGGTTGATTATCCGGTAACACCATATGGCTTTTGAAAACTTGTTTGTAGTTTTTTGTAAACATATTATATAATTTCCGCTGCTTTTGTAAATACGATATATTTTGGAACAAACAAGTTATGGAAAGATTCTATTTTCAAACAAAACCACGCAATTTCAAAACTCGAAATTTAATTAAAAAAAAAATTGGCTTGAAAATTGCGGTGTTACACCTTTAACCAGAGGAAGGTCCCCGTATAAAGGGCGTTACGGCGAAGGGAAGTTCTCGTATGATCGGTACCGCTTGCATCGTCAAGAAGCCTTCGTAACAAACGAAACACGAAAACCTGTAGACGGGAGAGGCATGAGAAAGCGGTACACCAGAGATCCCAATGCTTACTTTGACTTTCACAAAATAATGGTCATGCAACGGAAGCGTGCGAGAGTTATAAAAGAGAAAAAGAAACCATGGGGAAAGGAAATATGGAAATTGCGGCAATCGAACCTCCTGCTAAGAACATTGCGACAACGTATAACGCAGAAATCTTAGTAGAGGACGAAATGTTTGTCGTGGACGGGGAGTTTTCTCCACGCCCGCAGTCAAAGAAAATGAGAGAGAGGACAATAGAGTTTGGCAGAGGAGACCCCATACCTGACGGATACTTAGGAATGGAACACCTCGTAATTTTGTGGGATCATCGCCAAGACAATGGTTCGTCGAATTTATGTCGATACGGGGAGTTCGGCGAATATCATGTACGACCATTGTTTTGAGAAGCTAGCTCCGGAGGTCAAAGCTTTACTCAAACCAGCCGGTGCCCCGGTCATAGGTTTCTCAAGTCAGTCAGTATGGCCTCAAGGGAAAATCCACTTGCCACTCATGTTATCCAATTGGGAAAGTGAACATATCAAGACTATCCTGGCAGAATTCATTGTCATAAGAGCACCTTCACGATACAATACGATATTAGGGCGAACGGGTATGTGGAAGCTGCAAGCAATTTCGTCCACCATTCATGGCCTACTCAAGTTCCCCTCGAATACGGAACCATCACCGTACGGAGCATGCCCATGCCGCCGCTGGAGTGTAATAGTGTGACTCACCAAGATAGATGGGTAGTATTCCAGACACAACGGTACGAATCGGGGGAGACCTGCCCAAGGAACTAAAAGGGAAGTTAGAAGATTTGTTGAGAAGATATAAGCAAGTATTTGCTTGGAAACCAAAGGATATGACTGGAGTATCGTGAGAAGTAGCTGAACATCGCGTGGGGGTAAACCCAGCTTTCCCACCGGTAAGACAAGCGAAGAGGGGAATGGCTATTGACCGGAACGAGGTGGTAAACAAGGAAGTTAAAGATTTGGTGGAAGCATGAGTGTTACACAGCGCACAGTATCCGGAGTGGATAGCAACCCCGGTCCTGGTAAAGAAAGGAGATGGGTCCATGCGCATGTGCGTAGACTTCAAGGACCTCAACAAGGCATGCCCGAAGGGTAGTTACCCCCTTCCGGAAATAGAGCAGAAGGTTGAATCCTTAGGGGGATATAAGTGGAAGTCATTCTTAGATACGTACAAAGGTTACCATCATGTTCAAATGGGTCCGGAGGATGAAGACAAAACGGCTTTTCATACGGCCAAGGGAATGTTTTGCTATATCAAAACGCCCTTCTATCTCCGGAACGCTGGGGCGACGTACCAGCGACTCGTAGACAAGGCCTTTGAAAAACAAATCGGAAGGAACCTAGAAGTATATGTGGATGACATGGTCATCAAAAGTAAGGGAGATGCTGATTTGCTCAATGATATCGAAGAAACCTTGATACGGCTCATAAGGATTAACATGAAATTAAATCCTAAGAAATGTTCCTTCGGTATGAGCAAAGGGAAGTTCTTGGGTCATGTAGTTACAACACAGGGAATCCAGGTTAACCCAGATAAAGTGGAAGGTTTAATGAAAATGAGTACCCCTCGAACGTTGAAAGATGTTCAAAGATTGGATGGAAAGTTGGCGGTGTTGGGACGATTCCTTGCTAAGTCGGCAGAGAAGTCGATACCTTTCTTCAAAGCATTACATGGATGTACGAAGAAAGGAGAGGTTCGATGGACCAACGAAGCGGAAGAAGCTTTCCTAAAATTAAAGCAACATCTAAAGATACTCCCTACGATGGCTACCCCGGTGAATAGGGAACTTTTGGTAATGTACTTATCTACCAGTGAAGAAGCAGAGAGTTCGGTCCTCATTGCGGAAAGAGAAGGGAAACAAGTTCTTGTGTATTTCGTTAGCAGAACGTTGCAAGGGGTAGAGCTTAGGTACTCAAAAGTGGAAAAGCTCATTTTGTCATTAATATACTCTGTCAGGCGTCTGAAAGGGTACTTTCAAGCCCATGCTGTCACGGTGTTAACAAATCGGCCAATAAGGAACATCCTGCTTCAACCGGAACGGTCCGGCTGAATGACGAAATGGGCCATTGAGTTGGGGGAACATGATATAATTTTTAAACCTCGAAAGCATCAAAGGCCAAGCCCTAGCAGATTTTCTGGTAGAAATGCCAGAAGAAGAGTTCACTCTGGAAATTGAAGAAGGAAAGACCGCAGGTTCAACATCGTGCTCCGTTAATATGGTAAAACCTGAAGAAACTGCGTGGAAAATACACACGGACGGAGCCACAGGTAGAGATGGATGTGGTAATGGTATAATTATTACTGGTCCAAACGAAGAACGAATAACTTATGCTCTTCGTTTCGACTTCAAATTCTCAAACAATGAAGCAGAATACGAAGTGTTGCTGGCAGGATTGGGCTTAGCACAAAGTCTAGGGATAGAAGATTTGGAGGTCTTTACAGACTCCATGTTGGTAGTCAATCAAATCAAAGGGGTATACGAAGCGAAGGAAGTCCACATGCAGAAGTATTTGGGAAAAGCAAAGGAAGTTATGGCTCCCTTCCTGAAGTTTAATATTACTCAAGTACCACGTACCAAAAATAAGGAAGCTGATGCGTTGAGTAAGCTAGCCTCAATGTTATATGACCATTTAACCAAGGAGGTCCTGGTTGAAATTCTTCCGCGCAGAAGCATTGAGGGACGAAAGGAAGAGATAATGGAAGTCAACTGCAGGAGCGACTGTTGGATGACGCCGATCCATCAGTGCCTAGAAACAGGTATGCTGCCCCAAGACGGAGCGAAGGCAAGGAAACTAAACATTAATGCTGGCCAATACATGGTCAAATCCGGAAGATTATACCGGAAAGGTTACTCTACTCCTTGGTTGAAGTGTTTAAATGCTAATGAGGCGAGAAGAGAAATCACGGAAGTACACGAGGGCCTATGTGGTTCGCACATCGGTTCTAGGGCCCTGACGCAGAAGCTATTTAGAGCCGGATACTTTTGGCCTCAGATGGCAAAAGATACTCAACAATACGTAAAGAAATGCCAGAAGTGTCAGGCATACTCTAACGTACCGGTAGCAGCCCCGGTGAGTTTGGTAAGCATTCATAGCCCCTGGCCGTTCTGCCAATAGGGGATTGACATCGTGGGGCCATTCCCAAAGTCTCCGGGAGGCCTATAGTTTCTAGTAGTCACGATTGACTATTTCACTAAATGGTTAGAGGCGGAACCGTTAGCGTGTATATCCGGAGCGAACATTGTCAAATTTGTATGGAGACATATTGTATGCAGATTTGGGCTTCCCCATACAATCATCAGTGACAACGGAAAGCAATTTACCAACAACCCTTTTAAAAGTTGGTGTGAGAAGTTAAGCATCATGCAGAATTTTACCTCCGTAGCACATCCACAAGCAAATGGCCAGACGGAGGTAACGAATAGGACGATTGTTAAAGGCATCAAAACCAGGTTAGAAAGGGCGAAAGGAAGTTGGGCCGATGAGCTGCAGAGCGTATTGTGGTCTTACCGAACTACCCCAAGAAGCGGAACGAAGGAAACCCCGTACAGTCTCGTGTACAGGACGGAAGCGGTCTTACCGATAGAAGTAGCGGTGCCATTACCAAGAGTTCAGAACTTTTGTTTGGAAGGAAACTCCGAAGCCCTAAGGCACAACCTGGATTTAGTAGAAGAACGAAGAGAGAATGCTGCACTACGACAAGTAGCATACAAGGCAATGACGAGGACCTACTACAATAGGAAGGTGCGAGGAATGGTCTGCAAAGTGGGAGATCTGGTCATCAGGAAAAACGAAGCTATCTTGTACTACAAACCAGATAAGCTATGCCCGAACTGGGAAGGTCCATACCGAGTACGAGAAGCAAGGCGAAACGGTTCGTACACCTAGGAAACTCTGGCTGGATCGTTAATCCCCAGAACATGGAACATGAGGAACCTGCGACGGTTCCATTTTTAAGTTTAAGTAATATTACGTTTCGTATGCGTGTAATTTTCCCTAATGGCTAGGCAACTAGTGGTCTGCCAAAAAACATGTAATCGAAAAAACGAATGATAATGAAAGCCTTTCGTGAAAGAAATGTTTTAATAAGCAATGGATAAATATATCGTATCATTATCAAGTACTCATAGCTATGAGCAGGACGTTCCTTTAAACCGAAAGGTCGGAATGATTCTGCACCTAGACGAAGTATTGGGTCAACGACGAAACGAAATAATTAATTCAAAGTAAGGGACGCCTTACAATGAATAAGTAAAAACAATTGGCAACGAAATACGAACAATCAAACGATAAGATATATATATATATATATATAAAACACAAAAACACAAAGCAAGAGTTTACGAAGAGTGCTTACAAAACAACGAAATACAAACGTACGTCACTATGAAGAGTGTTTACAAAAGAAATCAACAACAGCATCATCGTCTGCTTCGGTAAAGTTTCGTTGCTTCACGGGGCCGGACCTTGGTTGGAGCTTTCTCCGGAAGGTGTTGGTCCAGGAGGTGTCTTACTTATCATCTCTTTCACCTCTTCTAAACTAACCACACCATTCTCAAGATGTTCGATCAGGGTATAATCGGAACTTATTAGCTCACCAAAAAGGCTCACGATTCGATCCTGGGATTCAGGATAATCATGAACCAACTTCATACCTTCCAAAGGTCCCGAATGAAGGAATTATGTGCACAGTTAGTCAACCTATGATGATACATCCATGCCTACGAAACACTTAAGGGTCACCCCGGTGAGTGCATGTAATACGAGCAAGTTATGCAACGATCTTACGAAGAGGATTGATTCATAATAGTCATTATAAATCAGTTAAGTATTAAGTTAAGTTTAACTTATTACTAGATTAGTTTAACTAACTAATTAATACAAGCAGTTGTACATTTACTAGTTGAATAAATATATAATGTGTTAATTAAAGGTTATACATGATATGATTTAAAGCTATTAAATCATATAGTAATTGGATAATATTATTGTGTAAATTATATAAAGGTTATTATGTAATTAACTATTAAAAGTATAAATACAAGTATATTTAATTCGTGTATATGGGTACTGAATTATTAGTGTGTTAATACTAGACATTTGATAGTTAAGTGCAACAATAATAAACTAGTTAAACTATAAGGGATGGAAGTGTAAAAGGATAAGTTTAGTTAAGAGATTAATCTTAATTAAACTAGAATGGCCCTAAGTGAAAGTCCATCTATTATAAATAGAGGGCTTAGGCATCACTTATTAGGGGACACCTTAAAGAGCCGAAACCCTTGCCCCTTTACTCAAATCGGCCGAAACTAAGACACCACCATTTGGTGTTCTTCGTGTTCTTCATTCGTTCTTCGTGTTCTTCAAGTCTTGAAGATCCAAGATCGTTGCAAGTGATCATCTAGAGGATCGTTCGTCGTGTTCATAATCAGTGGACTTATCTTAAGCATTAACCTAAGGTATGATTCATGGAACACTCTTCTTCCTCTCCTCTTGTTCGAAGTCGAACCAAGAACCCTAGGGTTCTTGGTAGTATTCGACGAACACACACAAGTATGTGTGTGTGTGTTCGAGTTCTTCGTACAAGGTTTCTTTCTTGTTAACCTAATCTAGATTTCCAACATCCCAATCCTTTAGGATTTGAGGATTAGGTTTAATCCCAGTTCCGCATTTAGGGATTAAATCAGCTAATTGGTTTTAACCGGTCAAGAACAAGTTCATGTTCTTGGTCAGCAAGGTTCGAACCAAGTACACTAGGAGGTTGACCCAAGTGGTTGATCAGTCGCATGGTGTGTAGTAAATCCCTACAGTGGTATCAGAGCGTTGGTTTAGAGATCTAGATTAGATTAACAAAGATTGTTTGTTTACTTTAATTTTAAGTTTTTTTTTGTTTCAAGTATTTTTTCTTCTTCTTCATAATTTTTGAAAAAGAGGGTAAGAACCCTAAGACCAAGAATATTAAACTAGTCTAAGTTTAATTGGTCAAGAAGGTTTCTAAAAAACCCTAGTAATTTTTGAAATACATTGGAAGAACCCTAGGATCAAGTATGTTAAACAAGATATGTTTAATTGATCAAAAGGATTCTTTCCTTACTTCCTAGAATTTTCGTGGCCTAGGAAGAACCCTAGGATCAAGTATGTTAAACAAGATTTGTTTAATTGATCAAAAGGATTCTTTCCTAATCCCTTAGGATTTTCGAAATCTATAGGATACTTGGACACCAAGTTTATTAAACTAGCCTAGTTTAATTGGTGGAAAAGTTTCCTAGTCTTGAGATTTTCGAAACCCTAAAAAGAACCCAAGAAGTTTAAACTAGTTTAAGTTTAATAGTTTAAAAGTATTAATTAGGATAATAATCAAAAACCTAGTTAATTAGACAAGTTTATGTCTAATAGGTTTAATTATTATTTTGATAGATTTATTAAAGCTAGTTCTTTAAACCTAGTAATTTAGACGAAGTTTTATTGTCTATAAGGTTTAAATTAAAAAGTTTAAATAAATCTATTAAAAGTTATAATCTATCTTAGAATTTAAACAAAGTTTATTGTTTAATAGGATTGATTAAAATTAATCTTTTAATTAAAATAATGTCTTTGATCAAGAAAGCCAAAACCCTAGTTTTGATTGGTCAAAAACAAGATTAGGGTTCATCTAATTAATTTAGGGAATTGATAAAGAGGATGTTAATTTTTAAGTTCTAAAATTAACAAGGTTTATTTAATTATTTATATATATGTATTAAAATTTTCGGAATTTTTATTATTAGGTAAAATTGAATTTTAAAAGATATAATAAGTTTATACGTATTTTAATTAGATTAAGTTAAAATACATATGTATAAATTAGATGTAATATTCTTATTAGAATGTTACAAGTTTATTATAAAATATACATATATACGAATACATTAAATACAAGATAAAATGGAACAACTAAAAGGGGTAATGTTATTTTGATCTTTAAGGATAATATTATAATTAGTTATTGTATAAGTTATAATATAATTAAAACTAGAAAGTACAGAGTTATGATTTCATTGTAACTAGAAATTGTACAAGTTGAAATTATATGATTAACTAGAAATATACAAAGTTATATATATATATATATATATATATATATATATATATATATATATATATATATATATATATATATATATATATATATATATATATATATATATATATATATATATTATCATATATTAAGATGTATAAAGTTATAAATTATTATAACTAGGTAATTATACAAGTATAATATAAGTATTTTACAAGTCATGTAATAGACTAGATTAATGATCAAATAAAAATAACAAGAACCTATATTTAACTAGTTTAAGTTACATGTAAGAAAGGTTTAAAACAAACTAAGTATTATTATATATAGTCTTTATATGATAAGTTTATTAGTTTCACCAAGTATAAACCGGTGATTGTGTTGGCTTAAGTTTCATCATGGTTGTTGAAGCTAGTGGGAGCTACACAAGAAAATCACAAAGTTTATAAGTGTGTCGTTAAGACATAAGTTTTGGTCGAATCTAATAAGTCAAAACAAATGTTTAATTTCATTATTAGACATATGAAGAACTAGGTGTGTTAAACTAGGTTTATGTTTCAAGTTCATGAATCATAAAAGAATTTAAAAGTTTAACATAAGTTTATAAGTTTTTCAAGTAAGATAAAACAAGTAAGTTTTATTCTAGATAAGATTTTTCACAAAATCTAGTAAAACGTTTTGTACACCTCGTTTTAGGTATACATATAAAATCGTGCAAATTCTTGAAACTATAAGTTTTAAAGAATAGTTCTTAAGTTTTAAAAAGGTGTCTTGTAGAACCCTTCAATTCACAAGTCACACATTTTAAACAAGGCTTAAGATTGGAATAAAGGTTTAAGTTTAGTTTAAGACTTAAACAAACCCAAGAAAATCTTAGATCTAACTACTATTGTAACACCCGTATTTTTATAACATCGTTTAAATCATAAAAATACAATTTTCCCAATAATAGACATGATGTCTAATATACAGTTTAACAAAAACTTTAAAATCTTTATCAGAGTATACAAAAATACGGTGTCACCAAGTATATCAAAACTATAGGCAAACGGGATCTACCTACAAGCTCCCATGCTAACCATCTCTAAGCCACTTCTAGTGCAACCTTCTATCACTTCAAACCTGTACCTGAGTACATAGCCACAAAACAAACGTAGTACGTGAGACAAAATAGTCTCGTGAGATACATGGGTTTTAGACCCCAATAATAATAACAATTTCATAAATATATAAACATATATATATACTACATCAATACCGCCTAGTCGCCCTAACGCGGCCCTATCGATCTTGTACCTAAACATATATGTACCAGAAGCACGACATATCTAGTACATAAACATATATGTACTAGAAGTACATCCATGTCTAATACATAAACATATATGTATTATAGCCTAACATACCTAGTAGCAAACATATGCGTACTAGAAGCACTTGTGTGCTTAGTGTATAAACATATATACACTCGGTGTATAAACATATATACCACCGCTCGGTGACCGGGGGTCTCCCGCGTCACCACCATCTATCTCTTATCATAACCTAACAGTTACGCCAGTCAAAGCCTTCGGCTATCACATCAAACATCAAACAAGTTAGTTATCCAATAATAACAACATATAATTAGTTCAACATAGTGTGAACATACCGATATAGTCCCATGGACCCGATCATAAGCAACTCACATTTACTTCTACATCTATGAACCTATGAGGTCCATACTTACTTATTTCATAAGATACATTTCTTATTTTATCGATATCGTAATACTTATATCCTTTCTTTGACTATAATACATAATTATTACTAGTCACATCATATTCATTTTCATATATATACGTTCTTCACCTTAATTAGTAAATCTTACCAATAGATACTCATTACTACAAGATCATTTCCAATTGCTTTACTAATACATATTTATTAATAAAGACTCAATATGCATTCTTTTACTCATTATTTTTATTATTATAGTACATTAATGAAGATTCAATTATTACTTAGTTTAGCATACTACTTCCAATATCATCAATCATACTAGACATATTCTAGTATCACAATATACCTAATTTCCTATCTTTTCAATCATTATCTTTATCAAAACATTTATTAATAAAGACCCATGAAATATCATATGTATTTCAAAACCATTTACTATGTACTCAGTTTTAAAGTCTCATGTACTCACCTTAGCAATGCTTTCCAGATCGCGTTTGTTAACCAGAATCCTTGCTTCCCGCCTATGGAATAACTTCAACTCTTAGGTCCTTGCAACCTATCAATATAATCATCACATTTCTAGTTATCATCCATAACTAGACATCATCTAACATCATCATAATCAACCCCAACCACCAAGCTCATAAGCTTGGTGGAAATCCATAAACCCTAGTTCATGATTTCACCAACAATTCATAAATCCAACTTGAACACGTGATCCACATACTACCTATGGGTGTTTTACACCCTCCATAAACACCCTTAACAAGATCTTCCACATACCAACTCCATAATCACAATTTTTCCCAATACAAGTTCATAAACTAGTTAGGAGATGAAATATACCTTAGATCTTAGCTTAGATGCATAGATCCTCAAGGATGGTGAAGATCTAAGCTCAAGAACACCAAAATCGCCTCTTTCTTCTCCAATTTCGGCTGCACCAAGTGGAGGAGTGAAAAATGAGAAAACCCTAGCTTTTTCCCGATTTATTGCTGTCGACCAATGTTCACGGCGTGAACTAAGTTCACGGCGTGAACTTTCCCTATCGTGAACTTTCTCCCGATCGCTAACCAGTCGTGAACTCGATTAATCAAAAACCACAAAATCGCTGTATGGAGTTCCCGATCGGGAACTCAAGTTCACGGCGTGAACTTCCCACTTCAGCAGGCTGCACTTTTCGGTTGATATCTCGACCCGGTTTCGTCCATAACTTTCTCGTACGGTGTCCAAATGACACGAAACCAATTCCTACATTCTTTAAACGATTTATCCGTATTTATCATATTTTTATACAATTTATTTATTTACAAATTTCTGGTCGTTACAACTATCCACCCCTTAAAAAGGATTCCGTCCTCGGAATCACTAAAAAAAAAATTCCAATCCACATTCTACCGAGTATCCATTCTCATTCTCCCGTGGTTATTACCATCAAACTTTTCTCATTCCAATTTAGTCAACAATATGTATGTAAGCATTCAATTAAACTCGTTAGGCCCGAACGTCCTTGGAAGCGTCATTTTAAGATCATGCTCAGACAAGAGAGGGATAGGATTGACCGAGAAAGAAACGTATTGAAAACTCCTGCCAAGGATGAAGAAAACGAACCAGGACAAGCATTTTACGCTTGTAAGGCGTTCGCTTCTTGCAAGATGGCTAAGGGAGCATCAGTAGGTGCACACATCATGAGAATGAAAGTGCACATTGATCACCATACTAGACTTGGTCACCACATGCCATTGCAGTTTGCAATTGACATGATACTCAACTCATTGTCCGGTGACTACAAGTTCTTTGTAGCCAACTACAGCAAACGTAATATGGATAATTCCATTCCCGAGCTACAATCCATGCTCGAGGCTGTAGAGTTGAATACTGAGACCAATTCTAAAAAGGGTCGCACAACTGATGACAGCGATGAGGATGTGCATGGTGGTAAAGGAAAGGGTAAAACCTATCCTAACCAAGGAGTGCCAAATGGTAAAGGTATCAAACAAAAGGTCAAGAAGGTTAAGCCTAACACTGCGAGGACCGAGAACCGGTGCTTCAAGTGTGGTGAGGCCGGGCATTGGAAAAGGAATTGTCCAAAGGGTACAAATGGTAGTGGAGGAAACGCAAGTTCCTCAGGTAACACAACCACACT
Organism: Calendula officinalis; assembly: GCA_963853835.1. Classification (NCBI taxonomy): domain Eukaryota; kingdom Viridiplantae; phylum Streptophyta; class Magnoliopsida; order Asterales; family Asteraceae; genus Calendula; species Calendula officinalis. Next base: position 83,102,672 of record OY970822.1, on the reverse strand, counting down.
TCTTAATCACTTTTAGACACTTGTAAAGTACGTTACGAGTAATCTAACTTTTGCAATCGTTTATTGCAGGAGGAGATGGAAAGTGATAGTGACCGGCATGAGATGGTGATGATCCAACGAGCACCAAGTTTTATAATTCAGTATTTTGTGGATTCGTTTTAAACAATTTTACTTTATTGTTTGGATAATTTTATTTTTTGTTAAAACAAGTTTTATTTTGGTTTTAAATAAATTTTGAATCCATGGTTGAATTATATTGTGTGCATGTGTGATAATTACACTAGTCAAGGTTTATGACTAGATTGTAAGTCAAGTTTTGATTTACTTATATTTCATGTTTATATATATATTTGTTTGATTGTTTTATAAATAATGTCTTTATAGCTCAAGGTATTTAGATGCTAGTAATTAGAAAGTTTTTCTAATGAAAGTATTTAAGAGTTTTATGGAAGCATAAGGTTCAAGAGTTATTGAACTTAGTTAAAACATCTTAAGTAATAGCCATTACTTATGATAGAAAGTTTTAAAGTATTAGTGTTAATATAGTATGACTATATTAGATATAATCAAGATGGACTCTAAGAGTATTATTACAAGTCTTTTATACTTATAATAAAGGATTTAATGAAGTCATAATTCCCTAATAGGAATAATTGAATATTTGTATAATTCAAGTAAAGTGACTTAGACATTAAACGACTCTTGAAAGGGACAAACTATATTAAAAGTATTTAAGAATTAAAAGGTATTATTGCAAGTCCTTTATACTTGTAATAAATATAATATTTAATCAAGTCATAATTTCCTAATAGGAATAATGGATATTTGACAAGTCCAAGTGATGACTTTGGCATTAAATAAAGTTCTTAAAGAATACTAGTGTATTTAAGAATTGGAAGTATCGTTTCAAGTGTTTTATACTTGTTAGATACAGTAATCAATAAAGATCATAATTTTCTAAACAGGAATGTTGGGTATTCGCAAATCCAAAGGATGATCTTAATTATTGATAGAATTCTTAAAAGATTAAACTACAAGTTATTGACTAGGTAAAAGTAGTTTAAGAGATGCTTAAATTCCTTAAAAGTAAGTGGGAGCTATGACTAACGTAATTCATTAAAGAAGTTGATGAATTCAGTAAGTTAGTAAGACATTAACAACAAGGTTTTACCAAGTCGTTAGCCAAAGAGTTAAAAGAAATAAATGATCATTAATTAGATTATTGCAAACATAATAGTGTGATCACAAGTCTTGTGATTAATTATTGCATATCTAATAGATTGTTAACCCTTCAGTGGATAACATAATCATTTAAGGAAGTTTCTTTAACTAGAAAGAATATCTACAAATCAAGTAACTAAAAGAAGCTTTAGTTACAAGGATGAATTTTATGAATTCAAGAAACTAAGGAGTTAATTTCCAATCCTCCTATGTTTACCGAATTACATAAAAGGCAAGACTAGAATATGTTCTAGATTGTTGCAAGAACAATATCTAGCAAAGGCAAAAGTAATAGTATTCCTAAATACTCGTCTTATGTCTTTAGTTTAATAGAAATGATTGGTTTAGTGATAAAGTTACAATTAAGTTTGTTAGAATCATTAAGTAATCAACACGAACAAAAGGAATAAGTAATGATCCAGTAATAATTCAGTATCTATGTCCAGTGAGGAATAGTACATGAGTTAGTATCATTTTTATTCAGACTTTGTATGTTTTACATCATACATGAATAAAAGTCTATTTATTCAAAAAGATACAAAAATCCGTGACTACTCGTCTTGGTGGGAACCTCGATGGGACGTTAACGTCATCGCGGTACTTGGTGGTAGATTCGAAAGTTCTTCGAAGATAGCTACACAAGTTTTGTGTAAACCAAATATCGGTGATATTCTGTTGGAGGCTCAACGAATATTGGATTGACCACCGTGACAATACTTCGTGCTTGAAAAGTTCAAAAGTATTGTTCACTAGGATTGTCCTTAAGCCTGAGGTATTTGGTTTAGGATACAATGCCTAATGTGCTTTGGTTCAACTTAGACAATTCTGAAATACGTTTGTCATACGAGGCGATACTGGGTACAAAGGAAGTTGTATTTTAAATCGAAATATAACAAGATGGTAATTGCACCTCCTCTTTAGGAGAGATATTTATAGGTTCTTTGACATGATGAGAAACTGACAAGTGCACGACCGTGCCCAAACGAACTGATCTGTTCTTTGTCGTTTATCACAGCAGGTTGAATCAAGAATTCATAAAATGATTTCGAATACATGAGTTGATATTTTCTACCATGCTCGTATTCGTTATCACAAATATCGTGCTGCAAGGGATAAGCCTAACAACGTTACCCAAGAAGTAAAGACAGAGTGTTCTTTACTAGGAGACGCTATTAAGAGTTTTTCATAAAACTATACCAGGGTTACATAAGCTGTTTTTATGGGGTTGGTTACCTACATGCCCATCTAGAAGGCCAATGTAGCTCGTATCATTAAGACAAAGGTTACAAACTTGCACAAGTGGGAGTCTGAAGGAATTATGTGCACAGTTAGTCAACCTATGATGATACATCCATGCCTACGAAACACTTAAGGGTCACACCGGTGAGTGCATGTAATACGAGCAAGTTATGCAACGATACTACGAAGATGAATGATTCATAATAGTCATTATGAATTAGTTAAGTATTAAGTTAAGTTTAACTTATTACTAGATTAGTTTAACTAACTAATTAATACAAGTAGTTGTACATTTACTAGTTGAGTAAATACACAATGTGTTAATTAAAGGTTATCCATGATATGATTTAAAGCTATTAAATCATATAGTAATTGGATAATATTATTGTGTAAATTATATAAAGGTTATTATATAATTAACTATTAAAAGTATAAATACAAGTATATATAATTCGTGTATATGGGTACCGAATTATTAGTGTGTTAATACTAGACATTTGATAGTTAAGTGCAACAATAATAAACTAGTTAAACTATAAGGGATGGAAGTGTAAAAGGATAAGTTTAGTTAAGAGATTAATCTTAATTAAACTAGAAGGGCCCTAAGTGAAAGTCCATCTATTATAAATAGAGGGCTTAGGCATCACTTATTAGGGGACACCTTAAAGAGCCGAAACCCTTGCCCCTTTACTCCATTCGGCCAAAACTAAGACACCACCATTTGGTGTTCTTCGTTCTTCGTGTTCTTCATTCGTTCTTCGTGTTCCTCAAGTCTTGAAGATCCAAGATCGTTGCAAGTGATCATCTAGAGGATCGTTCGTCGTGTTCATCATCAGTGGACTTATCTTAAGCATTAACCTAAGGTATGATTCATGGAACACTCTTCTTCCTCTCCTCTTGTTCGAAGTCGAACCAAGAACCCTAGGGTTCTTGGTAGTATTCGACGAACACACACAAGTATGTGTGTGTGTTCGAGTTCTTCGTACAAGGTTTCTTTCATGTTAACCTAATCCAGATTTCCAACATCCCAATCCTTTAGGATTTAAGGATTAGGTTTAATCCCAGTTCCGCATTTAGGGATTAAATCAGCTAGTTGGTTTTAACCGGTCAAGAACAAGTTCATGTTCTTGATCAGCAAGGTTCGAACCAAGTACACTAGGAGGTCGACCCAAGTGGTTGATCAGTCGCATGGTGCGTAGTAAATCCCTACACCGAATAAGCATCATGTGTATCTAAGCATCCCTGATAGTGACCAAAACGAACACTCTCTTCATGTAATCGTGAATTACGGGCCACAAACTCACCAGAGGAAAGGAATGTATCTATAACTCCGAGGATACCTTTCTCAAACAACCAGCGGACATCATCGTTCCGAGCACCAATTGTTTCTTTCTGCCTCTCAGATGCTGTCTTTAGCTCCAGAAAACGTTGTTCCACATCCTTAAACTGAAGATCTTTTTCAATGAGGGAAGCCTCTAGCTCAGCAATGCGGGCCGAGGAAGCATTGTGTTGATTTTCCAAGTCAGACAAACGCTCCGTCTGGGAGCGAAGGGAATTGGCTGTATCAGTAAGCTTAGCCCCTAGACCCTGAGCGTTCTATTCTAACTTACGATGCTCTTCAGAAATTTGGCGTTTCTCCATCACATCTTTGTCATGAAGAGCTCAGTCGGTCTTGATCAAAGCAGACATGCGAGCAAACTCTGAACTCATGTTGGCAGTACTTTCCTCATAACGGACGTTCTGGGCCTGAAGCTCCGACAATAGCTCAATGGTTCCGAGCAAACCGGTCTTCGCCCTTAAGAACATCTCGCTGGTGGAAACGTCCTCATAGCTCCCCAATAGGAGCAGGAGGAATTGGTTCCATAACCGGAGCAGACGTGGGCAGGGAGCTTGCAGTAGTATACTGAGGTACGACCACGGGGCCAATAGGCTGAGTAGTGACACCATCTCCATAGAACCGGTAGAGGCCAGGGCTTTGGTTACAATCGTCTCCACTGTGCAAACAATGGTTCCTGCGCAAACAAAACAACAGTAAAAAAAACAACAAAGCAATATAAGAGGTTTAAAGTCAAGATAATAATTTACCGGTAGAAGGGGGTGGAGGTATAATTGAATGGCTCCTTAAGGATTGAGCAGATTGTGAACTTTTAGCATCAGAAGACTGCCTCGTGCCGGTACCAAATAATTGACTCGTGAACATCGCCAAAGCATAAACGCTAGCTTGTGCGGGTGGAAGCCTTCGTGGCACAGGGGGCTAAAACCGGTTTGGGGACCGAAGTAGTACCAAATGGTAAGTTCGAAAGAATAGGAACGGGATAAGGCCGAGGGCTTGTAGGAGCAGGAGGCTCCGGAGCGGACACAGTGGTAACTACTACATATGGAACAACTGAAGCAAAGAAACTTAGGACAGGTCATAAAACAAAGAAATTCAAGAATCTAACGAAAGGGCAGAGGCTTTACCTTCAGGTTTTCTTCTCTGACGCCTTAGTAGAGGGGAAGGCTCATCATCATTAAAAGACCTTTTACTGGCACCCCCCCCCCCCCCCCCGGCTCCGTACGACGTCCGGAAGGTTCTTCATAGAACGAACCTTTGTGGGTTGATGCGGTTCGATCTGAGAGTCAGGAACCATCATACCTTCGGTGGTGAATTCAGTGTTTTTCGGCAAAAGTTCAAGATCGGAGGATCGAGCGGTTGGTGTCTCCGGAGGTTCTTCAGATTCGTTTCTCCCCATGTCTTGGGTGGCTTCAGAGCTTGCGCTTCCGTTAATAGGCAGAAGAAACGGGGTTATTGGGCCATGAACGACATAAATTGTGCCCTCCAACATCGCACCTTTACGCATCTCCAAACGCTCAAGAAGAGACACTTTCCGACCATTAAGTTCGCAGATTGGACGAACCCCTTGATTAAAATAGTAAGGGCTTAAATCGGCCATACCCAGAAAAACCTCATTCGGGTCATCCCATTCAATTTGTGTACTCGATAAACCAGCCACATGACTCTTCTCCTCGGGAGTTAAATCAGGAACGGGGTCAGAAGCACGTCCCATCAGTTTGCCCCATGGAAGCACAACATTGCCAAAAGCAGAACGATTCACATAGAAGAAGCCATACGACCAATCATGAATCGAATCCCTCAAACCAACAACGCAGTCGCTTTGACCTTGTCGCTGTGCAATAGTGGCCCAGTCACCACGACCAGTGACAGTGTAAAAATAATGAAAATGTTTTACTGAAGGGGAAATACCGAGGGATCTGCTAAGCATGATAAAACCAATAATCTTTCGAAGAGCGTTGGGTGACAATTGAGCTAAGTGAAGGCCGAACTCTTGAAGAATGGTCAAAATAAAGCCATCAACAGGAAAGCGGATGTCCCCCATAAGGAAGTGAACGTATGTTGGCTCATAACCATCAGGAGCGGATCGGATGATATCCCCTTTCCCAGGAAGTTGGAGGTCATATATATCGGATCTATATGGTAATCCGCAATAAGCTGCGTAAGTTCAGAAGGGGAGAGAGTAGAGTAAGTATTCAGAGCAGTCCTTCGTTCCTTCGCAGGCTTCTCAGATTTCTCTTTTGATTGCTTATCTTTCCTCATAATGAACGACGGAAATCAAGAGCAAAGATAAGGGGGATTTGGGTAAGAGGAGTAGACAAGAGAAAAGTTGCAGGTAAAAGAAAGAAGCTCTACCAATTGGCGAGTTTAAATAGAGAAAGAAACCCAAAAGACGGGATACACGCAGAAAACCCAATGGTCGGAAACATAGTCTTCACAACGGTAACATATAGGGTGACGGTAAATTTTTAGACAGACGAGTAAACGAAAAATTAAAAACAAAGTATAAACGAATAAATAATTTTTAACTTAAGGGACTTAATGAGGTACCCAATCCGGATTTTAAGGGCACGATATCCTACGCGCATTAAATGCATTCGGCGCTGAAAAGGGATAATGCTATTATCCAGCGGAAACAAGACTCTGTCCTACCGGTCTGACTGGAGGATATTAGAATGATGCGTATCGAAGGAGGGTCTTATTGTTTCCCGCTCACTTACCGGATTGTTTTCCTGCTCATCTCCTCTACTATAAGTAAGCATACTTATCAATCGGCAAAGGAACGTTCCAACTCGCATTCAATGCTCATACCTACCCTTAAATGAATTGAATGTTCTAAAGACCTTACGTCGATAAATACTAACTTAAGCGTCGGAGTGTTTTCACGAGGATCACCCTCGGGGAGCAACTGACGTAGCGTTTCGTTTGTTTTCAGGTTACTATCCGGAAGCTTCGTCCCGTATCACTTCGGGAAGAATTTGGTTACAACAATTGTGGTTGCGGTCTTTGAAGTACATATCAAATTAGAATGCTTTGAATCTAAGGATCAATGAATAATCTGATAGGAGGATTTCAAATTATATATCAAATTTTTCAGTGAAAATAGACCACCTTGTAGTTGTCGTCCCTGATAGGCAGTTATTAAAGTGGAGGGAATTACCGCCGCAATTTTGTGTCTCTAAAAAGAAATGGTTATTAGTAACGTCGGTAGAAACATATATAGTTAGGAATTATTAACGTGGACAATTAACAATTACTTACAAATCTGTCAAGCAAAAACAAATACAGTTTGTTTTGTTTGTGGTCAAACCAAGTATATTCAACGCGCACGCATCTGCATTTGTACCAGTACTGAGGTTTCCAGAGGTCTTGAAAGTTTTCAATCGTCTCGTATGGTCCAAAAGCCTTGCAAAAAAAAAAAAAGAATGAAATAATTACATTAGAATAAATAACCCTGAAATACACACGCGTACTAATCAGTATGTGACATTATAGTATTTGCAAATTGGTTATGAAACTTGTACCTCTAGAGCCTCAAAAGTTGAAGACATTTTAGTTGTCTTTGTTGCTTACACGTAGCTAGTTGAAATATGTATAGTTATTTCAAGTTGGTATGACAATTTGACAATGGATTGTGTATATATATATATATATATCATACCCTATATATGAGGCCTAAATTTGAAGAGGGTTTGACACCATGGCAATTCCAAGCATTCCTATTCGTCCATAATGCCACTTGGAATTCCCTGATTGGTCCACGTCATTTACACTAATACAAACGAATCTGGTACGGCTTACGGTCTACATTCATATTCATATGCTCCATATACGGCAAACGAATCTGGTACGGCTTACGGTCTACATTCATATGCTCCATATACGGCAAACGAATCTGGTACGACTTACGGTCTACATTCATATGCTCCATATACGGCTTCCTACATACAAGGAAACAAATAACTATTTAAAAGATCGTACATACAAATAACTATTTAAAAGATCCTATATACAAGGAAACAAATAAATATTTAAAAGATCAATCAGCGAAGGAAACAAATAACTATATGTAACATTTATATGTAACATTTCTTCATTACCGTTTTTTTGTACAAAATCATCATCACATCTATCGATTATTATGTCATTTAGAAGTATATAAAGTTTTTGGACATTTTTCTACATACTAAAATTTACAGCATACCCGCCCATCGGGCGGGTTTTGTAGCTAGTATATATATATATATATATATATATATATATATATATATATATATATATTTGTTATGAACCGGACACTAAACATTAACGTGGAGCATATAGTGTGGCCTGAATTGTAGCTGCTTGTTTATGTATGGTTAAAAGTTGATTTCGGTTATAAATGGTTTTGGTATGGTCAAAATTTGATTTTCGGTTATAAATTAAACGGAAATTGTTTCTAGAAATTGTTGATATATAGCCTGTTATATATGCTTTTCGGTTATAAATTTTTGTATCCCAAAATGCTTTGCATGAATTGTAGATGGTTGTTTATGTATGGTCAAAAGTGGATTTTCGGTTAAAAATGGTTTTGGTATGGTCAAAATTTGATTTTCGGTTATAAATTAAACGGCTTTTGTTTCTAGAAATTGTTGATATACAGCCCGTTATATATGCTTTTCGGTTATAAATGAGTTTGGTATAGTCAATTGTTGCTATAACTAAAGCGGTATAGTTAATGTTAGTGATAAATCGGTTGGAGTAACAGGTTAATACGGGAAGTGTGGGTGGTTTTAAATAAAATGTAATGTAGAGCAAGTGGTTAACACATAGACCTAACTTAGGAGAGGTCCTGAGTTCGAATCTTAAAAGCTGCGATTTATTTTTTTTAAGGTAGAGAAGTAAGTAACAAAAGAGGAAAGCTCCTTAAAATTAAGTTTAAGGAGGTCCTTAAAAGTTGCCTAATGTGATAGGCCTAAATGCATTATATATTAGTAAGATGTGCAATTTCAATCGGCCCTCTTCACCATCTTCCGATCCATTACTTAAAATAACTACTTCAATTTAATGTAATTGTACTTTTAAAGGAAAAAAGGTCTTAAATGTGAGTCTTTTTGAGGAATAGTTTTGATTTCACTATGATTGCTCTTTCAAAATTATTAACTTTAACTTAAAGGGATCCGATGAATTTTGATTGTGTAATTAGATCAATTATGTTTACTTATTACAGAAAGCCTTGTAAAATCTGTTATTTTTTGTCTAAATGTTCGATGATATTTCATTTGGTTCCTTATAAGATACTCACAACGATTATCTTATCCTAACTCATAAGTTTTGCCACATCAGCACTATATTACCATATTTCTCACTGGCGAGAAACTGATTTGTTTATGCAAAAAAACTTCCCTTGCTTCCCTTTTCAGTTTCCGTAACCCTCTCATAAATATTACCCATATAATATATCGAACTCAAGACCTATAAAACACTATTTCCCTCACTGCTAGATCATTGGTCGTATTAGACCAGTGCTAATAAAATTATCTTATTATGCATTCGGTTGCTACGGTTTCTTCCTTCCGTTGGCACTATGAGTTAGTTGGAGAGAGAGTGCTATTCACTTTGGGTATTCAAAGCAATGCAAGACGGAAATGGTGGAGTAAAAGAGTATTTTAATAAAGTATTTAATATTTTATATGTATATTTTATTATATTATAATGAAAGAAGTTGAATTTATGACCTATTGTAAAACTATATAATATGGGTTAGATTTCAGTGTTGAGACCGATATCAGAAAACCCGCTCACATGCTGGTACAAAACCGTAGTGGAGATTTTCCTTATTTTAAGATGATTTTTCTTTATGTTATACTCGCCCAAATTCTCTCTCATCCCCACCAACATACTCCTGATCCATCCATCAAAATCACCTCTCCAGCCGGCCATACTCATCCCCACCTCGATCAAATCGTCCCTCTGATTTATCATTAATACCTGCCAATTAAACCTCTTCGTTTCATTCATTTATTTTATTCACTGGTACATGAACAAGAGAAAAAAAGTGTCGGTGCTCTTAAATTACTATCTCTTCCACGTTTTGCAAATTTCACTTTTTGATCGATGGATGGAAGAGCGGGCGGTGTTGGTGTTGGCGTTGGTGGCGGCGGCGGAAACGGCGAATTAGACCGGCGATGGAGTTGTTCATCGAAGGGCGGGAAGAGAAAAAACGGCGAGAGACCGTACGAAGGAATACGGATGCGTAAGTGGGGAAAGTGGGTAGCTGAAATTAGGGAGCCAAATAAACGGTCCAGAATTTGGCTCGGATCCTACTCCACACCCGTCGCGGCGGCGAGAGCTTACGACACCGCCGTGTACTATCTCCGTGGGCCGTCTGCCCGGATCAACTTCCCGGAGTTATTGGCGTCCGATGGCGGACTGGATGAATTGTCGGCGGCTTCTATTCGGAAGAAGGCGGCGGAGGTTGGGGCGAGGGTGGACGCAGAAACGAGCCAACATGCACCGGCTTCTGAATTGAAACCATGTTGGTTTGAAGAGAAACCCGATTTGAATAAGAAACCCAAACCCGAACCTGACTCTGAACACCCAGATGGGGATGATAACTGGTGAAGAATGTTGTTTATTATTGTTCACTAACCCCTGAGGTATTGGAGCTAGTAAAAGTTTTGGTCAGATATTTATTTTCGATGATCGAATTCTCAACTATTGTAATTGTTTTTTACTGAATAGAAAACATTAATTCGACTATTGTGTATGATGTTTTTAGGTGTTTGGATGTTAGGTTTTGAACTGATAATAATGTTAATTTCGTTCTTGCATAATCAATTTTATATAATCTATTTTTAACCTAATTAGTTACGAATTATTATATCTGAATTATCTAAAGTCTGATTATTCTAAAAATATATACCTATCTTAAACCTCGTTTTTAAATATCGTAAAATATGTCCAAGAGTAGAAATTTATTTAATTTGAATGGTATTTTATGTTCAAGAGTAGAAATTTATTTAGTTTGAAATACTAGAAGGAAAAGGAAAATAGGACCAGTTTGGATGTACTAGGAAAATAATGTAAGAAAGAAGTTGTCTTATATTGGGCTTTCCGTTGGAAATCTGGTTCAGGAAGCTCTATTGTGTAGTTGACATCCAAGGGACGTGGATTTGTCCCTTGATAAACATAGTGCCGCATGTTTCATTTTCTCATCCTGCCCATGATTGGGATTTTTTTTTCTTTTCTTTTTGGGATAGTTTTGAACATGCATCACTTTTATAATTAAAGCTACTACTAGTAAGAATTGAAAGTAGAACGTATTAGCTTTGGGACCTTAATCAAAAACATATCAAGCCCTGAAGCTAATATCGTGTTTTATATAAAGAAAAAGTATAAGTATGTAAAATGCACCTCGATAGAGAAGATGACAGATATATAGATCTACCATATTTCTATAAGACTACAAGTCTACAACATCACCTCTAAGAGCGTCGGGTGCAATGCCTTGCGCCAAATCCCATGTCAATCTGCTGGCGTCAATCAACCGTGTAATTTCGTTTAATTTCTATTTATTTATTTATTTTTTGTATTTTTGGTGTGGGTGTGAGTGATATTTTTTTTTCTTTTGAGTGCAGGGTTATATCGGATGTGAAAGTGAAACGATAAATGTTTTTTTTTTTTTTGACAGCAACCTAATCTACTCCTAAATCCAATGCTAAATAATTCAATAATTCAATGAGGTTGGTTTTTTACTTGAGCCACAATAATTCAATGCTATAATGAAGTTAAGGGAAATTCGGCTACAATGCCATGGTAATATCTGATAATTTTAGGAGTGATCTCACGAGATTTCTATCCTAAAAACGTGTTCTATTTTTTTCTTGAGTATAAAATATCGCCACAATTTTAGCTTTAGATCATAAACCATGAAACCTTTATGTAGGAATGCAAGTGAGCTTTGTGTTTTAAACATTTATCTAGGCCTTGGGACTATTTCAAAGCTTTAAGTTGGTTTCTGATCTGACTCTACACTGGTTTAGACACGAAAACATCAATAACCATTGCAAATGGTTAAACCCCAAAGTGTGATAACATCAACAATGTTTGACATCTCAAAGACCATCAAGTATAAATCTCAATCAATGTTTCCATAAAACAGGCGTTGTCAACTAAGACTGGTGTCAATGGCTATTGTCGGTAAACTAACATAATTGGCACGACACATTCGGTTGCTGGTGGTTTAAGACTTGGTTTGGAGACGGATAAATATGAGTTCAGGGAATTTTTGTGGTTATTTGTATTTTATGTATGTGTATAAATATATTAAGTGATTGAATATTATTGATATGACTGTGTGTGTTGAGTGTTAGCTAGATTATCAGCTAATGTGACATTAATTTGACAAAAACTAACGTATTATTGTTGTTCATTGTTAAGAGCGGTCTAAGTCACTCTTTGAGAATTAGTTTCCTATATATGTACCAAGATGTTAACGACGTACAAATATGAAAGTTAGTGAGACACGTAACGATCACTTGAAGGGTATAAATTATTAAACCCATGTTTCGTAATCAAACCAAACAGTGAAGAGTGTGACATATGACCTTAAAATAAAGCACGCAAAACCGATACGACAATTTCTTCATTTAAATTTCATGGTTCTCTAATGTATTTCTTTCAACAACAAACATTTAATTTCACTTGAATTTTCACATTACTCGAATCCCTAAAACAAAAACACAAAAAATGTGTAATATACACCATTTGGTCGAGGTTAAGAATACTCCCGCACAACATGGTAAACATATATTCACAAAACGATAATTATATGTGCATTATCATCTAGTTCACTTGCTTTTTTACCCTAAAGTTTAACGAGAGTCTCGCACGTTTTCACCACGGTTATACTCATACATGATAACTTTAAAAAAAAATCAGATAATTGTTGAAATTAAACCAAATTAAAATCTGGAAAAAATTGATATACAAATTTCTTCTGGTGTATAATGAATCACTTTTCTGAAACTTGTTAACCACACTATCAATGAAGTGAGTTTATGGGTCATGATGACAAGAGGTAATGGTGCACGTAGGGGATTCTGATTTTGTGACAAAAGAATACGATTTTCGTTTGTTTATTTTTTCTTTTAAAGGATAAAAGCTAACGTTAACCAAAATAAGAATTAAGTTGTTCAAATATTTAGTTTCTCAAAATAATTTGCTCAAAAAAATAGTTAGAGGGACTAAACATGTAAAGTTAAAGTGTAAGTAGTAAAAAGTATAAACTGTTTTTATAGATAGATAACATAGACCTAAGTTGGTCCAGTGAACCAATAATCCAATACCGTTGGCCCAATATAATAAATGGGGCATGGCCCATGGACGCCAAAGAGTTGGAGATGGTCTCATGGCGATTAGTGAAATTCTAGAACTTGAAATTCATTCAAATAAATGAATCAGAGCAAAACTCATTCAAAATTTGTTCGTCTTTGAGTTCAGTCAGTCTATTGAAAGCTTGTACGGCTTTTTTCAGTCAATATCGTCGGAAATCGGCACTTTCCTGTCACAGTTAGGCCGCAATAGTTGCTCTAGGTATAATTTGTTATTTAACTCCTTTTTGTTGGTTGAATTTGTTGAGTTTATTCCGCAATTTTGCTTGCTGTTGTCCAGGGCTAGGGTTGGTAGTGTTTTTGTTCGATTGTAGCCCGCGTTTGTAGTGTGCTCGGTTCATATGTGTTTTAATTTGAAATCAGTGGAAAATGCAATTAAGTTCAAAACAAATTATGCGCTAGTGATCTTCTTCTAATTATTGGGATCCAGCTCGCCATGATCAAAGGGGATGAGGGCTATATTTTGGTACATTTTCTCAATTTATGCTAAACTGAGTAAATAAATTTCACACTGTTAATCCTAATTCTAAGGTTGAGATATTGGGAGTCTGATTAAAAACTGTTTAAATTTGGCGTCAGGCTAAAGGTATGACTCCATATTCACCTAAAGACGAAACTTAACTTGTTTGAACAACAAAAATTAAATCAAATTCAGCTGCATAAGGTAGCAATGAAAACCCTAATTAAATAAAGGACTGTCCAGTTGCAGATTATATGTATCATATTTGTATCCATCATTCTTGAAACTCTTTCTTATGTTGCAAATTCAGCTACATAAATTTGCATTGTTAAGTAGCATCTTGTTCTTTGTGGAGGTTAAGAAGAATTTCATATCATTCAGCTTATCTAATACTGTTATATCTTTTTTAGTATATCAAATTTGACACTATATCACCACCTAATGGAACCATCAACTGCAAAAGAATATGCTGCATTTGAACAAAAACTGAAAAAGACAATTTATCTTGACAATCTATAACCTCATGTCACCAAACCCGTTGTAGAAACCACACTAAATCAATTTGGGACTGTGACAAATATTGACTATATTCCCACCTACTTCACATCTTGCAATGTTTATGCTGCTTTACTGGAAATGGAATCCATAAAACAAGCTGAAGATATCATTCATGAAATGAGAGATTCTCCACTTATGATATCTGGGATGCCTAGGCCCGTTAGAGCCCAAAAGGCCCGAATTAAAATGTTTGATGATCGTCCTAAGAAACGTCCAAGAATTATAATATGCCAGTGGATGGATCCAAATGATGAAAAATTTGAAGTGGTGAAGAAATTTAAGAATTTGACTAAAAAACATGCTGATGAGGCTGCATTTCTTGTGGAGGTAAATCATAAATTCTTTAATAATTAAATTTTATCTAAAATGGTTTTAGACAGGAAAAAAATGATAGCTTTATATCTGTTTTGCAGCTACAACTTGCAGAGGAAGAAAAACTGCATAATCAGCAAAATCAGACTTTGAAAGCAAATTACAGAAAATATCAAGTTATTGATGGTGCACAAGCTGATGGAAGTGTTAAGCGATCGTCAGCCCGTTATGGTACAAAACTTAACAATGTTTGATTTTTAGACGTTTTTAGTTTACAAGATGATATGGCAATTTTTTGTATTTTTCGTTTTTTAGCATTCTCGTGACTCAAAATACGTGCCAAATAGTTAATATTCAACTTTTGTAGAACACAGAAAGTAAAATGACCGGTAATATCCAATAGTGGCTCCTTGACTATATAGGTACATATATATAGGGGTGAGCAGAAAAAAAGGGTAACCAGAATTGGAACCGGAACCGCTTTGGAATCGCCGGTTCCGGTTCCTAAAATTATGGAACCGTCCTAGGAGGTTCCGGTTCCCAAAATTTAGGAACCGGTAACCGGTGGATAACCGGAACCGGCGATTATTCGGTCTATTTTTGTTAAAATATTATATATATGATAAAATTAATGTCCAAATTTAACAATATGAGAAATTTTGTGTAATTTTTAGTGAGTTTAAATATAGTCTAAATATAGTGTTGTAACGATATAATATATAGAAAATCATATGTTTAAGTGTTTGGAGTTTATGATTATTCAAAGATTAGTTGATAAAATGACAAAAAATGACCAATATTTAAGCTTCACATCTTATTTTAATTTTACGATTTTAGAAACAGGGTAACCGGAACCGGCACCGGAACCGGAGGTTCCGGTTCCGGTTCCGAAAATTGAGGAACCGGTACAAGAGGTTCCGGTTCCGGTCGGAACCGGCGGATACCCGACTATGCTCACCCCTACATATATGGTTTTGTAAGTACAAATGTTGGTAGCAAGATTGGTAATGAAGGTACAATAATATCATGTAAGATCAATGTTATGTACGTACATTCACACATGAATATTTTACATGCATTGTAAAAGTGTGTAATTTTTTTTTCTTCTTGTGACATGTAATTTCAGTATGACGCAATGTCCCAAACTTAATTTTGTCGGTTTAATGTTAGCTTAGAGCACTGTCACTGGTGCTCATGTTCAGCTCGTCTGTTTGGTGACATTGTTGGCACCACCTTACTGGTTGATTTGTCAGTTTTGTTTCTTCGGTTAGGCGACGAGCTTCTTAGGTTTCTTTGGTGGATGTGTCTATATGTATATTTGCATGTGTGTGTATTAAATAAAGTGACGAAGAAAGTGGAGAGGTGTTATTGGTATGTGTGTAGTTGTTATATTAGTTTAGAAGTACTGATATGATGTTGATATAACTAAACTGATGAAGGATAAAAAGTAGTATTGTTGGGTGTGGTCTTAGTAAGAAAACCGGTCTCATATGAAGTTGTCAAGAGCTTGTAATGAAACGGGTTGACGAATTAACATTTGACTGGTATATATCTTATGCAATTTATTGTCCATAAAAAAAAATTGGTTTATAGTCTTTCAATTTATTACATTCAATGTTACTGAACAATGTTTGGCCTCCTCAATCAAAGACCATCATGGATATATTTTAATCAATGCTTCAAAATAATAGATTTTTTTAAACGACAAATCTAAATCTACTGTTAAATACTACATATGTCCACTATAAGACTTGACCTTGCGACCGCAAGAATGAGAAGCAAACACCTTACCACTATTAAAATATAAGTAGTACAAACTGTAATGAAATGAATGATTAATGCGTTTTGTTTGGTATATATAAATAAACATTAAAAAGGAATGAAATCATATTAAAAAAAGAGGAAAATATCCTTATAATATAAATACTAATCATTGTTAAGGGGAATAATTGGAAAAAGAAAAATACTCACCTTATAAACTGAAGAGGACTTGTGTGCTTGGTTAAAAAGAATTTTCAAGCCTACCATATTACCTTTACTTGGGAGTTGGGACGACATGAATGGAATGAAAAAAATACATTGGGAGCCCTATGGGGGGGAATATGGATCGTGATATAATGGGATATTCCATGAAATTAATCATTGCATTATTAAATATGTAGCAAACAATTTTTTTTATATTACATTGGAATAGTTAATTCAATTCCTTCTTTGATTCATCCTACCAAACTACATAATTGTTTTTATGTGTAATTATAATATAACAATTACGTTAAGGTTAAGGTGAATAGTGCCTCACACACAGCTCTTATTTTTTTATTATTTATTTTTACAGTAAACAGCCGTCATGTTTGATAGTGTCAGTCAGGCTGCTCAATTTTTTTTCTTTTTAGTTTAAGCCGTCATATTCGACTTTTTTTTTTTAAATCTCGGGCTCTAACATTTTTGAATACTTACATTTTAACCCCCTTTGTTTTAACATGTTAGATTTTGTCCAAAAATTATAATGTGTACATATATTAATAATGTAACATTTACCAACTTATTTTTACAGCTCAAATTATTTATAGTATTCAAATTATTGAGAATACGAGTTTATGATTATGCGAATACTAATAGACATTATTATATAAAAATATCACGCGACAACGGGTGGGTACACATCCACTAGTTGTTTATACATATAGAAAACAAAGGCCCTGTGATGAGTATGCGGCCCAATATTTGATGTAGTGCTAGGGGTGTACGTTCGGGCGGTTTACGGTTTAGTAGAGTTATTCAGATTGGGTTATTCGATTTTTAAAAATACTTTTGACCAACCAATATCCAAACTAAATTAATTAAAACCAAATCAAACCAACCAAATAAGTAATCGGGTTATTTGATTCGGTTCTCCATAAAACCAAATAAAGGAATGATCTATCAAAGTAATTGTCTTTAGTATTATTAACACTTAATAAAGCATCCATGCCAAAGTTTTCTATTAACATATGTGGAATTTTCTTGCTGTGAAACAAACTCAGAGCAACAATGAGTCAAACTCATTTATATAAAAACAATGCACATATAAGTAGATTATAAAAATAGTTATAAAGTCGATGTATATGTAATTTAGAGATATTTAATATGTAAGTTTCTTTAATGTACAATGTAACTAAGTTTCAAATTTGAGATTCAAAAGATATCATTTTATAATGGAAGAAATCGGTTGTAATTTTATAAATTATAATGATTTTGGTTGAATTTGGTTGTGATAGAAATTAGAGGATCACTTTCGATGGTTAACCTACCAAATCTCTCATATTTTAAATATTTGATTGAAAAATTTATAAAGTATACTTTTATATAAATATTAAACTTCCTTTTTACTATTCGGTTATTCGGGTGTAAACCAAATAAGGATTTTTTTTTAACCCAAATCCAATTCATAAACCAGTATATTATTTCGGGTACATCTACAAATCCGAACCAAATCAAATAAGCCAAATCATTTCAACCAATATCATTTGGATTGGTTGGTTTTTCGAGTCAAATTGTTTAATGAACACTCATATGTAGTGCCACAGCAACACGTGACACGATTAAAAAGAAATTATGTATGGTAACTTTAGAATGTTTTTTGGTGATATGGTACTAATATAACAATAGAAATCTACCAAATAGTCAAAGCAATTTAAAAAAAATACAAGTATTAGTTAATAGTTCAAACCAAAATCACAATACAACATCTAAATCAATTAAAAAAACTCTAAAGTGTGTGGAATGTGTTATGTGTAAAGCAATCAATTCCAAAAGTCCAAACTATATTTAAAAAAATAGAGAATCCTTGAGCAAGCTGACGAGAGGCAGAGACATAATTACATAGAGAAAAAGAAGAACTTAAGCGTGAGCAACGACGATCGATCGAGACGAGAGTGAGACAACTTAAAAAAATCGACCTTCGTAAGCCTGGTGGGGTGCGTCTTACCCCTGCCATCTTGTTCGTCCACCTTGTAATCGTACCAGCATCATTTAAAGGCGCTAATGCTTGTGGAAATTTCTATTTTCGCCCTTGTGAGTGTGGTTGTGTGATACGTGGCGCCATTCTTCAATGGCAAATGTTTTGACGCTACCATCCCCAAGGTGCAAATGGAACCCACCATGAGCCAAAACTCCATCCGACTTCATTGGCGCAAGTTATTACGAGGTTTTGATGTGTAATGTGAGTAGATGAGTATTTTGATAGATCCTGTATGAGCATAATATCTTGAGTGATAAGTGATGCTATATTTTGATGTATAAATGTCAAAAGATAAATATTGAGATGGTGGTCATGAGGCTCTCTGGCCTTAGTTAAGTGAACCAATTGTCCAATAGCGTTGGCCCAATACAATAAATTATGCGTCATGAATACCAAAGAGTTTGAAGAGTACGGAATTCTAGAACTTGAAATTCATTCAAATAGATGAACAGAGCAATAATTCAAGAACGGAACACACGGTAGATTTTTAAAATCTCAACCTTTTAGAGTGTGAAATGTATGTTCTCAATTATGATCCAAAATCTAGCCCTTACCACCTTTAACTAAGTTGTCCCAAAGAACCTTATATATAAAGAACTCTCTATATTCATGTCTTTTAATTGGACTTCCATTATGTGTAAACGGATCAAGTTAAATTAAACTCAATGGTTATATAATCCAAGTTTAGCATGTAAACCTTAATTGGATCTAGATTTTTGCTAACATTTATGAATGAAATTGCCATCTAAAAAAGATACGACCTACATTAAGTGTTCCAAGTGTCTAATTTCTTCACTTTTTGTTCCATATAACAACTTTCCATTAATAGGAAGATGATTAACTACTAATGCCTAATTGCAATGAACTGAGACAAATGCTTCCATTCATTGTAACATCCTACAAAAATGGTAGCCTTAACCCTTCAATTATCATCTATCTTTCATGTTTTACAATTTTAGGTGCAGAGAATGAATCTTTCATACTTCTGCTACTTAAGTTTAACCCACTAATTTTAATGTGTGCCTATTCTTTTTAACTCTCCCTAATTAGGATAGACATATATAGGTCTTTTTCTACCCATTTGTGCCCATATATTTTCATGTGATTTTCTCAATGGAAACTAAAAGAACACTCTTTTTCAGTGGCCACACTCCAAGCTTAACTCCATAAATAACTAATTAAAAGTGTAAAATAATGAAAACTTTGTACAGATAATTATGTTATTGATAAATATATGTGGATTACAGAGATACATTGGTACCTACTCAATCCTAAGTCCGTCCATAGAATTGAGTTTAGGTCAAGAAAATATATTAAGATTAAAAAATTTGTAAATTAATTAATAAAAACCATCCTCATTGATTTTATTAACCACCTTTAAGTAGTTATCCTTGTTTAAAATATACATTAACCATTTTAATTATCCTTAATCATTGCCCTTGGCAATGGTTAGCAAAAAAACCCAAAATTTAAACTATATTTATGTAATAAAATTCATATTTATTTTGATAAGCTACGTTTTTTAACAACTTGTGTTACCGTACTAGATGAAAAAATAAAGATTCTATTCATACAATTTTAACTTATTATGTTCTCTTAAAAATCAAATTTAGCATGTTCTTCAGTTATTTAGTCAAAGACGGTTTAAGCAGAAGTACAAACCTAATCAAAGTAATCTTATAGTTGACTAATGAAAAATCGTCAAAAACTACATCCATAAAAACATCAAACACGAAGTTGTTTTCTCACACATAAAGATTATCTTTTCAGAGAAACTTTCAAGGAGTTCCATTATTTTTACGAAATCTCGAGGAATAAATCTCAACCATTAATCAATAAATCTAATGGTCAAGATTAATCACATACTTCCTCTGTATCAAAATAAGTGAATCACTTTAAGGTTCACGTTTTTTAAGACAAAATAAGGTAATAAGATATTAGTGAAATTAAATGGGGTAATTAAAATGGATGGACTCCACACCTTTACTATTTTATTATTTTTTCTAAATGGTGAAAAAGTTAAATATAGGAAGATGACAAAAATGGATAGAGCCTACACCTTTAATAATGTTTAAAGAAGGATAAGTAAGAGCATCTCCAATGAGAGTTTTTCTTAAAACTTTTACTATTCTAATAAGTCTTTAAAAGACTTTTTACCATTGGAACAATTAGCTTTTTGGAAAGCTTATTGCAATGACTTTTTTTTCTACTAACCTTTTAACCAAGTTTTAATGTTTGTCCTTTTTAGTCATTTGTGTTTAATAACTTCTTATTTTAAACCTTAAATATATTATATGTAGATTGTTTATTATATTTTTATTAGTTAATAAATAAATTATATAATATTTAATGTCAATTAATATAATATTTTTGTATGAGACATTTAAAAAAATATTATTTATAGTAAGATATCAAAAAAGTGTCAAATTATATATAGGGGATATTTATAAAACATTTAAGATAGATAAAGGTATATTAGAAATATTGTAAAGGAAAAAGCTTTTGGAAAGGTTAACTATTGGAGATGTAATTTATGAAAAGGTTTTTTGTTAGTTAATTTTTGATGTGGCAAAAGTAATAAGTTTTTGCTTGGTTAACCATTGGGGGTGCTCTAAGGGTAAATAAGTAATTTTAAATATAAAAACTTATCAAATAAGGTAAATTATTAAAGTGATTCACTTATTTTGATACATCCCAAAAAGAAAAGTGATTCACTTATTTTGATACGGAGGAAGTATTTTATACATGAAGGGCTATTTTGGTCATTTGGCACTAAAAAAATTATTTATTTTATTTTATTTTTTTTCTTTAAAAATAATATTTATTTGATAATTACGTGTGATTTTAGTGTAAAATCACATGTGATTGTATACTTAATATTTTAGTTCAATCATATGTGATTCAGTATGGAATAACAACATGTGATGCAGTATGCAATCACATTGTTATTAATGAAAAATAATAGTTTTCTTATAAATAAATAAATAAAAATAATTAAAATTCTAAAATAAAAAATAAAAAATAAAAAAATAATAATAATAAATTTATATATTTTTTAAAATGACCAAAATACTCTTCAATGTATAAAATATGTGATTAATCTTGACCATTAGATCTTATTGATCAATGGTTGAGATTTGTTCATCGGGACTTCGTAAAAATGATGGAACTTCTTGAACACAACTCTATTTTTTTTATTTTCAAACTTGTATTATTATTTATAACGTGATATCCCGGGGTGATCCAACATATGCTCGGTGTACGTGACTTAAATAATGTCATTGTAACGACCCGAAATTGTAAATAAATAAAATATGTAAAAATATGATAATTATGGATAAATCATATAAAACACGTGGAAATTGGTTTCGTGTCGTTTGGACACCGTACGAGAAAGTTATGGGCGAAACCGGGTCAAGACACTTGATGAAAAGTGCAGCCCTGCTGCCTTAAGGAGTTCGCGACGCGAACTTCCGATCACGATCGGGAAGTCGGGCCAGGGAGTTTGGCCATGGGTCGCTAAGAAGATCGCGTCTGGGTAACGATCGTTAAGTATGCGTACGACTTGTGGAGTTAGCGACGCGAACTTAGTTCGCGCCTTGAACTCTGGGCGACCAGCATTAAAGTCGGGTTTGAGCTCATTTATTGCAAAGAAAAACCCTAGTTTTCTCCCTCTCGAGCTTGTGAACGATTTTGAGTGCAAATCATCATTTGGAGCAGATTTCTTGGTCAAATCTTGTGATTCTTCACTCCTAGTTGAAGATTAAAGGTATATCTTCAATCCTTTGTAGTTGTAGCTTTAGATCTATGGATCTTGAAGCTAGGGTTTGAAACCCTAGTTCTTGGGTTGGTGATTAATGGTTAAATAAATGGTGTATACACTTAATAGATGGTATATTAACAAGTAAAACAAGTGTATGATTTCGATTTGTAAGAATCTTAAGGGTTGGTTAAACCTAGGGTTTGGTAATCACCATATTTGGGGGAAATGGATTTATGGGTGTTATCTAGAGGTAGATGAACACATTGGTAGTAGTTTGTGATGATAATCTTGTTGTGATTATTGTATTAGGCTTTTGGTGACATTTTGGAAAGTCGGTGAAATTGTGGAAGTAAGAGTTTTGGTGTCAAGAACACGGTTTGAGCATCATATTGCTAAGGTGAGTACGTGTGGAATTTACTGAGTACATAGCCCTTTTAAATATTTTCATTACTTGTATTATGGTCTATTTGCTTAATTGTGTAGACTAATAGTTGATAGTTAGATATACCGATGATAGTATTGAACTAACTTGCTTGATGATGAAAGTGATAGCCGAGAGCTAGATTGACATAACCATAGGGTTATGATGAGGTTGAGATGATGTGATGATACGGGAGACTCCCCGGTCATGAGGTGTGGATTGAGGGGCGGTTGGGATGGAATTCACATCGACTCTTCCACGTTAGTAGTCTTACTCATTGGACGTATTCCGGTGGGCAAGGCAGGTATCGGTAGCGTGGGCGATCCTATTGCCGGTACCTTGTTTCTAGTTAGCTCGGGGGCGACCCGATAACTAGAAGTGTATGTGGTTCTAGCTCGTTCGGGGGCGACCCGATAGCTAGACGTGATTCCTAGGTAAGCAAGGTTGATAGGGTCACACTAAGGTGACTAGACTGGATAGTTGGATATATATATATATATATATATATATGTATATTGATTGGTTATATGAAACGTGACATTTCATTTTATTACCGGGTCTAAACCCATGTAGCTCACGAGACGTTTTGTCTCACGTACTCCTTGTTTTGTTTTGCTATGTACTCAGGTTCGGGATCGAAGGCTTAGGTACGCATGGATAGAGATGCGGGACCTAGATTAGAAGAACACTAGATTGGATTTAGTCTTAGCTTGGTTATGATCTATTTTGTAACACCTACTTTTATACTCTGATTTCATACCAAGGTTTTTGTAAATCCAAATTTGAGGATGTTCTTCTATTTATAAAATGTTTTATTTTGGTCAATATTTTGTATTAAAATTTGAGGTGTTACAACTTGGTATCAGAGCTATAGTTTAAGTGAATTAGGTTGGATGACCATCCTAGTCTTCGACTGTAGCATTAGGAATGTAAGATTCCTTAAGATCATAGGTTGACCTTGAGACTTTATGTTAAGTTTAGGGTTGAACCTAGGGGGACCGATGAGAATTGATATGATTATGGATATTGAGTCTTATGTGACTAATGGGTTGTACACAAGGTACTAAATGTTTAATGTCTTTCGTATAGTCTTGATTAAAAGAAATGGTGACCACGAGAAGAAGTGGTAAAGCCCCGGAAAACCGGGAGGAGGAGATACCTCAAGTAGAGGTTGAGGTTGAACAAGAAAGTCAACCGTTGTTGCATCGGGTGGGTGAGTCGGAGGTCGGAGCTAATAGAACTCCGGTAACCATGGCGGATCTCCAAACTATTATCGATCAAATCAAGGGAACGGTGGCCGAAGAAGTGCACCGTATTATTGGAGACCGTGAAAGGTCGGGTGGAGACCGTGAATCCGAGGCTAAATCGGAAGAAGGAACCGGGGGTAGTGGCACCGGGGAAGGGAAGTCCTCCACGGGTGGCCAAAGTGATGCTAGGGCTAGGCCCGTTGTGAAAGAAGGTTGTTCGTTTAAATCCTTCATGGCTTGTAAGCCAAATGTGTACACGGGTAGTTCGGACCCTAAGATAACAATGAGGTGGATCCGGGAAACCGAGAGGGTTATCGGTAGTAGCAAGTGTAAGGATACCGATATGGTGACGTATGCGTCACAATTGCTAAAAGAAGATGCCATGGTTTGGTGGGATATCGTGTATGAGACCCTCGGGAAGGAGGTGGTTGAAAAGATGTCGTGGGAGGAGTTCACCACGAGATTGAAAAAGAAATTTTGTCCCGAAAGGGATTTGGAAAAGATGCACGAGAAGTTCGTGACCCTCAAGAAGGGTGATATGTCAATCGAAGAATACTCGAGGGAGTTCACGGGATTGCTCCCGTTTGTTGCTAAAACCTACTCGGATGAGAGGTTGAGAGTGGTTCGGTATGCAAGTGGGCTACCGTGGGACTACCAATTGGAAGTGAAGAGGGCGGTCACACTTGATGAGGCCATTAGTGCCGCCCGGGGTGTTGAGGAGGTTAATGAGGCAAGGGTTGCCGAGAGGGCCCGTGTGGGCGAAAAGAGAAAAGCCGAGAGTGGCTCGGGTACTTATAAGAAAGGGAAGTTCACATCGAGCTTCTCTAAACAAGGAAGTGTAGGTTCTTGCAAGAAGTGTGGGAAGAATCATACCGGCATATGCCGAGGGGAGCCGAAATCTTGTTTTAGTTGTGGGAGGACGGGGCACATAGCCCGAGATTGTAGGGCCAAGTCGATGGCCGATGTTGAGTGTTTCTCGTGTCACGAGAAGGGGCACTATAGCAATGCTTGCCCGAAGAAGGGGACCGAGTCGTTGGCGTCCACGGCTCAAAAGAAAGTGGAACCGGCTAAGGTGAAGGGACGATCCTTCCAACTCACCCGAGAAGAGGCGAAGGAGGCACACGATGTGGTGTCAGGTACTTTATTTATTAACTCCTTGCCAACTTATATCTTGTTTGATTCGGGTTCCAATTATTCATTTGTGTCTCATGAGTTTGGTAGAAAGTTGAATGTGGTATCGGAATTATTAGATGAGGTTTATGAAATAGAGGTAGCCGATGGGAAAACGTCTATGGTTGAATGTGTTTATAGAAATTGTGAAATAGAAATAGACGGTAGGAAGTTTAAGGTGGATTTGTTGCCTATGGGGATTAGGGCGTTTGATGTGGTTATCGGTATGGATTGGTTGGGTATGTACCAAGCCAAGATTTTGTGTGGAAAGAAAATAGTGTCGATTAGGACACCCGAGAATGAGAAAGTGTATGTGTATGGGGAGAAGCGACATCACATGCCCAATGTGATTACCGCCATCAAGGCGAGGAAAAGTATATCGAAAGGTTGTGCATCGTTTATTGCATATGTACTAGATGGCCGAAAGGAAAAGAAGTCAATGGATGATGTCAAAATTATTCGGGATTTCCCCGAGGTATTTCCCGATGACTTGCCCGGGTTGCCGCCGGAGAGACAAGTCGAGTTTAAGATTGATTTAGTTCCGGGGGCGACGCCGATTGCTCGTGCTCCCTATCGTTTAGCTCCCACCGAAATGCGGGAATTGATGACCCAATTGCAAGAATTGTTAGATAAAGGTTTTATTCGTCCGAGTTCGTCACCGTGGGGTGCACCGGTGTTATTTGTTAAAAAGAAAGACGGTTCGATGAGAATGTGTATCGACTACCGAGAGTTGAACAAGGTAACTATTAAGAACCGTTACCCGTTGCCGAGAATTGACGACTTATTTGACCAATTGCAAGGTGCTAGTTATTTCTCGAAGATCGATTTGAGGTCGGGTTATCACCAAGTTCGGGTGAAAGAAGGCGACACCGAGAAGACGGCTTTTCGTACACGTTATGGTCATTATGAATTTCTAGTAATGCCGTTTGGTCTTACAAACGCACCGGCTATTTTTATGGATTTGATGAATCGGGTTTGTAAACCGTTCCTTGATAAGTTTTTGATCGTGTTTATTGACGACATTTTGATTTATTCGAAAACCGAAAAAGAACACGAAGGTCATTTGAGGCTTGTTCTAGACGTGTTGAAACGGGAGAAGTTGTATGCTAAATTTTCAAAGTGTGAGTTTTGGTTGCGGGAAGTGCAATTCTTAGGTCACGTGGTGACATGTGATGGTATTAAGGTTGATCCGTCCAAGATTGAAGCGGTGTCAAATTGGGAGCCTCCGAGGACTCCTACCGAGGTTAGAAGTTTTCTTGGATTAGCCGGATATTACCGGAGATTTATACAAGATTTCTCGAGAATCGCGATTCCACTCACGAAGTTAACGAGAAAAAGTGAGAAGTTTGTGTGGGAGAAGAAGCAAGAAGAGGCGTTTAAGTTGGTAAAAGAAAAGTTATGTAACGCGCCGATCCTTACGTTACCGGATGGTATGGAAGATTTTGTGGTTTATAGTGATGCTTCGAATCAAGGGCTCGGTTGTGTGTTTATGCAAAGAGGTAAAGTGATCGCGTATGCCTCGCGACAATTGAAGAATGCGGAATTAAGGTACACGACACACGACTTGGAATTGGCGGCGATTATATTTGCCTTAAAATTGTGGAGGCATTATTTGTATGGTACTCGGTGTACGTTGTACACGGATCATAAAAGTCTACAATACGTGTTTACTCAAAAAGATCTTAATATGCGACAAAGAAGGTGGATCGAGTTGATTGCCGATTATGATTGCGAGATTGTGTATCACGCGGGAAAGGCTAATGTAGTAGCCGACGCCTTGAGCCGAAAAGTTTATGAAAACCCGAACCGGGGAATTTTAACACGTATAGAAGTCGTCTCGAGCATTATCGAAAGGATTAAGAATGCCCAACGAGAGGTTATGGGAAAGGACGAGTTAAGACAAGAACGGTTAGGTAAGAACCAACATTTTCTCGAAAATGCACAAGGGTTGAAGACCGTGGGTGGTCGTATTTGGGTTCCTAAGTTCGGGGGTATCCGAAAAGAGTTGTTGTATGAGGTGCACAAGTCGAAGTATTCGATTCACCCGGGAAGTACAAAGACGTATCAAGATATGAAACGGGTTTATTGGTGGCCCGGAATGAAGGCCAGAGTGGCCAAGTATATCTCTAAGTGTGCCACGTGTGCACAAGTGAAAGCCGAGCATCAAGTACCGTATGGGGTAGCTCAATCATTGGTTGTACCGGCCGGGAAGTGGGAAGATATAACTATGGATTTCATAGTAGGTTTACCGAAGACGAGTAGAGGTCACGATGCCATTTGGGTCATAGTTGACCAAGAGTGCATTATTTTTAGCAATTCGGGAAACGTTGCCACTTGAGAAATTGGCTAAGTTGTATGTTGATGAGGTGGTTCGACTCCACGGGGTTCCGTTATCGATTGTGTCCGATAGAGACGCGAGGTTTACCTCGAGATTTTGGCGATCTTTACAAGAAGAGTTGGGTACAAAGTTGCGGTTGAGCACGGCTTATCACCCGCAAACCGACGG
Source organism: Calendula officinalis (assembly GCA_963853835.1). NCBI lineage: Eukaryota > Viridiplantae > Streptophyta > Magnoliopsida > Asterales > Asteraceae > Calendula > Calendula officinalis. The sequence goes on along the minus strand of OY970822.1, from coordinate 83,075,068 downwards.
TCAAAGTGAAAGAACAATTCAAACGGTTGAAGATATGTTGAGATCGTGTGTGTTAGATTTCGGTGGTAAATGGGATGACCATTTACCGTTAGTCGAGTTCTCGTATAATAATAGTTATCACTCGACTATTAAGATGCCGCCTTATGAGGCGTTGTATGGAAGAAAGTGTAGAACTCCATCTTGTTGGTTGGAAGCGGGAGAGACGAAACTCACGGGTCCCGAGATCGTGAGAGTGACAAATGAAAAGATCGGTATTATTCAAACCAACATGAAAGTCGCCCAAGATAGACAACGAAGTTATTCGGGTTTGAAGAAAAGGCCATACGACTTGGATGTCGGTGATATGGTCATGTTGAAAGTGTCACCTTGGAAAGGTGTAATGCGGTTTGGTAAGAAAGGGAAGTTAAGTCCAAGGTATGTTGGACCGTTTAAAATATTGAAACGGGTCGGGCTCCAAGCTTTTAAGTTGGAACTTCCACCCGAGCTTCAAGGTGTGCATGACACCTTTCACGTGAGTTATTTGAAAAAGTTTATCGGGGAAGTTGAGAATATTATTCCATTGCAAGAGTTGCGGGTTGACGGCCCGAATCGGTTGATTGAGGAGCCCGAGGCCATATTAGAAACGAAGACAAAGAAACTTCGGAATAAGGAGATCGAGTTGGTGTTGGTCAAGTGGAAGCATTCACTTGGGCCGAATTTGACTTGGGAAGTCAAGGACGAGATTCGGAAGAGATACCCGGATTTCGTGAACTACGATGAGATTCCGAGGACGGAATCTTCTTAAGGGGTAGATAGTTGTAACGACCCGAAATTGTAAATAAATAAAATATGTAAAAATATGATAATTATGGATAAATCATATAAAACACGTGGAAATTGGTTTCGTGTCGTTTGGACACCGTACGAGAAAGTTATGGGCGAAACCGGGTCAAGACACTTGATGAAAAGTGCAGCCCTGCTGCCTTAAGGAGTTCGCGACGCGAACTTCCGATCACGATCGGGAAGTCGGGCCATGGAGTTTGGCCATGGGTCGCTAAGAAGATCGCGTCTGGGTAACGATCGTTAAGTATTCGTACGACTTGTGGAGTTAGCGACGCGAACTTAGTTCGCGCCTTGAACTCTGGGCGACCAGCATTAAAGTCGGGTTTGAGCTCATTTATTGCAAAGAAAAACCCTAGTTTTCTCCCTCTCGAGCTTGTGAACGATTTTGAGTGCAAATCATCATTTGGAGCAGATTTCTTGGTCAAATCTTGTGATTCTTCACTCCTAGTTGAAGATTAAAGGTATATCTTCAATCCTTTGTAGTTGTAGCTTTAGATCTATGGATCTTGAAGCTAGGGTTTGAAACCCTAGTTCTTGGGTTGGTGATTAATGGTTAAATAAATGGTGTATACACTTAATAGATGGTATATTAACAAGTAAAACAAGTGTATGATTTCGATTTGTAAGAATCTTAAGGGTTGGTTAAACCTAGGGTTTGGTAATCACCATATTTGGGGGAAATTGATTTATGGGTGTTATCTAGAGGTAGATGAACACATTGGTAGTAGTTTGTGATGATAATCTTGTTGTGATTATTGTATTAGGCTTTTGGTGACATTTTGGAAAGTCGGTGAAATTGTGGAAGCAAGAGTTTTGGTGTCAAGAACACGGTTTGAGCATCATATTGCTAAGGTGAGTACGTGTGGAATTTACTGAGTACATAGCCCTTTTAAATATTTTCATTACTTGTATTATGGTCTATTTGCTTAATTGTGTAGACTAATAGTTGATAGTTAGATATACCGATGATAGTATTGAACTAACTTGCTTGATGATGAAAGTGATAGCCGAGAGCTAGATTGACATAACCATAGGGTTATGATGAGGTTGAGATGATGTGATGATACGGGAGACTCCCCGGTCATGAGGTGTGGATTGAGGCGCAGTTGGGATGGAATTCCCATCGACTCTTCCACGTTAGTAGTCTTACTCATTGGACGTATTCCGGTGGGCAAGGCAGGTATCGGTAGCGTGGGCGATCCTATTGCCGGTACCTTGTTTCTAGTTAGCTCGGGGGCGACCCGATAACTAGAAGTGTATGTGGTTCTAGCTAGTTCGGGGACGACCTGATAGCTAGACGTGATTGCTAGGTAAGCAAGGTTGATAGGGTCACACTAAGGTGACTAGACTGGATAGTTAGATATATATATGTATATTGATTGGTTATATGAAACGTGACATTTCATTTTATTACCGGGTCTAAACCCATGTAGCTCACGAGACGTTTTGTCTCACGTACTCCTTGTTTTGTTTTGCTATGTACTCAGGTTCGGGATCGAAGGCTTAGGTACGCATGGATAGAGATGCGGGACCTAGATTAGAAGAACACTAGATTGGATTTAGTCTAAGCTTGGTTATGATCTATTTTGTAACACCTACTTTTATACTCTGATTTCATACCAAGGTTTTTGTAAATCCAAATTTAAGGATGTTCTTCTATTTAGCGTTGATGTTTCTAAATCTTTCTCTGACCATTTGATAATTATTCAGAACTCTTACTAATAGGGTAAGGTATTACATGTAGTTCTAACTAGGGGTGATAATTTCTGACCCGTCACGAAACCCGACCTGAAACCGACACGAAAATAAACAGGTTTGGGTTGAGGTAAAAGATAATTGGGTCAGTCTCGGATTGAGTCAGTTGACCCGTTTATTAAACAGGATAGGTTCGGGTCAATGATAATTTAAATGGGTCGACCCACCAACCCGTTTAATTATTAAAATATATTTTAAAATTATATATTTATACTTAATTTATAGTTTACTAGTTAAAAAGTAATTAATAGTTAGATAAAAATAAAAAATATTACTTAGTAATTTGGTGTTTAGTATTTTGTTATGAATTCGTGTAATAACAACAACATTTTGACATGTTTGACCCGTTTAATTTGTTTGACCTGATAACCTGTTTGACCCGTTTTATTAAATGGTTATATGAGTTAGGTTTGAGTTGAAGTTAAACAAGTTAGAATTGAGATATCTGGCCCATTTAAATAAACAGGTCGGTTTCGGGTTGAACGTTTCTGACCCGTCAACCCGTCAACCCGAACCCGTCAACCCAAACCCAACCTGAATTGCAACACCTGGTTCTAACACACAAAGATGCTAAAGTTACTTAAAAAGAAATGACGTAAAAGAAGGATCTCCACAAGATTTTGAATACATATACATATCATATGATTCCGATATTCACATACAATGAATGTGGTGGCTCTTTAGATATTTTAGTTCTTTTGTGTCCTTAATATTTTATAAGCTTATAATAGGAATCTTTTGTATAGTACAAGATTTTACTATAAATAGTAGATGGCACGATTAACATGTGGGTCCCTTCTACTTTTAAGAACATCGTCCTTTACGACAAAATGGTTCATTATTATTGTTATTATTATTTTCAAAAAATTGGTCACTTTCGTGAATAAGGTTAAACATGCGCAAATATTGTATTCAAATTCTCTCATATTCTAACTAATATAACATGTCATAATTTTTCACATGAAAAATCGGGAACCTTATATTCCAACACAAAAATAGATTATTCGCTTTATTTAAACTTTGTATTCAAAACTTGAAAACCAATTAGTAAAGCAATTAAAGATAACAATATTGGCGAACTACCGAATGAAAGAAGTTCTAAATGTGGAGCCCTACCCATAAGGCAATCACTCACAATAAAGTCAATGTCGCAAGTCGCAAGTAATAACAGTTCCGTATACTAGTTAGTTGCTAGTGTGATGTCTTAATAAAACAAAAACATATCATATACTTATCAAACAATTTGATAATGACCCCGTTGTAAATACTACTGAATAACTTAGGGCACATGTTTAATCTTTCATTGTGTAAACATTATTAGATGTTCAGAAGAAAGTTCAGAAACGGTCACGACAACTGTTAGGTTATGTAAATCACTAACAAAGATCAATCACGTCGGCGGGAAGCCATTCAAACATCATGAATACCTTTTGATAAAAGAAACATATACGGAGTACTTATCAAATAAGAAGGGTACGTACCATGACGATATTAACAGCTTTAACTGTAAGGCCGGTCGGTATGGGGTAAAAATAAGTTCGTGGAGGATGATGTGCCTCCACGGTGTGTGAGATTCTGAACACCACCCCCTCCACATGTGGAGCACGGGCGTGGTGGAGCCTTGCCACAACCATGAGTTTGCACGAGAATGGTATGTGTGTGGTGGGCAAACTTCAAGGTATTTGGTGGGACCCAATCACATTTCATACCACATAGTAGAAGGATCAAAGAAGTGGTGTTCCCTCGTGAAGCACAATGCCATGCCACATATGACTACATTACATACCACACCATGAACCCATACCTCACAATCTAAGAGTTTGTTGATATTAAGTTTATTAAATAAAAATAAGTAGGAAGTAACTCGTCCTATGAAGTGGTATCCTGTGAGGACTTAAAAAATGATAAGGACTCACAAGTACACCTCAAAAAAATTTCAAAAAATTCCGAAAAAAATATATATATCTCCCCATGATTATTACTACATTTGACCAATAAATAAATTTTGAAAAAAATATTATAATCCACTTATTTTTTAGGATCATAATAATGATCTATATTTTTTTTGGATATCAAAATTATGATCCATATATTATTTTTTGGATCATTTTTGAATTTTTTTTTTTTTTAATCTTATAGGCTGCGATTTTTATGTTTAAAAAATATTTTTTTTGAAAAAAGTTTGTTTTAGATCATTTTTAGAGTTTTTTTTTTTGAGTACTCGCAGTATTCATCGATTTTTAAGTACTCACCGGATCCATACCCCCGTCTTATATAGTACACGGCTGCACGCTATATTCATAATGAGGCGATGGTAGGTGGGCCAAACATAGTAATAAAAGAAGACGTTTTTATACGCAACAATGTTGCAAAGAACGCTCTAAAATTCCAATGATAGTAATAATAATTAAATAATTATAAATAGATCAAAACGCATTTTATTACTTTGAAATTGATTAATTGGAATATCTAATATTCTAAACTATTAAAAGTAAAGATAGTACTCCCTCAGTCTCACAAAGAAATTTTACATTTGTCTTGTGCACAAGATTTTAGATGATAGTTAGTGGTGGAGTCACTAATAATATTTTTGATTAAAATATAAGATTGGATGAGAGAGAGAAAGATAGTTAGTGGATATTAATGATGGGGTTCTTAGTAATAATAATATTTTATTATGTGAGGTCCATCAAATGTGAAAAATGTAACTTTTTGTGGGACAAAAGTTCAGTAAGAAATGTAAACTCTTTTGTGAGACAGAGGAAGTATCATGAACTTAAAAAAAATCAATTTAACATCTTTACTTATTAATTTGGTCGAATTTTCTTAAATGATTTACTTCATTTATAGTTTTTGAAAATTAAAAAGTTTATGATAATAAATTGATTATTTCTTTAAGTTTATAGTATAATCCTATATTTTCTAATAGTAGTATTTTAGAGTTGTAGAAAATTAATGTATCAAATTCATGATGTGAAAATGCATTTTTGGCTAGTAAATGAGAAGGCAGCTCATCCTATGTTGTACGCAGCAGTAGAGCACATTGATAATGGTAGGTGGGCCAAACTTAATTATAATATGGGCCGACATATATTAATGTAAGCAGACTACTGTTTTAAGTTTTAACTTAACCATGGCCCCTCGTCTCATTCCTATATCAGGAACCCTTTCTTGACTTCCCAAATCTAACCACTCCATTTTATTTCTTTTAAGGAAACAACAAATTCACCATCAAACTTTTATCTTTTAATACCAATAAACTTTTACACCTAACAATTAATACTTGAATATAATATATTACGTAATATTTATACTTCCCCGTATCAAAATAAGTGACACACTTTCCATTTTGAGGTGTATCAAAATAAGTGACACACTTTGAAAACTTTCTTTATTTGGTAAAAATAGTGGGACCCATACCCACTAACTATCTTCTTTAATAAAGTGAAATTACCCTTATACCCTTACTTTTACTTTTAAAACTCATTAATATCACTTTATTCAAGAAAAAGTGAGACTCATCTTTCACTAATTATGTACTTTAATCTATTTTAACATCTACTTTAATCTTTTACCTCAAAAAACATGTAAGTTAATTTGTGTCACTTATTTTGATACGGAGGAAGTAGTTGTTTTACTACCATCACTTTTAAAGTTGGTAGCTGGAAAAAATATTCAAATTCTTAAATACATGTGAATTTTTTTTTTCCGAAAGTGCTATCATCAATTAAAAAAACTAATAAAAAGTTAGAAGGTAAATGTTCAAGGTAGTCTAATGATTTTAGCTAATCCCAAGGGATAACTAATAGTCATTGGATCAAGAAAAAGTCAAAGGTCAAGATCAAGATTCAAACATACAAACGCATGTGCTTCAATACATTAATACCCCACCCACCTCCGGCGGCCGCCGGCGGTGGTGGTCGTGACTTGAAACACATGTGTTTTAAACACATGTGTTTTGAAAATAAATGAGTGTATATGTACAGCCAAACACATGTGTTTCATGACTTGAAACACATGTGTTTCGTTACTAGAAGCACATGTGTTTCACTAATAACAGTTGTTTTGAAAATAAAGGAGTGTATATGTACAGCTAAGCACATATGTTTCAAGTAATGAAGCACATGTGCTTTACTAATAATAGTTCTTTTGAAAATAAAGGAGTGTATATGTACAGCTAAGCACATGTGTTTCGTGACTTGAAACACATGTGCTTCGTATGCTCACCTGTGTTTTAGAAACTCATGTTTTAGCGACTTGAAACACATATGTTTCGAAACTTGAAACACATGTGTTTCGAAGTAATATGCTCGTTTGTATTTTGAAACACATGTGGTTTAGTTAAGCACATGTGTTTCAATACATCAATACCATCACCACCCCATTACCACCAGCACCTTCACTCTCAGCCACCACCGCCGCCGCCGGCGGCGATCGGCGGTGGCCGGAGGTGGCGGTCGGCGGTGGTGACCGGTGGTGGTGGTCGCGACTGGAAGCACATGTGTTTGAAATACATGTGCTTTGAAATACTGTGATTTGATCTTGACCATTTTAATCCAATGATTAGTAATTGTCTCTTAAAACTATGCAAAATCCTTAAACTTTCTTGAATACAACTTAAAGTTAGAAACTATATAAAAGTGTTAAATTATTCCATTTTAATCAATCTATATCTACCAAATAATTTAAATTTCTTTAATTACAAATCCACACAAATATATATTCTTTAATGAAATCAACTAAATAGTGTTTCTTCATTTCTCTATTACGAGTATGGGATGTTTAATCTATTACATAGCAGTTTATGTTTTCAAAAAGTTAGGAATTTATTCTTTTCCAAATAAATGAGTAAAAAGATCATACAAGATGACGTCAGAGGTGCTGAGACCTGATCAATGAAGAAAATCTAACCTTTTCTTACCACACAACTAGATTCTCCTCGCCTTTCCATTTTAAGCTTATGACTCATGCCCATATTTCAAATAGAGTAATTGTATTTTGTACCTACTATTTGGTTCTACTTATGTATTTACTAATTTAATCATAATAAATGTCAAAATCAATGAATGATATGTAAACACTTGAGTAGGTACAAATGATATGACAAAATATCATTTTCTCTTTTAAATAAGTTTAATATCACTAGTTTTAGATATTTATTTCACTCCGAATGAAAAGAATATTAAGAATTGCAAAAAGGCAAATATTAGTATCCAAAGATAAACCTATGTTATGATTAACATATGCCACATTCGTTATTTTACTCAACTATGTAAGACGGGTGCCAACGGTACATACTGACGCAGTCGGTTTTGCCCGCCGGTTGTGGTGACCGTTGGCACGGCCCCACCTGTTGGGTCCGCCAGTTTCTCACGCCGCTTTGAAGACAAGAGCGAGAGAGATCGGTTGGTTTATGTGGGGGCCCTCTGAAATAATAGCTCAGAATTAAAAAAAAAACTTTTTTATTTTTATTTTTTTAATTCAAAAAAATTCAAAAAAATTCAAAAAAACTAAAAAAATTTTAAACTTTTTACATCTATAAATACCCACTCATTTTTTCTATTTTTTAATTAATGTCTGTTTTATGCAATGTTTTTTTAATTAATGTATTTTTTTATGCAATATCTTTCTTTAATTAATTTAATTTATTTTTATTAGTTATATGTTTTAATTACTTGTATATTTTTATTAGAAAAATAAAAGTAAATGGTGGGGCCCAAATATAGTGAAGAGAATGAGTGTTGTTGGCATAACTACGTCAGTTTAGTGTTAGTTAGTTTGTCTGCTTACGTGGTGCAGAGTTGGCAGCAACTGACGGCGTCAGTTGCAGTCACCATTGGGAGCGGTCTACTAACCAACTTTCAATAATTATTATACACGTAAAATATTGATCTAGGTTAGCCAATATTCCGGTCATTGTGCTTTCTTACTGCATACATATAAATGAGTCATCTGATAGTTGTTAACTGAGTTAATTGATAATGATTTAATTGATAACTGAGTCCGACGCTTTCTTTATTTGGACAGGATCAACATGATAGTTTGAACTGAGTCCAATATATAGACTGAGTCCGACAATAAATAACTGTTTAAAGTAATCCGGTTGTTATTCTACAGTACCTTTTTCCAACTTGTTGATAAAGAATGCTAACTCAATATATGGTTATATACTTATATATAATCGATCATAGGGGTGGCTTAAGAGAGGGGAGTGTGGTGGCGAGACCCCCCCTCCGCCGGATGTATTTGTCCTACCTGGCACCACTTTGGCGAGCAAAAGCCTAAGCCACCATACCGTCTGTTACGTGAGTAAGAGGGTGTGTCGGACCACTGATGACGCCGACGAAGAGAGAGAAGGATTTTGGGGTGTTTTTATTGGGTAAGGAGTATTTTAGTGGGTCCTAAAAAAGTATTTTAGGTTAAGTTATGGTAGATGGGGTATTTGGGGTTTAGAATGTGAAATGGTGATTTGACGTTGAGGTGACGCTGATTTGGCGTTCCGACTTGTGCCACCATACTTGATGCTCTGAGAGTAAACCAAGTGAAGTTATAGTTCCACATGTCTATATGTATGTACACGTTAACACGTATATATATTATGGTATAAACATCTTTATAATTATGTATTTGCTCGGACTTATATCTTTCTCAAACTCCCCATTATGTAGGCCGTTCTATATGGTCCTATGTTTTTACAGTTTTAGCTTTACACAGCTCATTTAACCGTCTTTTTAGCCCTTTAGGTGAAAAAAAAGAAGAAAAATTAAAAAAGGGGGCTTAGAATCCAAAAGAAATTAAGTAATAAATGGATGTGTGTTTAGTACACCACTACGATTGTTTGGTCCTACATTTAGTCTGAAGCAAAAAATAATGGGGCTTCAATGACAAAATATGAGTTTAATCACCATTACAAGTATGGTGTTAACGAGTCGATCTATCCATAATGATTGATAAACATATGAATAAACAGATGAACTTAAATTTTTGGAAACGGCAAATGAAATAACGGAAGCTTACTCGCAATTTTTCAACGAGCACCCCGAGTTCGAGCTCCGCATAAGCGGGCAAACCCAGCCCCCAAAGGGATTTCCAAGGAAAATTCCTCATATGTGCCCGTGTGAGGTATGAGTTAAATTACGCTAATGCAACGCTCCCAAAGGGATTCGAACTCACGACCTGCAGCCCACATGGGTATAAACCCAGTGCCTCAGACCAACTAGGCTGGCAGATGAACTTAAATGGTTATCAATATTCTAGTACAAGAGCAGAGGTTTATTATAAATCTAGAAATTATTGTACTACGATAAAATGGTCAATATGTGGTCGTAGAAAAAAGAAACATTTACCTTCCAATAATTACTGTTGCATGGTTTCCTTTTTTGCTATTTTCGATCGATTCAATAATATTTCTATTTAAAGTATTAATTACAAAAAGATATTACGGAGTATTACATAAAAGCCAACAATACCACCTTAAATTAATGATTTACACTAATTAAATCTCACTATGTTATTATATGCATTTCAATTAATTTTTTTCCAATAAAATCAAGTTATTCGCTTGCTTCAGATTTCCTTTTCTAGACATCTATTGGGTCAATCAAATTAAATAACCACCCTATTAGTTTCTTTACATTTATAGTTGACATTCATTCAAAATTTAAAAACATGAAAGTGACCCTACAACGACAAAAAGTATTTGGAGTTCTTGACTTTTCTAACTCATGAACAATTTTCTTCTAATATAACTAAAAAATAAGAGTAGTTGTAAGGGGTAAACAGTTTGGTCATTCATGACAAATTAACATTACATCATTTTTTCATCTCCTGATCAAATATATGACTAAATTGCGACCAAAAACTCACGTAAGGAGCGATCGAACTTTTTAAAAGAAAAATTCATTAATATAAAAACATTATATTAATAACAAAAAAACACATTACATTAAACATAAAAGCACCATTATATTGATAAAAACTAGTGGTTATTAGTTCGACATCAAATGTGTTCCATCAAATCAGCTCTAAGATTCAGATGATCTTCTTAATTATGAATATCCCTGATAACTTGTAATACTTCTTCATGTAATCATATAGGATCACATTCACTATGTTGCTCGTCCGCAAAGTATGCTAACTGACGAATTGCGAAAGTACATCTCATCAACGAGGAGACACTCGGTTTCCCTGTTGCATCAAACGTTCCGCAAATTATGGCACATGATCAGTTAATTCGCGAACAACAATGTGTGCGAACAGATCTCGGCTCATCCGGAAATGATTACGAAATTCGTTTTTCGTTATACGTTAGATTTTAAGCAAAGTAAGCTTCCACAAGACGGTGATAAGCACCAATACGGTCCCTATATACACGTCTTCGTGTATTTATAGGGATTTCTATAAGTGGAAGCTTCGATAAGCGCAAGATTCTCTTTTAAAAAATGAAGATGAAAACTAGTGATATCATTCTCCTCGTTTATGTCGCTAAAAATAAGTTATCGGAATGCTTAACCTCGTAGTTTAAATGACATAAAAATATTGGGTATTTACATAGTAAAAGAAATGAGAAGTGTGAAATATATTGTAAAAGAGTTAGAGCATTAATTTATAAGGTAAAAATAGATGTAAAAAGGAGGTTTAAAATTGGGGGGGGGGGGTGTTGAGCCGTTGCCCAACGTTCACCATGCCACCTAATGGCCGTCTAGCCAACCGAACGAGGGGAGGACGTATCGCAAGGATCACGACGTAAGGGGGCGAGACGTATCACATAGGGGAGAAGGGTCGGGTGAACCAGATTACAATAATGCTGATTAACTTTATGTTAAAGTAGTTATGTAAAGCAAAACATAAATGCAAAAAAAACCACTAAAAACAAAAAACAATAATTATTATAACAAATCTAAAAAATTACAGAAAGTATCACCAACAAAATTTAACAACTTTGAATTCGTAATATATAAAAAGAAAAATGATAACAAACACTTAACATTTAACTAGAAACTTAGTGTTTAAACTTCAAACATATAAGTTAAAATAAAATTCTAAACGTATAAAAAACAATACAAAATATTTATTATAATAAAAAAGTAAGATTAAAAGGGGAAAAAAAATTAAAAAACACGGTTCAAATTTAGTTTAATCATTCGGGTCTGACAAAATTCAGAGTTAACATTTCCAATTCGAAACGATTTATAAGCACACTTAACCCATTCAATTCGGCTCGAATACTCTTATTCCCCGATCGAGTAGTCAACTGGCCGGTCAGCGCTCGATCCCAAACTTTAAGACATTGGATTTGATGGTGCTGATAGTGCACCATGAAAAAAATAATTTTAATGTGTTAATGGTGGATAAAAGAAAGAAGCTCGTGATTCCGGTGAAATATGATCATATAAAACATACATCGTGTTGTTATTAAAACATGCAACTTTTCATTTGTAAAAAACCAATTTAATTTTGATTATGGTTTCAAAATTATTTTAGTAATAGAACATCTTAAATAACAAATTGTTATCTAATACTTCGAAATATATTTAAATAAATATTACTCCATACATCCCAAAATTATTGTACGCAGACAAAAATCACATAGTTTAAGAAAGAAATTTATTTATTATAATATGTAAAAGTTATAAGTTTATCTTTATTACCTAACTATTTTTTAATTAGCAAATTTTTAAATAAATATTAATTTTAGGACATAAAAAAAATATGAATAAATAAAACGAGATGGAGTGATTATATTTTTGTATAATAAAAGTAAGTAAAATGAAGTGTACTAGATGCGAAATGAAGCAAATGATGTCTAGCTCAGTTGGATTGATGTATGGGTCCTACTTCCATATGAGGCGTGAGTTATGAAGTTCGAATCTGTAAACAGCTCTTGTGGTGTCAGTTATGGGGGATTTTTCCCTGGAGATCTCTATGGGGGCTGAGTTTGCCCTGTAAAGAAGCTCGAACCCGAAGTGCTCGCTAGAATATTGCGAGTAGGCTTCTATTGTTTCATGCGTTTCAAAAAAAAAATGTGCCAAGAAGCTAAAGTGAGAAAGGAAAAAAAAAAACTAAAAGAATTAAAAACAAGAAAAACAAAAAAGAGGGGCATTTCTGGAAACTTTTCCATTTTTTGCCATTATTCCATTTCTTCTTCTCTTTTCTTTTCTTTTTTCATTTTATTTCCCTCTTTCCACAAATTATCCTTTTATTCACCGTCATCGTTCCACCATCATCTAGGCATGTGTACAATCTAAGAACCGGACTGAACCGAATCAAACTGACAAGAACTGAGAACCGAAAAAATGGTTTTTTCCAGACCAAACCGATGATGATCGGAACCGTATTGAATCGGACCGAGAAGCGGCCGGAATCGAACCGAGAACCAAAGTAATTTCTTCGAAATTTTTCTCTTTTTAGACCGAATCGAACCAGTTGGAACCGGACCGATTAAAACCGAAAAACGATTTTTCATAAAAATTAGAACCGAGAACCGAACCAATATAGCTTGTTTCGGTTCGATTCAATCCGGTCCGATTCTACGATCTCATTCGGTTCTCGATTCAGTTTGCACAGACATACCATCATCTCTTACAATAACCCAAACTATATAAAGTTTGAGATTTAATTTTAACATAGAAACATTGTATTGTTAGTATTGCATTTTTACACTTCATTTTACTTTTGATAAAATAATTAAAATGTGGTATTTAATTTTTTTTACATAATCTAATCATTTGATTTATATACTTGTATAAGTTGTATTATACAAGTATTTAATCAAATGAATAAAAAAATAAGTAGAAAAAGTTAGTAGTAAATTATTTATATGTAATATTTATTATTTTTTGATTAGTTAATAAATAGTTATAATGTGTATTCTATAAATTTATATCTTGACTAATATTCATTTAAAAATAAAATAAATATTCATTATTTATAAAAATTTGACATTAACATATATTATTTAATATCAAGTATAATAATATTTTTATACTTCCTCCGTTTTAATATATGTTATACATTTGAGATATCACGTTTTTTGAAACAGATAATTATTAATAAGGTCAAATTATATTAGATTGAATAGTTAGTAAAGTACGTGTCATCACAACTCACCTGCCACCACCACCCACCACCACGGCCCACGGGCCACAACGCTCTACCACCACGACCACCCACCACCACTACCGCCCAACGCCACCACTACCGTCTCCACTACCCACCACCACGAACTACCACCACCACCACCACTACCACTATCACCACTTCCTCCACCACCCGACACCTCCACCACCAGTACAACAAAAAAAATTATCAGGCTGCAGATATTAAAAATAAACTGTCCTTTTCATATAACCTGCAGACTTTTGATCGACATTTTCTCTGTAGATGCGGTCTGTAACACCCGTATTTTTAAAACAACGTTTAAATCATTTAAAATATATTTTTCCAATATTTGACATATTGTCCAAAATACAATTTAACAAAAACTTCAAAACCTATATCAGAGTTTACAAAAATACGGTGTTACCAAGTATATCAAAACCATAGGCAACGGGATCTACCTAATAGCTCCCGAGCTAAACATCTCTAGGCCACTTCTAGTGCAACCTTCTATCACTTCAAACCTGTACCTGAGTACACAGCCATAAACAAACGTAGTACGTGAGACAAAATAGTCTCGTGAGATACATGGGTTTTAGACCCAAATAACAATAATAGTCGTTTCATAAATAGATGTATATGAACATATATATATACATATACTACATCATTACAAGCTAGCCACCCTATAGTGACCCTATCGTTCCAATGCTTTCCTAGCAATCATATCTAGTTATCGGGTTGCCCCCGAACTAACTAGGATCTCAACATATCTAACTATCGGGTTGCCCCCGAACTAGCTAGAACTCCAATATATATATATATATCTAGTTATCGGGTTGCCCCCGAACTAACTAGAATCACAAGCATATCTAACTATCGGGTTGCCCCCGAACTAGCTAGAAGCGCTATCCTATCTAACTATCGGGTTGCCCCCGAACTAGCTAGAAGCACTACCATGTCTAGTTATCGGGTTGCCCCCGAACTAACTAGCAGCACTATCCTATCTAACTATCGGGTTGCCCCCGAACTAGCTAGAAGCACTACCATGTCTAGTTATCGGGTTGCCCCCGAACTAACTAGCAGCACTATCCTATCTAACTATCGGGTTGCCCCCGAACTAGCTAGAAGCACTACCATGTCTAGTTATCGGGTTGCCCCCGAACTAACTAGCATCACCTCATCTCGTTCTTACCATAACTCATCAGTTATTCCAATCAAAGCCCTTGGCTACCACATCAATCATCAAACAAGTTAGTCATCTAATACTAACGACATATAATTAGTTCATCACATTGTGAACGTACCTGTATGGTCCCATGGACCCGATCATAAGCAACCACAGTTACTTCTACATCTATGAACCCTATGAGGTTCATGCTTACTTTATACATAAGATACATTTCTTATTTATTGATAACATAATACTTTTATCTCTTCCTTGACTATAATAGACAATTATTACTAGTCACATCATATTCTTTCTCATATATACTCGTTCTTTACTTTTATTAGTATATCTTACCAATAGGTACTCATTACTATAAAATCATTCCCAATTGCTTTACTAATACATATTTATTAATAAAGGCTCCGTATACATTCTCTTAATCAATTACTTCATTATTATTGTTCATTAACATAGATTCCAACATACTTGAATCTATCATAATTTAATTCAAATTCATCAATCATACTAGACACATTCTAGTATCACATTCTACGTACTTTCATACATTCTCAACTACTATCTTTATCAAAATATTTGTTAATAAAGACTGATACAATATCATATGTACTTTCAAAATTAATTGCTATGTACCCAGTTTAAAAGTCTCATGTACTCACCTTAGCAATAAAGTGCTCCAACCGTATTCTTTACGTCAGTTTCCTTGCTCCAACAATCAATCAACTTTCCAAGGCTTCACCAAAAGCCTAATACAACAATCACAATATGATCAACATCAATTACTACTACTAATGTGTTCATCTACCTCTAGATAACACTCATCAATCCATTTCCCCCAAATATATTGATTTACCAAACCCTAGGTTTAACCAAACCGAATATTCTTACAAATCATAATCATACACTTGATTCCCTTGTTAATATACCATCTATTAAGTGTATACAACATTTATTTCACCATAAATCACCAACCCAAGAACAAGGGTTTCAAACCCTAGCTTCAAGATCCATAGATCTTGAGCTACAACTACAAAGGAGTGAAGATATACCTTTAATCTTCAACTAGGAGTGAAGAATCACAAGATTTGATGAAGAAATCGGCTCCAAATGGTGTTTTCCACTCAAAAACGTATACAAGGTCGCTGGGAGAGAAACTAGAGCTTTTGGTCTGCAATAATTGAGCATTTCCCGACTTTAATGCTGAACAGACAGCAAAATCGCGCCGCTATCTATAGATAGCGTCGCTATTTTATGCCCGCGATCCAAAATCGCGATCCAAGGCTTCGCTATTTCGGCTTTCTGTGGAAATCAGCCAAAAATCGCGTCGCTATCTAAAAATCGCGTCGCTATCTTTGGCTGTGCAGCCCAGGCTGCACTTTTCGACCTTTGCTTCGACACGGTTTCGTCCATAACTTTCTCATACGGTGTCCAAATGACACGAAACCAATTCCTACGCTTTTTAAATGATTTATCCTTATTTATCATATTTTTATAAAATTTATTTATCTATAAATTTCGGGTCGTTACAACTATCCACCCCTTAAAAGGATTCCGTCCTCGGAATCACTCAGAAATTTCCATTCCACAATTGACCGAGCATCCTACTCCAATTCCATTGTGTTGGTTACAATCGAACTCTTCTCATTACAGTTCACCCATCACTAAATACATTTAAGCATGTGTTTAACCCCGATAGGTCCAAACGGTCAAAACCCAATCTTGAACTTATATTACTTAAACGGGTCGAAGTTTCACAATTGGACCATAACACTTTCAATCTTTCAACAAATCCTTTTATTCATAACAATGATATGATACAATCATCACAATTAGCTAATTGATTAGATCGAATGTCAAAGTCTAGCTTCGACCAAGTCGTCATCTCACAACATCGTCCAAACTTTGACTTAAGCACAAAGTCAACTATACCTTAACAATTTCTTTATTCATTATAGATTCCATTAACCATCATTTCCATTACAATTGACCTTAAAATTATGATCCAGCAATGATCATACACTCGATTCCCAAATTCAACTCTACACACCCAACGGGTCAAAGTCGCATAATTCGACTATAATTCTTTTAATTATTCCGTTAATCCTTTCACATACATACGACCGATACGTTATGCTCTCATCATTCACTAATCATTCGAAACGAGAGTCAAAGCTCATCCTTGACCGAGTCAACAAAATCACACATTGACTAATCTTGACCTTTGCATAAAGTCAACCATACTTTCCCAAATCAACAAATCCCCTACTCGCGGAATATCATTCTCGACTTATCACTTCCGGTTATAATCATTATTGTTTCCTTAACAATCGCTCATATTTCCAAAATTCTAATCTTTTCAAATTTTTCCGAGTTCTCGCATTCCCTTAAGGTCACATCAACCCTTACCGTTTCTTACCCTTCATTCGGTCACATATACCATTACTTAGAACCATTTAAATCATTTTTGCATCACACACCATAATTTCACACCAGTTGACCATATCTTGGTCCCCAATAACAATTGCTTTCCAAAAGCATCCTCTTACTCATATTCTAGAAGTCGTAGGCATCCCATACCCATACATGACCTAATGCGATCCGCATTTTAACCACATTCTCACTTATCATAAAGTCATAACCATACACATTACCCACATGGTTCTACATTCATCACATAAATACATAAACATTATCATACGGGCATAACAATCCATAATTTAACTATCACATCAAGATGACTGGAAAGCCTCCAATCCATCAAGATCCAAGCTGTCACAGTGATTGGAACATCTCCAATCTCGGAATGGAACCATTGGGATTCGCCCAACCGATTCCACCCCCAAACATCATAGTAGCCGGGGATCCCCCGAGCTAATCACATCATTTCTTTCTTATCCTATCATGCATACTTCACTAGTATACACCTTTTCACATCACATACCTTACCACTATCTTACCCATTTAATCGTCTATTTATTCACCATGCAATTTAGCACATTTCTCATAACATCACGTTATCATTTTCTTTCATTTTCACACATTTCTCGTTGGACATACTACTTAACACGTTTCATATATCATTACCTTTTTCATTATCACATGCCTTCAAGGTCATCACATAATGCACAAACATTGTACCTCGCGGGTAACCAATAAAATTCCCGATTCCCATTTACCGTCTCACTCACACACTAATCACCCTTAAACGGTTCATTTCCCTATTAATCAACTTTCCAAATCCTTTGTCACCACCGGGGTAACCATAGTTCACCGGTCAACCCGGTCATCTTAAGTCGACCAATCGACTCCGGTCCACATTTGTAACCCATGATTTGGCACACATTGGCCCAACTTTCCATACTCTCGTCTTTATACATCGCGATACTTGAAACACTTATTTTCCAACCGTAGTTTCACACTACTCCATGTCATATACTGTCATGCCATTACTATAACATGTAACCCATAATGTTTTCTCACCCTTGATATCGAATTCATCATTGTTGTCACAAAACTTGACATGGCTTTATGCCAACTTTTTACCCAATCACATTCAACAATCAAAATCCGTCGTTCCCGACATTTATTCTTTTCCACATATTTTTCCATTTATAATTTCTAAGTATCACTATACCTTAGTCATTCTTTCCTTTACCGTTCACGTATAATAACATTACATTGCGTATTCGGATTCCTGCCGAATATCAAAGTCCCATTTTCCAAAGCTTCTATTTCTATAATTCTCATCCAACTAACAATCCTTACCAAGACTTAGTACTTCATTACACTATCATTCTTTTGTTGACAACATCTACCATTCTCATGGTTCCCCATTTGACACTACATAGTAGCATCAACCCATATATCTTTACTAAATGCGACACACCGGCCCATAATCATTTCCAATGTATGATTTCTATACACATACTAACCGGGAAGACTATTCCCGAATTTTACCCCCACGTCATACAACTTATCTACAATTTCTATAGGCACCAATTCGTGCAACAACAACAACAACTACGTCATAATCTCAAATCATTCTTTTTACCCAAGATCTCCGAGGTGGCCCTTCCGGGTCAACTCCCCTTTCCAACTCCCTCGAGAGTTCATTTCACAACCTCTTGTATCGTGCTCTCCTTCACAAAGTTTCATACAACACATTCCACCGTGTCAACACCTCATCCTTCAATAATGTTGACGTCAAAGTCGCCATATTGTTCTTCCTTCATTTGCTACTCTTTAGCACTTGCCAACTCTACCGATTCCACCACATCGTGACCTTCGGTTCAAAACTTCCGAATTACACAACAGTTTTACACACTATGAAAGTCTTACACAACTTCCTTCCATTTCTTCCGACTATGTTTTGCTACCTTTTTTTGTAGACACTTTCCACTACGGGACTCACCATTCGATTATTCTTCCTTCATATGGGTATTGGAATCATTCCACCCACCCTCATTCGTAACTCTTTCCCATTTAGTGGAGTTCGTCCACTTTTCACATTTATTCTTTCGCCATACTAACATATCCAACCAGCAAGATTCAAACGGTCAACTCAACAGTTGAAAACAACACAGTTAGATCAACTTATGGCATTTCTCATAGGGGTCGACCCTATCTTACCAATGCCCTACGGTCTCAAAGGACTTCACATTGCACATTTCATAACAACTTCTATAGGTCCCCTAGGTTCAACCCTAAACTTATCATAAAGTCTCAAGGTCAACCTATCGATCTCAATGAATCTTACATTCCTATTGCTACAGTCTAAGACTAGGATGGACATCCAACCTAATTCACTTAAACTATAGCTCTGATACCAAGTTGTAACACCCGTATTTTTAAAACAACGTTTAAATCATTTAAAATATATTTTTCCAATATTTGACATATTGTCCAAAATACAATTTAACAAAAACTTCAAAACCTATATCAGAGTTTACAAAAATACGGTGTTACCAAGTATATCAAAACCATAGGCAACGGGATCTACCTAATAGCTCCCGAGCTAAACATCTCTAGGCCACTTCTAGTGCAACCTTCTATCACTTCAAACCTGTACCTGAGTACACAGCCATAAACAAACGTAGTACGTGAGACAAAATAGTCTCGTGAGATACATGGGTTTTAGACCCAAATAACAATAATAGTCGTTTCATAAATAGATGTATATGAACATATATATATACATATACTACATCATTACAAGCTAGCCACCCTATAGTGACCCTATCGTTCCAATGCTTTCCTAGCAATCATATCTAGTTATCGGGTTGCCCCCGAACTAACTAGGATCTCAACATATCTAACTATCGGGTTGCCCCCGAACTAGCTAGAACTCCAATATATATATATATATATCTAGTTATCGGGTTGCCCCCGAACTAACTAGAATCACAAGCATATCTAACTATCGGGTTGCCCCCGAACTAGCTAGAAGCGCTATCCTATCTAACTATCGGGTTGCCCCCGAACTAGCTAGAAGCACTACCATGTCTAGTTATCGGGTTGCCCCCGAACTAACTAGCAGCACTATCCTATCTAACTATCGGGTTGCCCCCGAACTAGCTAGAAGCACTACCATGTCTAGTTATCGGGTTGCCCCCGAACTAACTAGCAGCACTATCCTATCTAACTATCGGGTTGCCCCCGAACTAGCTAGAAGCACTACCATGTCTAGTTATCGGGTTGCCCCCGAACTAACTAGCATCACCTCATCTCGTTCTTACCATAACTCATCAGTTATTCCAATCAAAGCCCTTGGCTACCACATCAATCATCAAACAAGTTAGTCATCTAATACTAACGACATATAATTAGTTCATCACATTGTGAACGTACCTGTATGGTCCCATGGACCCGATCATAAGCAACCACAGTTACTTCTACATCTATGAACCCTATGAGGTTCATGCTTACTTTATACATAAGATACATTTCTTATTTATTGATAACATAATACTTTTATCTCTTCCTTGACTATAATAGACAATTATTACTAGTCACATCATATTCTTTCTCATATATACTCGTTCTTTACTTTTATTAGTATATCTTACCAATAGGTACTCATTACTATAAAATCATTCCCAATTGCTTTACTAATACATATTTATTAATAAAGGCTCCGTATACATTCTCTTAATCAATTACTTCATTATTATTGTTCATTAACATAGATTCCAACATACTTGAATCTATCATAATTTAATTCAAATTCATCAATCATACTAGACACATTCTAGTATCACATTCTACGTACTTTCATACATTCTCAACTACTATCTTTATCAAAATATTTGTTAATAAAGACTGATACAATATCATATGTACTTTCAAAATTAATTGCTATGTACCCAGTTTAAAAGTCTCATGTACTCACCTTAGCAATAAAGTGCTCCAACCGTATTCTTTACGTCAGTTTCCTTGCTCCAACAATCAATCAACTTTCCAAGGCTTCACCAAAAGCCTAATACAACAATCACAATATGATCAACATCAATTACTACTACTAATGTGTTCATCTACCTCTAGATAACACTCATCAATCCATTTCCCCCAAATATATTGATTTACCAAACCCTAGGTTTAACCAAACCGAATATTCTTACAAATCATAATCATACACTTGATTCCCTTGTTAATATACCATCTATTAAGTGTATACAACATTTATTTCACCATAAATCACCAACCCAAGAACAAGGGTTTCAAACCCTAGCTTCAAGATCCATAGATCTTGAGCTACAACTACAAAGGAGTGAAGATATACCTTTAATCTTCAACTAGGAGTGAAGAATCACAAGATTTGATGAAGAAATCGGCTCCAAATGGTGTTTTCCACTCAAAAACGTATACAAGGTCGCTGGGAGAGAAACTAGAGCTTTTGGTCTGCAATAATTGAGCATTTCCCGACTTTAATGCTGAACAGACAGCAAAATCGCGCCGCTATCTATAGATAGCGTCGCTATTTTATGCCCGCGATCCAAAATCGCGATCCAAGGCTTCGCTATTTCGGCTTTCTGTGGAAATCAGCCAAAAATCGCGTCGCTATCTAAAAATCGCGTCGCTATCTTTGGCTGTGCAGCCCAGGCTGCACTTTTCGACCTTTGCTTCGACACGGTTTCGTCCATAACTTTCTCATACGGTGTCCAAATGACACGAAACCAATTCCTACGCTTTTTAAATGATTTATCCTTATTTATCATATTTTTATAAAATTTATTTATCTATAAATTTCGGGTCGTTACACGGTCCACAGTACGTCGACGTTTTAGCTCTTAAAAAATAAACAACACCTAAATATCTTCTAAATCTTCCGTAAATTTTATTATTTTTTGAAGATCTAATTTTATTATCATATATAACCTGATTTTTATTCTAAAAAAAAAAAAAAAACCATCTTTTATTAGTAACTGCCCCCCTCCCCTCCTTTTTTTAAAGGCCGATTTAATTAGTTTGAAATGAAATCTTAACTTTGATGCATTAAATTTGATTGTTAATCATCTAAAAAACTACTTTAATGATGCTCTTATAGTGGAATTATTCAAGATAATACCATCGTTGGCACCGTTCAAATAAAAAATACCATCGTTGGCAGCAGCCAAAGTCTTCGACTGGATTTTTTTAGGCATAACTTGTTGGCACTCCTCTTCAGCTGGATACCATATGTTCGTTTGTGTATGTTTATGTTTGCTTATGTTCATTTGTGTTTGTTTCGTGTACGTTTGTGTTTATTTATGTTCGTTTGTTTTCGTTTATGTTTGTTCCCTCATTCACGAACCGTTCATGAACACTAAATTTTCTTAACGAAACGTCCGTGAACACAAAATTACGTTCGATAAGTGTTCGTGAACCGTTCACGAACACATTTTTTCCTTAACAAACGACACAAACAATGCCCCATTCGTGTTCGTTCGGTTCGTTTACATGTCTAGTTACTATCGAAAGTGTTCTAGGTATATAGCTTAGGATATACTCCCTCCGTCCCACAAAAAACTTCCCATTTCATTCTAAATTTTTGTCCCACAAAAAACTTTTCATTTCCCATATTTGATGGGCTCCACACAATAAAAAACTATTATTTTTAAAGACCCCACCACTAATATCCACTAACTATCTTTCTCTCTCCAATCCAACTTTATATTATAATCAAAAGTATTATCAATAACCTCACCATTAACTATCACCTAAAAAGTTGTGCAAAAGCCAAATGAAAATTTTTTTGTGGGACGGAGGGAGTACTATTTAAATTGTACTACATGTACCTAATAAACTAAATGAAATAATCAGAAAAGTATTTACTATTTAGTGTGGTGAAGTTTTAATCAAAATGTTAAAAATCAGTAATGTAAGTGTACTTGGTCAACTTTGTATTATTGTATTGAAATAAAGGACATATATAAAGTAAAAAATTATATAAATACGAACTCTTGTAACAGTATTATTGATCAACCATTGAACGCCTAATATATTTATGCTGCACATAGAAGTGCTTACGATATAAATTAGTCGACACAATGTCAAGCTCGAGCTCGACTTAATTATAAAATTCGAAGCTCGAAACTCTTCTCGAGCTGAATCAAGCCTTTATTTTCAAGCTCAAGCTTGATTTGATTAAATAATTGACACTTTCGAGCTCGACTCGACTCGGTTATCAATATAACATATTGATTAACTCGATATTTTTAAGCTCGTCATGAATCGAGTTGGTACTTTTGAACTTTAATTAATTAAGAAATATAGTAATTATAGAAAAAAATTAACACACATAAAGGGTGAAAATGTATTAAATAGAACACACTCAATTAGGCTCGCTAGTTTTATGAACCGGATATTTTCATACTCGACTCGAAAGTCTGTTCAATTAGCTCGAGCTCGAATCGACTTAAGTGAAGTCGGTTTCGAGTATTTTCCGAGTAGCTCAAAAGTAATTTAATTTGTTTACACCCAAATTGTACTTATTTACATAATAAAATCTTGTGTACCTCTTAATTCGTTTATAAAGAATTTTAAAACCCATAACTAAATGCACACTTTTTACAAATACAGTATAAATACGAACTCATGTAAAAGTATTATTGTTAAAATTATATAGGATTAACGAATGGTGATATATACTCCATCCGTCCCACAAAAAAGTTTACATTTCTCACTAAATTTTTGTCCCACACAAATTTTTACATTTCTCACATTTGATGGATCCGACATAATAAAATATTATTATTATTAAGAATCACACCATTAATATCCATTAATTATATTTCTCTCTCCAATCCAATCTTATGTTTTAATCAAAAATATTACTAGTGACCCACCACTAACTACCACCTAAAATATTGTGCCCGAGAAATGTAAATTTCTTTGTAGAACGGAGGGAGTACGAAAAAAGATTGAGGGTAAACTGTCAAAAGAAGAGGGGATGGTGAGATACTGGCAAACCTAGGTGAATTGTAGGGGCAGGGGTAGGGGCAGGGTGAGGGGACGGGAGATGATGTTGAAATGTTGAATGAAATGAGTGTGGCCAGATAAGGGTAAAGTTAAGCATTTCTAATTAAGGAAATTAATCAATTTCTCATTTTTCTACTCATCCTGCTGTCTATATCCTTTTATGCGTTCCTTTACATACACACCAATTATAAATGAGAATTGATTTTTTCAATTGACGATTTACTTCATCAAAAGTAAATTAAGTTATTTGATTGGCTTAAATTAGGGTTGAGCATTTGGCTTAAAAAAAGGGACCGAAACCGACCGAAACCGAATCGAACCAAAACCGATAACATGTTATCGGTTCGGTTTCGGTATTAAAAATTCATTATTTTCGGTTTCGGTATTGAAAATTCATTATTAAGGCTTATAGTATAGTCATATTGGTGTAAAATGTAAGATGTGTTGCTCATAACTTATAAAACATGGATTCAAGTTACATCGTAAACAAATAAGAATAAATTAGATGGTGTCAAAAAAATATTTGCTTATGCTTTTATTTTCTCTCTATTTATTTAACTTTAATATTTAATTTATTTTAACGGCACTACTACAGATCGGGTTTGAAAATGCGGGGAAAACGCATTGATAATGCGGGGAAAGGACCGCACCAACAAACTACACACTATCAAACAACCAAACCGCAACAAAAGATAAACCGCAATATCAAACGCTTAAACCGCAACAATAGAGAAACCGCAATATTAAAGATTACACCGCGCTATTAGTTAATCGCACACTACACTAGATGTTATACCCGCAATATTAGTTATTCGCACACATGATATAGTAACCGCAATATTAGGTATTCATAATAAACAAAAAAAAAATAATAATTCCACAATATATATATATATATATATATATATATATATATATATATATATATATATATATATATATATATATATATATATATATATATATATATATATATGGTCGAGTTATATTGAGAACCCTGATTTTAAAAAGAACTCTGAGAACTCTCTAATTTTAATCCTAGCCATTGAATATCGAATCTAATGGCTGGAAAATCGAAATGGCATTCATGTAAATTATTTCCAAATTAAGGCTGGATATTTTATGTTGTAAAGGGTATTTTTGTAAAACATTATTTATTATATATTTTAATATTTTAAAATCCCTGATATTTCATGGATGTTTCCCTAAATTAACGTAACTCCCCCTATGTTCACGTAAATTATCACCTCTACCCAAAATTAGTTCGGAGCAATTGAAAGTGGAGATACAGCGACGTCGGTTTCCTTTCAACAAAATCACACGAAATTGGTACATGATTTCATCCTTATTGAACTGATTGTTGCACATTTGCAATATATATCTCTTTAAAATTGTGTTTCTTTGACCAAAAAATTAGGTTTTACATAGCTTAGAAGGGGCTCCGACGACTGACAATCGACAAATAATGGCTGGTAAGTTTTCAATTTACACAAAGAAAAAGTGAAGCATACGTGTTTCTGAACTTGAATCGAAGCATAATTGTGGAAAAATCGGGTTTTTAGTCATGAATATGCATGCGATTTAAAAATGAGATTGTGGAAACACAATGATGTTTTTTTTAAACTTGAATCGAAACATACATGCGATTTCAAAATGATGTGTTTCATAAAATGATTAGCAGTTTAGCACAGAACGATTACAAAATGTTGTGTTCCATAAAAATGTTAACATATCGAAACATCTACAAAATCTATTTTTGTTTTACTCTAATAGTATAATTGTTTAGACAAATTGGGGAAAAATTTGAGTTCAATATTACATTGATGTTTTAATTTCTGCCTGAAGGTGTTACAAGAAGTGCAAAAACAGGGAAAGAATGACTAAAACAGAGGAGGACATAAGGCCTACTTCATCAAAGAAAAAAGGTATTTTTTCAATAACATATATGAAATTTGTAGATGAAAAAACACTATCGAGTCTTGATTTGTTTTGTATTTGACTAGAGATAAAATGGAAACAGTAGTGTGGCATATGACATATTTTAGGGTTGAATTTGGTTGTATTTAAATTGAGTTAATATGGAAAACATTAGGGTGTCATATAGCAAATACTGATACTGATTATGTAAATGTTTTTCTTACAATATAGTTGTTACAAAAAGTGGAATAAGCGCATCAAAGGCTGGAAGATCCTATGATGTAGGTGCAAGTTCATATAAAAACAGGTAAATGCATTACATAATAATCCATTTTAATTATTAAGTATATATTTTTTTATTCATTCAGTCATTTTATTGACATAATATCAATGAAAGCGTAATAGTGTCATCATACAAGTTACATTTTTTTAATTATTTATATGTGCATATATATACAGTTGATACAACAAGTAGGCGAAAATGTAACAAAAAGACCAACAATTCAGATCAACACGGATTTTGCGTTCGGAGTGCAACACTAAAACAGGATTGGATGCTTTGGTTTTATTTGGTTTTTGTGCTTTGTTTTTAGATATAGATGGGGAACAGTTATGTGGTTTTATTTTTTGTTTGAAAAGACATGTTTATGTTACTTTTACTATGTTTTGGTTTACATTTTTTGTTATTGGTTGTTTAAATTTCTGCAGTTGATGGTTGTTAAATAATACTATATGTCAATGATTCGACCATTACGCTGTGTATAACACATTAACGTGTTTAAAGTATATGGTGGGGAAATTATGTCAGAAACATACATGATTAATAAGTAACATATATGTTGAAGTAATCAAATGTATCTACTAATTGAAATTAACCACTTAATTGTTCGTACACGTACTTCAACTTGATGAATTATAAAAATCATATTCAAGTACACATATGTACAATATAAATATTTATGTTATCCATCTTAAACATACACTTTAATAAAAAGATTAAAAAAATTGAATAATATACATGCATGTACAACACATATATATATCCAAACAAAAACATTTATGTTACCCTAATTAATAAGAACATATATGTTTCCAAACAATAACATTTATGTTACCCTATTCAAATACAACATATATGTATCCAAACAATAACATTTTATGTTACGCTAATCCATAACAACATATATGTTTCCAAACAATAACATTTATGTTACCCTATTCAAATTCAAAGACAACATATATGTACCCGAACAATAACATTTATGTTACCTTAATCAAGAAAAACACATAAGCAAACTTTGACTCACAAGACTTAATCATTTATAATAATGCTAGCATCAACAACACTTTGACTGCAACAAAACACAACACAATCAAGTCCATATTTTGAGTCATTTGCAAGCATGATTGCTTCTTCATCACTACTAAACTTCATGATTGGCATAATCGGTCCAAATGCCTGAAATAAAAATAATAAAAAAACGGTTTTAAAGTGCTAAATTAGTGAAATTGTGAGGATTTAAAAATGGTTAACTAAAAAAAGACGTAAATTTCATGTGAAAATGAAAGAAATCTAAAAAATACTTGCTTCTTTTTGCATCGATTTCATCTGATGATCAACATTTACAATAAGAGTTGGTGGAAAATATTGATCAACATCACCTTCACTAATATCTCTCACACTCCCTCCACCAACAATTTCTGTGATTTTTTTAAAACTAAAAAGCAAATGTTAGAAAGCTCAAGTAAATTAAAAGTTTAATAGATGATAAAACCTTGGCTTTAAAATTAATTACACAAAATACATCAAAAAAAATTATTCTTGAATCTGTCTAATAAGAAACATACCTTGCTATTAAAAATGTCCTTTAAATGGGAGGCTATCAAAATCACGAGCCATTTTGAGGAGAGATTGAGTTGGGGGAGAGATGAGTTGTTGATGAAGATTGGTGTCACTGGTCCAATCATCGGTGGTTTTGAGGCGGGCAATGGCGAATTGCGTTAGTTCTTCTTGTGGCCGCGGTTGTGTTCCAACAGAAAGCTTGCGACAGTGACCGACTATACCTTGGTTTTTAGAAAGTGATTCAGGCGAGGAGTGAATACCCATGCGCCGAAGATCGGGATTCCGGCGATTTACTTGCCGTACAAAACAATAATCGACGGTGTATAGTGGAGATCGATACAAGGCTAATGCAGTTATTAATTAGAAAACCAATTACGATCTCCTTCAACACCACCGTTGATAAATCAGATAAATTTCGGCCAGAATATGGACGATGGTGATTATGGATGAATGAAATTAGGGTAATGGAAGATATACTCTACATACAGTTACAATGAATGTGAAGGATACGATCAAATCCGATCCATGATTATAGGGATCTTTTTAATAACTTCCAAAAATGCATAAATAAGTTTTAAATGTTAAATCCCTATAATACCCCTTACGCTTTTACAATTATAAAATAAATAAAAAATTACTACTAATTTGTGATTGGTTAATTGATAGTTCTCAAAGTTCTTTTTAAAATCAGGGTTCTCAATATAATCCTTCACTATATATATATATATATATATATATATATATATATATATATATATATATATATATATATATATATATATATATATATATATATATATATATATATATATATATATATATATATATATATATATATATATATATATATATATAGGGTTGGTTTATTTACAGAACCCAATAAGGCTACAGAACCGGCAGAACCCGTCTAAGCCAACCAGAATTTAGTAAAATAATTTCGAATTATTTAATTCATATTAATTGTTTAGGGGTATTTGTGACATTTTACTCTTTTTTTTTGTTTCTTTTTTTGAAATTTCCTAAAAGGAAGGCTTTATTTTCGGAAATTGATTATTGTCCTTTTATTTAAAACCGGTTAAACATGTATGTTTTTTACAGTATAACCATGCACGTTATCTTTAATGGTTTACCATAATTTTATTTAAAACCGGTTAAACATGTATGTTTTTTATTGTTACGTTGAACATGTATGTTTTGTTGCTATAAACATGTATGTTGTACTGAACATTTAAATTGTACTAAAATCATCAAAAATACTACATAACATGAGTGGATGAATAACACTAATTTATCAAAACACTAACATATACAAACTCGCCCATAGTAACAAACATATATGCAAATTCACAAAGTTTAATCATCAACACCTTGATCTTCATCACCTCATTCAATGAAAGGATTTGCAACAATGTTAACACCAATCGATCTATGTACCACCCGCTGCAAAACACAATTAATTATTAAAAGACACTTATGTTATTGTTGACCGAGAATATAGATCTAACCTAGAACATAGATGTATTGTACCAACGACCATGTATCAATTTCTAATGAAAAATGGAACTTTTCTAGATATGTGTATAAAAGTTTAGGTGCTTTTGCAGAAACTGAATTCCATCCTAATATATTAAAACAACCAAATTTCCCATAATTTTAATGCAATACAGACTAAAATTACCTCAAACTAATGAAATTGTCCAAAAATTTAAATAAAACTCTTTGTGGTAGTTTATAGATATTGCAGTAGTAACCTGCAAAACAAACACATATGTATATGAGAATTAAACACATATGTACCAGCATAGGTTATCGTAAAAAAGTTATCAAAATTAAAAAGCAGAAAACTCCATAATACAAAAGTATCAAACTTAAAAGCAAAAATCGGCTATAAATTGGGATCAAAATCGAAAACTAAATATTAAACAAGCAATCGTACATGCAAACACATGGCCCCAAAACTCGATACTGTAAAAGGCAAAATCTAGCGAGAAGTTTAACCTTGTAAATAAATACATATGTGCAAATAATTTAAATATTACTCCAATTTTATTTTAAAATAATAGTATTATTGAACTAAAAATTCCATCCTTAATCTCAGAACACCATTCTTAGAAAACATCAATTTTCAACCTCAATTTCATCTTCCACTCAGAACCCCCATTTTCAACCGTAGTCAAAATCTAAAATACTATTTAGGACATAAGAACAAAATACCTTACCAGGTAGAATTATCACCAAGCGCATGATAAAGACGGTGGTGCCGCGGATGCTGGTGAGGCGGCGGTGCGACGGATGCTGGTGAAGAATCCCCAGTTCGCCAATCAGTTGCCAATCGATCCGGTGGAAGAGGCCTTGAAGAACCTCTTAATTCGCCAGCGGCTATTTTTTAGGGTTACAAGATTTCAATTTTTTAATATAGAGAAATAACATGGAGAGGTAGAAAGAGAACGTGGAGAGAGACTGATGATAAGAGGGTTTCAATAACAAATATTTTGTAAAATGCCTATTATGTCCTTTTAATTTAATTCTTACCAAAAAAACAATTTGCTTTTTTAACAAGAATACCACAAGCAATCTAAGCCCTTGATTATGAAATCCAATGGTTTTGATTGAGTTCTGCGAGTTCTTTAGCCTAAAGTTGGTTCTATAACTAGCCCATCACTATATATATATATATATATATATATATATATATATATATATATATATATATATATATATATATATATATATATATATATATATATATATATAGTGAAGGGCTAGTTACAGAACCCATTTTAGGCTACAGAACCCGCATCACTCAATCTAAACCATTGAATTTCAAAATGAAATGATCATGGAAGATACATGAAGTGATTTAACGAGGGACCCCCATGCATGTATGTTATTCATGCACGAAAACATATATGTTTTTGTGCATGTATGTTTTCATGTATATATACATAAGTGTTATTTTCGCATTATTTGAACATATATGTTTTTCAGTTTTTTGATGTTTTTCTTAAAGTATATGTTTGATTTGGGTTAAATGTTATTGTTTTGCATTTATATTTTACTAAATTCTAATATTCTTAGATGAGTTCTGCTTGGTTCTACGCAAAAAATGGGTTCTGTAAATAGCTCGCCCCTATATATATATATATATATATATATATATATATATCATCTTAACCCTTGATCTCTTAATTCAATGGCTAGAAACACTTCTCGCACTTCTCGCATGAATCTTCACATATATATATATATATATATATATATATATATATATATATATATATATATATATATATATATATATATATATATATATTATATTTATAATCTAGCTCTTATATATTTAGATAGCACCCAAAAACATACAACCGCACAGTAAATGTAAAAAAAATTTACACTTGCAGGTTGTGATCGATCAGTGTAATGAACCATGTTTCAAAAATTTACAACTATCCAAAAATTTACACTTGCTTAATTGCTAACCTTCATAACATGGCATCACTGTAGGAGCTAATACCAATTTTCATTAATAAAATACAATACAATAGGGAAATGACTAAAAACAAATACAAGATTGAAACACGAATATGTAGAAACAAAGAAGGAACAAGTTTCGGTTGAGTCTCGTGAAATTCACGATCCCCTTAAAATAGATTCGTCGTCTATCTCCCAGGGTAAAACAACCGAGTAGTTTTACACTACCGGATATAATACAAGCCAGAATGCTTATCGAAAGTTCTTGTGTTTAAGGATCACTAAAAATTGAGAGAACAAATTTATGATGCTTGTAAGTGAGTGTAGACAAGTTGGTGAATGTGTGTCTTACAAATGAACCACACCATCTCTATTTATACTAGAACATGGTCATGGGTATAATGACCTTCATTAATGTCATTATGGTCATTATTTCAATTCAATACAAAGAAAATAAAATCACTTATTCAAATATATATTTTAATGACAAACATTAAAATATAAATATTATTATCAATAATCTTATTTGAATACATTCCACTAAACCGAGTGGCAAAACCGAGTGGCAAAACCGGACCCCCGTGAAACCCGGGAGACGAGCGTGGATAGGTTCAAGTTCCCACTAGTTCATTTGTTTTATTTCTTTGTTCCATACACCCCACTTTGAGAGTCGATATCTCATTCACCACACTACATTTTGGACATGTCAACCATTAATTATATATAATAAATATACATATAATTATAGGTGTCCAAAATTTTCCAACAATCCCCCACATGAATAGAGATCGATCGAAAACACAACCAAATTTCGATAAATGTTCAGCGGTTAAGTGTTGCAAAGGATAGGTAGGTGTTAGCCTTTGAACATTCCCTTGAGAAGCACACTTAGTCTCCTAGCAGTCAGTAGACGCGATGTCCTTGAACTGAATCCGCCTTTTGTGTAGACGACAACATATATTCTCACAAGACTCTCCCTAACTTGTTCATATCCTCTTATCGTGCCCGTCTTGGTCATGGACACTGCCTGGTTCTGCGAGAGCTACTAAGAATTGTGCCCCCACAATTTCATTCGAAGCGACCCCATTTCTCCCTCACATAGGTGATTCTCTACAGGGAATCATTAAAAGCCGTAGTGCTTATCCTCATTTTCACTGAATTAGGAATGGACTAGGAAGTACTACAATTTACTCCCTTTAAGAATGTTTGGAGGACTTCCGTTACCCCCACAGTGACATCTCTTCGTTTATACAATTAGGTTGTCCTATTGAACCTAGATCTTGAGATCTCCAGTCAACTAGGTTATGTTTCCTTCGCATAAACTTTATCCTAAGGGATTTAGTCCCATTCCATTATAACTAACTCTCTACTTAAGCCTTTTCATAAGCGGATCCGCGATGTTATCAAGATAGTTAATCTTGATAACTTCAATTTAGAATAGTTATCATATCGTATTATGTCTTACTATTATACATTGTACACTTGACTAATGTAAATGTAAGACAACGATATATGTCAATTTATACATCAATTATTTTGAATATCTTCCCTTAATTGATGTAACTTTAAGGAGATGAATGAATACCTTAGCAAGGTATCCCTACATTTGTAGGTATTTATAAGACGATTTTCTTTCAAAACAAAATTCGTACGGTGTTTCATCTATCCTTCACGAGGCATATTGTATAAAAGATAAGTAGTCGACACACGACATACCCCCACATTTGTACGTACTTATGATACGGTTTTCTTTCAAACCAAAGTTTGTACAATGTTCATTTTATCCTCACGGGGTATCTTATATAAAAGATAATTAGTCGACATACGACCACATTTGTACAAATTAATGTATCAATTGCTTCATTTTTACTTTTTATTAAAGTAAAACTACACTCTTTCGTGTATATGAAGGAGTTTTGGTTATTTCTTTCAACCAAATGGAAGGATGAATTTTGTGAATTTGTTACATTTGTCACTTTGAATCAATGTGAAATGTTGGTGGTATGCAATTTAATTTATTTATACAACAAATTTAATGGAATAATCAACCATGTTAAGTATTTACCAACTCAAAATAAACGAACAACTTTATTAGCATTTTATTAAAATCGCGGTTACAAGTTGTCATATTTAATTTTAACATTTTTACCAACAAAAATCGCGGTTACAAGTTGTCAAGTATCATCTTATCAAGAATCAACTCAAGAAGCCAAAGACTATCTTTTATATTACTCACTAATTTAAACCAACATTTTCCCAAGTCTCACACTTTGAAAGTAAAATTCTAGATGCCAAAGCAATCCATAGATATAAAATCCGAAGAATTTAATTTTTACCAAATTTGAGAAAATTCAAGTAATCAAAGTTATCTTTAAATCTTAAACAACAAAACCTTTTTATTTCAAAAATCTTATAATTTCCAAATATCTCACACTATAAGACTATATTCAAGAAACCAAAGTAATCTTGATATGTATAAAATGGAAATTAAATTTTTTCAAAGAAAAATCTATATAATTCAAGAGAACAACGATAATTTGAAACTTCAATCCAAACATTCAATTTCCACATAGTCTCACAAATTGAAACCATATGTCAAGAAGTCAAAGCTACCTTGACATGCATAAAATGGAAATAACATGAACGAATGTACTTTTCTTAAATTCAAAATTTTGAAAATCATAAAGTAAACTCTCACAACATTGAGAATAAATTCAAGATGCCAAGGGAATCTTGATAACTAAAAGTTATAAAAATTTTAAAACCAAAGATTCAAGTACATTTTCTCACTATATGAGATTAAAGTCAAGAAAACCCAAGTTATCTTTACACTTGAAACAAAATAAATCAAAATATTTATATCCAAAACTTTTAATTTTCCAAATGTATTGTAACACCTCAATTTTTAATACAAAACATTTGCCCAAAATAAATCATTTTCATAAATAGAAGACCAGTTCCAAAACACGGATTTACAAAAACCTTTGATATGAAAATCAGAGTATGAGGTTTGGTGTTACAAAATATATCAAAACCAAGGTTAAGCACAAATCCGCTCTAATGATCTTCTACTCTAGGCCCCGCATATCCCAATCCATGCGCACCTAAATCCTCGATCCAGAACCTGAGTACATAGCAAACAAACAAGGAGTACGTGAGACACAAAAATGTCTCGTGAGCTACATGGGTTTAGACCCCAATAATATCAAGTATCACATCGTATATAAATACATATTTATATTTTACCAACACATCCTAGTCACTCTATGGTGACTCTATCGGTCCTGCTTTCCTAGCATACATATCTAGTACATAAACATATATGTACCAGAACACAGTCATATCCAATACATAAACATATATGTATTGGAACTCAAGCGAACCTAATGCATAAACATATATGCAATATATCCCTACATTGCCTAGTACGTAAACATATGCGTACTAGTAGCACCCGTGTGCTTAGTGTACAAACATATGTACACCCGTCTCAGTGACCGGGGTCACCCCCACGTCACCACCATCTATCTCTAATCATAACTCTATCAGTTATGCCAGTCAAAGCCTTCGGCTATCACATCAATCATCAAACAAGTTAGTTAGATATTATCAATAATATGTACTAACTCAACACATAACAAGTCTAGACAAACATTAAATAGACCGATCATAAGTAATCAAAATACTTCATATAGCTATGTACTCAGTAAAGTCCACACGTACTCACCTTAGCAATAAAATGCTCCAACCGTATTCTTTACGTCAGTTTCCTTGCTTCACAATTCGGTCAACCTTCCAAGACCTCACCAAATGCCTTTAATCTTCAACTAGGAGCGAAATCTACCAAAGATTTGTGAGGGATTCGACCTCAATCAGTCCTCAAGCTTGAAAATCTCCAAAGAAGAAACTAGGGTTTTGATATGGCATCAAATGAGCCAAAACCCGACTTAAAGCTGCTCGACCATAGTTCACGACGTGAACTAAGTTCGCGTCGCTAACTTTCCCTTGCACGCGAACTTCGCGATCGGTAACTAGTCGTGATCTCCAATCGCCAGATACAACAATCCCTGGAGGGAGTTCACGATCGTGAACTAAAGTTCACGCCGTGAACTTCCCTCGTACAGCAGGGCTGCACTTTTCGGTCTAGGTCTCGACCCGGTTTCGCCCATACCTTTCTCGTACGGTCTCCAAACGACACGAAACCAATTCCTACGCTCTTTAAACGATTTATCCTTATTTTTCATATTTTTATACAATTTATTTATTTACAAATTTCGGGTCGTTACATGTATAACACAATGAGACCATATTCAAGATACCAAATTAATCTTGATATGTATAAAATGGAAATTACGAAAAGTATATAAAATATTTTCTCAAACAAATTCTTTATAATTGAAGAATAACGACAAAATTATCAAATATAAATCCAAAGTATTTGATTTCCAAATAGTCTCACAAATTGAAACCATATGTCAAGAAGCCAAAGCTACCTTGAGATGAAGAAAATGGAAATCAAAATCACTTACAAACCAATGT
The DNA here is from genome assembly GCA_963853835.1 of Calendula officinalis. Taxonomy (NCBI): domain Eukaryota; kingdom Viridiplantae; phylum Streptophyta; class Magnoliopsida; order Asterales; family Asteraceae; genus Calendula; species Calendula officinalis. The sequence goes on along the minus strand of OY970822.1, from coordinate 83,038,979 downwards.
AATTTTTGATATTTTATTAATCAACAAATTTCACAATGATATACAAATATTTGTAAGATTTATTTAAAGTTTCATCTCTAATGATAATCAACTCAAGAAGCCTATGATTATCTTGAACCTTACAAACAAATATGATTGCAAAATTTAGAATTAACAACAATAATTCTTACAATTATAAATTTTAAATCCAAAATTGTTTTAAACGATTTATCAAGTTATTTAAAATCAACCTTTTAAACTTGATATAATAAACTTTAAATCTAAAAATTTGATGTAACAATTTAAACAAAACAAAAGTGGAAATTTTCTAAAAACTCAATGGAACCTTTTCTTCTATATAAACGTTTCAATCACCACTTTTTCTGAATCTATGCTATTAACGAGCAAAATCCGAAGAAAAAAAAATATGTATTTTCCAACCGGTATTAGCAAAGAGAGGAAAAATTTATTTTAAATTTGTAATAGCTAATACCAATTTTCATTAATAAAATACAATACAATAGGGAAATGACTAAAAACAAATACAAGATTGAAACAAGAAATGTAGAAACAAAGAAGGAACAAGTTTTGGTTGAGTCTCGTGAAATTCACGATCCCCTTAAGATAGATTCGTCGTCTATCTTCCAGGGTAAAAAAACCGAGTAGTTTTACACTACCAGATATAATCCAAGCCAGAATACGTATCGAAAGTTCTTGTGTTTAAGGATCACTAAAAATTGAGAGAACAACTTTGTGATGCTTGTAAGTGAGTGTAGACAAGTTGGTGAATGTGTGTTTTACAAATGAACCACACCATCTCTATTTATACTAGAACATGGTCATGGGTATAATGACCTTCATTAATGTCATTGTGGTCATTATTTCAATTCAATACAAAGAAAATAAAACTACTCATTCAAATATATATTTTAATGACAAACATTAAAATGTAAATATTATTATCAATAATCTTATTTGAATACATTCCACTAAACCGAGTGGCAAAACCGAGTGGCAAAACCCAACCCCCGTGAAACCTGGAAGACGAGCGTGGATAGGTTCAAGTTCCCACTAGTTCATTTGTTTTATTTCTTTGTTCCATACACCCCACTTTGAGAGTCGATATCTCATTCACCACAACTACATTTTGGACATGTCAATCATTAATTATATATATTAGATATACATATAATTATACGTGTCCAAAATTTTCCAACAATCACTACTCTTGCTATTATTCATCCATTAACAACCTTGCAATGTATTGACGAATCAAAGAATCTTCAAAAGACCGATTACTATTCCACATCTGCTCATGAAAAACAATTAATATAAATATGTTTTACATCTATTTGCGTAATATTTTAAAACTATAACATAAACTTACAGATTGTCTGATGTTAAACTGTATGGTCTCTAAAATTTTTTCAGTATGTCGAGCAACAATGTAACCACATTCTCAGCTTTCTTTTTGTTTCCAACACTGTAATATTTCAGTTGTATATTTTATACATCTTAAATAAATTGTTAAAAAATGTAAATTGAAAACATACGGTTGTAAATGCCCATTGAAATCTAGGGGGAAATATTTCATTGATTACTCGTACAAAGAGTGTAGTGATTGGGAGACGTGTCACGCTTTAGAGAATCAACAATATATGCAACTTTGACTTTAGGACAGAGGATAAAAACCACACAGTTTTGCCTGCAAATAAACACAAGCAATTAATCAAAGTTATATATTATGGAAAATTAAATCTTACCCTTGATAGTATGGTGCAAGAAAGTATGACTAGCTTCGATGATGATTTAAAACATCCGTGATATGTTTTCTGACATGGTTAGTATTGGTGCGACATTCTGGCTCGGTAATATAGTTTGCACTGAAAAATGCACATTGTGAATTGTTGCACGCCAGGTGGTAAAAATACCTTAAATATTCAACATAAAGTTAGTAAATACAATTATACCCAAATAGTAAAATATTAAGCTTAAATTGACAAACAATGTATCATGCTGCAATCAACCCAATGGAATCGAGCAAATTGTAAAATCTCCGGGGCTGGGATGGGTTGTGTATATGTCTCCCGATACATACCCAGAGGGGAAGGAACATTAAGACCAACTTTGTTATATTTGAAGAATTCGTCAACTAGTGGGACAAATTGGGGAGCATCGGCTATTACTTTCACATAATACTCGTCATACTCGTGATCAATAGGAATCTCGGGTTCGGATTCTGTTTGGGCTTCGGGTTCTATTTGGGCTTCGGGGTTGGTTTTGGCTGGGTTAATGGGTTGGGCTTTAGTGACAGTTTGGACTGGGTGGTCGGGTTGGGCTACGGGGACTGTTTGGGCTTCGGTGATGGTTTGGGCTGGGTTAATGGGTTGGAATGTATTGACAGTTTGGGTTGCGGTGGGTGTTTGGGCTTTAGGGACTGTTCGGGCTGGGTGGTGGGGTTGGGGTGTGTTAATTGGTTGGGCTTCGGGGACTGTTTAGGCTTCGGTGATGGTTTGGGCTGGGTTAATGGGTTAGGCTTTAGTGACAGTTTGGGCTGGGTTGTCGGGTTGGGCTACGGGGACTTTTTGGGCTTCGGTGATGGTTTGGGGTGTGTTAATGGGTTTGGCTGCGGGGAATATTTGGGCGGCGGTGACTGTTTGGGTTGCGGGGACTACTTGGGCTTCGGTGATGGTTTGGGCTGGGTTAATTAGCTGGGCTTCGGTGATGGTTTGTGGTGTGTTAATGGGTTGGGTTGCGGGGAATGTTTGGGCTGCGGTGACGGTTTGGGCTGCGGGGAATGTTGGATTCACCGATTGTAACTATAGTAAGTAATGATAAAAACATTAGAATTTAAAAATAATGATAAAAATAATTATAAGACTAACCATGTGTGTATAACCATAAAAGTCTTGGTCTAAAGGAAAGGGTGAAGTTTTATGCATGTGTGGTATATAAACATAATTTGTTGACAAATCAAATGGAGAGGATTCTCTAAAGTCCCTTTCCGGGGAATTGACAAGCCCATCGCCGATAAGCTAAACAATTTCTACAAAGTTAGATAAAAGCGGGCAAAAACATTAAAAAAAACTAAAATATACCTTCACTGCATATCTTGGCCACTGTACTATATTATAAAGCAAATTATCAACCCTTTAAACATCATCCGTTTTTGTGAGAGGATGGACATGCAAATCCTCCTTTCCAACCACGATCTCATCAACTTGGACTTTTACACAACCATCTGCAATCGGTTTATTATGTAATAGTTGGAATCCCACAGTTGGCCATACTTGTCCAGAACCAACTTTGACTAAATGGGCATCACCCACCCTAAATAGCAACTCACAACGTGACAACACCTGTAAATCAGATACAATTATTAGGCTGGATAGTATAGGCTGCAAAACTTTAAAAATGTTACCTCAATAAGTGGATAGTGTTCCACCGTTCCACGAGACCCACATGAATCATGGTGGCTTGTGTTGACCGCGGGGGTACTTTGCGGGATGACATTTCTAATCAATCCACCTTTAACCTTTGTGTATCCAATTACCTCGGATACGATTCGAGATCGTCCCCCGTGCTCGGGTCCTAAGAGAACAATTAAAGGATCCTTCTTATTTTCTACATAAGTACCATCCTCTATCATCTTTTTCTCTACCGCGAGCTACAAAAAGTATTTGTTTACCAAAAAGATAAAAAAAAACTTCAATTAAATAAAACTTAGTTTACCAAAGTTTCGAAATTGTCCATCACTTCCGAATTAAGTTCAAACTTTCCTTCATTATTCTAACTGCACAACCCATCAAAAACAACCTAGACCGTTCATTTTGAACCTCCGAAAGAACACTGTGGTTTTCTAGAAGTTCAGACCAAACTGCATCCTTTTTATTTTTTTTTTAAAACGGGTCCACCCGCTTCGGCCCACTCGGACCTTGAATTGTCTCTTTGCATTGCTTGCCTGTGCTTTCTCCCTTTTTGCTACACAAATTAACAAATTGTTAAAAATAAAATATTGTACAATACTAAACATATAATATTAAAAGATACCATAAATTCTAGAAGAAACTTATACTTCTCACAAGGATCTTTACCTGTAAGGATGAAATCTGTAACAAGCCTAGATTTAACATTTGTACCAATTTTCACAGATTTCTTCCTCATTAACTATTTCGCATCATCGTTCTTGATATTCCATATATTCTACAATTTTAGAGTAAATAAATTATATACTATCGATCATCACTTAACAACTATTTCATATTTCTAATAATTATACATATATACCTTAGTATCCAACCATAGTGTTTCAAATTTGTCTTTGTCCATTTTGCCCATATCAGTTGCTAGCGGGAAACGATGTTGAACCGTCATCCCAAACCATGACATCAGTTCTTTACTCAGCGGGATATGATTTTCATCAAATTCAGTTTTATATACATCTTTTCTATATTTCTTCCCAAAAGATGCAGGACTACGTTCGCCTCTACGTCTCTTACGTTCTGAATTATCAGCCATTTCTGCAGAATTAGGACACACATGCGTAAACAGAATACATTAACAAAAAAGATGATTACGAACGAATGCATAACAAACACAAAAAATCATTCACATAATACTTTAGTACCTTGGTGAAGGAATCTCGGCGATGTAACGGTAAACTAGGGTCTAGGTCGATGAGAAGTACTGATTAAGGTTTTGGGAAAAGTGATTAAGGTTACGACGTGGTGACTATCCAAGGTGAAGAACACGACGGTGAAAATAAACTCCGGCGAAGTAGTGCAGAGGTTTTGTCGATTAAGGTTTTGTGCAAAAGTGATTAAGGATTCGATGTTTGGATAACTTATGTTTTGGGATTTGAAAATATGGAATAAAAAATTTCGATTTAGCGGGTTTTTATTTCGTTTTTACGGGTTTTTTTTTTCATACGATAACCGCAACAACAACAAATACGATAACTGCAACAACAAATGGGTTTCCTCAATTTTTACCACAGCACATATAGATTTGCAGGAGAATCAAATATTTTCTTGAGATTCTAAAATATACGTAATGATAGTTTCTTTGAAATTAAAAGAGAACTTAATTTCAACTATATATATTGTACTCTAATTGCCATTATATTGATGGATCAAACTTAATTTTCATATATGAAGATAAATTAGAGTCATTGCTTACTGGTGCGGCATCATCAAGATTCACATGTTGCAGCAGATTTTGTTCTTACGCGAATCTTGATGATGCTACAGCAGAAATCAACATGACTATTTACTTGTTTGGAGATGCGGTTTTACAGTTGTGATGCGCGCCAAATCACCAATCCCGCCAAAAATTTTAGTTGTCTTTGTAACTTTCTATAAGTATAAGACTTCATGCATTCCTTTTGTTATATCAAAATACTTTTCAAAATAAGATTCTTTTGTAAGTTTCTAATATAAGTTCTAGTCTGCATATTGGTGATCACGAAGTACAAGTTAATAATTACTTCATCGTAAAATGGTGTGCGTCCATGACCAAAAAAATTGTATGATTTTTCTTTTTAATTTCTTTATATATATATATATATATATATATATATATGTATATATATATATATATATATATATATATATGTATATATATATATATATATATATATATATATATATATATATATATATATATATATATATATATATATAGTATGGATCAATAGAAAAGGGTCCTTATTTGAAGAAGTTGAAGAAGCAATGCATTTTCGTAAAATATACATATATGTATACATATACATACATATATGTATATATAAATATATATTCATACCATAGATATATATTTGTGCATATTCATGCCTGATATATATGTATATATGCCATATATATACACATGCATTTTACGTAACTTGCATTTTCAGTCGTAACTTGCATTTTCAATCGGAACTTGCATTTTCATTTACGAAAATGCATATGCATACCGTATATATATGTGTATATATATACATATATACGGTATATATATGAACGCATGTATATCTATCGTATGAATATATATGTATATATACATATATGTATGTATATGTATACATATATGTGTATTTTACGAAAATGCATTGCTTCTTCAACTTCTTCAAATAAGGATGTTTCTTTCTTGATCCATATTTTATATATATATATATATATATATATATATATATATATATATATATATATATATATATATATATATATATATATATATATATATTTATAACCATTATAATTTGTAGTATAAATTTAATTTTCGTTTCTTTCATCAGACTATTCCAGCAAAATTTGTTAGGGATCACCAACTTTGGGATGAGCATCCCTTGGTTGCTTTGGAAAATCTTGAGATGAGTCGCCCATACGGTAAAGTTTTCAATTTACAAACCCACGGTGATCGAAGGAGGTCCATTGTTCGTTTTATGGACCATATGACTATCAATGGTGATATGGTCGACTTCAAACAGAAGATGCGCATCCGCACGAACCAACATGTCATGTTCACCCTTGATCTCGAAGAAAAAATAATGGTCAAGGACTTTTCTTCAAGGTTACTCTTCTCTGAATTCAACATGCATGTTTGTTAGCTTTGTGTTTAGGTTTTGATTGTCCTTGTTTTGGTTTGGTTTGTAATAGTTTGTTACATGTAATGTCATCGTTGTATTGTAAGCCCACTCTTAGTTGAATGAAATTTGTTTTTGCCAAATAATTAAACTGAAAATTCTTTGTAAGGTGCGGGGATTAAAAAGCCGCAACAAATAATGTTGATTGTTGTTGCGGGTAGAGTATAGCCGCACTTAGAAACATTTATTGGATGCAGGTGGAGTAAAGCCGCATCAACAAACTGGCTTGTTGTTGCGGTTTGTTCTCTCATAGTGCGATATTCTTTTGTTGTTATAAATATTTGCCGCCGCATCTTCAAACCCGATCTGTAGTAGTGCGGCTTAGATTTAAAGAACTTAAAGATGTTTTTAGATATATTTGAACACGCTAAATTATAACTTCTAAAATTTCTATGTGATTCATGACAACTTAAACTTGGATGATCACACTAGAAATATATCTTGTCAAATTAGTGTAAACTTAAAAATGATTACGTTCATATTATTATCAAATACAAATTATGTATTACAAAGAAGAAAGACATAACATAAATAGAAAACGTAAATAATGTAAAGTGGTAAACTAGCTAATTAGCTAAACATAAGACCCAAAGCAAAATAGCCCAATAAAAGTATTATGCTAACATCTTTTGTTAAACTCATAATGCAACAGTAATAAGCAAAAGTCAGAGTTTGAAAATGATGAGTAATTAAGGGCTTCGTAAACATGTTAGGAATATGTAAGGTGGATGAAACATGCAAAAGAGAGATAGTCCCCTGCTGAAGGTACGTGACGCCGATTAAAAAGACAATCAATCTTAATATGTTTTGTGAGCTCGTGAAATTCCGAATTCTTGGCAATCAATATGACACTTTCATTATCACAGTGCAATGGGGTGGATTCAGAAATATGAACACCCAAATTTGCAAGAAGTAACCGCAACCAAACGATCCCACAAATGACAAGGGCAATGACACTATTCTCAGATTATGTTAAAGATCGTGAGACAATGTCTTGTTCCTTACGTTTTCATAAAATTAGCGAGTCTCAAGCGAGGTTGTAGGAGGAAACACAAGGTTGTGGAACCGAGTACCACGAAGATATCTCAAAATACGAAGAATAACTCTCCAATGAACGCTAGTTGGAGCAGTTTCAACTGGATAACAACATGAACTGCATAAGAAATACCCAGCACAATGGCAGTGAGATAACCCAAACTCCCCACAATGGTATGATAAAGGCTAAATCTTATCAGGGTATACCGTCAGTTGAAAAATACATAACATTACTTTTTATAGGAGTATCAACTGTCCTCTTATCTGTAAGTCGTACGTGCACTATCAAATAAATTTAAGATGCACTTCTAGAGGAGTATCAGTGATTAAGACAAATAATATTTAATGTTTAATGTAATGTTATATTTTGTTTTTAATTAAACTATGTTTTATATTTTAAAAGTATATGAAAAACAAATAATAAGATGTAAATCAAAATTATGTGGTGATATGATAAGTATTTCCTGCAAAATAATATAATGTAATTGCTGAAGTGAGATAGTTTAAAGCATGCGGTCCACACGACCCCTACCCAAGGGCCTAAAACTATCCCCATTGGTGCATTTGGAGGTTGAGTCATCATAATAAAATAATGAAAAAAGGGGTCGCCAAAAGAGGTGGTCTAGGCCATGGGGAGGACCAAGGTCGTGACCTTGAGTACCTTGGGTCACTAAAAATGTGTACATTTTTACCTTTTCATTATAGTGTATGATTTTTTTCTTATAGGTAATTTGATTTGCGTTTAGTTGGATTGTTAGTGTGTCTGAAAAATAGATTGGATGAAGTTGTGTGAGTGGAAGAATAAATTAATTAATTTTAATAAAACGTTAGGTTGGTTGCTAACGGGGATAGATAGACTAAGACCGATGCCAATAGTCCCTGCCGTTGTGGCCACCTCGCCCACTGGCGGCGTCTCACCGTTGGCACGGGCCCACCGATTTGGCTGCCGATTTGGATGCGCAAGTTTGGAGACGAGAGAGAGGACGGTGAGAGGTGAGCTCCAAAGGCTTTTTAGTCGTTCAAAAGTAAAAAAAAATTGTTTGGCTACCCGCCGGTTTGGATGCGCGAGTTTGGAGACGGGAGAGAGGACGGTGAAAGATGGCCCCCAAAGGCTTTTTAGCCGTTCAAAAGTTAAAAAAAACTTTTTTTAATTTTTTTTTAAAAATGAACTTTTAAAATAAATTCAAAAAACTTTAAAAAGTTAAATTTTTTACATCAATAAATACCCACTCATTTCTTCTAATTTTGCGCACCACATTTCAACTTCTTTTTCTCTTTAAAAAATTCATAATTCATTGCAAACTTGAAAAATGTCAAAAAAACGTCACCAATCGGTAGCCAACGACACATGGGATCTAGTGATTGAAAAACCTCATGGATACCTCATCCTCACCCGCCGGTTCTTCGTCGGCACAAGCAAGCACCCCGGCACCATCTTTTTAATTATTATTTTTTTAATTAATGTTTTTTAAATTAATGTAATTTATTTTTATTAATTATATCTTTTAATTAGTTGTAAGTAAAATAAATGGTGAGACTTAAATTTGGTGAGGAGAAAGACTGCTCTTGATATTAATGTAACATATGTGTTCTAATTTTGAGTATTTTAATTGTTAAGTTAATTATAGGTGGTAAATGACAAGTTGTTAGGTTACGTTGGTTGAAAGTGTTGGTCAAAAATCTGTATTTTCGGTATTTGGATAAGTGGCATAGGTCAAAAAGGAAGAAAAATGTGAAATTGCAGCATTTCGGAAGATAGCGGCGCTATCTTAGAGATAGCGGCGCTATCTTGTGTAAAAGGGGACAGCAACTCGAAATAGCTAAGGGGAAAACGCGAAAAATTTAGAGATAGCGGCGCTATCTCTGGAAATAGCGGCGCTATTTAGCGCGGGGTCGAGATAGCGGCGCTATCTTGGGCAGATAGCGGCGCTATCTTGTGCAGATTAGACATAAAATCGGGATTTTTCCCCATTTCAGCCAAACTAACCTCTAGAACTTTCTCTTCTCGGTGTTGGGCGATTTTGGACGATATTTGGTGCTTTTGGGCAGATTATAGCTAGAAATCAAAGGATTTTCATCTATTGTATTGATAATTAAGGTAAATCATCATCCCTATCACCATGCATATGTATAAATTGATGTATTGAGTTAGTAGGTCATGAACCCTAGTTAGGGTTTGAGTTATGGAACTGAAATTGATGATTGTAGACTATGTATAACTGATATTGAACTAGGAAATTGGAAGTTAGCATGTGATTATGCACTAGATGTATAGTTAGAAGTTTAGGGTTTTGGGGTTAATCACCAAATTTGGGAAATTGGTGATTAAGGGTCATATTAGTAGTGATTTTGAGCTTGTATATTGAATGAGATAAGTATAATTGTGATAGGTAAAAAATTGGGAAATTGTGGTGATTACAATGACCGGTGGCATTGGATTTGTGATTAAAGGAGTTCGTGGCTCGTGTTGACAATTGCTTGATCCCAGGTGAGTTCATCTATGTACAACTGTATACTAGTAGTTATATATATATATCTAAATGCTACGTGTTTAATTGTTATTTGGTTTATTGTTATCACATATGCGATGCCTAGAACATTGAATTGGTAATTCTAGTGATTTGACTGAATATGATTAAATGAAGTTTGATTCATTAATAGACTTTTGCTATGTGTATTGACTTGTAAGAATATAGTGAATATTTGTGGTATGCCTTGTGTATAATCTTTTGATAGATGTCATGATTGATGGAATATCCTTGTAGTGTCTCACTTGATATCGATTCATGTCCTATGAATTCCTCGTGTTACGTCTCGGTTGGATTGCCCTAGTATGAGATTCATTTTTATTGATCCGGGTTGTGATAATCCTTTTGCTCCGGTCTCGTGGAGTTATCGTTGTTATTGTTTCGTTTGATATCGAATATGAGTTACCCGTACGAATTCCTTGAGAGATGATTTCGTTTCGTGAGGACCCACGGCGGCTTGAGTATTACTTTGTGTAATATGTTGAGCGGTGGACGCGGGAGTACCTGGCGGAGGAGTGGTATGGACCGTGGTGGTGAAGCTGGATCATGGACTCGGTTAGGGGTGCCTTGATCACCTTCATCGGCCTCATTCCCTAATGGCCTAAGGGGGAATGACGCACTTTGATTCGTTTGGATGGTATTGAGATCTCATTGATTCATGATGCGGTATTGTCTATCGGTTCCGGTGGTTAAGTGATGATTCTCGTGGAGTGTTAATTCGGTGATTGGTTCTCAATTGTGCTTATTATCTTGCAAACTCTTGTTGATTCTTGCGATATAGTTGTATTCTCAATGTCAGTCATTCAGTGATTCTTGTTGATCCCGGATAAGTGTTGATACTCGGCTATGACGGATTCTCGGTAAATCTCATGTTAAGCTGTAAAGCTTCTCGGTCAGTTATGCATTGATGTGTACTTGCTATAATATGAATTACTTAAATAGTTTTATACCACTTTATATGTTATTATTTCTCTGTTTTGTATATAATGCTAGTATTATTTTGTACTTTATGTTAGGTCACAACAACCCTGGTTTATGATGTTAATTGATAGAATATTATACTTAGAGAAATATTAAAGTGATAACACAAGAATATAGTCAATGTATAAATCCACTAAGTGTGGCTTGTTGCGGAATAACAAGACCACTGATCAATTACAAAAGATGTGAATGTGTAAAGTAAATTGGTAAGTACTCCTTTGCAAGATGATCTCTATTTATAATGTTATAGAGATCTTACATAATGAGCAAAGGAGTAACCGAAGGACTAAGCAAGGAAAATGACTAAGATCAAGGGATTTGATCTTAGTCCGTTACTATACTGAGTATCACTCAGTCCTTCTACTCAGTATCACTATCTGATACTGAGTACTGATACTGAGTTCTAATACTGATCACTCAGTATCAGACCTAAACTTAGCTATATTATTCTACATATTAATCAAAGCTAGTCTAGGTTGTTTTTGTTATCTTAAGATCCAAAGGGGTAAGGCTTTTTGCCTTAACAATCTCCCCCTATCTAATGATAACAAAACAATTACAAAGAGAAACTAAACAAAATAAGCTACAGGCTGCAAAGTCTTCTTCTTTAGTCTTTGTTGATCGATTCAAACTCGTAGAAGACTTCTTTCTTCACATGGATGAACTCTTCTCTTTTCTTCAGTTCATCTTGCCTGTTGTTTAGTACAGCAACTATCTTTTTTCTAAACCAAGCATCTTATTTCTTGGTTATCATCCATTTAAGGCCCACCAAATGGCTGATAGGAGCTGTTGCCAAATCTGCTTCAGTAATGAAGCATTCCCTGTCATCTGAGTCAGTATACATGTATCCAGATGTTGGATATATGGTACTCTTTTGATCCTGAAAAATGAGATTAGGGGGAACAGTATATGTGGGAATTATTCTGAAAGTATTAAGACACTCAGGTTTGTTGTTCCTCATAGCTTCAGTCATCACACTGAGTGCCCTGTATTCTGCTGCATAAAGAATGCCTTTTTCATAGCATATAGCAGATACAGCCCAGATTTCATCCATCATCACTTGGGCTTCAGAAGATCTTGAAGGCATTTCCTTGATCAGTCTAGCAATTTTTATCCAATCATGAAGTCCCATATTTTGAATGTCATGGAGGAGAAACTTCATTGGAGGACTGACTGGCCCAGTACAAGTTGCAACAATTGATTTATCAACAGTTTTGACCTTTATTTTGTTGACAAACTCATTTAGCCAGTATATGTCTCTTACAGTTAGAAATGCTTTCTTCCTCAGCATACTCATCCTTGTTTCCCTATATCTTGTTCTTTGTGCCACAATGTTCCAATACTGTTCAAGTAATTCATCTCCAGTTCTTCTTACAGTATGAGATCTTCTTGGAACATCTTCAGACTCAGATTCAGGTTCTTCCTTAACAGGGAAGAACTTTTGGGCCTCAATCTCATCCTCAGCTTCACTCTTTTCCTCAGTAAACTGAGCAGATCTTCTAGGTCTTGAGATCAGAGGAGCTGGATCTTGTTCTTCACTAGATTCTGAGGACATAACCACATTTGTCATTCTTCTGGTTATTGGTCTTCTAGAAATTCTAGAAAGTCCTTCAGCTTGAGATGAGATAGATTTTTTTGTATGCTTTTCATCATCTGAGAATGATGATGAAGAGGTTTCTTTATTTGCTTCATCCAGTGCAAAGTTTAAAAAATCTTCTGATTCCACTGGATGTTCTTCATCTTCATCATCAGCAATGGGCCACACAAAAGGTCTATAGACCACAATTTGCAAGTTATTTTCTTCTAGAGCAGATGGCTCAGTATAAGCTTGCTGTGGTTGATCAGTATGAGTCTCCCCCTGAGCAGATGGCTCAAGTGGGTCTTGAACTTGTAATTCTGACCTTGTTCTTTGTCTTCTTCTCTCATACTGAATGCGAAATGGCTCAGTATGAGGGCTTTGCTGATGTTGTTGTTGTGGAGGTTGATCTTCATTCAATCTTCTTCTTTTCTCCCCCTGAGCAGAAGGCTCAGTTTGATCAACCTCAGAATCTCTTTGTCTTTTCTCCCCCTTTTTGTTATCATTTGATGAGGAGGGAAGAGGATCAGTATCACCACCCATGTCCCCTTCAGGTTGTTCAAGAGTAGGGGAGGGCATGGGCTCAGTTGCAGCATCAGTATCACCAGCACCTCCTTCTCCTTCTCCTTCTTCATTGTGGTCACCATGTGAACCTGGTGGAGTTTGTGGAGGCTGCTGTGGTTGTTGAAGGAGTGATACTGACTGTTTTATTAAATCAATATCACCACTCATCTTGTCCATTCTGGCTAGTATTACATTTTGAGTTTGTTGGATGGCCAGAATGTACTGCATGATTGCTTGCAGAGTCACTTGGTCTGCTGCAGCTTGAGATGCCTGAATGCCCTGCACAGATGGTGCTAAAGAAACAAAAAAAATATAAAACTGGTTAGAAAGAAAGGTTTATCAAATAGAATTGTGGTGTTGTTTAATTCTACAATCATATAAACAGAGTTTGTGAAGTCTGTATTTCATCTGGTATAGGATGAAATATTGTGGACTTGTGCATAGCATGTGTAAGAAGATTTTAGTAAAGGTGAGTGTGAAAATTTAAGTAGCTCAGTATAGGATAAGTCACATTTACTAAAAGGTTTGGGTGTGGGAATTCGAAGCCTGGGATGTGCTTCTTGTTATTTTCAATGTTTATCACTCGGTATGAGAGTGATAACAGAAATGTGGCTAAACCCCATTGGATATTTTTGGATTTTGTGGCTTAAGGGTTTGGGATCATTTCTTGAATGATGCTACCCAACTCAAAAATAAGTTGGACATTATTCAAGCAGCACCAGTGGGTGTTAGTATGACATCAACCACCATTGTCTCTTTAAATGTTGAGACAACTGTAGACTGACAATGATCAATTTAGTGTGCTCAGTATATGAATTTTGCATAGCAGCAGTGGGCTAGCTATGTTGGCCATAAGAGGATATATATTTGAAAGATCGTTTGAGACTTTGGTCAATATTGAGTTGGTACTGGCCAATACTTAGTCTCTATTTGGGAATGATATATATATATATATAAGTTTAAGGGTTTTTAGAAATTCATACCTGAGACTCTGTCAGATTCCCTTCGAGCATCTGCAGAGGTCGGTGCAGGATCATGTGTTTGTTGATGTGCAGCACCAACATCTTCAATACCGACCCCTCTGTCATGCTGAGCATCTTCCAGTGTAGTTTGTGCATATTGAATCTCCACATCAAGAGGAACATGAGGTTCCTCAATTGGTTGAGCAGGTGGAGCTTGTTCTGGACCTGGAAGGTCAGCGGTGGCTGCAATAAAGCTTTGGGCTTGAATAGATGCAGTTAATGATGGAACATTTGCAGGCTGCACCTCCTCAGATGATAAGTTGCCCATAATGATAGGAGAAACATTTCTTCTTCTTCTTCGAAGGACCAGTGGTGTGTCTTCTGAGGACTCAGTTTCACGATCGGTTTCAATATGAGGAGCAGCAAGATCTTGTGCAGGTGGAGAGATAGTTGGTTCTTGAACTTGTGGGACATCCTGCATCTCAATATCTTGACCGGCTTGTGCTCCATTTCCACTATTATCATCATTATCATCATCATCATCATTGTCTGACTCAGTATCAGACATGTCTTCTACATCATTAATGTGTTCTTGAACAATGGCCCACATAGGAGGACTTAGAAGAGGTTCTCCTTCTCTTGGTCTGTAAAAGAAAATCTTCTCACTGAGTGGAGGAAGATCAACTCTTGGGCTGTGAAATTCATCATAAATGTGTGTGGGCATTGAGTGTTGAAATATGAGTGAAAGAAATCTGCAGAAAGGGACATTGCATTCCCTTGTGTTTGCTCGGACCAGAGTAGCTAATTCATTGAAGATTAGGCGAGCAAAATCAATGTTTCTTCCATAGTACAGAGCATGTACTATTTGCATCCCAAATTCGTTTATTTGGTCCAAAGCTCCCGTCTTGTGGGTCATACATCGAATTATTGTTGTGATAAGAATACCCCACATAGGACCAAATTCATTTCTTTTGATTGTGCCCGTTGTTCCTCTTCGACCCAGAAAAGGCAGTACAGAGCGTGCCTCTGATCGATCAACAAATGGGTCATACTGAGCTTGGGCGGGAAGTCTCAGTGCTTCACGAATGATTGCAGTAGAAACAAATGCCCTTCTTTGATCTCTAATTACCCACCCAGCAATCATATCTGGAGAATCGAGTGTAGCAGAGTACCAAAACTCGCATAACATTTCTGGGTAGATTGCTCGAGGAGATAATGTCAGTGCACGAGCAATTGGGCAATGCTTCATAAAAGTGACGATGTTCGTGAATTCTTGGCATGCCCAGGCTTGAGGAATATTGAAATTTGCTGTGATGTTGTTCCTCGCAAACCTGGGTACTTCATTATTTCGGAATTGGATTTCCGATTGAACTTCTGGAGCAACAAAAGTATAATTCGCCATCTGTGATTTTGATTTGAAAGAATTTTCTTGCTAAGAGAAAGTGAAATCGTTAATCGCAGAGAGAATTTAAGATTAAAGAAGAAATAACAGTTAAAAAAAATTTGAAGTAAAAATAAACGGTTATTTATAGGAGATTTGAAAGATAAATAAGGTATTGGGAAGTAAAAACGGCTGATTTGACTGCCTTATCCTCTGCCAACGGTAACTTTCTTATTAAGAAAGGTTACCATTTGAGCAGTATGAGGATTAAGGTCGGTGTAAGAGCCGTCATACCCCAATACCGAGTAAAAAAAAAATTAATTAAAAAAAAATTTAAAAAATATAAAAACAATTAATTTACTCTTGAAATTAAATAAAAAAATTAAAATTTTAAATTTTGATGATAACAGACTAGTGATACTGAGTGGTCAGTATCAACAGGAGTGATACTGAGCGCTCAGTTTTAAAAAAAATTAATAAAGATTAAGGATTCAACATACCTAATTGCCCTAGTAAATACATAAACCTTTCCTCAGGAAGAGGTTTAGTAAATACATCAGCCAATTGTTCATTTGTTGGTACATAATCTACTTCAACCTTACCCTTTTCCACATTATCTCGAATAAAGTGGTGTCTGATATCAATGTGCTTGGTTTTGGAGTGATGGACTGGGTTCTCTGTGATAGCAATAGCACTCTTGTTATCACAATGAATAGGAGTCTTATGAAAGTTGAACCCATAGTCTAAGAGTTGATACTGCATCCATAATAATTGAGCACAACAACTTCCTGCATCAACATATTCTGCTTCTGCTGTGGAAGTTGCTACCGAATTTTGTTTCTTGGATGACCAGCCAACTAGTCTTCCACCTAGAAATTGACATCCTCCACTTGTGCTCTTTCTGTCCAATCTACAACCTGCAAAATCTGCATCTGTGTACCCTTCAAGGTCAAAGTTTGAGTCTTTGGGATACCAAAGACCCAGGTTAGGAGTACCTGTAAGATATCTAAAGATGCGCTTAACCGCTTTCATGTGTGATTCTTTAGGATCAGCCTGATACCGAGCACACAAACATGTGGCAAACATGATATCAGGCCTACTAGCAGTTAAGTAAAGTAAGGAACCAATCATACCTCGGTATGTGGATTGACATACTGGTTTACCAGTTTCATCCTTACTTATCTTATCCTGAGTACCCATAGGAGTGTGCATGGAAGATACATTTTCAAAGTTGTATTTCTTTAACATGTCATGCACATACTTACTTTGATTTATAAAAGTGCCATCAGGCTTTTGTTCAACTTGTAAACCAAGAAAGTAAGTAAGTTCTCCCATCATACTCATCTGATACTGAGTTGACATTATCTTAGCAAACCAGTCACACATTGACTTGTCAGTGGAACCAAAGATAATGTCATCTACATATATCTGAATGAGTAAGATGTCAGAACCTTTCCTTTTTGAAAATAGTGTTTTATCAATTTTACCTCTTGTAAACTTATTTTCAATAAGATACTCAGACAAGGTGTCATACCAGGCTCTTGGAGCTTGTTTGAGCCCATATAGAGCTTTATCAAGCTTGAAAACATAATGAGGAAATTTGGGATCAACAAAACCTGGAGGTTGTTTAACATAAACTTCTTCTTGTAGTTTTCCATTTAGAAAAGCACTTTTGACATCCATCTGATAAACTTTGAAATTCTTAAAGGCTGCATATGCAAGATACAACCTAATAGCTTCAATTCTTGCAACTGGTGCAAAAGTTTCATCATAGTCAATGCCTTCTTCTTGCCTGTAACCTTGAGCAACTAACCTTGCTTTGTTTCTGATGACAACACCATCCTTGTCCATCTTGTTTCTGAACACCCACTTAGTACCAATAATAGTTTTGCCAGAAGGAGGTGGTACTAAGTTCCAAACTTTGTTTCTTTCAAACTCTGTGAGCTCTTCTTGCATAGCCTCTACCCAATCTTCATCTAATAAAGCTTCATCAGCTTTCTTTGGTTCAATGGTAGATAGAAAACTTGAGAAAAAACAAAAGTTTGCAGTTGCTTGGGTTGGAAATTCTAATTTTCTTCTTGTTTGGACACCTTCTTCAATAGGACCAATAATGTTTGAGTGTGGATGGTCTCTGTGTTCCCTTAAATTGTTTCCTAAGGGAGCATTTGAAATAGGATCAACAATATCTTGTTGATTTGGTGTGTTGTCTGTCTGATACTGAGTGGAATTCTGATCAGTATTAGACAGTGCAGGTTGCTGTTCATCTTCATTTTGCAGAGTTGATGTGGATTCTTGTGAAGTGTTGGATGTTTCACCTTCTTCATAAATAGAGTGGTTCAGATCATTAGTTGGAAACTCAGTATGAAGGTCCTCTGATATGGGAACTTCAGTATTAGACGCATTTGAGTGATACTGAGTTTGAACTTGATCAGTTTCATTAAACTTATTAGGAATAAAGTGTGGATGAAACTTAGGCTGTTCAGCAATGGAGTGTTCTGGATTGCATAGAATATCTATGCCACTTATGTCTTCACTTGCTGAGGTAGAATGCTCATTCTGATCTTCATCGAATGTGACATGAATGGATTCTACAATCATCTTGGTTGAGATGATATACACTCTGAAAGCTTTGGAGTGTGGAGAGTAGCCCATGAACACACCTTCATTTGCTTTGGGAGCAAATTTATTGAGATTTTGTTTTGTACTGAGTACAAAACATTTACTCCCAAAGATGTGGAAATATTCCACATTAGGAATCTTGCCATTGTATAACTCATATGGAGTCTTCAAATGTCTTTGGACTATAGTGGCTCTATTCTGAGTGAAGTTTGCACAGTTTACAGCTTCAGCCCAGAAACTCAGTGCCAGTCCAGCATGGCATAATAAAGTTCTTGCAGCTTCAATCAGTGTTCTGTTCTTTCTTTCTACAACACCATTTTGTTGGGGTGTGTAGGCTGCAGAGAAGTTTTGAATGATTCCTTTTTCTTCACAGAAATCTGCTAATACTGAGTTCTTAAACTCAGTACCATGGTCACTTCTAAGTTGCTTGACCTTGTTGCCTTTTTGAAGTTCCTCTCTTTTTATAAAGGCAATGATTTCTGTTGTTGCATCTGACTTAGTCTTGAGGAAGATGACCCAAGTATATCTTGAGAATTCATCAACTAAGACTAGAGTATAGATCTTTTTGGCCAAAGATGGTGTGCTGATGGGGCCAAAAAGATCCATATGTATCATAGTAAGAGGTTCATTGACGGAATGATTGACTTTAGATTTGAATGAACTCTTCTTCTGCTTGCCCATTTCACATGCTGAGCATAACTTATCTTTTGAATAAGTAATTGTGGGCAGTCCTCTCACCAGTTTCTTCATACTGAGCTCGTTGATATTTCTAAAATTGATGTGAGAGAGTTTCTTGTGCCATAGCCAATGTAATTCTGGCTTGACTTTAGAAAGCAGGCATACTCGAATAGTTGGGTCTATTTCAGATAGGTTGACCACATATACGTCTTTTTCTCTACTAGCAATGAGTACAGGCTGCCCTTTATCATTGTAGATGATTCCTGCAACCTTTCTGAATCGAGCTTCATTATCATCATCACACATCTGGCTAATACTGAGCAGATTGTGTTTAAGACCCTCTACATAGGCAACTCTTTTAAAAGTTATGTTGCCTGCCTTGATCACACCATAACCTCTTGTCTTTCCCACCGAGTCATCTCCAAACTTGACAGAAGGACCCTTCTCTGGAGTATAATTAAGAAGGTATTCCATACTGCCTGTCATGTGTCTTGAGCAGCCACTATCTAAGTACCACTTTCTGTCACCCTGCACAAGACACAAAATAAGAGTTAGTTCCTTTTAGGAACCCATTTTTGAATGGGACCTTTGGTGGGATAAACACAATTTGACTTGATCTCTTTATGTGGAGAGGTCGGTATCACTTCAGGGGTAACTTTAGAAGTTTTCTTTGGTGATACTGACTTAGTTTCTCTCCTTTTCTTTGGTACTGAGTACCTAGGACTTGAGAGATCAGTCCAGCATTCATCTCCCTTATGACCAGTATGATGACATCTATAACATTTCCTAGGTCTATTTCTAAACATATTTTCATATGGTATTTTAGAAAAATGTTTCACTTTTGGTAGGTCAGTATGAACGAGTTTTGCAAATTGTTTACTTAAAGATTTGTCCTGATCACCAAGTGTTTTTAAAACATTAATTTTGTTATTTCTAATAGATGTATTAACATTGTTTTTAACTGGTTTAGGAGATGGATGATCTGGTTGCTTATTTTTATTTGGCAGAGAAGTCTTTCTAATTTTATTAGTGGTAGACTTCTTGTCTTTGCCAACCAAAGACCTAGTTGAAGTTGTCTTTTGTTTATCATGTTTTGAAGGAACAACTTTAACAGGTTCTTTAGATGTCTCAGTATTTGATGTTTCTGTTCCTGCAACTTCTGTATTTGATGAAACATGTGAGATAGAAGTTGTTTTATTATCATTATATAATTCAAAAGTTGTTGTATTAAATAATAATTCAAAAGGTGGAACAGCAGAAGTGTCATACTGAACTATTGGTAGCTCGGTATCAGAAATTTCTGTTATTTGAAATTCAATACTGAGTTCTTGTAGCTCAGTATAGCACTTTGAGCAGATGGAAGGACCAATAGGTTTTTCTAAAATTTCATTTTCTTCATCATCTGACTCAGTTTGACATCCAACTTCACATAAAGTTTTAGCTTTTACAAAATTAATAGGGTTCATAGTAGAAAACTCTTCAAATAAATCAGCAAAATTGTTCCTGTTTTTAAATTGAGGATCAACACCAAGTGCAGCCCTCACATTTTCTGGAAATTGTTCATTTAAACATTTATTTAATTTTATTGAAGCATTTCCCCAAGATTTACACTGTTTTTCAAATTTTTCTTTTTCAAGTTTGTGTAAATGAGCTTTATCAGCTAATCTTTGGTTAATGTCTTTTAAATCTGAAAAATTTAGTTCTAAATCTTTATATTTTGCTAGTTTATCCAAGTTTTCATTATTTACCCTTTCAAGTTCTTTAAATGTTAATTTTAAAGCTTTTTCTTTTTGTATAGAAGTTTTAAGATCAACAAGCATATACTAAAAAATCTTGGTTTTTTCATTCACTGAATAAGTTTGAAAGGAACTTACCTTGTACAACTGAGTGGAATCCCAATCAGTATGAACACTCATCCTCTCAGCCTCTTTGATATCCTTTTCAAAGGAACTCTTCAAATCATCTTCAGTGAAGGCCATAAAGGCTTTATTCTCAATCTCTTCTTCATCATCACTTAACTCTTCATCCATCCAGGCTTCTGAGTAAAGTGCTTGATGAGGTGCTCCATTTCCTTCTGCCCTCTTTCCCTTGCTCCAATTCTTCAGCTTGACATATTTGTCTCTATATCTTTTTGCTCGGTATGCAATCTTGTCATTTTGGTCAGTCTCAGAAGACTTAGTATGACAATTTGCAGCAATATGTCCAGGCTTTCCACACCTATAGCACAGACCTGATCTAGAGTCAGTATTAGAAGAGCTAACACCAAGCCTCTTCTTCTTCAACTGATCCAGCTTCATAGACATGAGAGCCATTTGAGTTTCAAGCTCTTCTGCCTCAGCATCAGCAAGATCAACTTCTGGTTCTTCTGGCTCAGTCACAGTATAAGCATGTTGCACAACTAGAGCCATACCAGTGGAAGACTTGTCAGTTTTCTTCCAGTTGATCAGTCTTGCAGCATTATTCTCCTCATGATTCAGCATTAAACCATACAAAGTTTGAAGAGTGTATGACTCAATGTTGTTAGCAGCATTGACAGAGTTTGTCATGTCAAGAAATTGTTGAGGAAGGCTATCCAGAAACTTTTGAACAAGCTCTCCTTCCTCTTTCACAATGCCTACACTGATTAAATCATGGATAACAGTATTGAACCTGTTATAGAGAGTGGTGATGTCTTCATTTGGAGTTGAAAAGAAATTTTCATATTTCCTTCTCATGTTGCTTTTTCTTTGCAACTTCACCTTTGCTGTACCTTCATAAGTGACTGATAGGCTATCCCACATAGCCTTTGCTGTTGGCAATTTCATAATTGCATTAAGTATCTCTTTTGTAACAGCATTACCAATCACTCCTTTAGCTCTGGAGTCTAAAGCATACAACTGACGGTCAGTATCAGTCCAGTTGTGCTTTAGTTTAGGTACAGATCTTATGCCCTCAGGAGCATCATCAGTAGCAGCAACCGGTTCCACAGTTTGTGGAATGATGGGACCATCATTTAGCACAGTGAGCATCTCATGGTGAATAGATTCAAGATATCACTGAGCTTTGAGCTTCCATTGATGGAAGTCTTTTCCATCAAAGATGGGTACTCCCTTTCCAGACATAACTGGTGCAATAATTGTAGACGTTTTGGATTTTTGAGTGTTGGAGGGATAGATGTAGGAAATGGCTGCCAGGGTTATAGATCGACTAAATAAAAGATTATTTAGCCTGCTCTGATATCAGTTGTTAGGTCACAACAACCCTGGTTTATGATGTTAATTGATAGAATATTATACTTAGAGAAATATTAAAGTGATAACACAAGAATATAGTCAATGTATAAATCCACTAAGTGTGGCTTGTTGCGGAATAACAAGACCACTGATCAATTACAAAAGATGTGAATGTGTAAAGTAAATTGGTAAGTACTCCTTTGCAAGATGATCTCTATTTATAATGTTATAGAGATCTTACATAATGAGCAAAGGAGTAACCGAAGGACTAAGCAAGGAAAATGACTAAGATCAAGGGATTTGATCTTAGTCCGTTACTATACTGAGTATCACTCAGTCCTTCTACTCAGTATCACTATCTGATACTGAGTACTGATACTGAGTTCTAATACTGATCACTCAGTATCAGACCTAAACTTAGCTATATTATTCTACATATTAATCAAAGCTAGTCTAGGTTGTTTTTGTTATCTTAAGATCCAAAGGGGTAAGGCTTTTTGCCTTAACACTTTATGAACTTACTAAGCTCGTTGTAGCTTACCCGTTTAGTGGACAAACTTTTTACAGGAAAAGATAAGAGTAAGCATATAGGATCTTGATGTTGATCGGAGGCTTAGAAGTTATACTCCGGGCGTATATTTAGGTTTGTGGGAGTTGGGTAGTTTTGTATTGATAATTTTCTTGTAGTTAGCTGGTTTGTATCCATAGTCTTTATTGGTAGTGAGATCTTAGTTCGTTTGTTGTATTTTGTATAGTTGTTATCTGTTTAGAACGGTTATTGTAATTAGATAGTTATTAGAAAGTTGTTCGTTTTGATTGGTGGGATTTCTTGACCCGGTCGTTACAATATGGTATCAGAGCATTAGTTTGAGTGAACTAGGTATCATTGCGGTGCTTAGACTCAAACTTAGGTGTTGATGGTGTAAGTGTATGGATTATGGGTTTAGGATGGATACAAACCATAGGTTTAAGTCTAGAAAATGGGTAAAGGGTTAACAATAGGAAATGGTATGATTAATGATATACTTGTGTGGACTTAAATTCCGGTAAATCATGGATCAAATAAGTGGTAAATGTGATCATGGGGTTTCTGAATAAGAGGAATTTTATGCTTATCTTGAGGCATGAAACAGCTTTGTTAAATGGAAGAGGAACAAGTGTTTGTTGTGAAGAGAGATTGATGAGTAGAATTGTTAATACGGTTCGTTCTATGTTTGAATAACTTAGAAAATGAGAGAAAAATAAGTTGAAGGCTAATGTGGTGATTGAATCTCTAAGTAAGAAATCCGGGGCAATATCCTTTAAAACCTTTCGTAGTAGTGGAGCCATCGAATTTTCGGGTGTGCCTGATCTTGTGGAGGCGTTGTTGAGTATTGAAAACACAGACAAGGTATTCTATGTATCTCATGTCCATAGGGAAGATCAAAATGTTATGTGACCGCTAGGCTTTCAGGAAAGGCGTTGACCTGATGAATAGTTCGTATAAAATATTAAGCAAGAAAGAAGAGGATCATATGATTTGGTAATCATTTATAGTTCGTTTCTTGATCAATATAGTTCTAGTGAGATGAGAACAAGGATTGAGAAGGAATTCTTGGAAATTAGATTAGGAACAATGTTGTTAGACGAATATGAAACAATGTTTAATCTGGAGGCACAATTTGCCACAAAATTCATCCCAAAATGGAGTAAAGAAAGTGTAAGTGCTTGTGGAAGGTTTAGATATGAAAATTAAGATTGTGCTAGCAAATATAATATTCCTTTGTCACGAAAGTTGTTGAATATGTTCGGAAGGGTGAGTATGATTTGAACCCAAGTAGAGTGTTGATTCCTGAACCAAAACGTTATAAAATGAAACAATTCAATTTTCCCCCGCAGTCCAGTGTCAGTTCTTTTCGAAACAGGTATAAGTAAGGTCTATGTGAAATAATATATTATGTGTATAACTTTGATAATTATGTAGTCGGATGCAACCTGTAAACGTCGACATTGTATTAGAAATTATAATGGACGATGTGAGAATTATCAAGAACCTTGAAGTGTTAGGGTTGTGGTGAAAACGGACATAAAAGGTTTAGCTGTCCGTACAAGGATGCAATTATTAGTCTTACGGAAAGTTGGGATACCGAAAGTGTCAATACTCTACTCTTTCTAACAAGTCGCCGAAAATGAAACTTTGGTTCATCAGTCTTTTGTGACGGGTACACTAAGAGAAAGGAGGAGGTTCCTAAGGCAAGAGGTTGTGAGTTCAAATACCTCTGAGGAAGCTTACGAGGATGCTAACGTCAAAATTGGTACATTTCTTGTTTAATACTCTAAACGTTCGTAGATTGTTTGATTATGAAGAATCTAATTTATTGTATGTCACTGGATTCGTTTGATCTTTAATATTGTTTTCATATCCGATAATGAATCTGTTATATATATTGATGTTGTGAAAAGTGAAACTTTAATGGTCACAAAGGATATGAGGATTTAAGTATTGAAAATTAATGACCACAAATTCTATATTGATCTAGGGTTCATAGAATTTGTCAAGTTTAAACATTATTATTGGAACGGTTTAGGTAATGAAGTATATAGACAACCTTATGTGTTTTAGAAAAGATGGATCGAAATTTGGTTGAAAGGGAATAACCCGAGTAAGTGTAAGGTAAAAATAGAATGGTGAATTAATGAACAAATTGGTTCTTATAAGTGGTAATTCTTTTCCTATAAATGCATTAGTGATGTAGAATGGGTATTGTATGCGGAGATGATATTGATATCCTCGACGAGTTAGATAGGCTATGAGCAAAACTTGAAACCCGAGAATAATAAAACTAAAAGAATACTGAAGTATGGAACTTGGATGAGCTAGGAACTATGGTAAGGTTAATTATAACATGGGTTTGGACTTTGATCATGTTAGTATATGTTGGCTAAACTGGAACATAATTAGTATGAACTGAATATAATGTGGTTATTGAGGTGGTTATGATGCAATTAGTTTAACATAAATTTCAGTATCATGCATTTGGATTCAATTGCGGAATAATTAGTTAAAAATAGAACTTGAATCAATATAAAGTATTGGTTATGTATATAGAACAAGTAATTGGATATGGTACGAAGTTTTGACCATGTATATGAGATCCAACTTTGACTTTGGGAATAGTATGAATTGAGAATTTGTTAAATGACATAAAATTTGATCTGGTCTGAGGAATAGTTTGGGAACAAAGTTGTTGATAGTGGGGAAGTGTGTAGTAATCGGTTATGGATATTTAAAATTGGTAATGTACTAGAAATAGCACAAGATTCAAGGTTAATGAATATGTTTATAAGTAAGAATTATGAAGGAACTGTATTTTGTATCTAAGCCTTGTAATGTAATTATCAATTCAGGCATGACGAATGGTTAACTACTAACCGAGTTGACTTTATAGATTGCGGTTTACTGTAATAATAATGAATAGTTTAGAAATGAGTTTAATGCAGGGTAAGAGTCTGAAGCAAAGGATCATGTGATGAAATTTAGTTAAAGGAATGCCGACTAATCTCATGTAATGAATGAAAAGTATGGATACCGGTGGCGAAATTGGAATTAGTCCTAGAGAATTGTCATGGGAGATCGATTTATACCTAGAAAGGAATGGAAAAGAAGTTTGAATACACTCGATGAAATGACTCCTTTGAATGATATTGACTGAAGTCAAAGTCAATATGATTAAGAATATGAAGAAATTGAAAGAGGTATGTAATTAATGAATACCATATTTGTTAAGTTAATTGTTAAATTTTTATTGATAATATTAGGAATTTGGCCTGTTTTAAGGAAGGAACGGTTAAACATGAATCTGTCATTATATGCGTATTGGTATGGCTATAATGTAACTCGTACATACTAAATTTTGAAATAGTATGGTTTTGACCCGTTTGAGTAATAATTTGGTTAAACGTGAATTGGTCAAAGAAGGTGGTCTTGGTTTTGCATATAAAATAAGTGTCTGATTTTGACCATGGTATGAGTTAAAGAAATGCAATTCATATGAATTTTTGGCTTGTTTGAGTGATCGAGTAATATGGAAGGTATTTGTTGATTGAAGGTATTTCATATGTTTATTGATAATAATGTAGATATATTTGGCAAAACGGATCTTTTGGACCCAGGTCAAATGTGCTAAGAAATTGGAATATGTAGCTAGTGTTTGCCAAGAGGGAAACAAAAGAATGAAATGTTCATAGATGGAATGGTAATTGAGGAAAGAAAAGCTGATAAAATCAAGGAATTCTATTTCATTCAAGTCAACCTAATTTCGGGACGAAATTCTCAAAAGGAGGAGGTAATTGTAACATACGTGTTCTAATTTTGAGTATTTTAATTGTTAAGTTAATTATAGGTGGTAAATGACAAGTTGTTAGGTTACGTTGGTTGAAAGTGTTGGTCAAAAATCTGTATTTTCGGTATTTGGATAAGTGGCATAGGTCAAAAAGGAAGAAAAATGTGAAATTGCAGCATTTCGGAAGATAGCGGCGCTATCTTAGAGATAGCGGCGCTATCTTGTGTAAAAGGGGACAGCAACTCGAAATAGCTGAGGGGAAAACGTGAAAAATTTAGAGATAGCGGCGCTATCTCTGGAAATAGCGGCGCTATTTAGCGCGGGGTCGAGATAGCAGCGCTATCTTGGGCAGATAGCGGCGCTATCTTGTGCAGATTAGACATAAAATCGGGATTTTTCCCCATTTCAGCCAAACTAACCTCTAGAACTTTCTCTTCTCGGTGTTGGGCGATTTTGGACGATATTTGGTGCTTTTGGGCAGATTATAGCTAGAAATCAAAGGATTTTCATCTATTGTATTGATAATTAAGGTAAATCATCATCCCTATCACCATGCATATGTATAAATTGATGTATTGAGTTAGTAGGTCATGAACCCTAGTTAGGGTTTAAGTTATGGAACTGAAATTGATGATTGTAGACTATGTATAACTGATATTGAACTAGGAAATTGGAAGTTAGCATGTGATTATGCACTAGATGTATAGTTAGAAGTTTAGGGTTTTGGGGTTAATCACCAAATTTGGGAAATTGGTGATTAAGGGTCATATTAGTAGTGATTTTGAGCTTGTATATTGAATGAGATAAGTATAATTGTGATAGGTAAACAATTGGGAAATTGTGGTGATTACATTGACCGGTGGCATTGGATTTGTGATTAAAGGAGTTCGTGGCTCGTGTTGACAATTGCTTGATCCCAGGTGAGTTCATCTATGTACAACTGTATACTAGTAGTTATATATATCTAAATGCTACGTGTTTAATTGTTATTTGGTTTATTGTTATCACATATGCGATGCCTAGAACATTGAATTGGTAATTCTAGTGATTTGACTGAATATGATTAAATGAAGTTTGATTCATTAATAGACTTTTGCTATGTGTATTGACTTGTAAGAATATAGTGAATATTTGTGGTATGCCTTGTGTATAATCTTTTGATAGATGTCATGATTGATGGAATATCCTTGTAGTGTCTCACTTGATATCGATTCATGTCCTATGAATTCCTCGTGTTACGTCTCGGTTGGATTGCCCTAGTATGAGATTCATTTTTATTGATCCGGGTTGTGATAATCCTTTTGCTCCGGTCTCGTGGAGTTATCGTTGTTATTGTTTCGTTTGATATCGAATATGAGTTACCCGTACGAATTCCTTGAGAGATGATTTCGTTTCGTGAGGACCCACGGCGGCTTGAGTATTACTTTGTGTAATATGTTGAGCGGTGGACGCGGGAGTACCTGGCGGAGGAGTGGTATGGACCGTGGTGGTGAAGCTGGATCATGGACTCGGTTAGGGGTGCCTTGATCACCTTCATCGGCCTCATTCCCTAATGGCCTAAGGGGGAATGACGCACTTTGATTCGTTTGGATGGTATTGAGATCTCATTGATTCATGATGCGGTATTGTCTATCGGTTCCGGTGGTTAAGTGATGATTCTCGTGGAGTGTTAATTCGGTGATTGGTTCTCAATTGTGCTTATTATATTGCAAACTCTTGTTGATTCTTGCGATATAGTTGTATTCTCAATGTCAGTCATTCAGTGATTCTTGTTGATCCCGGATAAGTGTTGATACTCGGCTATGACGGATTCTCGGTAAATCTCATGTTAAGCTGTAAAGCTTCTCGGTCAGTTATGCATTGATGTGTACTTGCTATAATATGAATTACTTAAATAGTTTTATACCACTTTATATGTTATTATTTCTCTGTTTTGTATATAATGCTAGTATTATTTTGTACTTTATGAACTCACTAAGCTCGTTGTAGCTTACCCGTTTAGTGGACTAACTTTTTACAGGAAAAGATAAGAGTAAGCATATAGGATCTTGATGTTGATCGGAGGCTTAGAAGTTATACTCCGGGCGTATATTTAGGTTTGTGGGAGTTGGGTAGTTTTGTATTGATAATTTTCTTGTAGTTAGCTCGTTTGTATCCATAGTCTTTATTGGTAGTGAGATCTTAGTTCGTTTGTTGTATTTTGTATAGTTGTTATCTGTTTAGAACGGTTATTGTAATTAGATAGTTATTAGAAAGTCGTACGTTTTGATTGGTGGGATTTCTTGACCCGGTCGTTACAATTAATACGTTAGTTTAGTGTCAGTTGGGTGGGTCTAATGTGTCAAAAACTGAATTGACTGTTGAGACCAGTATAATGTTCCAATATACAACCCCACTAGCTCCTTTTTTTTTTCGACTTGATTAACGTCGGATGGCTGTGTAAGAAAGAGATGGTTCTCTCTCACACACACACACATAGCAGTACGTGTTTAGTGCGAGAGACCAAGATATTATTAGAAAAGCCAACGCAGGTTGATTTCTAATTGGGTTAAGTACCACCTTTGGAATCAATATAAAATATATACATATTATACATACATAGAGAGATATATTTGCTGTATTGGGCAGTTAGGGTGAAGAAGAGAAATTTATTTTACAGATACGAGATCCACCAACAGAACCTAAACACTCTCCCCCTCCCTATCTACCTACCACCCACACCCTCAAGAATATATATAAATACAGCAACTCAATCCCATCTCATCATCAAATGTAGAGAGAGAAATACTCAGAAGTTAATTGGTTATATTGTTGGGCTTTTTG
This sequence comes from Calendula officinalis, assembly GCA_963853835.1. NCBI lineage: Eukaryota > Viridiplantae > Streptophyta > Magnoliopsida > Asterales > Asteraceae > Calendula > Calendula officinalis. The sequence goes on along the minus strand of OY970822.1, from coordinate 83,009,697 downwards.
ATTTAAGCTACACAAATAATGTGGGATCTAAACGGCTCTCCTGATCTGAGAAGGGACGGCCCAGATGAAGTTGACGGATGCTCATCACCGCCGGTGGAATATAACTATAATAATAACAATAACAAGGGCAAACAAATCGGAACATCCATATCTAATTCCAGCTCATCGGTTATGGTTATCGATCAGGACGACGGTTCCGACGAAGACGACGACTCCGACAACGGTGGTGGTGTTTTAAGGAAACGTACGACGGCCACCGGTGATAGCAGGTTATTTGGGTTCTGTATGACCGAAAACTCATCCTACGACTACAATCCACCGGTTACTCATCAGTTCTTTCCTTTGGATGTCTCTGAAGTAGGGACCACCACCTCCGTCGGAGAGATGACGTTGTCTCCCACTACTTTCCCTACGGCTAACTGGGTTGGTGTTAAATTCTCCCACCAGTCGTCGGAGCCTACTTCTCTACCTCCTGGTGTTGCCGGCGGTAACTCTGGCTTTCCCGGAAAAGTCACCGATGTTCCTCAACCCCTCAAAAAAAGCCGCCGTGGTCCACGGTCCAGAAGCTCTCAATATCGTGGAGTTACTTTTTACCGACGAACCGGCCGATGGGAGTCCCACATATGGTTGATTTTTTTCCATTCATATTCCATTATTTACTCAATTTCTTGCATTCCCAATGCATTTTTTATAGTACTTCCTCCCATTCAAAATAAGTGATACACTTTGGATTTCACGGATTTTGAGGCAAAAATTTATAATTATGGTTAAATTAGATTAATTAGATGGTTGGTGGGAAATGAGTCTCACACTTTTTGAATAAAGTGGAGTTCATGATGTTTAAAAGTAAAAATAAGGGTAAATGAGTCTTTTCACTTTGTAAAAGTAGATAGTTAGTGGATGTGGGTCCCATTACTTTTTGCCAAATAAGGTAATTTTTCAAAATGTATCACTTATTTTGATAAACCCAAAAAGGAAAGTGTATCAATTATTTTGAATGGGATGAAGTATTAGTTTTTTCTTTAAATGCTAAAAATAATATCATTGGGTTTTCTTTGTATTTATAACCATTTTCTTGAATTGTCATGATTCAGGGATTGTGGGAAACAGGTGTATCTTGGTATGTTACTTTTAATTTATTTTTACAATTAAATCACTTTTATTTATTCCCAATATTATATATATTAATGGTATTAATTAATTAATTAATTTGTCTATTTTCGTAACAAAAGGTGGATTTGACACAGCACATGCAGCTGCACGGTGAGCACGAAATTAACATATCTAATTAATATTATTAATTAATTTAAATATGAAGAACATAGTTTATGATCGATACCATCCCTACGGCTGCAGTGCTTATGATAGAGCAGCTATCAAGTTTCGGGGTGTGGAGGCTGACATAAACTTTACTCTTGAAGACTATGAAGATGACCTAAAACAGGTGTGTGTTTTCAGTACGTGTTCTTGGTGTATGTAAATTTTTAGGAGAAATTAAACAAGTAAAAAAAGGTGTTCTATAGACTAGATTTCACCTTATCTTGAATAGTGGTGTTGCAGCCTTACTTTGAAACACTTTTCGTTTGTCGTTTCTCAAGCAAAAACACAAATAGTTGCCTATGATGATTATGTTTTTGTTTTTCTTGTTGATGATATAATTGTTTTAAAATACCAGATGAGCAATTTATCAAAGGAAGAGTTTGTACATGTACTTCGACGACAAAGTACCGGTTTTCCTAGAGGCAGTTCAAAATACCGAGGTGTTACTTTGCACAAATGTGGTCGATGGGAAGCTCGAATGGGCCAATTCTTGGGCAAAAAGTATGTATTAATCTAGCAAATTGATTAATTATAATGTCTACATATAAAATCAATAGTTGCGTAACTAAGTTTTAAGTGCCGGTAGATGATATTGTATTTGATGTCGCTAACTTAAGGTTATGGATTCAAATCTGCGATGGACAATATAAGATACATTTAAAAGCAGTTAAAAAAACTAAATTTGAAAGAAAATCGTAACTCACCAAGTGACGACACCCATGTATGTAAAATGGGTCACATTTTAATAATTATTTCTCGACTTTTGAAATAGAAAATTACCATTTATTTTGATTTAGATGTACAGCTATCTAGGCATAGCTAGCTATCTATCTATGCTATCACAAGATCAAGAAACAAGACACTTTGGAACTAATGTTTTTGCCTTTTTTGGGATAGTTTAATTGATAATGTCATGTGACAAATCTGGGTTTTTATAACAGGTATGTGTATCTGGGTCTTTTTGACACTGAAGTTGAAGCTGCCAGGTAAATGTGTGTTTTCTTGAGGGATCTAGTTGCCAAGTTTCAGTATTTAAGGGGTCTGAGTGGAAATTTAATGTTTTTGCTATTTAGGGCTTATGATAAAGCTGCAATAAAATGCAACGGGAAGGATGCCATTACAAATTTTGATTCCAAGATATACGAAAATGAGCTCAACTCCAGTGGTAACATATTTAATTTCCTTTTTTATATATATAATGCATTTTCCTTGCATTGGTAGCAGAATTTATGACAGTTGCCAGAGTTCTTTTAACCAATTATATGAAAATATATGAAATTGAGCTCAATTCTAGGATTTTTACTGGCCACAACTTTTTTTACATTTAAATTAATAGTATTACATTATTAGATGTCATTTACAATATTTTTTAAACCGAAGCTGTCCCATGAGGCATTAATTTTGTCTTCTTAAATGTTATTTTATATATCCATTTCTTAATTGACTTTTTCTTGTGATTTTTTTTTTATTTTTTATTTTTAAAGAAACCACGTTAGTAAAGGTAGAGCCAATTAACTGAAATTTGTAATAATTTACATATATTCTACTCCAATAAAAATAAAGTCAACATGGTCCGGAAATTTAACCGAACCGAAACTGATAATGTTGAATTTTTAAAACCGAACTGATTATATGTTTTTTCGGTTTTGATTCGATTTTTTCAGCCAAAATGCTCAACCCTATCCAAGGACCGAACCGAACTCGATAGGATCAAAAACGAAAATCATAAAATTACAAAATCAAAAACTAAACCGATTACATATTTCTTGTTTCGGTTTTTTCAACCTAAATGCTCACCCGTACTTGTAAACGATCTGTTTGATCCCAACCTTGTACTTAATTGTTAATCTATCCCAATCTCTATATAATAATTGTCAATTTTCTTTTTAGAATCTTCGAATAACAACAACAACACATCATCAGAACATAATCTTGATTTGAGCTTAGGGGGGAGTTCGTCCTCAAATCAGCCTCGGAACATAGAATTCAGGGATAATCGACAAATTACAACGGGCCACCACTCTAACTCAATCCAATTTGGATATAATCGACCACCGGTGTGTAGTCTCAGATAGAAAATTTTACATAAAACATTTAAATTATTAACGTTGATTTTATATTTAATTAAAAAAATAGGCATCTGGGTCTGGTTGGTTTGATGGAGGGAGAAGAGAAGGTTATGATATTGAGACGTATCAGCAGCTTTTGAGCCAGACTCACCTTCAATCTCCTCCATCTTTAATGGGTAACAACGAGCCACGTGGATACGGGCATTTTATGCGACCCACTGACGCGGCCATGTTCCATACATTCAACCCGACTGCCATCAACTCACTGAGTCAGCAAGTGAGTCACCCTCTTTTCAATGGTTAAGAGAATAAAAAACACTTAATTAAATCATTTTTCGGACTTATATTAATTGCAGATGCAGTTTCCCAGCAGCACCGCACACGGGGCAGGAAATGATCAATCTCCGCACCAAATGTATGCTGCAGCATCATCAGGATTCCCGCAACAACGATTTCATATTCGCCATCCCCCGTAAAAATCCTCCCAAGAATTGGTTCCACAATCGTACATTCATCGATAAAAACCTAATCTGAACATTTTGATGTGTTGAAATGATGTTTTTTCTGTGTTCTCTGACCACGAAGATCAATGTTTTTGTGTTAAGAAATTGATCTAAGCACAATGGGAAATACCATTGACTATTGACAGTTGACTTGCTAATTAGCTAGGGTTCTTGAGTTATAGATGTAAAAAGACAATTCCATGTGTTAATGGGTAGAAATCATATGTATTTAGTCAAAATGTTGGAAAAAACTAATTAAGAACCAAGTAATATTATATTGGTGTTGATACATGATTTTTGAAGCTTCTCACTTCTCATACATTTTTATTGAATTTGTCATATATCTCGGTCTGATAATTAGGTTGATATTTTAAGTTAGACATCATTTTTTTTCCTTTTAACAATTTTTTTTTTGTTTTGTTATTAAGTAGGTACATGCATGATCGTTGATATTTAGGTGTATGTAAACACATCAATTTCTTTAATTAATTAGTATTCTAGATGGTTACTAGTAATAAAAAAAAATATTACATTGGTTTTCAAAAAATCATAAAGATTATTATGGTAATTTCTTTTTAAGGAAAGCAAGTAAAGATGAATGAATTGTCATAGCCATGCGGGATGTCCTATGAATCAATTATAGTGAACTAAAAAGCAGTCATAGAATGGCTTATGGCTATTGTTATGAGAGGGACTTTACCTACATAAACAGCACTTTAGAAAAGTAATTTTTATCCTCATATAAAATATTTATTTTGGAACTTGTGCTACAACATGTTTGTTAACATTAGAGTTAAACTTTTGAGTTCGAGTTTTATACATACGGTGCATAAGCAATTGTCATTTTTTATACTTCCTCCGATTCAAAATAAGTGCTACATTTCTACTTTAACGATTTTTGAAGCAAAATAGTGTAATGATGGTTAAATTAGATTAGTTGAATGATTAGTGGATAATGAGTCTCACACCTTTTGAATAAAGGGGGTTAATGATGTTTAAAAGTAAAAAGTAAGGGTAAATGAGTCATTTCACTTTGTTAAAGTAGATAGTTAGTGAGTGTGGGTCCTACTATTTTTTATCATTTATGGAAAGTATAGTACTTATTTTGAATCACCCATTTATGAAAAGTGTAGCACTTATTTTGAATCGGAGGAAGTATTAGTGTAATTACACAATGTGGTGACAGCTACTTTATAACTATATTTTGCAGTAATAATTGTGATGGTGATGGTGCCATTTTCTTATACGTAGACTTTGTTTTGTTTTTTCTTCTCTTTTTCTCCTTTTCATATATATGCAGAACTCGAAGATGCAATTTTCGTCATCTGGGTTGTCATCAATCTTATTATTATTATTTAAATAATTAGAGGATGCATAATTGCATATAATATACATGTCAAAACCCTAATCAGCAAGTGTTGACACTGTCTTCGATGTCCACAAGGACCATATCTATAATTTTACGTGCTATCAAACAAGATGCTGTTTTTAAGGAATTTATTCTCTTTGAATACCTACGAAAACAATTTTAATATTTTTTATATTATTATTAATAAAATACAAACACTTTGCAATTTTTGTTATCTAATCAAGGTAGGGAATCTTACTTTGTATTTTATTATACCCATTCAGGTAATACTTATATTTAATTCCTATAAGAGAATGATGACTGCAAAAGATATATACAAATCCACATGAATATGACTAATATTTTGGATAACTTATAAAGATTTTGGTCAAAATTAATATCATAACCGGTGCTTATGTTTTTATCTTAATATAGAAAATTGTATTGTTTTCTAACTAAATCTTACGGCTTTATTCACATACTTATAACATGATAAAATGTGAAATTAACTTATTTTTTCCATAGTCTCATCATTTAATTTGGATACTTATATTAAGCAAATGAGTAGAAAGATAAATAAAAAGATTTAGTAGGAAACATTTTTTTTTTTTTTTTAATATAATGATCTTTTACACTTAGAAATGTATTTACTTTAGGTTATTAGATTCAATTCAAACTTAATTCTTATGTATATTGCTAATCATACTACATTTTAAATAAGTTATACATGTGGATCAACAACTCCTAAGTTTATATATATATATAAAAAAGTAGTTTACAATATGAACCAATGACAATTATAATACAAAATTTCCACTATAATTGAATAATTTTAGTTAATCGATTCTATTTAAAACTAACAATTTTCGACTTTTCGTCATATGAAATATGATGAATTCAACTTTTTTTATCGCAAGTTTACAATTCATAATATTATGGCATTCAAAAAGCTTTACAAGATCTTGTTGACTTTTGTTTACATATATATTCCATTTATTTATTAACACGCAATGCATATTATAAATTAAAAGAAAAACTTATTATATTACGTTATCAAATATAAATAACTTTCAAACAAAATTAATTAAAGCATGAGTAGAATGGGGTGCAAAATGCGTCATCTGGTGCGTCATGAACCTCCAAATAAAATGGAGTCGCCTAATTGTAACATATAATATTCTTTAATTAGTTAATTAATTAATCAGCAAGTGTTGTTAGTAGCAATAAAAAAATATTCAGGAGAGACTAGAAACAGATGGATTCTGGCAATTAAATTATTTAATAGAGTTTCCCTCGTATCCGATTTGTTAATATATTCCAAATAAAATATATATTAATTTGGCTTTTCCATAACCGAAAAAGATTGGTCCAATTGTTTCCTTCTTACTTAATTTTCTTATTATTTTTAAATATTTTATTATAAGGTGTTTGTCGCTCTTTTTTTGAACGCGCCCGTGGTTAAATTATAAAGTATCTCAATGGTAACATATTGAACTATTAAACCTTCCGGTTTAAATATTAAAATCACTTCGTTTTACATTAAATTTCTCTATAATGAATGTATCCAAGATTTTCTTATTATTCTACCAGCACTACTACAGATCGCATTTGTTGTTGCGGACGTATAAATTTATATATTGCGGTGGTAAGATAAAACCGCAACAACAAATGCAGTTCGCACTGCAAAAGAAATAACCGCAACAACAATTTAATTTGTTGTTGCGGCCCTGCTAAACCCGCAATAACAAATCCATTTTTTGTTGCGGTCAAATATTACCCGCATTAACAAATCCATTTGTTGTTGCGGCCATATATTACCCGCAACAACTACAAAATTTGTTGTTGCGGCCATTTTGAACCCGCAATAACAATTCAATTTGTTGTTGCGGCCATACATTACCCGCAATAACAATCTAAATTTTCAGTTTAAATTAGTTAATTAATTGGCAAACAAAAACAAATTTCATAAAGATACAACGATAACATTACATCATGTTGAATTCATGTTGACAAACATCAAAACCTAAACAAGGACAACCAAAACCTAAACACAAAGTTAACAAACATCATGTTGAATTCAAAGAAGAGTAACGTTGAAGATAACTCCAGCACCTCTGTTTTTTGTTTCGAGATCAAGGGTGAACATCACATTTTGGTTCGTGCGGATGCCCATCTTGTGTTTGAAGTCGACCATATCACCATTGATAGTCATATGGTCTATAAAACGATCATTGGGCCTCCTTCGATCACTGTGGCGTTGTAAATTGAAAACAATGTATGGGGGACTCATCTCAAGGTTTGACAAAGCACACAAATGACGCTCATTCCAAAGTTGGTGATCCCTAACAAATTTTGCTGGAATAGTCTGATGAAAGAAAAGAAAATTAATTAAATTTATACTGCAAATTAAGTAATTAAAAAGAAATTAAAATCATACAATTTTTCTTCTCATGGACGCACACCATTTTAAGATGAAGAAATTATTAACTTGTACTTCGTGATCACCAATATGCAGACTGCTATAACTCATATTAGAAACTTAAAAGATCGATTAATCTTACTTTGAAAAGTTTTTCTTTGAAACGTTCTTGTATGTTTAAAAATGAAACGTTTTTTGATATAACAAATTAAAGGAATGAATGAAACTCTGCTTATACATATACTTCAGTTTTGGCGGGATTGGGGATTGGGGATATGGCGCGCATCACAACTGTACAACCGCATCTCCAAACAAGTGAATAGTCATTTTGATTTCTGCTGCAGCATCATCAAGATTCGCTTGAGAACAAAATCTGCTGCAACATGTGAATCTTGATGATGCAGCACCAGTAAGCAATGACTTAATAAACCTTCATATATATGAAAATTAAGTTTGATCCATCAAAATAATGACAATTATGGTACAATATATAGAGCTGATATTAATTAGTTGTCTTTTAATTTCAAAGAAACTATCATGATGTATATTTTAGAATCTCAAGAAAATATTTGATCCTACTGCAACACTACCTTTTGATGTGGTAAAAATCGAGGAAAAACATTTGTTGTTGCGGTTTCCATATTTGTTATTGCGGTTAAATGGATAAGTTTAGAAAAGTAGCTGCAACACTAGTTGTAACTTCCATCTAACTTGATGTGTATTTGTTACCGCGGTTTCACATGACGGTCAATTTTCCCTCCTCAATATTTTCGACGCCCTTGGTTATTATATATAGTTAACCAATTTTATTCTGAAATGCAGTTACAAGAAAACTATTAATCAAAAACATTTTTTTGTTATTAACATCTGAAATGGAAAACGAAAATCTTCCTCAAGAGATCATTGATATCGAGTCGTCTACCGACGACGATATCAATAACTACCAAGTGGAGGATCCTCTAGATCACAGCCATTACTTTGCTGTGAAATTGTCCTCCCAAATTATTCAACGGAGGGAAATTGTATGCATTCAAATTTTTTTCTTTCTGTTTACTGGTTATGATTAATCTTTATTTTGTTGATTTCTTAATTCCAGACTATACCAGCACAGCTGGTTGAGGACGTCAAACTCTACAACTATGGCACATGCTGTGTCTTTGAGATGGGAGAGAAGAGTGCAAGGTTCGTGTTGGTTGATGTGTTTCGTAATCGAAAGAAACCAATCGAGGAAAGACCCTATGGCCCGATCACCATCCATGGGGATTTTGACGAGTTGAGGATGGATTGGGGCATCCATTGGAACCAATGGGTTGTTTTCACCATTGATCTTGAGAAAATGAAGCCCAGAGGCCGAGTTTACATGAAATTAACTTTGTTTTGATTTTTTTTTTCGTTGTACATATTGTGACTTTTTAATTTCCCTTGTAATGCATCCCCTTTTCTTAATATTATCTTAAATTTTTTTTTGTTAACCATATCTTCAAAGTCTCCGATAAAATAATTAATTTATCTTCAAATTTATAATGTCAAATATCAAAATAATTATTTAAAAATATAAATAGATTAATATAAATATTTTAATTTATAATATTAGCAAATAATTACTGAAAATATGTAACGGCTAGAATATATTTGTTATTGCGGCTAGAATATATTTGTTATTGCGGGTTTTCTTCCTTTGTTAGTGCGGTTTTCCGGTTTGTTATTGCGGTTTGACCGCAATAACAAAACAAATCTCATTTTCATCTAATATCCAACGGACATATTTTGAAATAGTTGTCTTTCTTCTTCGTTGAGATCCTGTTTTCGTTCTGCTACTCTTTTTAAGGTAATTCCGTTTTCTTTTTTTTTTTTTTTTAAATTCATGCTTTGAAGTAGACTTAGAAATATAATTATCTTCCAATTAGTTGCCAAAATAGACACATTACATTCATAAAATAGAGAATACAGTAGATTATGCAAACATTGCATATCCTAGGAAAACTATGCAAATCCCTATCAAATACAATTTCATTTTCCTTAGCATTAAGTCACGTTCCTCCAGCTTCATTTCAAGATTGTTCTTCGAGTTTATTAATCCTGGAATGATTTGTTTGGATCTTTCACACATAACAGGATCAAACCACACAAAAAATCTACATGTAGAACCCTATAAAAAAGAATATTATACAATAGTTAATAATAATTAGTTGAATTCTAAAATTAAAGGCCTTACCTTTGTTGGACATGTATAAAACCTTCGTCCAGGGTTTCTGGCTGTCCATGAAGTGCGAATCACTGCTTGTTTGCCACATGATGAACAGAAAACCATCTTGTAGCTAGAAAGATAATGTGTTCGTTTTTTTTAGGTTGATAAATGGCTGAATATGTGACTTACTTATATATCCTTCAATTACCATTTAAATATATAATATTAATTAACTTATATTGTCGCTTAATTTATTAATTTTTAGATGGAGCGTAATTATTGGATGTATCATGCTATACGTTCGTCCGCCGATTATGTCATCGGTGTTGGAAATTTTATTCGGTTTGCTGAATCGAATCGCATTAAGAACGCAAGTCCTTCGATCTTATGTCCTTGCAACGTTTGTAAAAACTCTAAAAGATTCACAAACACCGGTGATATAGAGCACCATTTGTTTCGCCATGGTTTTATGTATAATTACACTTGTTGGTCAAGTCATGGAGAATCACGACTTAATTTTAACACATCTTCGAGCAATGTAGATAGTAGTAGTACTAGTACTGCATATACAACATTGAACACTGACTCATACCACGATAACGATCAATACACTTCAAATGACCGTTTCGATGAAAGTATTAATGAATTGGATACTAATATGAGTGGTGACGTTGGTGAACAAGATGAATTACATCGCTTATTTGATGAAGCCGAAACACCGTTATATAAAGGTTCTAAATTAATGAAACTTGATGCTGTGTTGAAGTTAATTAACTTAAAGATGAAAAACGGATGGAGTGATACAAGTTTCACAACCCTATTAGAGCTTTTACATCATGAGTTGCTTCCGGAAGAAAATGGATTACCAATTTCTACATATCGAGCATAAAAATTAATGTGTCCAATGGGATTGGAAGTAGAAAGAATACATGCATGTCCCAATAATTGTATGTTGTTTCGGAACGAGTTCGCAAATTTGCATAACTGTCCTCATTGCAAGGCATCGAGGTATAAACGGAAAAAAGATACGGATGAAGTTGTCGATGATGTGACTAAGAATAGACCACCGGCTAAAAATGTTGTGGTATCTTCCTATTATACCAAGACTGAAAAGGTTATATTCAAACGAGAAAGAAGCCAAGTTACTTTGTTGGCATTCAGAAGAACGTGTGATTGACGGGAAAATTAGACATGTTGCGGATTCACCGCAGTGGAGAAACATTAATAAATGGTATGTTGAGTTTGGGAAGGAGATCAGAAACATACGGTTTGGGCTTAGTTCGGATGGGATAAATCCTTTCGGTAACATGAGTAGTCGTCATAGTACGTGGCCAGTTCTCTTATGCATTTACAATCTCCCACCATGGTTATGCATGAAACGGAAATACATTATGATGTCCTTGTTGATTCAAGGTCCGAAACAACCGGGTAATGATATCGATGTTTATTTATCCCCTTTGATTGATGACTTAAAAACTCTTTGGAGTGATGGTGTAAATGTATACGATGCTTATAGAAAAGAACAATTTAAATTGCGGGCCATGGTTTTTTGTACTATCAATGACTTTCCAGCATACGGTAACTTGTCAGGGTACAAAACGAAGGGTAAGAAAGCTTGTCCTGTTTGTGAAGATGAGACAAGCTCGGTGTGGTTACGAAATTGTAAAAAAACTGTATACATGGGACATCGAAGATTCCTTACCAAGAGTCACCCGTTTAGGAAGAAGACGATTGAGTTTGACGGAACTGTCGAGGTCAGGACGGTGAAGAAACGATTTGATATATTTTCACGAGTTGAAAATATTAATGTTGTGTTGGGTAAGAGATTCCGTATTGATAATGATGCCATATGGAAAAAGAAGTCCATATTTTTTCAATTGCCTTACTGGAGACATTTAGATGTTAGACATTGTCTTGATGTTATGCACATAGAAAAAAACGTATGTGAGAGATTGATAGGCTTATTATTGGATATTAAGTACAAAACTAAAGATGGTATTAAGGTTCGAAATGACATGGTCGAGATGGGAATACGTAAAGATCTTGCTCCCGTACAACGAGGCACTCGTACTTATCTTCCACCCGCATGTTATAATACAACGAAAGAAGAAAAAAAAAAGTTATGCCAATGTTTGCACGATATTAAGGTTCCGTCATCTTATTCAGCTAACATTCAAAGATTTGTATCAATGAAAGATTATAAATTGCTTGGGATGAAGTCTCACGATTGTCATGTTTTGATGACACATATGATTCCAATCGCAATTCGTGGAATTTTACAAGATGATATCCGACATACAATCACAAAGCTTTGTTTGTTTTTCAACAATATTCATACGAAAGTTATTGATGTCGAAGATTTGGACAAATGGGAGAAAGACGTTTATGTTATCCTTTGTGAACTAGAGATGCACTTTCCACCATCATTTTTTGATATAATGGTTCACCTAATATCTCATATCGTACAAGAGATTAAGGCATGTGGTCCTGTATTTCTACGTTACATGTACCCTTTTGAAAGATACATGGGAATATTGAAAGGTTATGTAAGAAACCGTAATCGACCAGATGGAAGTATTATTGAAGGGTATACTTCTGAAGAGGTGATTGAGTTCTGTCAAGGTACGTATGTAATATATATGATCAACTATAGCAAAAATTAATTTATTATATATTTTGTTTTTGTTAGGCTATATGGAAGGTGTCAAAAGTGTTGGCGTTCCTAAAAGTCGCCATTCAGGTCGACTTGAAGGAAAGGGAGGTGTAGGTTTTAAGATAATAGTGCCAATGCACGGAGAACTACAAGTTGCTCATTTAGTAATCTTAAAGCACATGACATGCCTCACTCCATATGTTGATGAACATATGGATATGTTAAAGTCGACGAACCCGGGTAAACAAGAAGTGTGGTACATAAACAACCAAAACAAGGATTTGGCAAGTTGGTTGAAAGAGAGGGTGACAACAAGTGACGACGTTGATGACACTGTCAAAAAATTGGGACAAGGTCCAGATGCTAGAGTAAGAACTTACCAAGGATATGATATTAATGGTTATACATTTTACACCAAAGATCAAGATAGAAAAAGTACAGTGCAAAATAGTGGAGTTACAGTAATAGCATCAACAACCGAAATCGATAGGCGTGATCAAGATACATTGATAAGCATCGCAAAAGATTCTTATTACGGTGTGATAGAAGAAATTTGGGAATTGCAGTATTCTGATTTCATAATCCCAGTGTTCAAGTGTAAGTGGGTAAATAACCGTACGGGTGTTAAAGTTGACGAATATGGTTTTACACTTGTCGATCTTGAAACTAATGGCTACAAATCCGAGCCATTCATTCTCGCAACACATGTATCACAAATTTTTTTCGTCAAAGATCCAAGCAAAGCAAAATACCACATTGTGTTGCAAGGTAAAAGACGTATTCTTGGGGTTGATAATGTTGTGGATGAAGAAGAAGACGAGAACTTCGATGATTTACCACCATTTTCCGTCGGTATCGAACCCGGGAATTTTGAAAACATGAATAGAAGCTCATATGTACGAACTGACGGAGAAGGAACATACATTTAATAACTCGATCTATTATATATTATTGAAAATTAATATTTGTATTATATATGTGTTTTAGTACTATGCAAATTTATAATTAACTTACTGTTTTATTCATGTGTAACATTTTTTTATCAATTTGAATTTCTTAGTATGCGAAAAAAAATGAAACTCAAAACCGCATTAAAAAATCAACAAAACCGCAACAACTAATTCACCAAACCGCAACAACAACTAATTTGAATTTCTTAGTATGCGAAAAAAAATGAAACTCAAAACCGCATTAACAAATCAACAAAACCGCAACAACTAATTCATCAAACCGCAACAACAAACAAACCGCAATAACTAATGGACAATAACCGCGGTAACAAATAGAATAAAATAACCCGCTAATACGTAGTAAAACCCCGCTAAAACGAAATTGTTTAGTCCAAAATTTTCAAATCCCAAAACATAAGTTATCCAAACATCGAATCCTTTAATCACTTTTGCACAAAACCTTCTTCGACCAAACCCTCCGTTTTCTTCACCAAAATCACTCTGCACTAGTTCGCCGGAGTTTGGATTCACCGTCGTTTTCTTCACCTTGGATAGTAACCGACGTTGCTTTCACCACGTCGTATCCTTAATCACTTTTCCAAAAACCTTAATCACTCGATCTCGTCGACCTAAACCCTAGTTTACCGTTACATCGCCGATTTTCCTTACCAAGCTAGGTATTAAAGTATTATGTTAATGATTTCTTGTACGTGTTTGTTATGCATTCGTTCTTAATCATCTTTAATTTTCTGTTAACGTATTATGTTCACGCATTTGTGTCGTAATTCTGCAGAAATGGCCGATAATCAAGAACGTAAGAGACGTAGAGGCGAACGTGGTCCTGCATCTTTTGGGAAGAAATATAAAGAAGATGTATATAAAACTGAATTTGATGAAAATAATATCCCTCTAAGTAAAGAACTGACGTCATGGTTTGGGATGACGGTTCAACATCGTTTCCCGCTAGCAACTGATATGGGCAAAATGGACAAAGACATATATGAAAAACTATGGCTGGATACCAAGGTATATATTTATTAGAAATATGAAATAGTTGTTAAGTGATGATAGCATATAATTTATTTACTCTAATAGAATATGTGGAATATCGAGAACGATGATGCAAAAGAGTTAATGAGGAAGAAAGCTGTGAAAATTGGTACTAATTTTAAATCTAGGCTTGTTAAAAATTTCGTCCTTACAGGTAAGGATGCTTGTGAGAAGTATAAGTTTCTTAAAAGGAATGATTGGGAAGCATTTAAGGCACAAAGAAGCACCCCAGAATTTATGGTATCTCTTAATTATATTATATGTTTAGTGTTGTACAATATTTTATTATTAACAACTTGTTAATTTGCGTAGCTAAAAAGGGAGAAAGCATTGGCAAGCAATAAAAGCAGACAATTCAAGGTCCGCGTGGGCCGAAGCGGGTGGAACCGTTTAAAAAAAAATAAAAAGGATGCAATTTGGTCTGAACTTCTACAAAACCATAGTGTTCTTTCGGATATTCAAAATGAACGGTCTAAGTTGTTTTTGATGGGTTGTGCAGTTAAGAATAGTGAAGGAAAGTTTGAACTTCCTAACGAAGCGATGGACAATTTCCAAGTTTTGGTAAACTAAGTTTTATTTAATTGAATATTTTTATCTTTTTGGTAAACAAATATTTTTTGTAGCTCGCGGAAGAGAAAAAGATGATAGCGGATGGTACTTACGCAGAAAATAAGAAGGATCCTTTAATTGTTCTCTTAGGACCCGAGCACGGGGGACGATCTCGGACCGTATCCGAGGTAATTGGATACACAAAGGTCAAAGGTGGATTGATTCGAAATGTGATCCCGCAAAGTACCCCCGCGGTCAACACAAGCCACCATGATTCATGTGGGTCCCGTGGAACGGTGGAACACTATCCACCTATTGAGGTAACAATTTAAAAGTTTTGCAGCCTATACTATCCAGCCTTATAATTGTATCTGTTTTTACAGGTGTTGTCACCGTGTGAGTTGCTAGTTAGGGTGGCGGATGCCCATCTAGTCAAAGTTGGTTATGGACGAGTATGGCCAACTGTGGTATTCCAACTGTTACATCATAAACAGATTGCCGATGGTTGTGTAAAAGTCCAAGTGGATTCCATCGTGGCAGGAAAGGAGGATTTGCCTGTACATCCTCTTACAAAAACAGATGATGTCCAACTGGTTGAGAATTTGCCATATCATATAGTACAGTGGCCAAGATACGCAGTGAAGGTATATTTTAGTTTATTTTTATTGTTTGTGAACGCTTTTATCTAACGTTGTAGAGATGTTTTAGCTTATCGGTGATGGACTTGTCAATTCCCCGGAAAGGGACTTGAGAGAATCTTCTCCATTTGATTTATCAACCAACAATGTTTATATACCAGAAATGCCCGAAACTTCAACATTCCCTTTAGACCAAGAGTTTGTTAGTTATGCACAAATGGTTAGTCTTATCATTATCATTATTTTAATCATTATATTTAAATACTAATGTTTTTATGATTACTTGTGGTAGTTGCAATCGGAGGATCCAACATTCCCCGCAGCCCAAACCGTCCCCGCAGCCCAAACCGCCCCCGCAGCCCAAACCCATTAACCCAGCCCAAACAGCCCCAATAGCACAAACCATTATCCCAGCCCAAACAGTCCCCATAGCCCAAACAGTCCCAGAAGCCCAACCCGACAGCCCAGCCCGAACAGACCCTATACCCCAAACACCCACCACATCCCAAACCGTCACCACACCTCAACCCGACAGCCCAGCCCGAACCATCCCCGAAGCCCAAACAGAACCCGAAGCCCAAACAGAATCCGAACCCGAGGATGTTCCTCTAGATCCTCAGTACGACCAGCATTATGCGATGGTAGTGGCCGATGCTCCCCAATTTCTCCCAATACTTGATGCATTCTTCAAATATAACAAATATGGTCTTAGTGTTCCTTCCCCTCCGGGTATGTATCCGGAGATATATTTAGAAGGCATCCCAGCAACCGAGGTTTTACAATTTGCTCGATTCCATTGGGTTGATAGCAGCATGATACATTGTTTGTCAATGTAAGCTTAATATTTTAATATTTGGGTATAATTGTATTTATTAACTTTATGTTGTATATTTAAGGTATTATTATGCAATGGCCGGCAGCAATTCACGATGTGCATTTTTCAATGCACACTATATTACCGAGCCAGAATGTCGCACCAACAAGAACCATGTCATCCAACATATCAAGGATGTTTTAAATCATCATCCAAGCAAGTCATACATTCTTGCACCATACTATCAACAGTAATATTTGATTTTCCATAATACATGCAACACTGGATGTTTTAAATCATCATACAAGCAAGTAACTTTGATTAATTGCTTGTGTTTACTTGCAGGCAACACTGGATGCTTTTTATCCTCTGTCCTAAAACGAATATTGCATATATTGTTGATTCTTTAAAGCGTGAATCTGGTCCCGAGTACTACACTCTTGTAGGAGTAATCAATCATATGTTTCCCCGTAGATTTAAATGGATAAACACAACTGTATGTTTTCAATTTCCATTTTTTACCAATTTATTTAAGATGTATAAAATTTCAATATATTGAAATATTACAGTGCTGGAAACAAGACCAAAGCTGGGAATGTGGTTACATTGTTAGTCGACATATTGAAGAATTTTTACAGACCATACAGTTTAACATCAACCAATCTGTAAGTTTATGTTATAATTTTAAAATATTACTCATTTAGATGTAAAAATTATTGATATTAATTCTTTTTCATGAGCAGATGTGGAAGAGTAATAAGAGTTTTGATTCTTCTATGATTCATGAATACATAGAAAGGTTGTTGCCACTGTATCTCGAATGGATGAAGAGGTGCAAGCAAAGTGATGCCACTTATTAAAGGTTAGCAATTAATTAGCAAGTGTAAATTCTTGAACATATAGTTGTAAATTTATGAAACACGGTCCATTACAATGATCACAACCCTGCAAGTGTACATTTTTTTGACATTAAGTTACTGTGCTGTTGTATATATGTTTTTGGGTGCTATCTTTAAATATAGAATATAATATATATATATATATATATATATATATATATATATATATATATATATATATATATATATATATATATATATATATATATTGTGGAATGATTTTTTTTTTGTTTATTTTGAATAACAAATATTGCGGTTACTTTATCATGTGTGCGCATAACTAATATTGCGGGTATGTGTAGTGTGCGAAAAACTAATAGCGCGTTTTTTGCTTTAATGTTGCGGTTTCTGTCTTATTGCGGTCTCAGCGTTTGATATTGCGGTTTCTCTTTTGTTGCGGTGTTCGCTTTAATATTGCGGTTTCTTTCTTGTTGCGGTCTCTGTGTTTGATATTGCGGTTTCTCTTTTGTTGCAGTGTTGGCTTTAATATTGCGGTTTCTTTCTTGTTGCGGTCTCTGTGTTTGATATTGCGGTTTCTCTTTTGTTGCGGTTTGTGTTGTTTGATAGTGCGTAGTTTGTTAGTGCGTTCCTTTCCCCGCAACAACAAATCGTTTTACCCGCAACAACAAATCATTTCTGTAGTAGTGCAGTAACTTTAGGTGAAATTGGTTTTAGTAACATGGTTTCCAAGTCGTTTTGCAAGACTATTAATTTCAAAGCTATCATCCGCTTTACGGGTAACTTGGAGCAGAACATAAACCTATAAAGATTTAAGGGGCCCATTTAAGAACAAGAAAATGGCATTGTAATATGCTTGGATTGAATCTTGATGACACAATCCATCAATGAAAAGTTAATTGGATAAGTTTAATGAATCTTGAGTGGTCATGGAGAAGGGAACTTATTATACTAAAAAAGTTATTGCTAGTGTTGTACTGATTTATTTTATACCGGTCTTAGTGGACTAACAGAGTGAGCTGGCATGGCTAAAAGTGAGAGTAGGGTATGTAAACGAGGTTGAAGTTAAAGCATTTACTTTCGAAGTAACAAAAAGAAAATCAACGACTGGAATGCGAGAGTTAGAGTCGAAAATAGTATTCCTCCTTTCTCTCATTCAAAACCGCGCATGAGACTTTCATCTCACATAGACATATGTAGTTGTCCATACATTGATAATTAGGGATGACTGGATCTACATTGAATCTCACATGAATCGCCGCACCTATCCTCCCGAGGAGAGACACCGCTAAACCTGTACGGCCACAAGGGGTGTGTATTTATTTTTTGCTCACAGAGATTGAATTTCATTCTTATGGAGAGTAAATCCAGCCATTAGGCAAAATACACTAAATCAAATCTACCTTTTTACTATGTTATAACGTTTTTTTCAAGACACACTTGCATTTACATCAGCCAGTGCCTTTTTGAACCATTGGGCCAAATTTTAATTAGGCTTTCATGGTACAAGTCATAAATGCATCCAGGTATAGTATAGAACCTCAAATGCCAATTTCTCCAGAGGTATGAGGTGAATAAGTAGGTTGCGTCTCCATAAAAAGAAATATAAGTATCTCCTTAATTGGAAAGAATACATGGTAGTTGAAGAAACTTATATTTTTAACCTACCTTCCTAGCTTCTTTCTTCATTACTACCCTCCGCACCAGTAAATTTGACAGTTCCATTCTTTTATTCACATTTTAGTTTTATTTATTTTTTAACCCGGTTCCTACTCGCAAACTAACCACATGACCTCAGATATACTAAAGTTAACTCTTTTAACCAAAATATATTTGATTTTTTTTGTTCCCGAAGTGCAGTTCCAGATAGATATACAAATATACTACTACCTTTTTACCTTGTAAATTGTAATAGTTTTATACTATCGTATATTATTCCTCTTCATTTTATTTTAAAGTAAAGATATATTAAAACTAAAAGTATGTACAAAACCAGGCCATATTGCTTCTAGACACAGATTTAGATCAGAAATAACAGACTTACAACAACGTGACTGCACGCAACAAACCGAAACCATTGTTATATGGAAACACATTCTTTGAAATAGTCGCCTTTTTACATTCCAAGTGTCATAATATTATTTTCCGAATGTTTTCATGATCAATTGTTGTAAGAAATCATGTTGACGGTTAATAAGCTTAATATTAATATTTAGTTTGATTTCATGTATATTAGTCATTGTAGTTGTTAAAAATTATGAAACTGAATTATCTTTCCAAACAAGAAATTGCTTAAAAACACAATTATTGATTGGTCGCCTAGAATAAAAAATGGGAGCCCCAACTGCCTATTAGTCGGGCCTGTGAAGCAACAGAGAAATTAAAAAATGGGAGTCCAATTGATTCAGCCCAGTGGGTCATTCGGGCCTGAGATGCAACAGCCTGTTATCCTTCCACTGTTAACAGAGAGGGGTAGTCGCAGCTCTGTGAATCCAGCCTAACGCATTGCCCCCTTCTTTAGGGACCATTTGACCCAAGCCTTCGCTCAAGTCACATGGTCCACTGTCAACTTGGAACGGGCAGGCCAGAATATGAACCAGCAAGCCCAACCCAACTGAACCAGAACCATAATCCAACCCATTTTAATACCCTCACTTGAGTTACAGGCAAGAGTTACCAAGCCCGGTGACAATAGCTGCACGTGATGGCCTTATAAACCAGCTAATAGTTGTTTCCTTGGGCGAGGTGGGGGACTAAAGCAGATGCAACTTTCATGATGCAGGTGGTAATATGTTGTATATATTCGAATTTTCGTTTCTGTTTTGTATTTCTATGATTAATATGATTGCAATTGAATTGAACTGAATAATTGAAAAGGTTTTAATTGAAAGAATTCAGACACTAGGAGTGAAATTAGTTTTCTTCTTGATAAAAGAATGAAAATACAAATAAATTTTCACTTGACAGCTTGTATTTGATTTTGATATTTTCATGATTCGTAAATTAGTGTATAAATAAGCATTAACTCAGCTTAATCTCAAACGCAATTTTTTAATTAGCTGACCACATATCAACTAGCACCTACCACCAAAAAAGCAAATTGTTCAATTAGAACATATTGATTAAGGAATATTCTTTAGTACCTAACACACAGGATTCAAAAACCAATATTCTGCTCACAGTTAAATTTGTCAACTCTATTTCGAATAGCTTTAACCAACAATAGTAAACTTATTTTGATGCCTCCATAGAGTCGAAACACTGACAAATATTATGTTTTCTATACCTTAGACAAAACTACATTACTAAACGTTGTTTGCTGTTCCACAATAACATCATATATATGTGAAATGTTGAATTGAGATCTCATTAGACGGTATTGCAATTTCGCTTTAACATGCTTTTGTAGCATAAATTGTTTAACAACAAGATATGAGAACACTTTTTTACTCACAAATGTACAATAATTAAAATGACTTTTTCAGGATAACAATCGTATCTGATGCCTTAGTTTGATCCAATGTATATACCGGTTCCAGATCCGAACCGGATTGAAGCCTGTCGAATCAATTCGGATCCGAATCTACTGGATTAGGATGGTTTCAAGTATCCGTGGGGTAAATCGGTTTGAAAACCGGATTATTGGAAGCCGGTTTTGAATCCGCATTGGCATATAACCGTTGAAACTAGTTTGGGAACCGGTTTTGTGAAACCGAATTGACAAATAGCCATTTGACTTTGACCAGTTACACATAAAATATATATGCGAGTATAAAATGTTTAAAGTGATTGTTTTGGAGAAAGAAAAAAGGTAGTAGTAAGTGATTGTATTTGGAAACAATGTTGTGGTTGTGGAATTTGTACATATGATGGACGAATCTAACAAAAACAAAGATGTTAACTGATATGCCATTTGATAAACCAACAACACAACAATACTAAGGTGCTAAGTGATATGCCATTTTTTTTTTCATGAACAACTTGGTCAGCATCCCTTCGGTACTTTCAGTCTCATTGGCATATCCCCTTCAGTTCGTGCGTCCCTTAAACCTCTACGGTTTACCAACGTGTATTGAAAAGAAATTGTGGGGCATTGTTATGGATATTGGTAATTTGTTTATGTATTTTATGTATAATATTAAGTAAAAGAATATCATTGGCATAAGTGTGTCAATCAGAGTGTTAGTAAGTGTGTCAATCAGAGTGTTAGCTGACGTAGTACTAAAAAATTGAATTCTCAGTTGGTGTAATGGTCGGGAGCGGTCTTATTAAGAGATAACTTTGTGTCAAACTTGACTCATTCAGTTACGATTGATCTAAATTATACATTGTCATTTTAGAGAAGCGGAAATGGATCATACTTTTGATTTCTTACATGAAAAAACAAGGTCAATATGTCCATTATGACATCATTATTTGTGTAAGATGAGATTTACAAGCAAATGATGCTTTGCATTGACTACCACTCAAATTCACAAACTCAATCTCAAAATGAAGCAAAGCACCAGCTTACTGCATCTGCACAAAAAACACTTAAATCTCCGCTCATCAATATAACATGTAAGAAAACAGCAACAAAAAACAAATGCACACCTTTCAGACTACATTCGCTAAAACTAACAAAATTTTTGGTCAACCTTGGCGACTGAGCTCATCTGCAATTACGTTTCTAACCTCGGTGCATAATATATCAGGATTATCTCCTTTAATAGGCGGATGAATGACAATTTTGACCCTTCCTGAGTTTAATGCACCCTCCATCCCTGCTGGCATAATTTTACCCGTTCCAATGAGAGTTATTGGAACCACTGATACTCCCGATTTCACAGCAATACTAAATGCACCTTTCTACTAGTATATTAATTACGTTTTACAAAAAAAAAGGAAACGATAAAAATAACCTGATAATTGATATGATGTTCCAGGTGATCCAGTACCAGCAATTTCAGATCTAACAATTACAGATCTCAGCTTTTTAGTCTGCTTGCTAACGAACGTGTTTTGTGGGTGAAAAAAACATTGAGATATGAAAGGGTAATTTCTTTTAGTAAATATAACGTGGTTGTGAATATTTTCTGCATAAAATATCAAGTGTTTAGTTATATAATTTTGATTAAATGCTGTTAATACTATGTAATTATGGAAGTTTGATACATAGATATAAAATTACTTACTATGTTCTGGATGTTTCCTGATTGGACTTTTATAAGGAGAGCAATAAAGTCCCTTAAAATTGGACAGCAAACAGGAAGAAAATGTTGTATTAAACTTAATGTACTACAATAATGTGAGAGATAAATAACAGATTCCACCAGCACTATATGATTAATAAATACATAAGTTGTAGTTACCAAGTGAATATTTGATGATGAGTAAGCCATTGGTTCCTTTCAACCTGGCCAATTGGTAAAATATATTGTCATTGACTGATGACGGAAACACAAAGCCTTTCATAACATTTATGCGTGCAATCTATCAAAATCTGGATCTTGAATATATAAAAAAAAGAGTGAATTAAGAAAGATATGAGTACTTAATGATGAGCATATAATGTTGAATTGGATGCAAACAGGTTTAACATTTTCTTTTAGTTTGTATAGTTTACTTATTTCAACATAAGGAATCACTAATTATAATTTAATTGTCCTAAAATGCAACCTATGTTTGAAATTTAGGATTTTAAGCTTCAGCAACCGATAGTGAACCCTAGAAAGTAACAAAAGTGAGGTCATCTTCGATATTCTAATTTCTTCATACATTTCTGATAATTAGGGACAATTATCCCTACCAAATAAGAAAATGATTGAATGAAATAAACCATAAGCATTACAATATTTAGTTTTCGTGTTTCGTTATACATTATACGACTATTAGGGTTTAAAATTCAACCTTGAAAGTTCCAATAAACAACAAATTAAATACGATTTAAAGATTTAATATCTAAAAAGATTCAAAACTTGGAAGGAGGGTTACTTGCTTAATCTCCGCCGGAGCCGATTGTAACAGTCCTCCGTCGCCGGTACAGATGGACAAGTGAAGTACAGTTATGCCAGTGTCACGTGCCAAAACATTGCGGGTTGGAGGGAAGGAACGGTATGATACGAGTGGAGACGATGGAATTTTTATCCAAATCGGAAAATTCGAAAGTATATCGAGTTTGTAATCAAGGCTTTTTGATAATACTAGCAGCGCCCAATGCGGGGTACATGGTGTAACTAAAGTTTGCGCCGAACAAATTCTAAAATAGACCTTTCAGTCGATTCATCCAACAATAGTAACCACAAGAAAAACGGGAGTGACCATCTATATATATATATATATATTAAAAGAAACTTTTGCCACCTAGACAATGTCATGTAATAATAACATCTCATCAAAATATCATGTCATCAGCAACATCATCAGTCCACATCAACCCATCAATTAATCCATCAATTAAAAGCTTACTTATGTGTATCATAAATTGATGCAATAAATTATCAAATTAAAAGCTTATTTATGTGTACAAAAGAAGGGTTATAAGACAGAAATTAGGAGTAGATTATATTTGTCGTTTTAGAAGAAAAAAAGACAGAAATTAAACAGTTCGGGGGGATTTAAAGAGTTTTTTTTTTACTTGTGTGCTTGATTGAATGAATCTATAAATCATCCATTTTTACTTGTGTATGATTCGTTCCTTTGTAATAAAAGTCTTTTGGTACTGTGATTATGTTTTTCTTGTATTAACAATGTAATGACATCACAGTTTCTGTTTAACTGTTATTATTCATTTACCAAATTTATGTAACATGGAAAATAAGGTGAACTTCATCACAGACTTAACTGTGATTAAATGACGAATGATTTATTAAGGTAAGAATCATACGGCTATGGAAACTAACCTCTTTCAAAAATCCTTTGGAGATGTGGAAAATCGAAATGGTTCTACAAGACTAACAGGTAATAACCAATTTAATGTTTCAAATGTAGAAGTCCCTTCACTTTGAAAAGCATTTTTACAATTAATAAAACAAGGGGTTAATGTTAGATTAAAGAAATTTTATATTTTACATTATTGGCCAAGGAAGGATTTTGGAGAATATAAAATGTTATGAAAACATGATTGTTAGAAAAGCTACAGGAAGCTTATAAAATTTTGAATTTTGGTTGATGATATTTGAAAAAAAATTAAGAAGCTTATTAAATGTGGGAGGCAGTGTTCCGAATCCACAGGAATGTTGGGGGATTTGAACCTTGAACATGCCTTTATGCATGAAGATAATGATCGGAATCCCTAGGAAAATCAAAGGTGTATTTTTTAATTTTTGGTCATTATTTATCCTCAAGGGCCAACCAGGAGGTAAGTACTCCTCTTTTTGGATTAAATTCTTGATTTTATTTTCATAAATGATGTATGAAAATTTGCAGCTAAGAGGTTGGAGGTCAAACAAAGAGTATTTACTTTTGGTTGGCTCTGCTTGGTATGTTCCATTCTTATTATTTTCCAACATTGTATCTCTAGGTAGTTTCGATCCATTAGGGAGTAGGTCAAACGAGTTGAAAATGGCGGGAACTCTATTTCTGATGCATATAAGTTCCTAAAATCGTTTTATCAAAAATACTAAATTATTTTGTAATGATGTTGTTTCTTAATCATAATTAGCACAATATACATAAAAATTCAATAAATTTGGACAAAAAAAGTATTAACGAATTAACCCAACCCGACTTGTTTTGACCAACACAAAAAATGACCCGTTTCATCCCGATCGTATTGTCACATGTAATACTATAGATTGAAATATATTGTTATATCATAAACAAATTATATTTTACATGTTATTCGGGTATGTAGGGCACTCGAACAAGAGCTTCCTCTCAATTTCATAAAGCTGCCAAAAGACGCTTATACCCATGATGTCATACCAACATCACATTGTATGTCTGGTTAGTGATGGAATGTTTATTCAATATAGTTATAAATAATTTTAATTATCAATGAATGTTTTATTCTTTATTGTACATCCATGCATAATATTTGAATTTATTAAATAGTGGTATTAGTTATCAATGAACGCCTTATTCTTTGTTGTACATTATGCATAATATAAAAGTTATTAAATATGTTGTAATTTGATTATTAATTTTACATTTATGATAGATTAGTTTAATATC
This sequence comes from Calendula officinalis, assembly GCA_963853835.1. Taxonomy (NCBI): domain Eukaryota; kingdom Viridiplantae; phylum Streptophyta; class Magnoliopsida; order Asterales; family Asteraceae; genus Calendula; species Calendula officinalis. Next base: position 82,984,185 of record OY970822.1, on the reverse strand, counting down.
AATAAATATTCAAATAGTTACATAATTTTATTAAGTAATTTATTAAAAATATTTATAAGCCGTCTGTGATTCATCACGGGTTATAGGCTAGTAAAAAGATAAAACTTAGTGACATTAATAAAATGACCATTGTTAAAACATGACTGAATATAGTAATTATTATTTGCCACCTCAGAAAACGTAGAAAAATCCATTGTTTAAACACGACATTATTAAAAAATAAGTGTTAAAGTATTTGTCAATATCAAATTGATAGGCACATGAATAGCTACAAATAGTAATTCTCAATATCATAACTCCAAAAAAATTCAAAGAACATGAAAATCTATAGATCAAAAGTATAATAGAATTGCTTTCGCTTTGAAAATGATAGAAACAAATCATTAAAAATGTACCAGTTTGATAAGAAAACAATATTGAGTTTAACTACACAACAAAAAGAATATTCAAAGACTCAGATTCTTTTGTTATTTGTAATGAATCAACTTGAGACAAACATCACAAGGGTTACATCCATTTTTGCACTCTCTTGGGTTAAAAGGATTCCTCAAAATGTTCCAATAACGTATGTCTTAAACATTTCGCCTGCAAAATAACTAAATTTCACATGCCGTTCAAAAAAAAATAATCTAAATTTCATAAACAGAATCATAATTAGCCATTAAACAAATATATTTTACCTTTTGTTCAATATTATTCCATTTTGCGAGCTTGATCCATTGCCAACCTAAAACCCTCTTTTAAGTCTCACCGCTTCTTAGCATGCAACCAATTTGGCTTAAATCTTCTACAAATGACAAAATAGCAGATAAAGGTATCTTACTTGAATGGCATTGTCGGAGGGTTTTTATCTACATTGAAATATTTACTTTTATATACTTGCAACAATTATTGCATCATTGAGTTATTTTAATGAGAATTGTAAATAAATTATCAAAAAAATGGAGCTGAGAAAATGTCAGACCTGTAATAAATTATGAGTTTTTTGCCACAAGATAACCGGAGACGGTTGAATAGGCGATTCGTTGAATGATTACAGGTCAAAAGTAGGTGAAAGCGAAATCATTTGTGCTTGTGCTCACAACGTATCCGGCCCTCCTAACTATATCTTCGTTTTTTTTTTCTATTCCAATCGCCATCTCCATTTCCCATTTGTTGTGTGTCAATAAATATAATTGTTGTGATATCGTGAAAGCACCCTGGTATATATCGTGACACAAGTATAGGAACTCGACAATTGATAAACAACGCACATGACCTTGCGTCCAAACAACGCACATGACCTGGTGTGAAGGCAATTTTTATTTAAAGATTCAATGGCACTGATTATAGTATTACTACCTTTTGCAAATTTCAAAGTCAAAATCAAACTTCTTTTATTAACATGAACCATTGTGTTCACAACAAGAGCACTACTTCTGATTTTAATAAAATAGCAATATCTTGAAATACAGTATCACCATTTATTGAAATATTCAATAACTGGTGTCCTACCCCAGTATCAAAAGGAAGTCCATATAATCCAGCAACCTGCAAATTTAGTGTCACTGAAGAGCTAATAAATGCAATCTTTAGAATTACAATAAAAAACAAGTTCTATAACTAATATTTTAGTTGGTTTCAATCTACCAGAATATTGATATATAGTTTCATGCAAGCATGATTACATAGATTTTGTTGGTGGTAGTATACCCCCACCCCCCATCGCATACAATACATACAGTTAGCCAACATTTTAAGCATTATTAATAAACTTTCATACAATACATAATTATAAATGCAGTTGGAGATATTTACTCACAGTCACAAGTGAAGCCACAAGGATTTAGAAGATGCAAAATTTAGGCATTTAGACTCCTGCAAAACAACAAATTTTTTTATTAATTAAACATGTACTCTAATATTTTTTACGCATTTCTCCATTCCATTTGTGTAGCTTCTTATAATCTTTAGTACAATACATTTACAGGTTAATAGCAAAAACTAAGGAGTACTTAGTTTAAACATATTAATCCATTTAATTTTTCAATCGAAATCATCCAGATTTAGTAGTAGCACAACCTCAAAGGAGAGAAATTGAACGATTTACTGCTCTGTGACAAACACAACTGTTTTATTCCACTCGAAGAGTCTTCGGTGGCTGGCCTACCCCTTTTTCTAATTTTGTATCTTCCTGAAACACAAAAGCTGTATCTGGATAAAGAGATCGAAAATTGGAATTGCTAATTTTAAAGAAACGGTATATGTGATACCTGATTGGAGATCTCTGATAGAATCTCGGATTCTAAAAATGAGCCTGGTGATTACAGTCATCGCTTCAATACTGTTTGCAACTCGTTATGAAGGTGTCGAGATGGATACGGTGTTGACGGATGTTGCAGTGATGGCAGGTATTTGGTTGTGACATGATGATGATAGACGGATGAGTTGCGAACGAATGGTCATTAATTGGTTTTTGAGCAATGAGTTGGGACTTGGGAGTGGAGAGTGATGATATCGAAGTTAAGGTTTGGGTTTTGCAAAGCAAAAAAAGATTTAAGTTTGAAATTTGAATTGTGCATGGGGAGTGTCGAAAGATAGATTGGACAGTTCCTACAATTTCCAAGGCTTCCACTTCCCAATTTACAACCTGTTCAATGTCCAAGAAGTGGCTGCTATTTTCTCATCGATGAAGGTATATATTTGTAGAAAGAGAAACGTTTATCGTCCTCTTTGTAGTTCAGATGGTTAGAGTACTTCATTGACAATGAAGAGGTGCAGGGTTCGAATCTTCTCAGCTACGTAATTTTTTAAGCAAAAATAATTCCGAAAATAGAAAGTGTGTTGGCTGAATTTTCAGCCTTTCTAATTCTGGTAAGGGTAAATGCTTTATAATATAGTAGAGATATAAAAATTGAACGGAACCTGATACATTCCACCTTATCCCATCGATATGACATACATGAGGTTCTTTACTTGCGACCAAACCCACGTAAACATGCAACCAAATAATTCTCTTTTGAAAAAACTCATCCCCTTTGAAAATCATGTGACCTGCAACAGTCGCCTGGACAATCCTTGAGTGTTGGGGACGCATCGGAGGGCAATGCATGTCAAGGGAGGGACGCATCTTGTTTGGGCGATTTATTGAGCGACCGTAAGGGGGGCGCACCCATTTACGCATAGTCTTAATGGACAAAATTGTTAGTCCCAAGACTAAGTAAATTAGATTTGATGATCGATAGCCAAGAAGAATAAACATCAGCTGAAGTATGTATCTCAGCTGAAGCAAGTATATACAATAAACCTTCAGCTGAGTACGTACTTAGCTTTAGGATACAAGTCAAATCAGCAGCTATTAACGAGAGTTCATTCGAAGTCTATGACCAAAGGACAAAGACAAGAAGAAGACTATTCAGCTGATTGTGGAATCAGCTGATAGTACCTGCTGCAGATGAAGACTTAAAGGAAATGTTCATTGACACCTTGAACATTTCCCTTTCCCGCTCAAAGAAGAAGAAAACGATGAAGATCTTCTATTTTGGAATAGAAGATAATGTCAGTAAATTATCATCGTTTGTCCATCAAGCATGTAAAGAGAAAATCAACTATTTCTGTACTTGTGTAGTACACCTTTCACTGTGCGTCAGAAAGAGTACTGGAAGTAGATGACACAAAGTACACTTGGGAAAATAACTTGTGTAAGAGCATTTAATGATCCATAGACAAGTCCACATCGACGAATAATATGTTTACACGTCGTCAAACTTGTGGACTAAGGAACATGGATCTTGGGCTATAAATACAGACGTAAATGCTTGCATTTACAACACACCTTTAGAAATCATAGCACAAGAACATTCTCTGAGAGTTAGTTATTTGTCTAAGTATTAACTCCTCCATAGTTATTACTAAGGCATTAATATCAGCTGTTAGTATCAGCTGATATAACTCTCAGTGTATACTCTTCTAGTTTGAGCGGTCTAAAGTGTCATTTCAAGTATAGAGTTTTAGTTAGTTTTGTACTATCTATTTCCGCAAACTTTGTACTGCATTAAGTTGTTTTAATAAACTCTTAATCATTGAAATCTAGTTCTTCATTTATCTTATCTTCGTTACTTGGTCATAACGCAACACGTTTGTGTTGTTGGGATCCAACAACTAGTATCAGAGCAAGTGTCAAAATTGTTTTCCATCAATTTTGAGCATCTGTTATGGCTGAACCTACATCATCAGATCTTCCATCATCTGAAAAACCTCCCAAACTCACTCAAACCAACTACCCCATGTGGAAAACCCGTATGTTGTCCCACATGGTTACCTATCACCCAAAACTCCAAGATAACATAACGATACGAAAATATGTTCCCAAAACCCTCATTCCTGGTAATTATGAAATACCAGAACACTATGTGGTGAAGTCTGAGGCTCAGTGGACAGACGCTGAAAAACGTCTTGTTCATCTTGAGAACAAGGGTCGAGACATGCTTTTTCAAGTAGTTAGTGATGAACTGTATCACAATATTCAGTTTTGTGACTCAGTTAAAGAGATGTGGGAACGGCTGGCTGAAGTTTATGAAGGCACATCTGTTGTGCGTGAACATAACAAAAACATGCTCATACATGATTATGAACTGTTTAAAGCCAAGCCAAGTGAGACTATAGCTCAAACTTTCAATCGTTATAACATTCTGTTAAAGGAGCTGAAGTCTCATGGGGTTGATAAGGACGATATGTGCAAAATGTGTAAGTTTATGGCAGCCTTACCTTCTAAATGGGCTACCATCATAACTTGCATGAGTACATCTCCTACTCTGAAAGATTATACTCTTTCGTCTCTCTATGGTATGTTTTTAAGCCATGAGAGAACTGTACTCAACAAATTTCAACCTACAAAGGACTCTAAAGTGAGTTCAGCTGGATCTTCGTCTGCTCTTGTCTCATTAAACAAGCCTAGTAGAATCGAATATCCACTATCAGATGATGAAGCTGACAACACTTCAGCTGTTGTTTGTTCAACATGCCTGAAGTCAGCATTGAAGAAGTCGATGAAGACGAAGACAACGATGCCCTTATATCTGAGCTGGCCTTACTTGTTAAAAATAGAAAATTCTTCAAAAACAAGTCTGGCTCCTCAGCTAGAGGCTCGAGTAGCAGATCTATCTCATCAGCTGTTTCTTCTAGACCTTCTGGAAGTACACCTGACATCTCTGAGATAACTTGCTACAACTGCAACAAGAAGGGACACTATGCTAACGACTGCAAGCAGAACAAAGCTAGTTCATCATCTTCAACTGGTGAGTCCATTGAAGATAAATACAAAAAGCTACAAGCCTTCACTAAAAAGATTCTAGAAGAAAAGAAGGCACTTGAAGGCAAAGCTGCTGACAAGGGTCTCGTAGCTGAAACTCATGATTGGGCTGACTCTGGTGACAGCTCATCTGATGACGATGAACAAATGGCCACAATGTGTTTGATGGCTCGTGCTGATGATGATGAAAGTATTACAGCTGATGATGCTAGTTCCTACAAATGGGTCAACATTGTTCATAAAAAGGTACCCTCTCTAATCTCCGCTGAGGCTACTAAAGCCAAAGATATTGTTGATTCCATTATCTGTGACTTGCACTTCATTGATCAGCTGAAAGGTGAATGTTTGGATAAACATAGTGCTATTCTACGTGAAAATGCATTCTTAAAAGAACGTTTAATTGACCACAAAACTTTAAAAGAAGAACTTTCTGAAACAAAATTTATTAACTCAGTTCTTCAACATGATCTAAGTAAAAAGTTAAAGAACTTGAAGCAATTAAAAAGATATGTGAATCATGGTCTCGTTCATCCTAACGTGTGAGTGAATGTGTTAACTCACAAATCCCGAGTCAAGTACAAGCTGTACTAGGAGGAGATTTCCTTGCTGCAGCGGCTGTACCTGACAGCAGTACAAATGATCTGTACTACTTGTCGGTTGATGCTTCTATGCGAGCTGAAGAGTTGGTTTTTGGTTGCTTTGTTAGGTCTACCAAAACCTATGCTACCGAGATGTCCTCAGAAAATCCTTCTGAAGCTACTGGTGAAGAATCATCGACTGACTCCTCTGCCATAATAGTCAGGACACCTACTGTAGTAATTGTTGAACTAAGGAAATCTATGTTGGGTTCAACACCTGCTGCCTCCTCTGCTAAATCTCAGCAGAAGACTAGAAGGACAGCAGGAAAGAAAACTGTTCTTACACCCTCCAAGGGTGAGCCAGTTGGAGTTCGTACTCGAGCTGCAAAGAACAAAGGTAAGAGTATTCCTAAGAATACTCCAAGTCCTTCTTCAGCCGTGTCTGTCAGATGGCTGAAAGGAAAGGTCAGCATGCTGACATCACTCGTTCAAACTCTGACTATCTCCGATAATCAGAAAATGAAAGGGATTTTGGGTCCAGTTCCCAACCCTATTGCCTCGCCCTCTACTCCACTGCAAAGAAATAGAAAATGCTATAAGTGTGGAGATCGTGGGCACATGGCAAGTGAGTGTGACAGCACATGCCTGAGACCTTCCCCGACTTCAGTATGTGAGCCTACTGAAAAGCCAACTTCTGTGAGTCCCAGCGGGAAGTCACAAGGACCCACTGAAGTGTGGGTTCCTAAAAAGAACTAACTCTTTTATTTTATGTGCAGGGTGATGAAAGCAAACATGTCTGGTACTTAGACAGTGGTTGCTTGAGACACATGACTGGTTACAAATCCCTGCTGGAAGAGTTTGAAGTTTGTGATGGTCCCTCAGTAGTTTTTGGTGATAATGGTAGAGGCTCAACTGAAGGTTATGGAACCATTTCTAATGGATCCGTAAAAATCACAAGAGTTGGTTATGTAAATGGGCTGAAACATAATCTAATCAGCATTAGCCAACTTTGTGATGCAAAGTTCTCAGTGAACTTTAACGAATACAGAGGAACGGTGACTGATAAGAATGGAAAGGTAGTATTAGTTGCTCCAAGAACCAAAGATGTCTATACACTTGACATGAATCCTCAAAATCAATAAGTCTGTCTATTCTCTCATTCTACTGAAGAGCTGAATTGGTTGTGGCATAAGAGGCTATCTCACCTGAACTTCAAAAATATATCGAAGCTGGCTCGAGGTCAGCTGGTGAACGGTCTGCCACAAATCAAATATGAAAAGGATAAGCTTTGTTCTTCCTGTGAACAAGGCAAGCAACATAAAAGCTCCTTCAAATCAAAGCAATGTTTCTCCATCGACAGCTGCCTTCACATGCTCCATATGGACCTTTTTGGCCCTATGAGTACTGAAAGTCTAGGTGGAAAGAAATATACACTTGTTATCGTTGATGAATATTCACGATATACTTGGGTAATATTTCTTCATCACAAAAGTGATGCAGCTGAAGAGATTATCAAGTTCATCAAAATGATGGAACTTCTAAATGGGTCTAGAGTCAAAATGCTGAGATCAGACAATGGTACTGAGTTCAGGAACAAGAATTTAGAAGATTTCTGTTCAGATGTTGGGATCTCCCAAAACTTCTCAGCTGCAAGAACACCTCAACAAAATGGTGTCTCTGAAAGAAGGAACATAACCCTAATAGAAGCTGCAAGAACAATGCTTGCTGAGTCAAACATGCCTAAGCAATTTTGGGCAGAAGCTGTTAACACAGCGTGTTTTACTCAAAATAGGTCTCTCTATGTGAAGAGACACAAGAAGACTTCTTATGAGATTTTTCATCAAAGGAAACCATTCATAGGTTTCTTTCATGTGTTTGGCTGTGTGTGTTTTGTGTTAAACACACGAGATCAGCTGAGTAAATTTGACTCTAAAGCTGATGAAGCCATTTTCTTGGGATACTCCACTCTATCCAAAGCATATAGAGTTTTCAACAAAAGAAGACAAACATTGGAAGAGTCCATAAATGTTACTTTTGAAGAACACTCAAAGGCTATGAACCCCACCTCTGCAGACTCGTCTGATGCATTTCAGAGATCAGCTGAACCATCTCCTGATGATACAGCTGAAGCATTTTCCGATGCTTTAAATCTCTTTGAGGTTCCCATAAATGAATCAGATGAGACGTTTCATGATGCTCCTACATATCTTGTAGATATCACAGCTGTTCAACAAGAGATTCCAACAGCTAGAGCATCATCCAAGGCTATCTCTAAGCCACCTCTTCATACTTCAAGAAGATCCATTCGAAATGAAGTAATTCATCCTGCTGAGCAGTCAGCCGCTCAACAAGGATCTAATTCTGTTGAATCTTCCTCTTCTACAGCTGCTCCTCAATCTAAGTGGACCTCAGAACATCCAATTGAGTTAATCGTTGTAGATCCACAACAAGGAGTTGTTACAAGAAGTAAAGCATCATGTAATCTTTGCTTATGGTCTTGTTTTCTAGCAACTGAAGAACCGAAAAATATTAAAGCTGCTTTAGAAGAGTCAAGCTGGATTCAAGCGATGCAGGAAGAACTTAACCAATTCGAGGTCAACAAAGTATGGCAGCTGGTGCCCCCACCAGCTGGAAAGACTATAATTGGTACTAAATGGGTATTTAGGAATAAAATGGATGAAGAAGGTGTGGTTATTCGCAACAAGGCTAGACTTGTTGCACAAGGATACAGACAGGAGGAAGGAATCAATTTTGATGAAACATTTGCTCCAGTGGCTAGGCTTGAGGCAATTAGAATATTTCTAGCCTACGCTGCTTACAAAAACTTCACAGTTTTTCAAATGGACGTGAAGAGTGCGTTCCTGAACGGAAAGCTGCAAGAGGAGGTATACGTTAAGCAACCACCAGGGTTCGAAAATCCTAAATATTTGGACTATGTGTTTAAATTGGATAAGGCGTTGTATGGGTTGAAACAAGCTCCTCGTGCATGGTATGATACACTCTCCACGTTCCTCATAGCAAATGATTTCACTAGGGGAAAGATTGATAAAACCTTATTCATTCGCAAAATCAAAGGTGATATCATTCTTGTTCAAATTTATGTGGACGACATAATTTTCGGTGCTACTGATGAAAAACTTTGTAGACGTTTTTCTAAACTTATGTCTACAAAGTATGAGATGAGTATGATGGGTGAATTAACTTATTTTCTTGGCTTACAAGTTAAGCAATCTAAATATGGAATTTTTATAAATCAAGAAAAATACATCAAAGATCTTTTAACGAAATTTGATATGAATTCATCATCATCCATGAAAACTCCAATGACTCCTCCAAACAATCTAGATGCTGACATAACTGGTAAGTCAGTTGATGTCACATTCTATAGAGGTATCATTGGATCATTACTCTATCTCACCGCCAGCAGACTAGATATTATGTTTGCTACTTGCATGTGTGCTAGGTATCAAGCTGATCCTAGAGAATCTCACCTAATAGCTGCAAAAAGAATTTTGAGGTACCTTAAGGGTACTCCAAGCCTAGGTCTTTGGTATGCCAAAGACTCCGGGTTTGATCTAATTGGCTATTCAGATTCAGACTTTGCAGGTTGCAAAATGGATAGAAAGAGCACCACTGGAGGATGTCAGCTGCTTGGTGGAAAGCTAGTCAGTTGGACAAGCAAGAAACAAAGTACTGTCTCTACCTCCACAGCTGAAGCAGAATACGTTGCTGCTGGAAGCTGTTGTGCTCAAGTCCTTTGGATGAAGAATCAGCTTCTTGATTTCGATATGAACTTCTGCAAAGTTCCTATCTATTGTGATAACACGAGTGCTATTGCAATCATCAACAACCCAGTTCTTCATTCTAGAACCAAACATATCGATATAAGGTATCATTGTATTAGAGATCACATTGAACAAGGTGACGTGGAACTCCACTTCATTTCAACAGACCTTCAGCTGGCCGATCTATTCACTAAGCCTTTAGATGAAAAACGATTCAATTTTTTGATCAGCGAGCTAGGTATGTTGAATGCTTGAATCAACTGCTGAAGTACTATCAGCAGCTGATAAGATTCATCTTGTTACTTAGTACATTCAGCTGGCTAAAACCGTTTGAATTTATCAGTCACCCGAATAAAATCTCTTAAATGATAACTTAGTATGTTTTATAAGTTAAAACGTTTGGTTCTCCTATAAAAAGGCATCTTTTAACCCTATCCACATGTTCTCTGTGGCAAATATTGCCACTCGAGTGGAAATATTTGGCATTTATGAGGGACAAGACACCCTGACACAGAAACGGCTCCACTACCCTGACACAGAAACGGCTCCACTTTCTCACACTGTCACATCCAACCACCTTTGCACGATAACCAATGTGTCTATAGTTTGTTTGTAACTATCCAATTATGACCCGGTTTGAATTCAAAACTTTACCCAAACTGACCCATAAATCTCCTATAAATACCCACCTCTCTCCTTCACTTCATCCTCATCTCTCCCACAATTCTCTCTTCAAAAACCCTCTATTTCTAACCTTTATCTTTCTTCTCTCTCTCTCTCTCCCAAAAATGACGAAGAAAGCTCAAAATGTTTCTCTTACTAGGGCTGCCATTGAGTTCTCTCAGAACTCAAACCTAGTAGCCAACACTTCCCCACCGGATGACCTTGTCGATATTTATCGACCAGTTGTGACGTTTGTGCGTCACTGCCCTATCCGTGGTGCTTTTACCAGAGTCACCAAGAGTATCATCGAACTCTTGCGTGATTTCTGGATGACCGCCTCCGCCTCTGGAGACGACATCTCTGCGCAAGTAGGGAATCATCAAATCACCATTACTCTTGATGATTTCTGAGTTGCTTGCGTATCTGCAACCTGGAGAAGAATATCAGCAGACTAAATCTGCTGATGAAGCTAAAGCGAGTCTAATCCGTATCAATGGATACATATTAGAAAATGAAGAAGACAAGGTGCCGATCTTCAAGAAGTCTCAGCTGACGAGACCCTGGGCATATTTATTTACCCACATCATTCAGGGTATAGGCGGCAATTCCGGGTCTCTCAACCAGTGCAACTCCAGAATGCAAGTCTTTGCTGAAGCCCTAGTCACCGGTCAGCGGATCGACTACGGGAGACTGGTGTACGAGGAGGTCAAGACCAAGCTGAAAGGCATGGGAAATCACATTCCCTATCTTCGCTTTTTCACATTGTGCGTCGCACATGTGATGCTTGAAAAGCTGAAGATAGATTATGAAGACATCCCTGGGGAATCGGTGATGGTCCGTTCCATTTCCAGCATCATCTTCCAGAAGAAGGATGATAAGAAGGCATTTCCCCTCATCTCGTACATGCTGAAGATCATAGATGATCGAGTCAGATCCAAAAGGGATCGAAAGAAGGGCGCAATATCGAAGAAATCTGCCCTACAAGAAGGTTCGTCCTTTTTCTCATTTGAAGTGTTTTCCATCAACTGATCGTACACAAACTGTTGATGGAAATACCACCACTTCCACTGGGATCTCAATGCCCATTGACGTGGAAAATGTGGAAACGGGTGATATTCCACGTGGTGGGAAGAAGCGTGTGAAGCGATCTGCTCACCGCCCTCCTTCTTCCTCTTCATTCTTTTTATCATCTTCTTCCACTTCCAGCGCCCCTGTTTCTCCTCAGCTGAGGGTAAGAGGGTCTGTTACCTGTGGAGATGATGATGTTGTTGATGATGTTGAGCTGGCGATCGCAGCATCATCAGGATTCAGCCGGAATCCGTTGGGTTCTCACTCGAGATCCTAATTGGAAGGATTACAATCAGAAGCTGTGCCAGCATCTGAGAGCAGTCCTTCTCATTTTCACTCTTACAGTGTTTTTCCAGGAACTCTACCAATAATTGGAATTCCTGTCCAGACACTTCCAGCTGATTCTCTTTTTCCCTTTCCTTTCATCCACTCTCTCTCTGCTGATTTCTCAACAAGTCAGCAGACTTCAAAACGGCAATTTCATTCTCCAGGAGTTAGTGCCGGCTCCACACCTCTGCGTAGCTCCTCGACTGATTTGTTATCTGTCGTTGTAACACGGGAACAAACTCCACAAGCAACCTCAGTCTCTCAACATACTGTTGGTGAAGTTTTCGGCTCAACCCAAGCCACCCGAGAGTCAGCTGCACACACAGCACCCCCAACTTCTTCATCACCCCCTGAGTCTTCAGCTGATGATAGATTGACTGGATACCAAGTCAATCTTGAAGCTGACCCTTCTGTTTCCCACGACGTCACCGGCTTAAACCAGCAGGTGATCAAGGAAACCACCACCGCCAATGAAGAGACAACTTTAAACCAAGTTGTTACTGAGGCACTAACCCCGGCTGCCAATGATCGCGAAAGTAATCACCAACCGAGCTGTGAGGCAGCTAACACACCACCCAGAGGAACTCTTCCTCTAGTCTCCATACCAGTATCGCCGGCTGGTGAGACCGAAGCTCCAGAGACTCAAACAGCTTTTAATCTAATGTTTGAGTCGACTGATGATGTTATTCAGTCTTACTATTTGTCATCTGACAAAGAACATTCTGAGTTTCACACTGTTTTGACAACTGATGTCGGCACTTCTGTTATAACCCCAGAAGTTTCAGTTAGACCCAACTCACCCCCAAAGTCCCTGAGCAACCCATAGGAGCCATTCCTCCTAACTCAGGAACACTCATGAAGGGTTTCATAGTACCCTGATCGACCACTTGGGTCAACCACCTAGTATACTTGGTTCGACCAAACTGACCAAGAACATGAACTTGTTCTTGGCCGGTTAAAACCAACTAGATGATTTCCCTAAATACGGAACTGGGATTAAACCTAATCCTTAAACCCTAAAGGATTGGGATGTTGGAGAACTAGATTAGGTTAACAAGAAAGAAACCTTGTTCGAAGAACTCGAACATACACATACTTGTGTGTTCGTCGACTACTACTAAGAACCCTAGGGTTCTTGGTTCGACTTCGAACAAGAGGAGAGGAAGAAAGAGTGTTCCATGAATCATACCTTAGGTTAATGCTTAAGATAAATCCACTGATGATGAACACGACGAACGATCCTCTAGATGATCACTTGCAACGATCCTTGATCTTCGAAACTCGAAGAACACGAAGAACGAACGAAGAACACGAAGAACACAAGCTTGTGTTCTTGGTGTTTCGGCCGATCGAAGGGAGTAGGGGAGGGAGAGAATTCGTATGGTGATCAAGGGGTTTTAGGGTTACCCTAAGCCTCTTATTTATATACAAATAAGTTACGCTTAGAACCCTTCTAGTTTAATTAATATTAGAATTTTAATTAAACTTATCCTTTTACACTTTCAACCCTTATAGTTTAACTAGTTTATTATCATTGCACTTAACAATTAAATGTCTAGTATTAACACACTATAATTTCGGTACCCATATACACGAAATATATAGACTTGTATTTATACTTTTAATAGTTAATTATATAATAACCTTTATATAATTTATACAATAATATTTATCCAATTACCATATTATTTAATAGCTTTAAATCATATCATGGATAACCTTTAATTAACACATTGTATATTTACTCAATTAGTAAATGTACAACTACTTGTATTAATGGTTAGTTAAACTAATCTAGTAATAAGTTAAACTTAACTTAATACTTAACTGATTCATAATGACTATTATGAATCATTCCTCTTCGTAGTATCGTTGCATAACTTGCTCGTATTACATGTACTCACCGGTGTGACCCTTAAGTGTTTCGTAGGCATGGATGTATCATCATAGGTTGACTGACTGTGCACATAATTCCTTCAGACTCCCACTTGTGCAAGTCTGTAACCTTTGTCTTAATGATACGAGCTACAGTGGCGTTTCTAGATGGGCATGTAGGTAACCAACCCCATAAAAAACAGCTTATGTAACCCTTGGTATAGTTTTATGAAAAACTCTTAATAGCGTCTCCTAGTAAAGAACACTCTGTCTTTACTTCTTGGGTAACGTTGTTAGGCTAATCCCTTGCAGTACGATATTTGTGATAACGAATACAAGCATGGTAGAAAATATCAACTCCTGTATTTGAAATCATTTTATGACTTCTTGATTCAAACTACTGTGATAAACGACAAAGTACAGATCTGTTCGTTTGGGCACGGCCGTGCACTTGCCAGTTTCTTATCAAGTCAAAGGACCTATAAATATCTCTCCTAAAGAGGAGGTGCAATTACCATCTTGTTATATTTCGATTTAAAAAATACAACTTCCTTTGTACCCCGTATCGCCTCGTATGACAAACGTATTTCAGAATTGTCTGAGTTGAACCAAAGTACATTAGTCATTGTATCCTAAACCAAATACCTCAGGCTTAAGGACAATCCTAGTGAACAATACTTTTGAACTTTTCAACCACGAAGTATTGTCACGGTGGTCAATCCAATATTCGTTGAGCTTCCAACAGAATATCACCGATATTTGGTTTACACAAAACTTGTGTAGCTATCTTCGAAGAACTTCGAATCTACCACCAAATATCGCGATGACGTTAACGTCCCATCAAGGTTCCCACCTAGACGAGTAGTCACGGATTTATATCTTTTTGAATAAATAGACTTTTATTCATGGATGATGTAAAACATACAAAGTCTGAATAAAAATGATACTAACTCATGTACTATTCCTCACTGGATATAGATACTGAATTATTACTGGATCATTATTTATTCCTTTCGTTCGTGTTGATTACTTAATGATTCTTACAAACTTAATTGTAACTTTATCACTAAACCAATCATTTCTATTAAGCTAAAGACATAAGACGAGTATTTAGGAATACTATTACTTTTGTCTTTGCTAGATATTGTTCTTGCAACAATTTAGAACATATTCTAGTCTTGCCTTTTATGTAATTCGGTAAACATAGGAGGATTGGAAAATAACTCATTGGTTTCTTGAATTCATAAAATTATCCTTGATTTGTAGATATTCTTACTAGTTAATGAAATTTCCTTAAATGATTGTGTTATCCACTGAAGGGTTAACAACCTTATTAGATATGCAATAATTAATCACAAGACTTGTGATCACGCTATTAGGTTTGCAATAATCTAATCAACGATCATTTATTATTTCTCTTAACTCTTTGGCTAACGACTTGGTAAAACCTTGTTGTTAATGTCTTACTAACTTACTGAATTCATCAATATCTTTAATGAATTATGTTAGTCATAGCTCCCACTTACTTTTATGGATTTTAAGCATCTCTTAAGCTACTTTGACCTAGTCAATAACTTGTAGTTTAATCTTTTAAGAATTCTATCAATAATTAAGATCTTCCTTTGGATTTGCGAATATCCAACATTCCTGTTTAGGGAATTGTGATCTTTATTGATTACTGTATCTAACAAGTATAAAACACTTGAAATGATACTATCAATTCTTAAACACATTAGTATTCTTTTAAGAATTTTATTTAATGCCAAAGTCATTACTTGGATTTGTCAAATATCCATTATTTCTATTAGGGAATTATGACTTGATTAAATGTTGTATTTGTTACAAGTATAAAAGACTTGCAATAATACCTTTTAATTCTTAAATACTTTAATATAGTTTGTCCCTTTTAAGAGTCGTTTAATGTCTAAGTCATTTTACTTGGATTATACGAATATCCAATTATTCCTACTAGGGAATTATGACTTCATTAAAACATTTACTACAAGTGTAAAAGACTTGTAATAATACTTTTTAAATTCTATCTTGATTATATCCAATATAATCATACTATATTAATACTAATACTTTAAAACTTTCTATCATAAGTAATGACTATTACTTAAGATGTTTTAACTAAGTTCAATAACCTTTGAACCTTATGCTTCCATAAAACTCTTAAATACTTTCATTAGAAAAACTTTCTAATTACTAGTATCTAAATACCTTGAGCTATCAAGACATTATTTATACAACAATCAAACAAATATATAAAACATGAAATATAAGTAAATCAAAATTTGACTTACAATCTAGTCATAAACCTTGACTAGTGTAATTATCACACATGCACAATATAATTCAATCATAAAAAATATTGTACATCTTAGACGTTAATAATAAAAATAAAAATAAAAAAACCCCTTTTTATCTAACTTGCCAGCTATAAGTAGCAATGCACCTAAAGTATTGCAAATAGATGCATGTTTAAGACAAGAATCAACACCAAACTACATAATTATTGTGCATTTCCCTTCATAGATAACAAGATTTTGAAACACATCTCTTAGCAAATATACATAAACGACTGAAACGAACTTGCCACCTCTACATAGAAGAAATGATGTTCATATCATAAAGTCGTGAAATATATAGAAGGGCAAAATTGTACCTCCTCAACAGTATCATGATGCCCTTGAAAAACACCTCCTCTTCAATATAGGGCTTTCAGTAGGTTTATCATCACTACCCGAACTGTTTATACCACCATTAGATCACAAAAATTTATATTATTCATATTTTGTTTAATTAATTCGCGAAAAATGACAATATAAAAAATCAGTAGCTACAAATTGAAGGTCGGATACAAGATATAACAAAAATACAAAAGAATCATACAAACTCTTCCACAAATCATACCTGTGTACGACATACATACTCTTCTCCTCTTCGAGAAACAAAGGGTTACACGGAGGAGAGGAGATGGCGATGTGTGGGTAGTGGAAGTTGAAGGAATTATGTGCACAGTTAGTCAACCTATGATGATACATCCATGCCTACGAAACACTTAAGGGTCACACCGGTGAGTGCATGTAATACGAGCAAGATAAGCAATGATACTACGAAGAGGAATGATTCATAATAGTCATTATGAATCAGTTAAGTATTAAGTTAAGTTTAACTTATTACTAGATTAGTTTAACTAACTAATTAATACAAGTATTTGTACATTTACTAGTTGAGTAAATATACAATGTGTTAATTATAGATTATCCATTATATGATTTAAAGCTATTAAATCATATAGTAATTGGATAATATTGTTGTATAATTTATATAAAGTTTATCATATAATTAATTATTGAAAGTATAAATACAAGTATATAATTCGTGTATATGGGTACCGAATTATTAGTGTATTAATACTAGACATTTGATAGTTGAGTGCAACAATAATAAACTAGTTAAACTATAAGGGATGGAAATGTAAAATGATAAGTTTAATTAAGAGATTAATTTTAATTAAACTAGAAGGGCCCTAAGTGAAAGTCCATCTATTATAAATAGAGGGCTTAGGCATCACTTATTAGGGTTCGAAGAGTTAAAAAAACACTTATTAGCTCTTCTCGAAAAACACCTTCCTTTTTTGAACCTATAAAATAGATATAGACTATAAAGTTGAAATTATAAAATTTCATTTTAGGGTTCGAAGAGTTAAAAAAAAAAGAAACAAATAAAAGTAAAGACTTGTTTAGGAAAGCTTATTTAAGGGCTTATAAGCATATATAACCTACATTTAAAATGCTTAATTAAGCATGCATAAACTTATAAGCTAATAAGCCTCTTAAAAAAGAACTAAGTTACAAGCTATAGACTTCACAACGTGTTGGATGATTTGGAAATATAGAAATTCAACAATTTTTGACAAAGGAAGATGCGCAAAAAATATATATTTGATAACATTGTTTCATTTTCTTTTTCGTGGTTAACTCATAGAAATCAAAATTATAAGATTTCATGGGTAGATTGAATTAAATTTCCCTTGTAATGTTTTATGTTTAGTCTAGCATTTTGCTAGACTCGAGAAATAAAACTGCTGCTAGACTCGAGAAATAAAACTGTTGTTCAAAAAAAAAATGTCCATTGTGGTATTAATGTGTATAGTTTTGTCCATTAAGACTATGCGTAAATGGGTGCGCCCCCCTTACGGTCGCTCAATAAATCGCCCAAACAAGATGCGTCCCACCCTTGACATGCATTGCCCTCCGATGCGTCCCCAACACTCAAGGATTGTCCAGGCAACTGTTGCAGGTCACGTGATTTTCAAAGGGGATGTTGGATCCCAACAACACAAACGTGTTGCGTTATGACCGAGTAACGAAGATAAGATAGATGAACAAGAAGATTTAAATGATTAAGAGTTTATTAAAACAACTTAATACAGTACAAAGTTTGCGGAAATAGATAGTACAAAACTAACTAAAACTTTATACTTGAAATGACACTCTAGACCGCTCAAACTAGAAGACTATACACTGAGAGTTATATCAGCTGATACTAACAGCTGATATTAATGCCTTAGTAATAACTATGGAGGAGTTAATACTTAGACAAATAACTAACTCTCAGAGAATGTTCTTGTGCTATGATTTCTAAAGGTGTGTTGTAAATGCAAGCATTTACGTCTGTATTTGTAGCCCAAGATCCATGTTCCTTAGTCCACAAGTTTGACGACGTGTAAACATATTATTCGTCGATGTGGACTTGTCAATGGATCATTAAATGCTCTTACACAAGTAATTGTCCCAAGTGTACTTTGTGTCAACTACTTCCGGTACCCTTTCTGACGCACAGTGAAAGGTGTACTACACAAGTACAGAAATAGTTGACTTTCTCTTTACATGCTTGAGGGACAAACGATGATAATGTACTGACATTATCTTCTATTCCAAAATAGAAGATCTTCATCGTTTTCTTCTTCTTTAAGCGGGAAAGGGAAATGTTCAAGGTGTCAATGAACATTTCCTTTAAGTCTTCATCTGCAGCAGGTACTATCAGCTGATTCCACAATCAGCTGAATAGTCTTCTTCTTGTCTTTGTCCTTTGGTCATAGACTTCGAATGAACTCTCGTTAATAGCTGCTAATTTGACTTGTATCCTAAAGCTAAGTACGTACTCAGCTGAAGGTTTATTGTATATACTTGCTTCAGCTGAGATACATACTTCAGCTGAAGTTTATTCTTCTTGGCTATCGATCATCAAATCTTATTTACTTAGTCTTGGGACTAACAATCTCCCCCTATTTGATGCAATCGAATAGCCGTATAAGTGTAACCCTGTAATGATTCAGCTGAAGAAGTCAGCTGAATACTTATGTGCTTTGACCCTTAGGGTTCTTTTGTATATGTTTATCTTTTTACAATTTTTACAAGTATATTACACAACTTTTGATTTTCTATTGATAAGGCAATTAAAATTACAAGGAATATAAAAAAAAACTATAATGCCTTGGATATAGCTGATCCAACGACATTGCGATACAGTGAGTTGAAGGCTACGATTATTAATTTCTTCATTTCTCTTCCCTCTTCAGTGGAGGAACTCAGCAGCTTGTGATAGATCATAAGTTGATCCACATCACATAGATCCAACTCATCTACTCGCTGAAAGCACTGCTCCTTCTTTTTCTCCAGATAGCAAAAGCCACAAATTGGTTCTTTTACTATCAGCCCAGGGATGAAGTTAACTCCTGTGGGGATGGCTTTTGTGATATTGGGTCTTGGTCGTTTTGAAAATTTGATTGATGACCCAATATCCAGTGGTCTGGAGTCAGCAAAGGGCTCGAGGAGAACGGACTTACGTTTCTCCCCTCTTGCTGAGGAGCTTTCACCAGCAGATCCTCCGACAGCAGCTGTTTGAGATTCACACAATTCAGGAGGTATGCGATATACCAACTCAGGAGGAAGTTTTTCACCGCAACAGATGTAGGCTCCCCCTCAGTAGGATAAGGGATCTCCTGTATAATAGGCTGAGGGTTTTGGATTTGCGGGGCTTGGACTTGTGGGTCCTCAACTGATTCGAAGGAATCAACGATTTTAACAAAACCAGTTGAGGGTACAACTTCTTCTTCTTGTGTTCCAGCAGAGGTGATAGGTGGAATTCTTGAGTTATCACCTGCTGGAACGTCTTCATTATTGGCTCCAACAGCAGAGGTGACTAAAAATTCGTGTTGTTCACCTGCTGAAGTGGCCTCTTTCTCCCCCTCAAAGAGTGCCCGAAGAAGAGGGGTACTCTCTGGTGCTGAAGCAGGATGGACAATAGCGGCACCCTCATTGAGCTTTGCAAGAATGAGGTCAAGGGTGCCTTTGAGACCAGCGACTTGGGAAGTCAGCGAGCTAACTTCCGTCTCCATTTTGTCCAACCTGGTGGACACAACAGAAGCTGACTCCTCAATAGCCTTAGAAAGGTGGCTATGAGTAAGTGTCAGCAGAGACTCTTGCTTTGATTGGGCAAGAGCCAGGCTGTCCCGAACTTTGGAGAGAAGGTGGTCTTGATCGACTCTGTCAGAATCGCGAAGGGAGTTCAACGCTTGATGCACGTAGTCATTAAGAGAGATGAACCCGTTGGTGTTGAGGCGAATCTGATCAGAAAGAAGAGCCAGTTGAGGAGCCTGAGAATGAACCTCAGTGTGCAGAGAAGTTATGCTGGAAGAGAGATTCTCAGCAGTTTGGGCAAACTTCTTTGGAACATCCTTGCGAAGGGAGTCCATCTGCTTACTCAGCGTGGCCATCCCAGGTCGAATCTGGGATGTAACAATTCTAGACATCAGAGCAGCAGCGGCTCTGATGGGAATGCGTCCTCCAGCTTTGCTGGATTCAACATGGGACACTTGGACGCTTTGGGGGAAGGGGTCCGGCATGTCTCCAGCTTGAGGGGTAACCTCAGTTGTGGGAGTGAATGTTCCTGAGTTAGGAGGAATGGCTCCTATGGGTTGCTCAGGGACTTTGGGGGGTGAGTAGGGTCCAACTGAAACTTCTGGGGTTATAACAGAAGTGCCGACATCAGTTGTCAAAACAGTGTGAAGCTCAGAATGTTCTTCGTCGGATGACGAATAGTAAGACTGAATAAGATCATCAGTCAACTCAAACATTAGATGAAAAGATGTTTGAGTCTCTGGAGCTTCGGTCTCACCAGCCGGTGATACTGGTATGGAGACTAGAGGAAGAGTTCCTCTGGGTGGTATGTTAGCTGCCTCACAGCTCGGTTGGCGATTACTTTCGCGATCATTGGCAGCTGGGGTTAGTGCCTCAGTAACAACTTGGTTTAAAGTTGTCTCTTCATTGGCGGTGGTGGTTTCCTTGATCACCTGCTGGTTTAAGCCGGTGACGTCGTGGGAAATAGAAGGGTCAGCTTCAAGATTGACTTGGTTTCCAGTCAATCTATCATCAGCTGAAGACTCAGGGGGTGATGAAGAAGTTGGGGTGGTGTGTGTGCAGCTGACTCTCGGGTGGCTTGGGTTGAGCCGAAAACTTCACCAACAATCTGTTGAGAGACTGAGGTTGCTTGTGGAGTTTGTTCCCGTGTTACAACGACAGATAACGAATCAGTCGAGGAGCTACGCAGAGGTGTGGAGCCGGCAATAACACCTGGAGAACGAAATTGCCGTTTTGAAGTCTGCTGACTTGTTGAGACATCAGCAGAGAGAGAGTGGATGAAAGGAAAGGGAAAAAGAGAATCAGCCGGAAGTGTCTGGACAGGAATTCCAATTATTGGTAGAGTTCCTGGAAAAGCACTGTAAGAGTGAAAATGAGAAGGACTGCTCTCAGATGCTGGCACAGCTTCTGATTGTAATCCTTCCAATTGGGATCTCGAGTGAGAACCCAACGGATTCCGGCTGAATCCTGATGATGCTGCGATCGCCAGCTCAACATCATCAACAACATCATCATCTCCACAGGTAGCAGACCCTCTTACCCTCAGCTGAGGAGAAACAGGGGCGCTGGAAGTGGAAGAAGATGATAAAAAGAATGAAGAGGAAGAAGGAGGGCGGTGAGCAGATCGCTTCACATGTTTCTTCCCACCACGTGGAATATCACCCGTTTCCACATTTTCCACGTCAATGGGCATTGAGATCCCAGTGGAAGTGGTGGTATTTCCATCAACAGTTTGTGTACGATCAGTTGATGGAAAACACTTCAAATGAGAAAAGGACGAACCTTCTTGTAGGGCAGATTTCTTCGATGTTGCGCCCTTCTTTCGATCCCTTTTGGATCTGACTCGATCATCTATGATCTTCAGCATGTACGAGGTGAGGGGAAATGCCTTCTCATCATCCTTCTTCTGGAAGATGATGCTGGAAATGGAACGGACCATCACCGATTCCCCAGATATGTCTTCATAATCTATCTTCAGCTTTTCAAGCATCACATGTGCGACGCACAATGTGAAAAAGCGAAGATAGGGTATATGATTTCCCTTGCCTTTCAGCTTGGTCTTGACCTCCTCGTACACCAGTCTCCCGTAGTCGATCCGCTGACCGGTGACTAGGGCATCAGCAACGACTTGCATACTGGAGTTGCACTGGTTGAGAGACCCGGAATTGCCGCCTATACCCTGAATGATGTGGGTAAAGAAATAGGCCTAGGGTCTCGTCAGCTGAGACTTCTTGAAGATCGGCACCTTGTCTTCTTCATTTTCTAATCTGTATCCAGTGATACGGATTAGACTCGCTTTAGCTTCATCAGCAGATTTAGTCTGCTGATATTCTTCTCCAGGTTGCAGATAATCGAATCCGCAAGCAACTCGGAAATCATCAAGAGTAATGGTGATTTGATGATTCCCTACTTGCGCAGAGATGTCGTCTGCAGAGGCGGAGGCGGTCATCCAGAAATCACACAAGAGTTCGATGATACTCTTGGTAACTCTGGTAAAAGCACCACGGATAGGGCAGTGACGCACAAACGTCACAACCAGTCGATAAATATCGACAAGATCATCCGGTGGGGAAGTGTTGGCTACTAGGTTTGAGTTCTGAGAGAACTCAATGGCAGCCCTAGTAAGAGAAACATTCTGAGCTTTCTTCGTCATTTTTGGGAGAGAGGGAGAGAAGAAAGATAAAGGTTAGAAATAGAGGGTTTTTGAAGAGAGAATTGTGGGAGAGATGAGGATGAAGTGAAGGAGAGAGGTGGGTATTTATAGGAGATTTATGGGTCGGTTTGGGTAAAGTTTTGAATTTAAACCGGGTCATAATTGGATAGTTACAAACCAACTATAGACACGTTGGTTATCGTGCAAAGGTGGTTGGATGTGACAATGTGAGAAAGTGGAGCCGTTTCTGTGTCAGGGTGTCTTGTCCCTCATAAATGCCCAATATTTCCACTCGAGTGAAAATATTTGCCACAGAGAACGTGTGGATAGGGTTAAAAGATGCCTTTTTATAGGAGAACCAAACGTTTTAACTTATAAAACATGATAAGTTATCATTTAAGAGATTTTATTCGGCTGACTGATAAATTCAAACGGTTTTAGCCAGCTGAATATACTAAGTAACAAGATGAATCTTATCAGCTGCTGATAGTACTTCAGCAGTTGATTCAATCATTCAACATACCTAGCTCGTTCATCAAAAAATTGAATCGTTTTTCATCTAAAGGCTTAGTGAATAGATCGGCCAGCTGAAGGTCTGTTGAAATGAAGTGGAGTTCCACGTCACCTTGTTCAATGTGATCTCTAATAAAATGATACCTTATATCGATATGTTTGGTTCTAGAATGAAGAACTGGGTTGTTGCTGATTGCAATAGCACTCATGTTACCACAATAGATAGGAACTTTGCAGAAGTTCATATCGAAATCAACAAGCTGATTCTTCATCCAAAGGACTTGAGCACAACAGCTTCCAGCAGCAACGTATTCTGCTTCAGCTGTGGAGGTAGAGACAGTACTTTGTTTCTTGCTTGTCCAGCTGACTAGCTTTCCACCAAGCAGCTGACATCCTCCAGTGGTGCTCTTTCTATCCATTTTGCAACCTGCAAAGTCTGAATCTGAATAGCCAATTAGATCAAACCCGGAGTCTTTGGCATACCAAAGACCTAGGCTTGGAGTACCCTTAAGGTACCTCAAAATTCTTTTAGCAGCTATTAGGTGAGATTCTCTAGGATCAGCTTGATACCTAGCACACATGTAAGTAGCAAACATAATATCTGGTCTGCTAGCGGTGAGATAGAGTAATGATCCAATGATTCCTCTATAGAATGTGACATCAACTGACTTACCAGTTATGTCAGCATCTAGATTGTTTGGAGGAGCCATTGGAGTTTTCATGGATGATGATGAATTCATATCAAATTTCGTTAAAAGATCTTTGATGTATTTTTCTTGATTTATAAAAATTCCATTTTTAGATTGCTTAACTTGTAAGCAAAGAAAATAAGTTAATTCACCCATCATACTCATCTCATACTTTGTAGACATAAGTTTAAAAAAACGTCTACAAAGTTTTTCATCACTAGCACCAAAAATTATGTCGTCCACATAAATTTGAACAAGAATGATATCACCTTTGATTTTGCGAATGAATAAGGTTTTATCAATCTTTCCCCTGGTGAAATCATTTGCTATGAGGAACGTGGAGAGTGTATCATACCATGCACGAGGAGCTTGTTTCAACCCATACAACGCCTTATCCAATTTAAACACATAGTCTAAATATTTAGGATTTTCGAACCCTGATGGTTGCTTAACGTATACCTCCTCTTGCAGATTTCCGTTCAGGAACGCTCTCTTCACGTCCATTTGAAAAACTGTGTAGTTTTTGTAAGCAGCGTAGGCTAGAAATATTCTAATTGCCTCAAGCCTAGCCACTGGAGCAAATGTTTCATCAAAATCGATTCCTTCCTCCTGTCTGTATCCTTGTGCAACAAGTCTAGCCTTGTTGCGAATAACCACACCTTCTTCATCCATTTTATTCCTAAATACCCATTTAGTACCATTTATAGTGTTTCCAGCTGGTGGGGGCACCAGCTGCCATACTTTGTTGACCTCGAATTGGTTAAGTTCTTCCTGCATCGCTTGAATCCAGCTTGAGTCTTCTAAAGCAGCTTTAATATTTTTCGGTTCTTCAGTTGCTAGAAAACAAGACCATAAGCAAAGATTACATGATGCTTTACTTCTTGTAACAACTCGTTGTTGTGGATCTCCAATGATTAACTCAATTGGATGTCCTGAGGTCCACTTAGATTGAGGAGCAGCTGTAGAAGAGGAAGATTTAGCAGAATTAGATCCTTGTTGAGCGGCTGACTGCTCAGCAGGATGAATTACTTCATTTTGAACGGATCTTCTTGAAGTATGAAGAGGTGGCTTAGAGATAGCCTTGGATGATGCTCTAGCTGTTGGAATCTCTTGTTGAACAGCTGCGATATCTACAAGATATGTAGGAGCATCATGAAACGTCTCATCTGATTCATTTATGGGAACC
Organism: Calendula officinalis; assembly: GCA_963853835.1. NCBI lineage: Eukaryota > Viridiplantae > Streptophyta > Magnoliopsida > Asterales > Asteraceae > Calendula > Calendula officinalis. Next base: position 82,959,127 of record OY970822.1, on the reverse strand, counting down.
TCAAAGAGATTTAAAGCATCGGAAAATGCTTCAGCTGTATCATCAGGAGATGGTTCAGCTGATCTCTGAAATGCATCAGACGAGTCTGCAGAGGTGGGGTTCATAGCCTTTGAGTGTTCTTCAAAAGTAACATTTATGGACTCTTCCAATGTTTGTCTTCTTTTGTTGAAAACTCTATATGCTTTGGATAGAGTGGAGTATCCCAAGAAAATGGCTTCATCAGCTTTAGAGTCAAATTTACTCAGCTAATCTTGTGTGTTTAACACAAAACACACACAGCCAAACACATGAAAGAAACCTATGAATGGTTTCCTTTGACGAAAAATCTCATAAGTCTTCTTGTGTCTCTTCACATAGAGAGACCTATTTTGAGTAAAACACGATGTGGTAACAGCTTCTGCCCAAAATTGCTTAAGCATGTTTGACTCAGCAAGCATTGTTCTTGCAGCTTCTATTAGGGTTCTGTTCCTTCTTTCAGAGACACCATTTTGTTGAGGTGTTCTTGCAGCTGAGAAGTTTTGGGAGATCCCAACATCTGAACAGAAATCTTCTAAAGTCTTGTTCCTGAACTCAGTACCATTGTCTGATCTCAGCATTTTGACTCCAGACCCATTTAGAAGTTCCATCCTTTTGTTGAACTTGATAATCTCTTCAGCTGCATCACTTTTGTGACGAAGAAATATTACCCAAGTATATCGTGAATATTCATCAACGATAATAAGTGTATATTTCTTTCCACCTAGACTTTCAGTACTCATAGGGCCAAAAAGGTCCATATGGAGCATGTGAAGGCAGCTGTCGATGGAGAAACATTGCTTTGATTTGAAGGAGCTTTTATGTTGCTTGCCTTGTTCACAGGCAGAACAAAGCTTATCCTTTTCATATTTGATTTGTGGCAGACCGTTCACCAGCTGACCTCGAGCCAGCTTCGATATATTTTTGAAGTTCAGGTGAGATAGCCTCTTATGCCACAACCAATTCAGCTCTTCAGTAGAATGAGAGAATAGACAGACTTCTTGATTTGAGGATTCATGTCAAGTGTATAGACATTCTTGGTTCTTGGAGCAACTAATACTACCTTTCCATTCTTATCAGTCACCATTCCTCTGTATTCGTTAAAGTTCACTGAGAACTTTGCATCACGAAGTTGGCTAATGCTGATTAGATTATGTTTCAGCCCATTTACATAACTAACTCTTATGATTTTTACGGATCCATTAGAAATGGTTCCATAACCTTCAGTTGAGCCTCTACCATTATCACCAAAAACTACTGAGGGACCATCACAAACTTCAAACTCTTCCAGCAGGGATTTGTAACCAGTCATGTGTCTCGAGCAACCACTGTCTAAGTACCAGACATGTTTTCTTTCATCACCCTGCACATAAAATAAAAGAGTTAGTTCTTTTTGGGAACCCACACTTCGGTGGGTCCTTGTGACTTCCCGCTGGGACTCACAGAAGTTGGCTTTTCAGTAGGCTCACATACTGAAGTCGGGGAAGGTCTCAGGCATGTGCTGTCACACTCACTTTCCATGTGCCCACGATCTCCACACTTATAGCATTTTCTGTTTCTTTGCAGTGGAGTAGAGGGCAAGGCAATAGGATTGGGAACTGGACCCAAAATCCCTTTCATTTTCTGATTATCGGAGATAGTCAGAGTTTGAACGAGTGATGTCAGCTTGCTGACCTTTCCTTTCAGCCGTCTGACAGACACGGCTGAAGAAGGACTTGGAGTATTCTTAGGAATACTCTTACCTTTGTTCTTTGCAGCTCGAGTACGAACTCCAACTGGCTCACCCTTGGAGGGTGTAAGAACAGTTTTCTTTCCTGCTGTCCTTCTAGTCTTCTGCTGAGATTTAGCAGAGGAGGCAGCAGGTGCTGAACCCAACATAGATTTCCTTAGTTCAACAATTACTACAGTAGGTGTCCTGACTATTATGGCAGAGGAGTCAGTCGATGATTCTTCACCAGTAGCTTCAGAAGGATTTTCTGAGGACATCTCGGTAGCATAGGTTTTGGTAGACCTAACAAAGGAACCAAAAACCAACTCTTCAGCTCGCATAGAAGCATCAACCGACGAGTAGTACAGATCATTTGTACTGCTGTCAGGTACAGCCGCTGCAGCAAGGAAATCTCCTCCTAGTACAGCTTGTACTTGACTCGGGATTTGTGAGTTAACACATTCACTCACACGTTAGGATGAACGAGACCATGATTCACATATCTTTTTAATTGCTTCAAGTTCTTTAACTTTTTACTTAGATCATGTTGAAGAACTGAGTTAATAAATTTTGTTTCAGAAAGTTCTTCTTTTAAAGTTTTGTGGTCAATTAAACGTTCTTTTAAGAATGCATTTTCACGTAGAATAACACTATGTTTATCCAAACATTCACCTTTCAGCTGATCAATGAAGTGCAAGTCACAGATAATGGAATCAACAATATCTTTGGCTTTAGTAGCCTCAGCGAAGATTAGAGAGGTTACCTTTTTATGAACAATGTTGACCCATTTGTAGGAACTAGTATCATCAGCTGTAATACTTTCATCATCATCAGCACGAGCCATCAAACACATTGTGGCCATTTGTTCATCGTCATCAGATGAGCTGTCACCAGAGTCAGCCCAATCATGAGTTTTAGCTACGAGACCCTTGTCAGCAGCTTTGCCTTCAAGTGCCTTCTTTTCTTCTAGAATCTTTTTAGTGAAGGCTTGTAGCTTTTTGTATTTATCTTCAATGGACTCACCAGCTGAAGATGATGAACTAGCTTTTTTCTGCTTGCAGTCGTTAGCATAGTGTCCCTTCTTGTTGCAGTTGTAGCAAGTTATCTCAGAGATGTCAGGTGTACTTCCAGAAGGTCTAGAAGAAACAGCTGATGAGATAGATCTGCTACTCGAGCCTCTAGCTGAGGAGCCAGACTTGTTTTTGAAGAATTTTCTATTTTTAACAAGTAAGGCCAGCTCAGATATAAGGGCATCGTTGTCTTCGTCTTCATCGACTTCTTCAATGCTGACTTTAGTCATGTTGAACAAACCAACAGCTGAAGTGTTGTCAGCTTCATCATCTGATGGTGGATATTTGATTCTGCTAGGCTTGTTTAAGGAGACAAGAGCAGTCGAAGATCCAGCTGAACTCACTTTAGAGTCCTTTGGAGGTTGAAATTTGTTGAGTACAATTCTCTCATGGCTTAAAAACATACCATAGAGAGACGAAAGAGTATAATCTTTCAGAGTAGGAGATGTACTCATGCAAGTTATGATGGTAGCCCATTTAGAAGGTAAGGCTGCCATAAACTTACACATTTCGCACATATCGTCCTTATCAACCCCATGAGACTTCAGCTCCTTTAACAGAATGTTATAACGATTGAAAGTTTGAGCTATAGTCTCACTTGGCTTGGCTTTAAACAGTTCATAATCATGTATGAGCATGTTTTTGTTATGTTCACGCACAACAGATGTGCCTTCATAAACTTTATACAGCCGTTCCCACATCTCTTTAACTGAGTCACAAAACTGAATATTGTGATACAGTTCATCACCAACTGCTTGAAAAAGCATGTCTCGACCCTTGTTCTCAAGATGAACAAGACGTTTTTCAGCGTCTGTCCACTGAGCCTCAGACTTCACCACATAGTGTTCTGGTATTTCAGAATTACCAGGAATGAGGGTTTTAGGAACATATTTTCCTATCGTGATGTTATCTTGGAGTTTTGGGTGATAGGTAACCATGTGGGACAACATACGGGTTTTCCACATGGGGTAGTTGGTTTGAGTGAGTTTGGGAGGTTTTCCAGACGATGGAAGATCTGATGATGTAGGTTCAGCCATAACAGATGCTCAAAATTGATGGAAAACAATTTTGACACTTGCTCTGATACCAGTTGTTGGATCCCAACAACACAAACGTGTTGCGTTATGACCGAGTAACGAAGATAAGATAAATGAAGAACACGATTTCAATGATTAAGAGTTTATTAAAACAACTTAATACAGTACAAAGTTTGCGGAAATAGATAGTACAAAACTAACTAAAACTCTATACTTGAAATGACACTTTAGACCGCTCAAACTAGAAGAGTATACACTGAGAGTTCTATCAGCTGATACTAACAGCTGATATTAATGCCTTAGTAATAACTATGGAGGAGTTAATACTTAGACAAATAACTAACTCTCAGAGAATGTTCTTGTGCTATGATTTCTAAAGGTGTGTTGTAAATGCAAGCATTTACGTCTGTATTTATAGCCCAAGATCCATGTTCCTTAGTCTACAAGTTTGACAACGTGTAAACATATTATTCGTCGATGTGGACTTGTCTATGGATCATTAAATGCTCTTACACAAGTTATTGTCCCAAGTGTACTTTGTGTCAACTACTTCCGGTACCCTTTCTGACGTACAGTGAAAGGTGTACTACACAAGTACATAAATAGTTGACATTCTCTTTACATGCTTGAGGGACAAACGATGATAATGTACTGACATTATCTTCTATTCCAAAATAGAAGATCTTCATCGTTTTCTTCTTCTTTGAGCGGGAAAGGGAAATGTTCAAGGTGTCAATGAACATTTCCTTTAAGTCTTCATCTGCAGCAGGTACTATCAGCTGATTCCACAATCAGCTGAATAATCTTCTTCTTGTCTTTGTCCTTTGGTCATAGACTTCGAATGAACTCTCGTTAATAGCTTCTGATTTGACTTGTATCCTAAAGCTAAGTACGTACTCAGCTGAAGGTTTATTGTATATACTTGCTTCAGCTGAGATACATACTTCAGCTGATGTTTATTCTTCTTGGCTATCGATCATCAAATCTTATTTACTTAGTCTTGGGACTAACAAACACGACGAGCGATCCTCTAGATGATCACTTGCAACGATCTTGATCTTCGAAGACTCGAAGAACACGAAGAACGAAGAACACCAAATGATGGTGTTCTTGGTTCGGCCGAAAATCGAAGGGAAGGAGGGAGGGGGATTTTCGTGTGGGTTGCAAGGGGTTTTAGGGTTACCCTAAGCCTCTTATTTATATACAAATAAGTTACGCTTAGAACCCTTAAGTTTAATTAATATTAGTTCTTTAATTAAACTTCCTTTTAACACTTCCATCCCTTATAGTTTAATTAGTTTATTATTGTTGCACTTAACTATTAAATGTCTAGTATTAATACACTAATAATTCGGTACCCATATACACGAATTATACTTGTAGTTATACTTTTAATAATTAATTATATAATAACCTTTATATAATTTATACAACAACATTATCCAATTACTATATGATTTAATAGCTTTAAATCATATCATGGATAACCTTTAATTAACATATTGTATATTTACTCAACTAGTAAATGTACAAATACTTGTATTAATTAGTTAGTTAAACTAATCTAGTAATAAGTTAAACTTAACTTAATACTTAACTGATTCATAATGAGTATTATGAATCATTCCTCTTCGTAGTATCATTGCATATCTTGCTCGTATTACATGCACTCACCGGTGTGACCATTAAGTGTTTCGTAGGCATGGATGTATCATCATAGGTTGACTAACTGTGCACATAAATCCTTCACACAAAGCAAATTTAAGGTACTTTTAAGAGTTTCAGATTTTTTTTCCGTGTTATTTTATTTTTGTAGATAAAAATTTGCAGAGAGATAATTATTTGGTTCATGTATTGCACAGTTAATCTTGCCCTTTTTTTTCTCTTTTTGTTATGTAACAAACACAGACAAGCACAATTGAGACTTGAACAAATGTATTAAGACAATTATACATGTAGCTGACTAATGGCCAGCTCTTTTGCAGAGGTTGACACGTGATTCAAAGTAGCAAATTTGAACTCAAACAAATAGAACCCTGTAAATTTGAACTCGAGCCCTCAAGTGTTATGGTGATTTTCTTTCTTTAGTCATATGTCACTTGATGATTAGGTTTTTTGATAAATGTTTAAGCGATAGAGAGGTTGAGCGGGAAGCGAAGAAGAACAAATGGGAATATCCGTCTAATCACCCCTGTGTTTCAGCACAATCGATACCAGAGTACTATCTAATAAGTGTCAAGAAGCTTCTCATGATACAAATGGAGATTTACAAATTTAGGAGATTGTAAACATTTAAAATATGTTAAATGAACTCATTTCTTAGTTTGGAGCAGAGTAGTTTTGTTTTTATATAGCTATGATTGAATTTTGTTCCTAAAGAATTTATTTGGTGATTTCTTAGTATTTTACTTTTGTGGTTCCAACTAAGTTGTGCATTTCTAAAATTGAATTGTTGGATATGATCTTTTTGTAACTTTTTTCTGTGTTTTATAAGTGACTCATAATTATAGAAAGAGTTGGTCTGATTAAACATTCAAATTTACTTAGGGGGCGTTTGGCTCGACGTAATCCTCCGTAATGTAATTGAAATCGGTTGTATTTGAATTCAGTTATAATTGAATACGGTTACGCGTTTGGTTAACAAAATTTTGAGTTGTAATTCAAATCAATATTTATACATTTTTTTAAAAACTTTTTTAAATTGTTTTTAAAGTTGTATTATTTATTATTATTATTTATTATTATTATTATTTTCTTTTTAAAAAAAAAATTAATTTTTTTTTTCTAAATTTTTTTTTATATTTAAGTTTAAAAAAATTAAAAAAAATTTATAATTTTTTAATTTTTCTTAATTTTTTTAAAATTTTTAATTTTTTTTAAATTTTTTAAACTTTTTTAAATTTTCTTAATTTTTTTTTTATTTTTCTGATTTTTTTTTTATTTTTTTTATTTTTTTAATTTTTTTAAACGAATTTAAAATCGGAAGCATGTAAAATATTCAAATTTGTTAGTTTACTAAAGGACCGTAATTGAATTCTTAGGGTTTTAGGACAGAATTCAATTACAACGAATATCGTAATTCGAAATTACTCCGTATATGAATTACGTAAAAAAATGTCAATCGTCCTCCGTAATGTAATTGAATTACAATTACGAAAGATTACGGAGGATTACGTCAAAACAAACGGGGCCTTAATATTTGTCCCTTGAATGTTGAAGACTATTAGCGCCATCCAAGATGATATGTCAGCTTTCAAAGTAATGTACGAACGACTAAATATTGTTGTCGGGCAACATTTATTTGCGGCCAAATATTGTTACAGGATACCCTCCGCCTCATTGCGCGGATACCAGCTAATATACTTTTAAGTTTCCCGTACGACGTTATAAATCACAGCCCGCTTTCTCCCTCGCTCTCCCTTTATCTCCAAAACCCTAGAAATTGGTCTGTCGTCGGGCATCACTCGCATCCTTGATTTTTTCCTTCTCCATTGATTCTGATTCATAACTAGAATCATGAGTGGAACAGAAGGCTTAGCAAGAGTAAAATCTTCATCAACAACTAAAACCCCTTCCGATTTCCTCAAATCCATTCGGGGTAGACCTGTTGTTGTCAAATTGAATTCCGGCGTCGATTACCGAGGTTCGTTTTCTCTTTAATTCTTGCTTTCCATTGAAATCTGTAGTTTTCTACTGCTTTTTATGTTCTACATCTGATAGTGTTTCCGAATCGTGATGGTGGTGAAACCTATAACAGAAACTACGGCACACAGCATTCTGTGTGTGGAAACAATTATCAGCTGATTGATATTTGTAGATTTGAAGATTTCACAGCTGTCGTATACTCGTACTTTAATCCTTTTGATTCTTGTCACAGTGACAATATTACATACACACTTGCTACAGTTCCTATAGAATTTTACTATTTCGGTCTAAACATTGGCAAGGTTGAGCCACATTTGGCGAGGATCATAACATTATAGATCTATAGCTAGACAAATGGTATGAGAATGCATATTAGGATAATTGTAGGTATTTGTTTGATGGGCATTTAGCTTTTATTGCTTACTTCGTTATGATAAGTATTTTTTTACCTGTTATAGGATGAACTATATCTGTATTGTAATTAGCTGTAAAAATCCCTGATTAAGGCATCTGTGTAGGTGTTAATGGTCCTACTACTGCTTGAATTAGTTATAACCTCGTAATCAGCCTCCTAGGTTTGATCCGCTACTACTTAAGCTAGCTACTGATTGTGAACAAGTGTTTCAATAAATAACTAGGGGATGAATTGACTTTCCTTAAGTTGTGATTAATCGAATTTTTCCAAACAGGAGACGGTGTTCCCAATTATTTACAAATATTGTGACAACATAGCTAGTCATCTAAAAAATATACCTGAATCATAATAATATGGTTTCAAAATAATATGGTTTCAATGTTCTTGTCATAATCTACTAGTAATTACAATTCTACTTAAATGAACTTATTGTATGTTTTTTTCAAGTGTCTGCCTAGCTCTTTTTAACCTTTCATGGAATATGTCGTTATTATATAGATGTAATCTTCATGGTTAATTATTGTTTTCGCAAGTAATTTTTCCCTCACGTGTTTCTTGAGTTGTACGGACTAAAACTGAATATTCATTTGTGGACCGAGTTAATGAAGCATGAATTGTTGCAGGTATATTAGCTTGCTTGGATGGATACATGAACATAGCAATGGAACAAACTGAAGAATATGTTAACGGACAACTGAAAAACAAATATGGTGATGCCTTTATTCGAGGAAATAATGGTAAGCTCATTTCACAATTTACCATGATATAAGATGGGATGTATGTAATCTTCATCTTTTTTCTTTTTCTTTTTTGCAGTTCTATACATTAGTACATCCAAGTCAACCCTTGCAGAAGGTGCCTAGTGTACACCAGATCTAACCCATTTCATGTCAAGCGTTTTTTAATAGATGTATTATGCAAAATTCTCCATATTTTACTTTTTCTATTAATGGCAAGTTTGGGTATGTAATATCAAACAGTTGCTTCTTCGGAAACTGAAACCAGATTTTCAGGATTATTTGTTGTTTCATCTATCTATCATTGTTGAATTATGAAATTAATATGCACGAATCTGGCTATCTGGTAATGGGGCCTAGTGGTAAGAACTCTGAGGTATATCATGATATTTTGGTAATTTAAAAAATCTGACTAGCTAGCTATTTTGGTAATTTAAATTTCTTTTATTGCCTTACTAGTCCCTAATCTAGCTACGTTAACATACAGAAAACGAAAATCAAGCATTCATTTTGACACAAAAAGCTTGTACTATAACAAAAATAATACTCATGAAAAATCTATCATTATGTCATCTTTCCATTTGCAAAAAACCGTTATCAATTAATATCTTCACTTGTAGAATGTTTCAACTCTCTTTGTTTGTTAATCCAATCGATACATTCTTGCACACTACCCAAAGGGTAAGCATGCTGCCATTGAATTATTTTGTGTTGCCATTCACTAACAACCGGACCACCATTTTTAAGCTCCAAAATCTTCATTATATCCCTCCCATTAATCAAAGGTTTAACCTCCCACACTTTCTCTAAACCTAATTTCAAAACTTCTTCCTCAATGTTCTTAAACACTCCTACTTCACTCTCAACCGAATAATCTTTATCTGAATAATCTTTATCTAAAATGATCGTTAGCATCAAAGCAGCCCGCCAAGAATCTTTAATTTCCCTCAAAAGCAACCCCAACAAGATTCTTAATTTCAAAGATTCAGGAACATCGATTATACCAGATTTCCACTCAACATCAACAGGTTTCATACCCTTTTCACTTGAAACCATAAAAGGAATCAAAGATGAAAATTTCTCAACCGCATTATGCAGCATAATAACATTTTCAGCATCACTGGTTTTGAGCTTAAGTGAGCTTTTAAAAATATGGTTTACAGTTGATATGATTCTCTTTTTGTTATCTCCATAAACGGTCTTTCTAACCGGAAGAAACAATGCTGCGTACAAGTACAACCTCCTTTGTTCATCGTTCAAGGTACAACCTCCTAATGCATGTAAGAACCTCCATGATGCATCCATATAACCAACACAAAGTTTATCATGTTCTTCTGAAATTGGGGGGTTAAAATTTGGAGGCAATGTAAAAACAACCCAAAATAACCCTAATTTGGATGTGAGTGATATTGCTTTAACTGGTTGATTCCCACTCACCATAAGATCAATCTCATGACCGATTCGTTCTCTGCTGATTTTAGCAGAAATGGCTGATTTCACATCGTTATCAGCAGCTGCAATTTGTAGTTCTTCAACCATTTCAAATTCAAATCTAGCACAAAAACGGATTGCTCTAAGAACTCTTAAAGGATCATCTAAAAACGTCTCTTTTGGGGGTAAAGGAGTAACGATTTTACCAGATTTCAGATCTTCAAGTCCTCTTCCTGTGAAATCTTCAACTGTGCGTGTATTAATGTTGTAAAACAAACTGTTAATGGTTAAATCCCTTCTATAAGCATCTTGTTCTGCAGTACCAAACTCCATGGTTGGAATTCTGCTATTTTCGGTGTAATTTTCAGATCTTAAGTTCACGAAATCAATCCAAACATTGAATATACGCATCGTTGCGGTTTCCAAGTGTTTTGATTGATCCGGATTGCTTTGAATAACACCGAATCCTTGCGTTTTTTCACCCACTGATGCTAAATAATCATTCACCTTTTCACAAAATTCTTTACCCAACACATTATCAAGAGCAATATCGATATCATAACATTCTTTTCCTAGAAGTTTGTCCCGGACCCACCCACCAGCTACCCGAAGTTGGGTTTGGAGATTAAAATGATGAACAACTTGAAGCAGTCGATCAAATATTTGCTGTTCTTTTTCAGTTAAATTGATGTTTTCTTTCACCATAACGTGTGTGGGTGAAGATAACGTCCTGTTAGTATTTGACATTGCTCTGCAGCACCTGTACGAGACTAGAGTCTTTGAAAAGAGGAATTTAGGGTTGTTTAATTTGACAGTGGTTTTGTTAGCAGGAATAAAGGTCCTCCCTGTAATGGATGTTGTTAAGGATCCACAAAACCACCCTAATTGTGGTAATTTCTGACTAATTTTAGCCATTCATACCAACCAAAGTCTTCCTTTGTAGCTGCAAACACATATTAGGGTTTACACGCGTCATTGAGGTGAGGTTTTGATTTAAATTAAGCAATACATAACATAAACATAAACCCTAGGCGTTAAGAACATTTGTTTGCATAATATTCGCAGTATCAAACACAAACAAAGAAAGTAATCCAATTCGATTGACCATTTGCATAATCGAAGACTGCGCTAACGTAAACATCTACTTATGCAAGAAAGAAGGAAACTGAATCGACTGGACTAATGCTGTTGAAGACCTAAGCATGTTATAGATGATTAGATGAGAATTAGCATACTGTTTATTGTGCAAACATGAAAGCTGGATCAAGTTGAAGAGCTAAAGATGATATGAAATTGGGATTATGGATGAAGAAATGTGAAACTGGAACTTGGAAGAGTATTGTCACCTGAAAACGGAACCCGGAATGAAGCAGTCAGTCGTCTATGGAGTAACGCCAAAGGGGCGTTTGGTTTATCGCAAATATTTACGGCATTTATCGGTTTATCGCAAATATGGATATATGGTTTTGAATTATCTCTACAAGCATTAAATTATTTCTTTTAATAATTTACAACACAAAATTACTGAATTATTATTTTTTTTAATTAAATTAATTTAACAGTTTAAATTTAAGGTGGACAAAAAGGCAAGTGAAATTGAGCATTTTTTTATCAATTTTTTTAATATATTGATTATTAATTAAAAACTACACGTTCTATATAGTAATACACTAGCCTATAACCCGTGATAAATCACGGGTGACTTATAAAATTTTTCATAATATTTTCATAATCTTACACTAATCAAAAATTATTTTATTTTATTGAAAAATTACCGGTTTGCACATTATAGTCATCGTAATAAAGCTTACTTGGGTTTTTAATTGTTAAAAAAGTCAAGCTTACTTGGGTTTTTAACTAAAAAGTACCGACAATTACTATCAACACGTTATAGATATTTAGAGATCATCGTTGGTGTGAATTTTATCAAGAAACTTTTGAATTATCTACTAACTGAAAATAACATCGTAATTAACAAAAATATTAATATTAATATAATCAATAAATACAGATTATTTACCTCCATAACGAACAGCCCTTAGTTTACATTAACAACCACTAATAGGTAATAGCGGAACATCGTTAGTGTTAATTTTGCAACAAAACCTTCTGCAGACAACTATAAGCCTCGACCACATCTGCAGAATCAATGTATTTTATCAAATCTAATGATATTAGAGGAAAAAAACCTGCTGCATCTTTTTAATGATGTATTTTATCATAAGAACTTCATACGTTTGCAATTGGGTAATTGGTGGGAATGTTTTGACAAAAATGCAATAATGGTACTCATGCAATACCGTAGTTAACTTGAGTTTAGACTTACTCATCTTGATAATCTAACTAAAATCTAATGCCTGCAAGCAAACCATAGGATAAAAACCCTAAACCCAAACCTGGTAAATGTGCTACAGCCCCTGCACCAGCAATGATAACATGTCTGCCTTGTTCTCGAGCAGATTTAGCATAAGAAAATATCAATAATAACACTATTCTAACCTGCATTATGGAAATCCATTAGATGCATAAAATTAACCCTAAATCACCTGCTGCTAATTGCTTCCACTGCTAATCGTGCAAGTTGTATAATTCTTCAATATCTTGAAAATTGAAATCGCTGGTTTAATAATTTCTTTATGGTGTGTGTGTTTGGGTTGTGAACCAAAAACTGCATAAACAACCTGATGTCTTCTAGAAGCTTCCATTGCAAAGTTTACATCTTGTGTCTGCCAAGAATTTCATATCTGAGATGCCAAAATGAACAACTGGGCGACAAGATCAAATGGGTTCGGGTCAAAAGGGATTTTTTAATATGGGTCGGAAAGGGACGGGTTGGGTTGACCCGCCAACACTTTTTGTCCATATTATTATATTTAATAAATAAGCAATGTATTAAATATGATCAAGTAACTTATAAGCATGTCAATAAACTTTGGTTGACTTTTGACTCATTTCAATTTGTTAGGAAATTAAAAAAAACATGATCCAAATTCCAAATCAAACAGTTTTAGGTAAATTGGTAAAAAATGCAACCTCTATTTACTAAAAATAATAAATTAGTTTTCAAGAAGGCACTTACAAAGTTAAGAATCCGCAAAAAGTTGGATTTATTTCTAGAACATGATTTCCACCACCCCTAGGTTGTTCATGTTATCGAAAGCACAAATGGATACGAAAGCACAAATAATTGATTGAATATCGGACTAACCTCTTTCGACCGACGTGCAGAGAAGGAACCTCCCTGAGGAGGAACCTGACATAAACCGGTGCTAAAGACGGAACAATCACCTGTACAAAAGTTCTGCAAGTTAGATTGTTTCCATGTAGGAAGATATCAACAAATAATGCTAAAAGGTAAAAGGTGGCAATATGGGCGGGTCAGGTTTTAAAAAACCTGAATGATAGAAAATTGATGCTTCATTATTATCTTTAACAATACTACAATTACTAAAACCTTATAATTTCATTTGAGAATATAATTAATCTAGAAAAGTGCATATAAAGGTATTGACTTATAACTTATAACAATAACATTGTGGAATTGCATACCAAGAGGTTCCAACTTCACATTGTTCCCAACGTTACTTCAAATATCAAACCTTCCAACATCAGAAAGATGTTATATCCAGAATCATTATCATACTCTAGTGATCCCTTCATGTTGAATTTGACTTTGACTTCAGGTACTTGAAGTAGAACTTTCACTCTCTTGCCAACAAGTCAAAGGTTCCCTAAATACAATTACCAAAGTTTCCATATATCATAAGAAAATGGCATGGAGTGAAATTATATCATACACTTCCCTAAAGGTTCTTGAAGCTTTGAGGTTATTGTTTATATTATCATCTGAACAACCACTGATTCAATTTTGGAATACGTTTCAATCCCTAATCCATATCTGAATTAAAAAAAATACCTGAATTAAACATAACGATTTTGAAATGACCACAGCTAAGTTTGAGGCAGAAACTTTAGTTTGCCAAATAACCTGCAGAAAATCTCAATTTGATGGAGACATGGCAGAAAAATCAAACCCTAATTTGATTGTGACGATGGAAAAATCATACGCAGCCAGATGGTATATGATAAAAGTTCGAAATTGATAACTGACCTAGGTGACGGATAAAGCCATCGTCTTCAAATGCGTATTTGATACAGAATTTGAGATGTACCATCCCCAAATTAACGTGGTAAACTGCAATTCCTAACCATCCGGAATAGTGGGTATTTTAAACTGCTCACGGGTGGTTCGTAGATGTGGCAGAATACATGGCAATGGAAAACCGAAATTGCACTGCTGGATTTTAACGTGGCATACTTGACTCAGCAATGACCTGGCAAACAGATTCAAAAAAACCTTCTTTTATTATATATGAAGATACTAGCTTCAAAGCCTGCCCGAATGGGCGGGCATGTTTCGAGAAAGATATAGAAACATAACAAAATATTGATACTGTTTAAATAACATACTAATCCAAGGGGTGCCTATCGGGTTATCGAGTCGGGTTAGAGCTCTTATCGGGTCGGATCCGTCGGGTTTGAGGTGAAAAAATCCTAACCCGAAACCGACCCGATAAGGATTCAGGTTTGTCGGAGTCGGGTTTGTCGGGTTAACCCGATCGGGTTGGTCGGGTCACCCATAATTGTAATGATGAGAAACAAATTTTGATACATAAATAAATGATACTCCATCCGTCCCACAAAAAAGTTCTCATATCTTCAAATTTTGTACCATAAAAAAATTCTCATTTCTCAAATTTGAGGGGTCCACTTAATAAAATAATATTATTATCAATTATTTCACCACTAAAACACTTTCTCTCTTCAATCTAACCTTATAAATCAACATATTTATCGTTAAAATTCTAAAGATGGTGTATAATTTACTATTTTATATTTAAAAAACAAATTGAAAAAAATGTAAAAAAATCACATAAAATAGTATTTATACACCAGAGGTTGAAAATCTATAAAAATAGTGATAAAACATTAGGAATACGGGTTTATGTTAGGTATAAAATTTGTTTAATATATAACTATATTTGTTTCATACGTGTCCTATACGTGTCCTATACATGCATATATACTTGTGTTTGAATGATTTATATTAATGGTTTTAATGATTTTGGCGATTTTCTTAAAACTGATTCCATATTTTCATTTAATTTTTGAAATATACCGGTATATATGGAAACGAAATATATGGAACCGGAATTTATTGGTTGATATTGTTTTAAATTGTTGTGTGTTTGACATGTGGCATTTAGTCTAATTACACATCATCAAAACCGGCCAATCAGAAGTCGCTGTTAGGATATGTGGACAAATTCTAATCAAATGCAGGCTCCATATATAGAGGGAGATTTGAAATTAATTTTCCAATAACATCCTTTATAAATAAAAACACCACCTTAAATGTTGTGAATTACCTATAACACGAAATGAAAAGCGTGGAAAATATTTAATTCAAACCAATTAATATTTACAAAATTAAATTTCAGTCGCTTATAGTAGAAATTGAACAATAATTATCAGTTATTTTTACGTGAGTATATGCTAAGCATAAATATTCTGGTTTTATGGTGTGTATAATATTTTTACTTTTTAAGTGATGTATATCAACCACTTTCTTTTAATAAGCCAAGCAATTTGCACACATTTTTGTGGTCCGGAACTTAAATGTGAGCAATATGCACGTATCATGTCGTTCAAATATATTTTATTTCAATTAACTTTGTCGGATTACATAAAGAAAATTGTACATATGAAACATTAATAAAAAGGTGTCAATTAAACACTTTTATCGTGTAAGTGTGTATGATAGTTAACACATACGATATGTGATTAACTTATACGACGACACAAAGTGATTCCGTCGCCCACCGGAAGCTGACAAATCTCGACTCTCTGATCAACAGCCAAGGCTTTGTTAAGCTCCAACACAAAATCTCTGTAATACCGAACATATTTTCGAAGTGGAGCATCCGCGGGTGCCACCAAAGATCCGTTCCAAAGAGTGTTATCGTAGCCAATCACACCGCCAATTTTGACCAAATCGATTAACCTTTTATGGTAGTTAAGATAGTTGTCTTTATCAGCGTCCACAAAAATAAAATCAAATGATCCATGGAATTTTACCTGTAAATCAAAAAATAAAAAATAAATGTTAGTTTTCTATGTGGTAAAGAAAGATTATGAAATGAATGCCTCATTAGTTCATAAGTACTTACATCATCAACCATTGTGTCAAGAAGGGGAAGGGCAGGCCCTTCTCTGAAGTCAATCTTGTGAGCAACACCGGCTTTCTGAATAATAGGAAGGCCAATTTCGTAATTTTGACGGTTTATGTCCAAAGCTAATATCTTTCCGTCTTCTGGGAGAGCAAGGGCGGTTGAAAGAAGGGAATAACCAGTGTAAACACCGATCTCCATTGTGTTCTTAGCGTTGATGAGCTTGAGAAGCAAGTTTAAAAATTGTCCTTCGTCAGCAGACGTAGTCATAAGATTCCTGAAATTCATTCAACAAAGTGAAATCATTAGAAAAACGAAATGCACCTAGGGGTGCCCAAAGTCGGGTTGGTGTAAACCCACCAACCCGATTGACACCCCTAGTGATAGTGATACACATAAGGTAAAAATGTATAGGGAAAATGAAGCAATTACCAAGGGTGTTTGGCGGTGACTTCGCGTAGCTCTTTCATGGATTGTGGCTCTCTCGGGTAAACGCTGGTTTCGAGAATGTATTGATAAAGTGCATCACTTTGAAGGAGGCTCTTGTGCCCAACTTCTTGATGTTTTGCGGGTTGAGTTTCTCCGGTGGCCGCCATTGCAATCAATCTGAATTTGTGTGTGTGAGGGGTGGGTTGGTAATTGGTAGCTATTAATTAGGTTGTAGAGTTGAACCTGAAATGTAAGGAGAAATGCGTAGGAATATATAGAGTAGGGAGTTGGTGAAATGGGATGAAGGAAGGTGATGGGTTGGTGAGGCTGCCCTGCCCCTGCCCCTGCCCGTTCGTTCGTTTGGACATGTTGACTTGGCAACCATAATGGCAACAAGACTATGGAGTTGGTAAGCTCCAAATTTCATGTTTTGTTTTTTTAGTTTAGTTGCTACACCAAACATAAAGTGCGAGTGTGTCTATAGATGCATATACATCATTACTAATCCTACCGCTTAATATATCAACGCTTTTGTAGCCTTAGTTATTAGTAGCGTATGTTACACATGTTATTGTAATTAGATATACTAACGGAAATGAGTTAAGGGTGTTAGATGTACATCTGTAAATGCATTAACATGTTGTTAGGACCAAAAGAGTACAAGTCAAGGGACATTTCCCTTTGTAGGGGAAGTGCCATGGGCAAAATCCCTTATGAGAGTCTCATTGTAGGTGATAATTTAAATTTTACTAAGCGTAATGAATGCCGAAATTCAAATTCTTGTAAATTTGGTCTGATATTAGACCTAAATCCATATTCCTTTATATTAGATTATTTTGATATTATCCTTACCCTGACCCTAACCCATTCTTGTCTACTTGAAGCAACTTTTGGACGTTTTCTAAGGGATTCATCCAATCAAACCTAATCGTTTTTCTTGTTCTTCATTCGACTCATAATAGATCTCATGGGTCGCCCTTCCCAACAGATTTGTGCAACTTAGGGTGATCGTAGACAATTAATTTTTAAGAAAATGATTTTCTATAAAAAGAGAAATATCTAGGCATTGCAATTATAATTCACCAAATTCTTCCAACATCATCAAGATTATGCCAGCCTCTGGTGGGTAATGGAATCACTTCGTGTTATGATTTATAAACAGAGTACGAACATGGACGAAATATTGGTATACACAATTATCTCCTTAGCGTCTATGCGATATGTCTAGTTTTAATAATACGTACTTCGTATTAAGAGTAATGGCGGTAGCACATGGTTGGCAAGGTGGGCATTTGCCCACCCAAAGTTTTTACATTTAACAAAAAAATTCTAATTTATATGAAAAAAAGAGTATTTTGCCCCCTTTATTATATTAATTTAAGAGTAATGGTATTTAAAACTACTCATAATCCTACTCATTAGATGAAGGCACATGTCAAAATTAAGGGATAATATTAAGAGAAAGAATTAGTGAAATACACATGCCATCCTATCAACTGGGTAGAAATATGAGTAGGACCAAATAGTATTAGTAAATATCATTTCTCTTAATTATGCTACTTGATGACACTTGGTGACACATGAGACCTTACACTTTCCATACTTCCTGAGTTCCTGCATATCTATACACTATACTTCTACTTTAATTTTAAGTTATATTAACTATTTTCCTTAATGCTATAATTTTAAAATAACAACATGTTTAAATTATTTATACCTTAACCATATATAAAAATTGATAAAAAAATTTCGTTTCTACTTTTTACCATATATTATCCAAGAACTAATTTTTTTTTTTTCATTTTCTTTACTAAACCCAAAACTAAAATGGAATAGTTTTCGCCTTTAGTACGATTCACGATTGATATGGAAAAAAATTCAATCCAAAGAGGCGACAATGCACTCCCAAAGTTTGCCCCCGCGAAAATATTTTTCTAGTACTGCCCCTGATTAAGAGATTAATTTTTGCTTACACTACATATTTTGTATATAAACAATTAAATATACTATGTACTTTTTATTTTTAGTAAATTACACAGATAGTCCTTTAGGTTTATAGCAAAATTCACCAATGGTCCTTTATTTTCAAAAATTAAATTGATGGTCCTTATTTCTTAAATATTTTTCACTGATGCTCCTTTACACTAACTGGGGTTAAAAATTTCTGTTGACCCACCCCATGTGCAATGCGCATGAGGGCATTATGATCTTTTCCCATTTTTATTTTGTTTATTTTTTAATGCTTTAAATGTTTAATAATTTTTTTTATTTTTTATTCCCTGATCTCTCTCTCCTTTATCTGCGACGACGAGTGAGGAGGACCATAATGCTCATAGTGGGAAAAGACCATAATGCCCTCATGTGCATTGCACATGGGGTGACTTAACAGAAAAATCTAACTTTCGTTAGTATAAAAGGCCATCGGTGAAAAACCTTTCAGAAACAAGGACCATCAGTGTAAATTTTAAAATTAAAGGACCATTGGTAAAAACTTGCAATAAACCTAAAGGACCATCCGTGTAATTTACTCTTTTATTTTTATGTTTTATTTTTTATTTTTATTATTATTTTTGGACAATACGAACACTTTAAGTCTTTAATCTTCTTATGGGCACTTAAAATATGAAGTCCATACATTAAATACAAATTTGACCTCTGTCTCATAGTCAAATGCCTCATTGTACATCTGTTAAAAATCATTTTAGTTTTGATCTCTGTTGTCTACTTAAAATTATGTCGATAACATTAGGAATAGGAAACAGAACCAGAAATATAAACCCGTATCTAATTAGAACCGGACTACTAAAGATTGGTTTGGATATTGGGTCCAAGTTTTTCGTGAAATTGAGTATCAGGTCTTTCAGATCTAGATACATCGAGTATACACCAAAGCGGGTTTGAGAATCAAAATCAAAATTTATTTAATTATATACTTAGAATTTGTTTTGATATAATAGTACTTGTAGTGTTCAGTTCATATTTATTACACAATTATTATTTGTAAATCGTTCAAATATTACATGTATAAACTAAAAAAATATGATACAAACATCTGAAACCAAGTCTAATTACTATTTCAGTTCCAATCGGATCTATACCCGATTTACCCGAACCGAATCGAAAGTGTATTATGTAAAACAGTTCGGCTATGGTCTACTAATCTAATCAAATTAGGTCTCATGTACTGGATCTATTCTACACCCGATTTAATCCCTAGGTAACATATACTTATAATAAGTCGAAAAAAAAGAAAAAAATTTGATTTTAGGAAATAAAAAAGAATTAAATATACTTAGATAATCTCATAATCCTTAGTTTATTACTCATGTTGACTCAACTTTGGTTGGCCAATTAAGTCAATGAAACCAACCAAGAAACAGATTGACCAGCATCAACCCACCACCTTCCTTACTCCCACTTGATCACCAACTTCCATCTCTTAAACCCAAGTCTCGTGCACCCCTAAGCCCATTTCAGGTTCACTAATCCTACCATCCTCACTGTTAATAACATCCATCCATTTCACACAAACATAATTAACCAAATTCATCAAATTTAGACAAAGCAATTTAAAATGTAAATAACTCCCAATTACAACATTTTTTTGGGGAAAAAAGAATTTTTTGAATTAAGAGAAAAAAAAATATATGAAATCTCGTATGTAAAAAACTGAATGTTACATCATACAAAGACAAACAAGCTAAAAACTAGCTCAAAAGCAAAGGCAAATAAATTGGGGGAAAAAACATAAAAATGCAAATACCTAATAAAATACATCATTTTTCGTTCTCTTTGTTGCAAGATTCGATTTGATTAGTTTCGAGCTGAAACGGAGTCTCGTAGCCCAAGTTATGCTCGATTTAGCAAAACTCTTTAACTTATATGATCTCGGGGCCTCTAGAAACGAAAATGTCCATTTCTTCGAGCTTGTGGGCTGCATTGATATTGGTAGAAAATGTTTATTTGTTTTTGCTGAGTTTAGAACAACTCTATATAAATCGATCTTTAGGCTCAAGAATAGTTAGTTGTTGATCTGGAATATACAACTACAAATAATAAAACTTGCGGAATTTAAACGAACATATTTGTATTGTTTAAACAAGATTTTTCATTATTTTCATCACTAAAAGCCTCAATTCTACAGAAAATAGGTAGAACGGTTTTAAACTTGTAACATGATCATAATATGACCTTGAGGCTTAAAGAACACACACATACACGTTTTTGATAAAACGTGGGTTTCAAGAACGACTAATTCTATGCCTCTAGGTTTCTTTATATACTAGAAACCTAGGGTTTACAAGGATAGACATAAAATAGTAACTAAATATTTTTGATTCTATAAGGATATACATGATGTTCGAGCAATGATTGTCAAACACGAAGATGTCAACCTTGGATCTCCTGTGATAACCACAGTGCAGACCCAACAAGCTCTTGGCGAACCTAGGGTGATCAAGGTTGAGTATGAAAGTGAAAGTAAGAGTATGTGAACTCTGTGTTTTTAGGCTTTTTAAATCTGTCTCAGTGTGTGTACTTCGACAATGAATTAGGCCATGTATTTATATGGCTAGTCTCAAGTATATGGAACGTTGGCCCATTAATGATGATCGCTTGAGCTACCTTGATGACCGTGCAACGCCTTACTATTATGACGGCAATAAAGCAGTCATGAAGCGCCATTATGATGGGACGTAAGCCAATAAGACTCGCGATTCCAATGACAGGCGCTGACAATCCTGACAGGCGGTGATAATATGACAGCGCTGATAATTTGACAGGCGGTCATGACTTGACAGGCGCTCATTAGTAGCAGATCTGTGACGTGGGCCATCATTAGTAGCGGATCCAATTGTGACTTGAGCCATCATTAGTAGCGGATCCAATTGTGACGTGGGCCATCATTAGTAGCGGATCCAATTGTGACGTGGGTCATCATTAGTAACGGATCCAATTGTGACGTGGGCTCGTGAGCATAAAAGCCCATCATCATTTAGGTTTTGGGGGAATGAAGTGGGATACTGTGAGGACTCTTTTTTCGGTGAGGACTCGCGAGGAAACCTTATAAAAATTTCAAAAAATTCCGAAAAAAATATATATAACCCACCATGATTATTACTACATTTGACAAAAAAAAATCCAAAAAAAAAATTATGATCCACTTTTTTTAGTGAATCATAACAATGATCCAGATTTTTTTTTGTGGATCATTATTATGATCCATATTTTCTTTTTTGGATCATTTTTGGAAAAAAAAAAATTTGGATCTTATACATAGCGATTTTAATGTTTAAAAAAAGAATTTTTTGAAAAAAATTTGTTTTGGATCATTTTTAGAGTTTTTTTTGGAGTCCTCATAGTCCTCGCGAGGAAAAGAGTCCTCACCGGATCCGGACCCTTGGGGGAATTACCTATATATACATAGGGTAATCCCTACTAACCTCATCATGCCCCCGAGTTAGGATTTTCCGAAACAACTGTTTGCGAGTCGTAACTATCACGTAAGTCTTCTTCCGGCTTTTCTCTTCGCTTTTTTATTTTTATTTTTTTTTTGTTTTTTCGAGTGCACCGGCTGCCCTTGACCGGCGGCCACCCCTAGACCGGCGGCCAATCCTAGACCGAGGTTGTTCGCGAGACGGATGGCGGTGATCGAGCAAGACCGGCGGTCGCAGGTAGACAGGCGGTGCGAGTCGATCGTTCGTGACCGAGCAAGACCGGCGGTCGCAGGGCATAGACCGGCAGCGCAGATGGATAATTCGCGATAGAACCGGCGGTCGCAGGCAGTCCGTATGGCGGTCGCAGGGCAGGCGGCAAACCGGCGGGCTGGTTGATAACCCGACCGGTTGTACACGCAAAACCGGCGGTTTACGGTTTATACTGCGCGGCTTAGGGTTTAGGGCGAGTTAGGATTTATGGACCGGCGGTTCAGGGTTTAGGAACCGGCGGTTGAGGATTTAGAGACCGACGGGTTTATCGTTCGGATCCACCGATAAAGTCACTGCTTACCATTATACGCTTATCCGTATAATCGAATTTGATCCATTCAGCGTATCTCATAATCCGTATAAATCCATTCAAGATTCGTAAATCGAATTGGATCCATGACCGGCGGATTAGCGCCTTGACCGGAGGTTTTAGGGCCTTGACCGGCGGTTAGGGCTTTGACCGGCGGTTTTAGGGTCTTGACCGGCGGTTTTAGGGTTTAGGTGGACCGGCGGTTTAGGAGCAGCCATGTGACGACTATTTTGTACGCTTTAAAAATCCTTCCTAACTGTTATTGTATGTCTTGCTGCAGGTTTAACTGGGTTGCTCGCTACCTTACATGTACGTATTTGCCTCTCCATTGCGTTGTTTTGTTTACAGCGCTGTTACTTAGTAGGCATATTGTAGTTGTTGTAGTTTGAACATGGGAGAGCCAGTGTCAGAGGCGATTGTGGTGGAGACTCCATCAGTTGCTCGGAGCCCTAGCACAGTCAATGACAAAATGCTAACAAAACTGATGGATGAGTATCCATGCCTTAGGAAATATAATGCTATTGTACCTACGTCAAACCAACGAGCCCATTCCCCTTTTTAAGGAAAAGTAGCCCTCTATATCCATTACCTTTCCCACTCCAATTTTAGATTGCCAGACACCGCTTTTTATTTGAGTGTGTTGAACTACTTCAAGTTGGGGTTTGCACAGTTACACCCAGTAGCTGTATCTAAAATCACGACATTTGAGATGTTATTGGTGGCAATGGGGATAAAACCTTCAGTACTCTTGTTTAGGGCGTGTTATAAGCTGATGAAATCTCATGATTGGTATTCTGTAGAGTTGAAGGATAGAAAGAAAAAATTATTCGGGAATGTTTTACTAGTCATAGGAATTGGAGATATAAATATGTGTTTGTCGATGCCGCTTTCAGAAATATTTGGGCTAGTAACTTGATTAAATGGAGAACTGGGTTTGACAAATCGTTAAATGATGCTCCAGTCCTGACGCCGCAAAGCGGAAGGCTGTGCAAGCAGATTTTACGAAAGTCAATTATATTTCGAGTGTATGAGGAAGGTGCTTTGGCGTTAGCTGGTATTTCGGATTATTGGGCTGAAGGGATGAAGCCTGTGATTGTGGACTCGGATACTGGGAAACGTGGGTTCCTGTTGTTATATTGTCATGTTTTTATATTATCTTTGTACATGTTCTGACTTATTGTATGTTTCCTGCAGCCATGAGCTTGATGGATTTTATGGAGGGAGATCATGCTTTTATGGAGTATGAGATCGAAAGTCATCCTGCTGATGTTACCCTTGGTGAACAAGAAACTGGTGCCACTTCGCATGTTAATTCTGGGATAAACACGACCGCAACCAATGAGGTGACGTCAAACTCGACACCAGGTAATTGCACAACCTTTACACATATGTGTTTACTATGGTAAAAGGTAAGCGTATGCTTTTTATGTTTCATAGGTGCCGCTGATAATGAAAAGTCGCTGTCCCGGACTATCGCTGAGAGTGACAGCGAAGATGAAACAGGTAACACCATAATTATAGTCGTTGCTAACTTATTACCTGTCACTTAACGATCTTATTGTGAATATGCAGAGGACTTCGATTACTTGGGGGCAACGTCAATTCCAGATCCCATATTGGATTACCGAGACATGTTAGGACGTGGTAAAAGGGCGGTGAGTCTAGATGTAAGCGATTATGACATACCTTTGCCAAAAGTGACTTTCCCCTCTAATCTTCCTTCAAATGCTACTTTGGTAAATCGCGGGGGTAATACTGGATCATTTGGAGCAAGCGCCACAATTGGTTCAACCTGTAGTATGTTTGGGACGATCAGCGCTCCTTTTGGATCTACCAGGTTAGCATCGAGCCAAAATTTTGGCATGACTCAATCTCCCGTTTTGCAATGTACTACCCTGCCTATTTCAACTAGCGAGGGTGCGCAATCAGGATCGATGACCGGGAGTACATGGGGTGTAATTGGTGCAGCAGATATAAATATGTTCAATAGTTTTATGGAATATGTCCGACAGCTTGTAAGCAATGAACATGGGGAATTAAAGAAGTCGTGCGCCGAGTTGCAGGTGCACGTTGATAATAGCAAAGATGATATTACCTCTCTAAAGAAAGATCTAGCGCTTGAGCAGACTACAGCTACTCGTTGTCAAGAAGAAGTGTGCATGCTTAAAGAGAAAATATCCCAGTAAGGGGTCATTTTGACTAAGGCTGAAGCGGAAAATCAGGAGATGTCAGCAACAGTGAGTGCCCGTGATGAGCAGTTGGTGCAGAAAGAGCAACATGTAATTGAAAAAGATGTTGAGTTGGAGACTATGAGGCAAGCCATGGTCAAGATGCGTGAAGAACGCGATGGTGCCCTGCAGATGAGGAAAGATTTAGTTGTTGCATTGCCTCAGCTATTTGATTTGATGCTTAAACATCCTTATGTTGCTAATGTGCTGAACGACTTTAACCGTGCCTCTCATATGTTTGGGAGACATCTTGCTAGCAAAAAAGTGAAAGATGCACTCCCCAATATTTCTCCCGAGAGCTTGCCTTTTTTGGACCCTGCGACGCATGGTAACATGACGCGTGCGAGTGAGAAATTTGCAGACAGGGCTTTTCCCATTATGACTACCCTGGTGCAAGATTTGGAGTTGTCTCTTCCAGCTATTATTGCCTTATTGTCGGCACAGCCACAGCCTTACCTGCAAACTATGTGTTCCCAGACAAAATTGATAACACGCTTCCCAGTGATAGTTGTCAAGGGCTTTGCCTCTATCCACTTGGTGAAGTAATCAACAGCAACAATGAGAAACTTGACATTGCCAACGCCGGGTGGAAATGGCCCAACAATGTCAATCCCCCATTTGTAAAATGGCCATGCAGTAGTGACAGGGATATAATCTTGCTTTGGCGATTTGGCGACAGAAGCATTTTGTTGACAGGCTGTGCACTTTTAGATTTCCTCCCTTGCATCTTGATGCATCGTTGGCCAAAAGTACCCCAACCTCATGATTTTACCACTGACAGAGCGTGGACCTGCATGGAGGGAACATGTGTCGCTATGTACAGCTTCAATGATACTTTTAGCCTGTGTTGGGCCAACACAACGTAGGTGTGGCCCCAGATAAGATTTGCGAAACAGGCAGTTGTCCACCAACGTGTACATTGGTGACTTCATTCGAATTTTTCTTGCTAGCTGTGGATCAGCCGGTAGGACATCATGTTTGAGGAAATTTAAGATCGGAGTCATCCAACATTCTTCCTCTGCAACAGTGGTAACCTCCTTTGGTCGCGCAATGGACTTTTCTGTCAAGATCTCCACCAGTAATTCTTTTTTAAGATGGGCAAAGGCGGACGAAGCCAACTTGCTTAGGGCGTCAGCTAACTTGTTGCGATTTCTGGGCACTTGCTCAATGGTAAATTTCGTGAATTTTGAGATCACCTTTTTAGTTTCCTCTAAGTATAGTTGCATGGAAGGTTGGTTCGCAACGAATGCTCCACTGACTTGGTTGGCAACAAGCTGTGAATCTACAAATACATATATGCTTTGCACACCCATTCTCCTGGCAACTTTCAAACCGGCTAACAAAGCTTCATACTCCGCTTCATTGTTAGTTGTGGGAAACTCGAACTTAAGGGCATACGTACACTCATTTTCATTGGGGTCTGTAAGAATTAAACCGGCCCCAGAACCTTCCAAGTTAGAGGCACCGTCAGTGAAAAGTGTTCATGGGATATCTTCCTCCTCCTGCACGTGCCTTTCCTTATCTTTTTCGTCTATCTCGGCAAGGAAATCGGCCAATATCTGACCTTTCATAGAAGTTCTTGGATGAAAGGAAATTTCATGCTCCCCCAATTCCACTGCCCATTTAGCCAACCATCCTAACACCTCAGGCTTTCCTAGGACGTGCTTAATTGGTTTGTCTGTTAAGACATGAATAGGGTGAGCCTGGAAGTAACGCCTCAGACGCCTAGTTGCATGTACCAAAGCAAGGGCTAATTTTTCCAAACACGGGTAATTTTTTTCTGGACCTTTCAACACCCGGCTAACAAAATAAACTGGCATTTGGGTAGACCCACGCTGCGCCATCATAACTGCGCTAACACATTCCATAGAAGCAGCCAGGTATACCACCAATGTTTCTCCTGGTACAAGAGCTGTGAGCGTAGGAAGGGTGGCCAAAAACTGCTTTAGCTCTTGAAAGGCTGATTCGGCTTCAGGTGTCCATGAAAAATCTTGCTTCTTTATGCAGCCTTTCAAAGTGTGAAAAAATGGTAGAGACCGATCAGCTGCTTTTGAGAGGAAGCGGTTGAGTGCTGCCAGCTTACCATTCAAACTTTGCACCTGCTTTTTGGTGGATGGGGAGACCATGTCTAAAACAGCCTGTATTTTCTTGGGATTTGCTTTAATGCCTCTCGGCGTGATGATGTGCCCTAGGAACTTGCCCTCTTCCATGCCAAAGCTGCATTTGGAGGGGTTAAGCTTCATGTTGATCCTCCACAGTGCCTCAAAAGTTTCTTTTATATCTGCCAACATGATATCCTCCGCTTTGCTTTTGATGAAAATGTCATCCACATAAGCTTCCACATTTCGTCCAATCTGATCCTTGAACGCCTGGTCAATCAAGCGCTGGTAGATTGCACCTGCATTCTTTAGACCAAATGGCATTTTTTGGAAATAGTAGATGCCCTGGTCTGTATGGAAAGCTGTCTTATCCTCGTCACTGCTCTTCATGTGGATCTGGTGATAACCTTTGTAAGCGTCCAAGAAACATTTTAGCCGGAAGCCATCCAAGGATTCTACCTTCCAGTCAATCTATGGCAGGGGATAGTTATCCTTCGGGCATGCTTTATTGATATCTTTGAAGTCGACAAATAACCGCCATGAACCATCACCTTTCTTGACCATGACCGGGTTAGCAATCCAGGTCTGGTATTTTACCTCCCTGACGATTCCACTTGCTACCATTTGGTTGACTTGTTCACATGCTGCTTTGCTGCGATCAATGGCAAGCCCGTCCTTTTTCTGCTTGATTGGGACAATGTTTGGATTGGCATTTAGAGCATGCTCGACAAAACTCCGAGGGACACCTGTCATATCAGATGTCTGCCATGCGAAAACGTCTAGGTTGGATTTTAACAAACTAATGAGTTTGTTTTTTATCTTGGTTTCTGGACCCTCCGTGACCTCCGCTTGTGTAGCCCGATCGGTGCTTGGCTTTGACTTTTCGACTTGCTTGCATTCCTGTGGCCATGACATCTGCCCCCTGACAGTAGCAACTCCAGCTGGAGTAGGAAACTTCACCATGCCGTGAATAGTGGAAGGTATGGCCTTGAACTTCTCTAGCGATGGTCTGCCAAGAAGAACGTTGTATTCTAAAGGGGCGTTGACAATGGAAAAGTCGACCATTTCAACCCTATACTGTGGATATTCCCCCATCATCATCGGTAAAGTTATTTCTCCCACAGGCCAGTGTGTTTCTCCAGAAAAACCGACCAACGGTGCCTGCGCTGGTCTTTTTGTGTCCTTGACTGCTTGGGGTAACTTCCTGAAACAATGCTCAAACACTATGTCAGTAGAGCAGTCTGTATCAACATAAGATTTGTTAATCTCATAATTGGACAATCGGATCTTAATGACAACAGGATTATTGGAAGTAGCTGCTATTGGGGGAAAGGAAATAGGAACCATCATCCAGCTTTGGAGGACAGATGCTTTTCTCTTAGACGATGCCTCGCCTCGAACCATGAGCACTTGGCCATCAGGCGGTCCAGGATGATCACCATTGTCTCCCTTCTTCTGCCAACTATAAGCCTTTTTGGCCGATTTTTTTGTTGCCTGTTGTCTTGCCCCTGGTACGAGATGTTCTAATTTCCCGTCCTTTAAGGCACGCTTGATTTCATCCTTTAGCTCTCTACATGAATTAGTATCATGACCATAATCTTCATGGAAATCACAGCGTTTGCTCATATTTTTCTTTCCTGACTTGTGTAACATCTGAGGAGGTGCTTTGAAAGATGACCCCACCTGCTCTGTCTTCAATATCTCGCTTGGACTTTTACTTAGATTGGGACCTGTACCACGATCATAACGATCATAGGGAGTAGGCCTCCTGCTACTTCTGTCATCTCGCCTGAAATCTCTGCGGCTGTCTCATCTGCTATCCTGCCTGATGTCCTGGCGATTGTCAGGTCTAGCGCTTGACGAGCTCCCCCATTTGTCTCTCCTGTTGAACTCCCCGTGTGAGAGTAATAGTTTCCTTGGATCTGAGGAAATCATACGCCCGGTTAGTGGCTTCCTTGAAAGTGACCGGAGTTCGCTTGATCAGCTTCTCTTGCAGTTGTCCTGGGAGCAAGGAGAGGGTAAAACCCGAAATTTGTTGGCTTCCGGGTAATGCGACAATTTTCTGGCACTCCTGCGTGTAACGCTGAATGAAGTCGCGTAACCCCTTACCTTCCCTCTGTCGCAGCAAATGCGCCTCTATATGAGTTCTCTGCTGCTTCTTTTGCTGTACAAAGTGAGTCACAAATTTAGCCTTTAGATCTGCAAAGTCTTGAATACTCCTCTCCGGTAAGTCAGCAAACCAATCACGAGCGAAACCCTGCAGTGTGCCAGGGAACATGTGACAAGCGACTGGGTCTAGCCATTTCTCTATCATAATGGCCTGTTCAAAAAGAGCAAGGTGGTCATCGGGATCTCGCGTACTGTCGTAAGTACCAACGATGGACGAAACTTTTTGTTTATCTGGGAGTGGGAATCTGGCCACCCAGTCACAGAACTTCAAACTAACCACCGACAAAGGCATAGTGGCTACTCGGGGTGGTGCGGCTGCTGCCACACGCGCAACATGTCATTAGATGTGTCCTGTGGTGGATGTGGTGGTAGGGTGTGAACGGGTGGTTGTCTTAACTGCTCCAATAATTATGACAACGGATCTACTAGTTGAACAAGCGTTGGCTGCGGGGCTGGGCGCAACGCCGCCACCAACTGAGACAACAGGTCCGATAAAGTAGGTGGTGGAGGAGGTGGTGGTGGTGGTTGAGTACTCTGAGCCAACCTTCGAAGTAACTCCACAATTGGATCCTCCCGTGTCCCTGGCGTAGCGGTCTGGGGAAAGTTTAAAACAGGCTGTCTGACCGGATCCGTGCCATCCTCCTGAGAGCTTGTCCCGTGGGATAAAAGAGGCTGAAGTGGAGGGATGGGTGTTGCTGGCTCTGGTGAGGCAAACGAACTTGTTCCAGCCAACCTAGTGGAAAAAAGGGGACTTGTTAAAGGGATACGCTCGTGTCGTCCTTACATCCGACACTGTCCACTCAGAATCCACGTATGGCTCCATGGTACGAATAGGCGAGGTCATCACCGCCTCCGGTGCAGTGGTATTCACGGTAGTGGTTATGGCTAGCGCTAAAGAAGTGATCTGTGATGGATTTGTTGTCTCCATAGAAACGGTTGATTACTGAGCAGAAAAAAAAATGGAAAAGTGAAACGCCGTTTAAAAACGGGTCCCACGGATGGCGCCAATGTTCGAGCAACGATTGTCAAACACGAAGATGTCAACCTTGGATCTCCTGTGATAACCACAATGCAGACCCAAGAAGCTCTTGGCGAACCTAAGGTGATCAAGGTTGAGTATGAAAGTGAAAGTAAGAGTAAGTGAACTCTGTGTTTTTAGGCTTTTTAAATCTGTCTCGGTGTGTGTACTTCGACAATGAATTAGGCCATGTATTTATATGGCTAGTCTCAAGTATATGGAACGTTGGCCCATTAACGATGATCGCTTGAGCTACCTTGATGACCGTGCAACGCCTTACTATTATGACGGCAATAAAGCAGTTATGAAGCGCCATTATGACGGGACGTAAGCTAATAAGACTCGCGCTTCCAATGATAGGCGCTGACAATCCTGACAGGCGGTGACAGCGCTGATAATTTGACAGGCGGTCATGACTTGACAGGCGCTCATTAGTAGCGGATCTGTGACGTGGGCCATCATTAGTAGCGGATCCAATTGTGACGTGGGCCATCATTAGTAGCGGATCCAATTGTGACGTGGGCCATCATTAGTAGCGGATCCAATTGTGACGTGGGCTCGTGAGCATAAAAGCCTATCATCATTTAGGTTTTGGGGGAATTACCTATATATACATAGGGTAATCCCTACTAACCTCATCACATGACTTAGTTAATTAAATCTTTTAAGCTTTATCAATCTCTTCTAAATCTTCATTCAAATATCGAATTCCATATCATTGATTTAGGTCCTTGTACTTTTCTTGTTTCCAAGTTTTGACTCATCAAATCTAAGGAATATCATAGGAAATATTCCTAACAATCTTCCCCTATTTGATGATGACAAAACTTCTAGAATCAGCTCAGAATCTTCAAGTCTCTTCCCCTTTTTGACATAATCAAATACAGAGCCGAGAAACTTGAACTTCCCCTTGAATGATCAACACCTTTTCTTCCCCTGAAAGTGTGCTACCATTCGTGCTTCTTCGAGGTTATATCAATCACGTTTGAAGTAAAATAAATTATCATCTATTTGAAGTTGAAGTAGAAAACCAAACCTTGTATCTCATATCCCGTAGAAACCAAGTAAACAACAACACCATATCTCTGTATGTGGGCACTCTTGGCCTTCAACAAACCTTCTCTGAGGTCTTGTCAAATTGCAGTTACATTATCGAACAATTAAATACATAATCTTCAGAATATCACCGGTTATCTTTAATTTAGGAGGAACAATCCATTAAAGATATGACGATAACACAAACTAATACTTTCAGCTTCTTCTTCAAATAAACTCTAATCAATCTTCTTCTGTAATCAACTGATGAAGATCAAAGATGTAACAATTAAAATAATTTTCCCTTATCTTCATCAAAACCTTCAACATGTGTGTGTGAAATTTCCTTGAAACAAGAATCATAAGAATCTTGAACAAGAAAACAATGTGATATACATCACATAAATATCACAAGTTATTTTCATCCTCCTTTTGTCGAGAACGAACAACTTAATAACAAGTGATTAAAAAACGAACACTATTAATAACCGTAGTATGAAGCTAACATGGTGTGTGACATGTTATCCAAAGTATGATGTGTCGGTTATGAGGAAGAAAAGCATGACATAAAGTGTAGCAACATGCTCATTGCCCCCGTCAGTAGTAACATGTAGCAGTAGTATTAGTGAAGACCAGTACCAACTGAAAGACCCGTAGTAACTAAAGAAGGTGATCAGCAGAAACGTTTGAGACCAGTAGTACCATATGCGACCAGCAGAAACACTTTGAGTTACATCGGACTATAAATTGTAGAGATAATATTGTTTAATTCTTGAACAATTTTGACCATATACTTTTGATTAATCAAGCCAATTTTCAATATTGTCCACGAAATTAATAGCCCAGTCAATATAAATTATAAGCCCATATAACGCTCGCCAAATTGCAGTACCAATTTGCAAAAGTAGTTTATAATCAATAATTAACAAATTATCCCATCGGTGACTTAATAATTATCAATAATAGTCGATCTGCAGTATCAACCTCCAAATTGCAAATATAGCTGGTTTTCTTAATTCAATACAGATCACATACAAATCAATTCCAAATTTGATGATTCGTCATTTATTTTATTTTTAAATCTTTTTTTATATAAAAAATCTTCAAGTTCGCCGCCTCTTATCTTCCTTTGGAGGTGTGGCAATTTGTTTGCCACCTCCCACATTCACCAACCCAATTAATTGGATAGTAAAAAAAAAATTAACACAACTAAAAAAGCTTGTTACCTCCAATCTGCTTAATTTTTATGAATATGATAGCAAAATAACTCATTCATGCTTCCGATGTTCATGCTCTAGAAATCTACTTCAAGTTTAAGCTTTATTGATTTGTGAATCAACTTGGCTTGAGATTCTGAATCGAGCTTTTATGCATGAATATTGCAAAAACAACGTAATATCTTCAAAAATATTTTTATGCTTGATTCTTCATGTAATCATAGATAGATCATTGTTTCATTCCAGATCTGGAGCCACCCGCTCTGATACCAATTGCTGAGTTTAGAACAACTCTATATAAATCGATCTTTAGGCTCAAGAATAGTTAGTTCTTGATCTGGAATATACAACTACAAATAATAAAGCTTGCGGAATTTAAACGAACATATTTGTATTGTTTAAACAAGATTTTTCATTATTTTTATCACTAAAAGCCCCAATTCTACATAAAATATGTAGAACGGTTTTAAACTTGTAACATGATCATAATATGACCTTGAGGCTTAAAGAACACACACATACACGTTTTTGATAAAACGTGGGTTTCAAGAACGACTAATTTTATGCCTCTAGGTTTCTTTATATACTAGAAACCTAGGGTTTACAAGGATAGACATAAAATAGTAACTAAATCTTTTTGATTCTATAAGGATATACATGACTTAGTTAATTAAATCTTTTAAGCTTTATCAATATCTTCTAAATCTTCATTCAAATATCAAATTCCATATCATTGATTTAAGTCCTTGTACTTTTCTTGTTTCTAAGTTTTAACTCATCAAATCTAAAGATATTCCTAACAGTTTTCACATATTTTGTTAATAGGGACCAAATTTTTTTTTGTCAGAGACGGTCATTAACTAAGCAGTGACCACATTTTATAGTGTCGAAATATTTCATCGATAGAGACGTTGACTTGGCCGGCCATCCATAGTGGAAAGCAGGATTGATATTTAGTAACACCTTTTATTTTTAGTTGCCATGTTGCTATTTTTCTTTTTAATTTGTAATTGCTAACAGCTATTTTCATTTTTCACAACAAGATATATTCATACAGTGACAAAAGATTGGGTGGTCGCTTTTCGTCACTATAGCCTATAGGTCCGTCAAATTAGAGACCAAGTACATAAAAGAGTAAATTACTGTTTTTGTCCCTGTACTTTACCCGATTCTGCGTTTTTGTCCTTGTGCTTTTTTTTCCATTTTTTTGTCCCCGTACTAGGCAAAATTCCGTTTTTTTGTCCTTCCGTCCACCCTCCGTTTATTTTTTGCCGTTAAACCCCTCACGTGCTGAAAACGTGAGGGTATATCTGTCTTTTTCCATTTTCTTTTTATTTTTACTTTTTTTCTTTCTCTTGTTATTCTTCACGTAGCCGTTTCTCCGAGCCGATGTTGAGAAACCGTTTAAGTTTCCATATTAACGGAAGGTTTGATCGGATTCTGCCGGTGGTGATCATAACAGCTTCTTCAAATGCGGTGGCGAATACAGCCTCCGGCAACGCCGGCGTTAGGTAAGCCGGATCATATCCGAATGCGATTTTGCATATGTTATCAAACGCGAATCGTTGAAGTATGTCTTGGAAGTCAAGAACGGTGGTTCCGGTAATGGAAGCGGCGAGTATCGGGAGTAAACGCTCGTTAAGCTCAGTGTCCACCAAGTGTTCGACGAAATTCCGCAGAGACTTTGTGTTGAATTCGTGGCTTGAAAGTTGTCTTTGGAACTTCCACCCGTCACCGTCGACGTTGAAGATGCCGTCGCCGAGTAAATCAAACCCTATGTTTCTCGCCGACGAGCCTTTCGGGTAAAGATGGAAGCTGGTTTGAGGATGTCGGACGTCCATTGGACGAACCATTGGACGGTTTTAGTTGGGCTGTTGTTGAGGATGTCGGACGTCCATTGGACGAACCGGTGGCGGTTTTGTAGCATAGGGAGCAAGGATCCGATGAGTGGATATGATCGTGGAGAATTGTTAGCCATGGCTGCCATTTGCTTTTGCTCTTGTACTCGATGATGAAGAAGAAGATACAATAAAGTACAAGTTTGTAAGCACATGGTACAAGCCTAGTAAAACAAAGAAGGATAACAAGAGAAAGAAAAAAGTAAAAATAAAATAGAAAATGGAAAAAGACAGATATACCCTCACGTTTTCAGCACGTGAGGGGTTTAACGGCAAAAAATAAACGGAGGGTGGACGGAAGGACAAAAAAACGGAATTTTGCCTAGTACGGGGACAAAAAAACGGAAAAAAAAAAGCACAGGGACAAAAACGCAGAATCGGGTAAAGTACAGGGACAAAAACAGTAATTTACTCTACATAAAATGAAATAAAGTGGTCATTTTTGTGTGAGACCGATTTCCACGACTAAATTTTTTCGCTAAATCAAATGATGGATCTTAATTTGATTACATGGCAACAAATTTAGTGACTACGAATGAATTCACTGATGCAGTACAACTAGCACCATTAATGTCCATTAGTGACCAAATACGTGGTCATAAAAAACCAAAAAATAGTTAGATGGTTTTTTTCTTAAATTTAACGGGGAGAAAACACATAACAAGATGCTGTATTCTTAAATCATGGATTTATTCATCTTGGAAGTATTTATCAACATAAATGAAAGTGATATAGTAGTATAAAGAAATGATCACAATACTAGAATAAAATACAATTTCAAATGGTCAAATAGTAAAAAGAAATTGAACATGTTGTTCTTTTACAATTATTAAACATATGAAGAGAATAATGTCACAACAAATCTTGCAACCGCATTTTTTAGTTGGTGGACAAATCTCGACTCTCGGGTCAACAGCCAAGGCTTTGTTAAGCTCCAACACAAAATCTCTGTAATACCGAACATATTTTCGAAGTGGAGCATCCGCGGGTGCCACCAAAGACCCGTTCCAAAGAGTGTTATCGTAGCCAATCACACCGCCAATTTTGACCAAATCGATTAACCTTTTATGGTAGTTAAGATAGTTGTCTTTATCTGCGTCCACAAAAATAAAATCAAATGATCCATGGAATTTTACCTGTATATTAAAAAGCACAAATAAATGTTAGTTTTATACATAGAAAAAAATGTAAGATAAAAATAAAATGAAAATTGATTTGTGTGAGTGCTTACGTCATCGACCATTTGATCAAGAAGAGGAAGAGCAGGACCTTCTCTAAAGTCAATCTTGTGAGCAACACCGGCTTTTTCAATAATAGGAAGGCCAATTTCGTAATTTTGACGATTAATGTCCATAGCCAATATCTTTCCATCTTCAGGGAGAGCGAGAGCCGTGGAGAGAAGAGAGTAACCGGTGTAAACACCAATCTCCATTGTGTTCTTAGCATTTGACGGTTAATGTCCATAGCCAATATCTTTCCATCTTCAGGGAGAGCGAGAGCCGTGGAGAGAAGAGAGTAACCGGTGTAAACACCAATCTCCATTGTGTTCTTAGCATTTATCAGCTTAAGAAGCAAGTTCAAAAATTGTCCTTCATCGGCAGATGTCGTCATGAGATTCCTGTATTTTATTAGTACATACACAAGATAAAAAGAATTAGAAAAAGTACATTTTTATGGTAGCCAACATTAACATGATTTTTTTAACGTCAATTATATTAATAATGAATATTAGCAACAAATTAACGATTTTGCCAAACTAGATATATGCTTACCAAGGGTGTTTAGCAGTGACCTCACGTAGCTCTTTCATAGATTGTGGCTCTCTTGGGTAAACGCTAGTTTCAAGAATGTATTGGTAAAGCTCGTCGCTTTGAAGAAGACTCTTGTGGCCAACTTCTTGATGTTTTGCGGGTTGAGTTGTTTCTCCGGTGGCCGCCATTGCAGTGAATTTGGTTAATTATGTGTGTGTGAAATGGATGGTGTTAGGTTGTGTGTAGCAGTGAACCTGAAATGGAAGAAGAAGTGGTTTGAAATATATAGGGATCGAGCTAGCGGGCATGAATCAAGGAAGGTGGTGTGGGTGCGGTTGGTCAACTTGAGCTTTCATTGTAGTTGTTGACTTTGGCCAACCATAGTGGAAGCCGGTAGTTGGT
This sequence comes from Calendula officinalis, assembly GCA_963853835.1. Classification (NCBI taxonomy): domain Eukaryota; kingdom Viridiplantae; phylum Streptophyta; class Magnoliopsida; order Asterales; family Asteraceae; genus Calendula; species Calendula officinalis. The sequence goes on along the minus strand of OY970822.1, from coordinate 82,922,578 downwards.
AAGCCCTTTCTTGTATTTTAAATTTATACTTCATTTTAAAAGTAAACTTACTTGAATTCATAGCACTAATATTCCCTTTTGCTATGTTTCACATACGTACCCACAATCAAAATATATTTCCATTATGACATCAGGTTGATACTTTAGTTTCTCAAAACACTTTTTTATTGTTGAAACTGGTTCTTCGGGTAGTCAAGACGGATTCCTTGACAAGCTAACGCGAAACCTAAAAACAGCCGAAACCCTTAGTCAATGCTCCCCGAGGGTTATCCTCGTGAGAACACTTCGACGCTCAAGTTAGACTTTATTGACGTAAGGTCTGTAATAGGGTGAGATCGCATTAAATGTTCGAATATGCGGTTGTGGAGATGGGTTAGCATTCAATGCTCAAATCGTGGCAATGGTGAATGCTAAGTGTATGGAGTGTGTATTGTGAACGCACCTTGCTGTTTGGAGAAGCATGTATATTTATAACCGGACGGTTGGGCGGGAAACAAATAGCTCTTCGTCCTTCAGTCCGGTCCATGTGAGAGTCTTCCGGGCAATGTGCTGCGGCTCGACTTGTTATCCGTAGTGTAAAGACTCAAGTTTTCACCCGAGCCATCTTGGGCTAAAGTCGCATTTAATGTTCTCGTGGCTCGATGCACTTTATCCGGAAAACCCGTTCATCGCTCGGATCGTGATATGGGGATGTGAACCCAGAACCGTTCGTCAGGTCCTTCCGTCCGTCTACCCAAAGCGTCCTCGCAGGTCGCATATTTATCGTTCCTCATTAAGTCCCTCAAGTTAGGAGTAAACCTTTTCTTTTGCGTAAGTTTGCTTCTAACTTTACCATGACCTTTTCGTCACGGCTCTTCATTTACCCTACTGCTAAGCTATATTTTTTAAACACAAAGTTACCGTTACTTTGAGCTTTTCCGACCCTTAGGAACCGCTAGCGGTCCTTTCAACTTCTTCTCCTATAAAACTTGCTTTCCGTTTTCCCCTTCTCTTATCTTCTAACCTCTCTTTTACTTCCCTTTTTCCCCCAATCTTTCGAAGCCCAAAATGACTAAGAAAGATAAGCATCCAAAGGAAAAGAGCGACAAATCCGCAAAGATCACAACCTTTAATACATATACCAATCTTTCCGAGACAGATCTTTCCTCTATCGTCTCTGAATTTCATATTGACCCTCAATATCCCCTTCGCTTACCTGTGGGATCAGAGAGCATCAAAACTGCACCCGAAGGGTTTGAACAGGTTTATCTTCAATATCTGCTGGGAGGGCTGCGCTTCCCTCTTGATGGCTTTGTTATTACCCTTCTTCAGGATCTTGGTCTACATGTCGCACAACTTGCACCCAACTCGTTTCGAAAAATTATAGGCTTCATCATGCTTTGCCGCTCCCTCAGGTACGATTTCTGTCACCGATGGCCCAATCGTTCCTTTTTGTCCGCCACCAGAACCTTCCGAGAGCTCGGAAGAGACCCCCGATGCCCGCATTGTCTCTACCGACGTAATTGTATCTTCGGTTGCTCCTGAGGTACGTCCACCCGTCTTTACGGTTGAAGATACAATGGTACACGATTCTCAAATGGAAACCTCCAAACTGCGGAAGGTTCGATCCGTCCGTTCTGTTTCCGTTCCGGAGAAAACGAAAGCTCCGCGTTTGAAAAGGTCACTTGGTGAGGGTTCTCAATCTTCACCGAAGCGAATCTTGGTCAAGGATGAAGGTATGGCTTGTTAGTTTTACATATATTTGTTTTGCTTGTTTTCGAGTGATTTTAACTTAACTTGTATTTGTGCAGAATTACCCGAGTCCGTCATTGTTTCTGAGAACCCCCGTCAACCATTACTCCACCTCTTGTATCCGGAGTTCCTCCAACGAATCCTTCATTTATCACAGTACCACCACTGCCTTCATCGTTTCAACGTCCTTTGGTATCGTCAAGCACCTCTGCCTTAGCAGCTTTTGAGAGCAGCTTGTTTGGTTCTGGAATGCAGCTGTCTTCTACTGTACAGAGCTCTTATTCATCACAGCCTGCTCAGAGTCAATCTTCATTACCTAACTTCCCCTTTTTAGGTGAGCAGACTTTCCTTGGTGATACTTTAATACTTCTACGTTACCCGCGCGCGCCCTTAAAATATTTTACTGCAGGTAAAAAGGTGCGCACAACCATCTCTGCGTCCACCGCTGAACCTTTCGAGATTGTCAAATTGCTAGGTTCCCAGGTGCCCGAACCAGCTGTTGTTGTTACTTCTTCTCCTATCGTACATACCGTTGCTACTTCATGGCCAGGTTTTGAAAATTTCTCGGATGAGGGTATATTCCTGAAAGCTCATTCTGAGTTGCTGTCTGCTACAGAGCTCCTGTCAGAGTTGCATGCAAGAGGTTTTCGTAATCGGCAGTCTTCTCTTCGTGATAACCTGGAGTTCGCTCGTTTGAATGAACTAATAAATACTGTCAAGATGTTGCACCAGAAGGAGACGGAAGAGAAAGATCGTTTGGCGAGTGTGAATGAGTCCTTGGTTGAGGAAAATCGTGAGCTTGTGGTAGGTATTGAAGAGATAAGAAAGTCTCCGTCTGCCAAAGATGCCCAAATTATTGATTTGAAGAGCGAATACAGCGCTCTTCCCGCGAGGATTGCTGAGTTGGAGCACCTGCTAGTTGAGAAGGATGCTCAAGCGAAAGAGGCATTAGATCTTTCCCACAAAGAGAATGAGAAGCTGCAGGAACAGGTGGGGACCTGTTATCGGGATATCTCTTGGTTACTACAAAAAGGAATTCCCGGGGTCGTTCAAGCCTTCGTCTCTTCAGGAGAGTTTGTGAATGCCAATACCAATCTCCAGAGGGAGAGTATCCGGTTCGGCCAGTACCAGAGGTGTCTGGACACGCATCGAGCGTATGCCGACATACTTAAGGATGCCATGCTCGTTCATAATTATCCTGATGCCCAGACGAACATCATGGGTTTATTTGGTGAATTGGTATCCACCCGGCCCCCTTTGCTTCAAGCTCTCGAATCTGGTGTTATTTCCCTTGGCGAGCTGAAGGCTCAACTTCTCCAAGTTTCTTATGGACCGGAGGATGTGACAGAGAGCTCCGCTCAAGGACGGGATCCTTCCGTCACTTAGGTTTTGCCTTTAGATACGGCGTTTTCTTTTGGGATAGTTTTATATTTGCTTGCTCTTTTAATGACTGTAACTTGCATCTTGTTAAATGAATGTATTATCTCTTTATCGTAATATAAATTTCTTGTTTTTGTGACAATGTTCGTATTCGTCGCTTTGTTTGAACTTGTCGCTTTTTGTATTTCGTGTTTGTTTAGTGCACTATCGTTTTATTTCGTACAAATTTCCTATTTTGGAGGCGTCCCTCCTTAGAAATTTTTCGTAATTCGCATGCATGTTTATGTTTCGACGGATTGGTTTTTTTTTTGTCAACCATAAGTAGAATGTTCAATCCTTTCGGGGATTTGAACGCTATTTTCCCCATTCGTAAGAGGTTTGTTGATTGCTTAAAAATTATTCGTAGCATAATCATTATTGTAAAAGAAATTACTTAACAAAAGAACCTGCTCGCAGGGATTTTCATTAATATATTCGAAGTTCTTTTAATACAAACGATGATCGGAAAATGATCGTACAAAATGTTAAAGCATAGGCTACTCGTAGCACAAAAGCGATCGTAGCTTCCCTAATGATGGAATTTACGCAAGTTCCTCATCTTCCAAGTCCGAGGAATGGTCGTCCCATTCATCATTTCTAATACGTAAGAGCCATTCCTCCTGGCCTCCTTCACCCTGTAGGGACCTTCCCAATTTGGTGTTAACTTTCCTGGTTTGTAATGGAGACTAGCTTCATTCTTCCGTAACACCAGGTCCCCTACTTTACATGCTGTTCCTCGGACCCTCGCGTTGTAGTACCCTTCCGTCCGTAGCTTGTATGATGCCTGCCGCAGGGCAGCGTTTTCCCTTCGTTCATCTACGCGGTCTAAGTTATGCCTTAATGCCTCCGCATTTCCTTCCAGACGGAAATTTTCAACTCGTGGGGATAGTAAGGTGACTTCAAGTGGGATGACCGCTTCCGACCCATACACCAGGCTGTAAGGGGTTTCTTGAGTTGCACTCCTTACTCTGGTTCGGTACACCCACAAGACACTTTGCAATTCGTTTGCCCATCCCCCTTATGCGCGGCTCGAACGTTTCTTTATTCCCTTTACTATGGTTCTGTTTGTTACCTCAGTTTTCCCATTAGCTTGGGGATGAGCGACGGATGTAAAATTTTGGCGAATGCACAAGCCCGCACACCAACCCTTGAAGGGATTATTGGCGAATTGCTTTCCATTATCGCTGATGATGGTATGCGGGAGACCAAACCTACAAATAATTTTCTTCCATACGAATTTAACAACGTTCGCTCCTGAAATACATGCTAAAGGTTTCGCTTCGACCCACTTGGTAAAGTAATCTACCACCACCACCAAGAACTTTAGACCTCCTGGAGCTTTTGGGAAGGGTCCTACTATGTCGATTCCCCATTGACAAAACGGCCATGGGCTTTGGATACTTGTAAGGTTAACGGGTGCTTGGTTGGGAACATTCGAGTATGCTTGGCATTTTTGACACTTCTTAACATATTCCTGAATGTCTTTCGATATTTGAGGCCAGAAATATCCCATTCGGAATACCTTTTGTGTTAGTGCCCTCGATCCTGCATGAGCTCCGCAAAGACCTTTGTGTACTTCCTCTATCGCCCTCTGGGATTCTGTTTGACTTAAGCACCGCAACCATGGAGTAGAGTATCCCTTTCGGTATAACCGGTCATTTTTTATTACGTACCTTCCGGCATTCATTCTGACCTTTCTTGCCTTGCTAGTGCTAACCGGAAGGACTCCTTCTACAAGGTATTGTCTGATTGGTTTCATCCAGCAATCTTGGCTTTCGCCTATATCTGCTACTTCCTCCTCCGCCGTCTGCTCAATAATTCTTTTTGGGAGCACTTCTACTAGAACCTCCTTTGTAAGATGGTGGTACAACATTGAAGCTAACTTACTAAGTGCGTCTGCCTCTTTGTTCTTGGTTCGAGGGACCTGAGTAATCTTAAATATTTCAAACTTGGCCGCTTTACTTTTCACATGTTCTAAATATCATTTCATGTGGCTTTCTTTAGCTTTGTAGGATCCGTTCACCTGGTTGACGACTAGCATTGAATCCGCAAATGCCTCGAGTTCCTTTACTTCTAAGCTCTTAGCCAGGTTCAATCCTGCTAATAATGCCTCGTACTCGGCCTCGTTGTTTGAGCATGCGAAATCAAACCTCAGGGCGTATGTTATTTTTTCTTCCTGAGGCCCAGACAAGACTACTCGTGCCCCACACCCGTCAGATCCTACGGCTCCGTCTATATACATCCGCCAAAGAACACTGCTTTCTGCATACACGGACTTCCCCTTCTCTTCAGCTTGCATACTTTCCCCCATTAGTCTTTCTTCATCCGGCATTTCTAGCAAAAAAATCTGCCAACTTTGACCCTTTATACTTGGCCTTGGCTTAAACGTCATCTCATATCGATTGCCCATTTGGTCATCCGTCCAGATCGTTCGGGTTGGAGTATTATGTTTTTGATAGGTTGGTTAGTTAGAATCGTTACCGCATGAGCTTGAAAGTATCTTTTCAAGCATCTAAGCGAATATATTAAGCTTAGAATTAGCTTTTCGATTATCGAATAATTTAACTCTGCCCCTTGCAGCACCCGACTGACAAAGTATACCGGAACTTGTTTCCCTTCCCTTTCTGCAATTAATACTGAACTAATTGCTTCTCTTCCTGCTGACAGGTACATGACCAAAGACTCTCCGGTCTTCGGGCTGGCCATAGTGGGAATACTTCATAAGTATTGCTTTAACTCTTCGAACACCCTTTCAGCTTCTTTGGTCCACTCTACCCCCCCCCCCCCCTCTTGGTACACCCATGCAGCGTCTTGAAGAAAGGAATGGACCTTTCTACAGATTTTGCCAAGAAACGCCCCAACGCGGCAAGCTTTCCATTTAAGGCCTGGACTTCCTTCACCGTTCGTGGGGTTCCTGTTTTCAACAGACTTTCTACTTTCTCTGGGTTAGCTTGTATACCGGAAGGTGTTATAATGTGGCCCAAGAATTTGCCTCTGCTCATGCCGAACGAACACTTCTTGGGGTTCAACTTCATATTGATCTTTTGCAATCGTCGCAGGGTTTCCTCAGTATCGCTGATTAGGTCGTTATCACCTGTGCTTTTGATCACCATATCGTCAATGTATACCTCCAGATTGCGACCAATCTGCTTTTAAAAAGCCTTGTCGACTAACCGTTGGTATGTGGCTCCTGCATTTCGTAATCCAAAGGGCATCTTAATGTAGCAGAACGTGCCCTTGGCTGTATGGAAGGCCGTTTTCTCTTCATCCTCTTTGGCCATTTGTACTTGATGGTACCCTTTGTAAGCGTCCATGAATGACTTCCATTTATACCCTCCTAGCGCTTCTACCTTCTGCTCTATCTCCGGAAAGGGGTAGCTGTCTTTGGGGCACGCTTTGTTAAGATCTTTAAAATCTACGCACATCCGCATGGACCCGTCCCCCTTTTTTACCAACACCGGATTAGCTACCCATTCTGGGTACTGAGTGCTTCGTAGTACTCCGGCCGATACTAAGTCTTCTACCTCTTTACTAACCACTTTGACTCGATCGACTGCCATTCCTCTCTTTGATTGCTTAACCGGCGTGAACGTCGGGTTAATATTCAGCTTGTGCTCCGCAAACTCCCGAGACACGCCCGTCATGGCCCTGGGTTCCCAGGCAAACACATGTTTATTCCTCTTTAGAAGGGCCTCGAGCTCTCCTTTTAACTTGGGTGGAAGGTCGCCCCCTATCCGAACAGTTGCCTCCGGATATTCCTCATTTACCACGACTTGAGCCTCCTCCTGCTCCGTCCAATTGTCTTGATGTGTGATACTTCCACACTCCGTTGTGGGCATAGGCATGCTCTGCATAGTGAACACCCCATGTTCTGAAGGAAATTTGAGCAAACCATGAATGGTGGATGCAATTTCCTGTAACTGCCACATTCCGGTTCGTCCCAAAACGATGTTGTATCGGGACGGGGCTTCAATGACGATAAACTCCGTTACGATGGACTTGTTGCGGCTAGAATTCCAATTTGCCAACACCAGAGGCAGGTGAATCTTTCCTCGTGGCCATACCGAACGTCTTGAAAATCCTACCACTGAAGATGTTGCTGGTTTGAGGAACGCTTTGACTTCAGGGGAGAATTTTTCAAAGCAGTGATCGTACATAATGTTAGCGGCGCTCCCTCCGTCCACATAAATTCGCTGAACCATCGTTCGAGCGATGGCACCGCAGATCACCAATGGTTCCATCCCCACATACCCTTCGGGGATAGGTTCATCCCTTCCAAACGCTATACTTACCCCTTTTCTTTTTCGTTGAGGGGATACCGAATAAACTTCCTCATCCGCCATCATGATTTCCGTGTCATACACGGTCGCTCCTCCTTTCGGTACTTCGGTTATCCCGTCCACGCCTTTTCCTTTCTTTTGAGTTTCCTTTTCCCTCTTATAGCTTTCACAAGTTGCGCTAGCATGGCCCATTATTTTGTGGAACTCACAGTAAGCGTTCGGGTCTCGAGGGTATCTTTTTCGGGGAGCCCTTCAATCCTTATCTACCTTAGGATCGGAGGCCGTGAACGCCTCCGAACGATAGGGTTCGTACTTCTCACTCGGGAACCTCCCTCCGGAGGATTTTCCTCTGAAGGCTGTCCGTCCGGGGAAGCTTGGACGAAGAGAGCTTCTTGTTCTTTCGTTGTTGCGGTGAGGGCCGGAGCCGGACCCTCCCTTCTTTTCTTGGGCCTCAAAATGCAGCTTCTCCGCGCTTTCTTCTTCCTGTTTGAGTACCTTGTTTACCGCATTGATCATGTCATCCGCCTTGACGAAATCGTTTTTTGACAACTCTCTGAACAATTCTCCTTCACGAAGGCCGTATGTGAAAGCCGTTATTATAAGCGAGTCTTCCCGAACGGGCATCTTTCGGCTTTGCTCGTTGAACCTTTTAAAGTATGATTTGTTTGACTCCCTTTCCCGTTGTCTGCAAGCCATGATAGACTGAGACCGCTGCTGGTATTTCTTTTGATGTATGAAGCTGTGGCTGTACTGAGTAACAAGTTCTTCGAAGCTAGCTATGCTGTTTTGAGGTAGGCTGGATAACCATTATCGGGCTGACCCTTCCAACGTTCCTGCGAAGTAGAGACACCATAGTTTTTTATCCATATGAATCATTCTGACAGCCCATCGGAAGCTGGCTACATGGTCGTCTGGATATCCCGTCCCATCGTACGATTTGACTCTGGGGCCTTTAAGCCCCGCAGGGATGGGCATCTCGTTGATGTCATCGGTGAACGGAGATCGGAAGTTACGGAGTGTTGGAAGGTGATGTTGAGCGAACCATTCTTCTCTTCCACCAGAAGTTCGTTCTCCTCTTCTTTCCGGGGTTCGTTCTCTCCTTCTCTCCGGAGTTCGTTCTCTCCTTCTTTCCGGAGTTCGTTCTCTCCTTCTCTCCCTTTCCCGTCCGGACTCCTGGCTATGAATCCAGGCAGGAGGAGTTTCTTCCTTATAAACTTCTTCCGCGGATTCTTCCTCTGCGGACTCTTCGCTAGAATAAGTTAGAGTCCTTCCAACTCCGCTCATTCCTTCGGTCGTCCTTCTTCTGCTTTTCTCCAGATCTCGCACCTTGCGGAACTTGCAGAAGAGGTTGAACTCTTTGATTTCCTCTTCTGTTGGCTCATCCTTCCCAGATCCGGAAGGAGGAGGACACGTCGCAACGTTAACAACGGCTGAAGCAGGAAAAGGAGGGGTAGGATCATCTCTTGGCGGTGCCAGAGGTTGATTCCCTCCTTTTGGTGTGGAATCGAGGGCCATTTCGTTCAGAGCCCCACGGATGGCGCCAATTGTTGAAAATGGTTCTTCGGGCAGTCAAGACGGATGGTAACCCTTCCTTGACAAGCTAACGCGAAACCTGAAAACAACCGAAACCCCTGGTTAGATGCTCCCCGAGGGTTATTCTCGTGAGAACACTCCGACGCTCAAGTTAGACTTTATTGACGTAAGGTCTGTAATAGGGTGAGATCGCATTAAATGTTCGAATACGCGGTTGTGGAGATGGGTTAGCATTCAATGCTCAAATCGTGGCAATGGTGAATGCTAAGTGTATGGAGTGTATATTGTGAACGTACCTTGCTGTTTGGAGAAGCATGTATATTATAACCGGACGGTTGGGCGGGAAACATATAGCTCTTCGTCCTTCAATCCGGTCCATGTGAGAGTCTTCCGGGCAATGTGCTGCGGCTCGACTTGTTATCCGTAGTGTAAAGACTCAAGTTTTCACCCGAGCCGTCTTGGGCTAAAGTCGCATTTAATGTTCTCGTGGCTCGATGCACTTTATCCGGAAAACCCGTTCATCGCTCGGATCGTGATATGGGGATGTGAACCAAGAACCGTTCGTCAGGTCCTTCCGTCCGTGTACGGTCTACCCGAAGCGTCCTCGCAGGTCGCATATTTATCATTCCTCATTATTTATGAAGTGCTTTTTATGTTTCATAGTTTGTTTGTATAGATTAGTTATTGGCTGGGTAGGTGGTTGTAGGTGAAAGGTCCAGCTCTCCCCAAAGTTATTGATTTTCATGTGTTAACCTTCCCAAGAATCATTGCTTTAATTTCTCATGCAATCTATAAGAGCCTTATTTGACATTGTTAAGGTGATATTTAATAACTTTTCGGTAAATGTTAAGGACAATACTGCCTATGAGTCGCCAAATTTAAGGACTCAAAATTCTGAATCCGATCCATTTTATATTCCTACTTACTGATTTCTTCTAAGGAACATTTTTCTGTTTTATTCACTTACGGAGTACTTGACAAAGCATACGAACCTCCAAATTTGACCATTTCGGCTCACCCAATGATTGAATTGGGTTTGACTTTAGATCTTTCTATCTAGTCCCACACACGATTATACGGGAGTTGTAAGACTATAGCTTAGCCCACCAATATAAAACATGTTGATTAATATATTTTTTATCCCAATATTTTATGTATTTGTAACATACTTTTTTAGACATCATGCCACATCAACACGCAATGCCCATAATATTATTCTTGATTATTAGAACACTATAAATGTATTGCTTTAGTTTGGTTTGGTTCTGTCAAAACCATAAAAAATTGAAATTTATAATTATTTTATTTATTATAACGAGGGTAAAATGGAAGTTTATTGGTTTATAATTGGTTCTAATGGTTTTTACTAATTAAATGGGTAATATGAGAGTTTTAGGGTTTAGATCAGGTATATATATATGATATAATCTTATTTAGTTGAGTAAATATATTTAATTTTTAAATTAAGAAGGGGATATAATGAAAATCATAACGCATTGCATGTATATATGGGAAAAGCCGAAAAGGTATTAAACTTCACTAGCTAATTTTTAGATGGGCTTTTGCGATTGATTTAAGCGTGTCCGGGTCGATTGGTCTTTGAAAAATATCAAGACCAATGCAAGATGGTCTTTGACTAGATCGAAACACATTTGGTCTATCATATTGGGCTTTTTAACAATAAAAAAAACGGTGTGTCTATACAATTTGTATCTTTGTATATGATCTTATTAATAATAACAATAAGAAACGGTGTGTTTATACAATTTGTATATGAGTAGAGTTGCGTTTAGAGAATTTCTTGATTTTTATAAAGTCCTAACAAAACAAATCATCATTGGATCAAAAGATATCATAACTACCACCATCATCAAATCACATGTGATTCAATACATAATCACAACCATCATCAAATCACATATGATTCAATATATAACCACCACCGTCGGCCACCACCACTGGAGACCACCTCCGCCCGCCGTCCGCCCGCCGGCGGCGGCCAGACGCAATCACATGTGATTGGATACGCAATCACATGCGATTGCAAACAGCCGATGGTGACGAGGGGTTGCTGGTGGTGGTTGGTCGTGTTGAATCACATGTGATTTAATACACGTGGGTGGTGGTGGTCGGCGGTGTGAATCACATGTGATATATAGTACACATGGGGTTGTGGTGGTGTTGATGTGTTGAATCACATGTGATTCTAGTGGTGTTGGTGATTTGGGGGTTGATTGATCCAAAGACTGAGATTTGTTTCTCAGGATTTTATAAAAATAATGGAACTCTCTGAACGTTTCACTATCTTTGTATATGATCTTATTAATAATGTTCTATACAAAATTGGTTTCAACGAGGCTTAAAATCTTGGAATTTGGATTGTTTCTAGGGGTTGCGATAGAAATGAATCTTATGAGAATGGAACAAGGTGAAGAAGAAAGCCATTGTCAGCCATGGATTTAAGCTTTTTTCTTTTAAGCCATTGTCAGCCATGGACTTTTGTGCATATGTTTTGCTTTGTTTATCTTCATGATGGAGGTTTCATTATGGTTTGACTTTTGAAACTGAAATCTGACTGATGAAAACTAATTAGATAAATCAATGGCTGTTTTTTTTTTTTTTTTTGATTATGTGATCTATCATTATGGCACGACCGTGTCAGTAGCGTGTTAGTAAAGATGAGATGATGTGACTCTACTGATGGGTGGACTGACGCGTCACGATTGGGAGAGGCCTTAGTGGTTCGAGTCAAGATCCAAGCGGACAGTATGTCTTCTCAAAAATTTGGTAGCACAAAAGAATAAAAGAAATCTTAACGTATACTTCTATATTATTATACCGACGGGTTATATGTTGCAACTTAAGACTTTGGCCGGTTATCAACATTTTTATGAATATAATATCTTGATCTAATATTGTTATACTTCATCCGTTTCAAAATAAGTGATACAATTAGGATTTCATGTTTTTTATGACAAAACATTATAAGGAAGATTAAATTGGATAATTAATGAGCAATAGCTCCCACATATTATGATTAAAGTAAGTTTAATAATATTTAAAAGTAAAAGTAAATGTAATATTTAAAAATATCCGAAAAACCGGGTATAAGAAAAATTATCCGATATCCGAAATCCAGGTATCCGATAATCCGGGTATCCGAAAATCCGGATATCCGAAAAATCCGGGTATCCGAATTTCGGGTACCAAATACAGGTAGTGTTTTTCAAGATATTCGGATACCCGGTACCCGAAAAATTACCCGAAAATAAAAAAATATACAAAAATACCCAAAATATTTGAGAAAATACCCAAAATATCCAAAAATACCCAAAATATTCGAAAAGTACCCGCAATATATGAAAAAACCCGAAATATCCAAAACAATACTCAAAATATTTGAATATTTTGTTTTTTTCGGATACCGGATACCCGAATTTCGGATACCCGAAGTTTTGGGTACCCGAAATCCGGGTACCAAATGCGGGTAGTAAAAATCACTATCCGAAAATTCGGGTACCCCAATTTCGGGTATCCGAAAATCCGGGTACCCGATTTTGAACACCCCTAGTCTAGTGTTGACCTTATTTTGAAATAGGTATGAAACTCATTATTTTTTGCCAAATAAGAAACATTTCAAAATTTATCACTTATTTTGAAACACCCCGAAATGAAAGGGTGTCACTTATTATATTTCAGGTTTTATGAAATATAATTTAGATGTAGTGTTGACCTTTTCTTTTAAAAATAAAGAGATAATATTGTTTCCTACTAATTTTTTTTACGTATCTTAATACTCATTTGGTCAATATGCGTATTCGAATTAAATGTTAAGATTAAGAAAGAGAATTAGTGAATTTCACGTGTTAATTATTTAATATGATAAGAAGATAAAGTAGGAAAATTTACTTTTAAAAGCAATCTAATAATGACAATACAATAGAAGTACAAATAATGGATAGAAAGATGGTTAGAGACAAGAAGCTGGTTATGTCCGGGGTCCAGCAACGATAAGACCCATCACCCAAGTCTAAGGTCCAGTTCCATCATAAAATTAGGACCGGACCAGGACAAGTCTGAATTCTATGTTAGGACCATGCTAATGGGCCTGATGCTAATTTTCTTTTTTCGCTTTGAAATAGAAATCCGTTTGTTTCTCCATTTTCTTTTTACTAGGATTAAAACTATTTTAAGATATAATGAAACCAAATTGTGTAATAGTTATATTATTTTTAGAGGGTATAGTATAGTATAAATATTTTTAGCCATGGTAAAACTAAGACATGTGCTAACGGGCTTGTCACAAGCCTCGTTGGTAGGCCAGACTCATCGGAGCCTCGTCACCATTGGCACGCCCCTCATCATGGAACTCGTCGGTAGGATCTTGTCAAGGTAGGGACGAGTTGGGGGGGGGGGGGGGGGTCGTGAGGTGTTTTTTTTAAATGAGGATGAGTCACAGTTTACACGACCTTGTCAGTAACTCGTTGGTAGGGAAAAGGGTAATGTGTAGCTACTGACGAGTTAATGAACGCGTCACAGTTGGGAGATGCCTAATGAAGTCTTGGCGACTTTGTTGGTCGCCATTTTTCAAAGGAAGGGGGTTGTATTCAAAGGGAATTGGTTTGTTCCCCTATTACGTGCGTTTGCTCAGGATGTTTCATGTGTTTGATTGCAAAAGAAAAAACTGATGTGACGTTGATATGTGAGGGGTGACTACTACTAGAGTGGCCACCCCATACGCCCATACTCATTTAATGAAGTCATGTTGCCAATAATGGTAATAACAAGATTGGTTTATGTAGCGAAATTCAAAGTTTAGTTGAACATTTCGTGTCTATTTAAGCAAAAATTTATGTAAAAATGGGAGGTGATGTATTAGACTATCCCTATTAGGAATCCAACTCAGCCTAATATTTTCAATAAAAATAATTTCTCTCTTTTCCACCTACACAACCGAATCCAACTATATTTTTCACACTCATTAACAACCCAACCCAACTCAATCAAATCATGCAACCAATCAAAAAATTGCACATCATATTAAATGAATATAATAATTAAAGAAAGAGGTGGCCCTTGCTTGTGACCTAGGCCTCTCCACCAACCTAGGTCGCCACTTTTGGTGACCCCCTCACTTTTTTTTCCAATATTATATTTGGTGACCCAACCCCCATTTAACCAATGGGGTAGTCTTATGCATCACAAAAAAGTACTTCATGCATTATACTATACATGTAATAAGATCAACTATACAAACATACTAAAATATAAGTTGTGGTGTGTAAATAGTAAAATAATCCCCATAAAAATGAGCTCATAGTTAGATGTACATTTTATACAGAAAGTGGTTGGAGAAACAGGGAAAGTTGGTAGAGTACAAGACCGGTCAAACTGAAGTTCAACTAGTATTTCTCCACCACCCGATCTTTTGAATTACTCTTTACTTTTTAACTTGTGTGACACGGAATACATAGACTGATAGACATACAATAGAAGTAAATGAGGATTGTAAAATCACGCTTCGCTGCCATTTTTATTATTGTTTTTTCAGTTCTACGGATTATAAATAATAATAATAATATTATTTAGTTTGAACTTACTTGCTTATTACATAATTAAATTTGTCTATATAAATTATAATGCTGCTATATATGTTCTTATCTACTTGTATAATGCTGCTATATTCTATAATGCTTTCAAGGCATTCCCATTAAGGACCGATAACTAAAACCTAAACATTTTTTTAATATTATAAATTAACAAAATTTTGGGTTAAAAGTTGAAATTATAAAAGTTAGGAGAGGAATGTAACTTTTGTAGAAAACCACAAAACTGAATCAAAGGAAAAAAAGACGTGGCTACCGAGCATGGGACCTAACACACCTGGGCACCATCAAATGCCACCTAAAGTCATTATTTAGATAAAAACTATATTATATAATATAAATATATTAAATTCTTATAAAATTCAACCAATCAAAATAGTGTGAACAGTAATTATATATTATTTAACTACCACAATTGTATATGTATGTAGTAATAGTAATAAGGGGTCAAAAATATAATGGTTGGAAAATAAATTCATGGTATCTACATATTACATGTTTGTTCGCCACTTTTTAAAAGTTTAGGGTCTGTTTTGTACATATGGAAAACTTCAACTCAAATGCATTAAATTAAAAAATTGTTGCAAGCAGAGTGATTCGAGCTTAAGCCAATCCAAGAAAGGAGCATTAACTTTCTTAGAACAACCACTAAAGCTAAGATACATTTTAGTTAGTATCTTTGTTTTTTTTTTTTTTTGAACAGCAAAAGGGACCGTCGGGAGAGCTTCGGCAATGCCATCACCCCTACCAAATGGACCCCCACAATTATTATAAACAACTACTAGCCAAAGACTAGCAAATACAACGAGTTCACCGGAAAGAAATTACAATACACCTCACGGACTAAGCTATTACACCACATATACTATATACAAGAAAAAGATCATATATTACTCGACTCCCGATCCACACCTACAACCTGATTCCAACTATAACGAACAAGGATCACAACACCACATGCCCCAATCTGAGTTCCGCCAACCGAGCTTTGCTCTATGTTTAAGCCAGAAGAAAGCTTGTGCTTGAGCTGATGAGATGATCTTTGAAAGAAAATTATCGGTTTTGTTAATAATTCGATCATTCCTGAATTTTCATATTATCCAAAAAACTGTGACAAGAGCCGTATTAAATTGAACTTCCTTGTTCCTCTCGAAGTGCACATGTCTATGTCGGCCAAAGAGATGGACAAAACACCGGAAATCGCCTGGGTCAAGACCCCACCATCTAAAAAACTCAGTCCATACAAATCGTATCGAGTTACAGGACCAAAACAAATGTTCCTCATTTTCAATCTCCCTTTCGCAAAATTGACACACCGCATTTTGAAGTAATATTCCTCGTTTGATCAGATTAAAACAAGATGGTAACCTGTTTTGGATTAACCTCCAATAGAAAATGTTTACCTTATCGGGAAATGATTTTAGCCACATGTAGTTGTGATCTGGGGTTGGTTCACACGTCATGTCTTCAATCACACATCTTAAAGATGATACCGAAAATACTCCATCTGTTGAGATTGCCCACCAACAACGCATTGAAGTAGAACGTGTCGGTTGCGGTACCTGGATACACGAGTCTATCGGGATGTTGATTTTATTTAACAAAGAACGAACTTTTACAATATTGTTCCAAACACCAGCATATTTGTTGCTCACTTGGTCGCTGTTAGAACGTTGATGTAGGGCATTTATAATTCCCGACCAAAGTGCAGCATGGTCCGATTTAATTCTCCACCACCACTTACATAATAAAGCGAGGTTTTGTGCTTTGAGGCTCGGGATGTTAAGACCTCCTTTGTCGATACTAATATGAGTTTGGGACCACCAAATCCAACTTATCTTGCGTTCATCGTTATTTGCACCCCAAAAGAATTTTGACCGAATAGGTTCAAGAGTTTTAAGTACTTTTTCCGGTACTTTAAAAAGAGAGAAATAGTAAATCCCAAGTGCTCCAAGGACCGATTTAACAAGAGTCAATCTACCTCCATATGATAATGTTTTCGCTTTCCATTGAGACAACTTTTTGTTAAATTTGGTAATAATAGGATCCCAATGAGCAATCCGATTCATAGACGCCCCAATGGGCAAACCGAGATATTTGAACGGGAAAGCACCAACACAGCAATGAATCCGGTTTGCCACTCTATAAACTTCCTCATCCGCCATTCCAAGCCCATATAAATTACTCTTAAGCATATTAATTTTTAAGCCCGAGGCCAAATAGAAGCATGTTAAAATGCGAATTTAATTTTTTGCATTGAATAATGACCATTTACCGACAATTATTGTGTCGTCGGCATATTGAAGGTGGGAAATAGTATAATCGAGATCTGGAATCTTGATGCCATGAAAAATGCCCCGACCCAAAGCTTCGGACATAACAACATGTATAGCTTCCGCCGCGATAATAAATAAAAAAGGCGCAATCGGGTCACCTTGTCTAAGCCCCCTATTAATGCTAAATTCCTTCGTTGGTGATCCGTTGATCAAGACCGACGCTTTCCCGGAAGAAAGACATGACTCGATCCAACCCCTCCATTTTGGCCCGAAACTCATTTACGACATAACTGATTGTAAAAAATTCCAATTAAACAACACTTCTAAATGTTGTCATTAAAAACTTATTAAATGCATAAAATATTTGTAAGTTCATTAATCTAAAGGTAATTTCTAAAATGCAACGATTGATTATTGGTTGACTTACAATTTTTTTTTTTACATATTTAAATGTTTTAACATCATTGCATGTCTTTATTATTTCCCTTCGACCGAAAATAATGTAATTAATAGGATTATAAATATATATATATATATATAAACTTATGCATTTGTTAATGAAAAAGAAAATACATTTCAACCTATAATATCTTCTCATCTCATAAAACATTTATTTATAAACATAAAGTACTAATTTAATGTGCTTATAGATTTTGTTGTCAAAGTTATACTATATGTTAAAAAAAAGTGAAAAAATATCTAAACTATTATTTAAATAATATATTAAACGGAAAAAAATAATATTGATAGTATACCATTATATCTTGCAATTTGTCCATTCCATTATTAAAAGACTCACTATGTAACACAATGCAACTTTCGATTTGGCAATGATTCGACAAAAAAAATATACTTCACCTCTTGACAGGACAAAAACAAGTGCAACAAATGATGATTGATAAGTGTACATAAAATAATACATAGAAGTATAATGCTTTTACTTTTTATTATATATTAAAATAAAGAAATGATATGTAGTATATTTATGGAGTAGTATTTAAAACAGTGGTTAGAGGGGTAAATTCGTAAATTACAAATTGTGGGACTTTGGAGCCATAGGATCTAGTTAAATTGTGAATCCATTTCGTCTTCTTTGTTCTTCATTCTTCAAACTGCCTTTTTTTTCTCGTTGTTTTCGCACATACATTCAACAGCTTCACCTCATATATTTCCGTTGATACTCGCAACAAACCCTAGATAATTTCTTCCTGTAATTTGGTTACATACAATAATGAAATCGACGAACGGCGGGGTAGAAGATGGAACACGGAATCGGAAAACGCCGGCGGCAATTCATGGTCCCACCAACCCAATGGTTACGCCACTCCTTACAGATCTCTATCAGTTCACCATGGCCTATGCTTATTGGAAAGCCGGCAAACATAACGACCGTGCCGTGTTAGTTTCTGAATTCGTTCCTCTTTTAATTTCATTTCATTCATGTTTATTGTTTATCTTCAGATGCATTTTTGTTTGTTTTCACTCATTCGTCTGTTAGTGTTAATAGAATTGATTATCTGTAGTTAATTGATGCTTAATTTGGGATGTAGCATTTTTGGCATGAAATTAGCTAAGTGATAATGGCAATTCGAGATTATATATATTCTGTTTCTGGAAATCAGTATATTAGATCATCTCCTATGCTAAGTTCAACAATAGGTCCAAAACACACGCGTATATACATAATTCTATTTAAGCTGGATGTAATGTCTTAATTCGTGTTCATGCTAATTAGATAATAGTTGTGTAATCTAATTATTTTGCCTATAATCATGCTTTTGTTTCAGGTTTGACTTGTATTTTAGAAGGAATCCATTTGGCGGTGAATATACAGTTTTTGCAGGTCTTGAAGAGTGCATAAGATTCATTGCTAATTTTAAATTATCAAAGGAAGAGATTGCTTTCATTCGAGAATGCTTATCTCCAGCATGTGAGGTAAATATTCAGTAAAATTTAAAAGAAATGTTATCATTAGTGATTAGTCCAAATTAAATGGAATTAAACAGGCATTTAATAACCTTTTTTCATGTTTAACATAGGATGGCTTCTTTGATTATCTTGGAGGAATCGACTGTTCTGATGTTGAGGTATATGCTATTGCTGAAGGATCTGTTGTATTTCCTAAAATACCCTTGATGAGGATTGAAGGCCCTGTGGCTGTAAGTCTTATGAACTGGTTTTTTCACTGTTTTGCAAGATATATATTTTTAAATCATATAATATTGTTTTCTAGGTCGTTCAATTATTGGAAACACCTTTTGTGAACCTTATAAATTTTGCTTCTTTAGTAACCACAAATGCTGCAAGGCACCGTTTTGTTGCTGGGAAATCCAAACTTCTTCTAGAGTTTGGGCTTCGGCGGGCCCAGGTTTAATACATTTATGTATTTTTATATATTTTAAATGATTTTTTGGGTTATATTTAAAAAAAAGTTATATGTTTATTTCATGTGTAGGGCCCAGATGGCGGTGTTGGGGCATCAAGGTATTGCTACATGGGAGGATTTGATGCAACAAGGTGATCTCTTTTACCATTTAGATGACAGTTAACCATTTAATCTTTCTATTTTTAACTGCCATTAATAATTTTTTTTTATTTTTTTTTTGGTGTTGATAGCAATTGTGCAGCTGGAAAATTATTTGGAATACCACTTCGTGGGACCCATTCTCATGCTTTTGTCAGCTCGTTTACGGTTAGTGTGATGCATAACTGTCTATTTGTTCAGTTGAAATTAGTTAGTTTTTTAGTATTTTGCTACTATTTCTATGACTTAAAATTTATTGATATTTAGGGGCCTGATGAGATTATAGAAAAGTCTCTACAAAGTCAAGATAAGTCAAGAGTATGCAAAGATTTTGTTAGTCTCACCCAAACATGGTTAGGCAAACTAAAGGTACTGTTCTATTTTTAATCACTCATGGATTTCACAATTTAGTGTTTGTTTTGGAATTAATGCAACGGTTAATCTATTTAAATGAAATAAAAACCTTACCTTATATGCTTCAAATCATACAATCAAACAAATGTATCAAAATTGTAATTAATGATTATGAATTTGTGTATTTCAGAGATTAAGTTCATCAGAAGGTGTTTTTGGTGAGACTAATCAAAGTGAGCTGGCAGCTTTTGTTTCATACGCACTTGCATTTCCTGACAACTTTTTGGCTCTTGTTGACACATATGATGTAAGTCACAAAATTCCCAGATTTTTTTTCATTTTTATATTGCAGTAATTCATGCATAAACATTTATTTACTTATTTATTTAAAGTAATATGATTCTTGTGTCTTCATGCAATCAGGTAATGAGGAGTGGTGTTCCTAATTTTTGTGCTGTTGCCTTAGCACTAAATGATATGGGGTATGTTTTAAAACAATAAACCTGTCTGCATAATTACAGATTTCGTCCTTGAATGACCAAAATACCCTTCTCTATTTTTTTTTTGTGCAGGTACAAAGCAAAGGGGATTAGGTTAGACTCTGGTGATCTTGCCTATTTGTCATGTAAAACAAGACTTTTTTTCCAAACAATCGAAAAGGAATTTAAAGTTGGTGAATTTGGGAAAACTGGAATTACTGCTAGTAATGATCTTAATGAAGAAACATTGGATGCATTAAACAAACAAGGTCACGAAGTTAATTCCTTTGGTATTGGAACCAATTTGGTTACATGTTCTACTCAACCTGCTTTAGGTTGTGTTTTTAAGCTTGTCGAGATAAATAAACAACCTCGTATAAAACTATCAGAAGATGTTTCAAAGGTCCGTTTGATATCTTTAACTAACTCGTGTTGGATTTTTGTTACGTTTTTAATTTTGTTAATAATAAATTTGTGGTGGTTTTAGGTCTCTATTCCATGTAAAAAACGGTCTTATAGATTGTATGGTAAAGAAGGTTATGCACTTGTAGATATAATGTCGGGTGAAAATGAACCACCTCCAAAGGTAAGTTTTTTATATATGATTAATATTTGTTATATTTATTAATGTTGTTTTAAAATTATAATTATTTTATCAAGTATAGGAAGGACAAAGGATTTTATGTAGACATCCATATAATGAATCGAAGAGAGCTTATGTGGTGCCACAACATGTTGAGGATCTTATGAAGTGTTATTGGCCTGGTAGTGCAGGTCAGATTCTTATGTGAAAACTTATGTTTATATTTGAGTAAATTAAATATGAATATAATAATGAATATATAAAAATGTGAAGATAAAGCAAGAGAAGAGTTGCCAACACTTGAGCAGATCAGAAGACATTGCATGAAGCAACTGGAGCAAATGCGAACTGATCACATGAGAAGACTGAACCCAACACCCTACAAGGTATCATATCATATTTATATGTATACACACACGTGTATATATAGCTCAAAACAAAATATTTAATAATAATAAATTAATAATAGTATGAGTTGTTTAATGTTTTGATGGAGCAGGTGAGCGTAAGTGCAAAGCTGTACGAGTTTATTCATTCCTTATGGCTGAATGAAGCACCTGTTGGGGAATTGCAGTAAGGCTATGCAAATAACACACATTCTTCATATATGTTTATTCTTTTCTTAAACACAGTAAGCAATTTTGTTTTTGCTTTCGTTTTTTCCAAAGTTTTTGGGTTTGTTATGTTTATATCATACATGAATAAAATTTATGTTAAAATTATTATATTTAACTAATTATTTAACCTTTGTTGATGTCTACCTTTAGAACTTACAGAGTATATACATACTACATATAAATTAAGAATGTAATCTCCAAATCACATCAAAGTTACAAACATTTATATATATCATGTACAATAAATTGATAGAATATCTAATCACAGATTGATTATATAAAAAGTAATTAGATCGAAGAAAAAAGGTCACCAAGTTTGACCCAACCATAGTCACACCGGTCCCTAACTTTTTGTGCTGTCAACAAGGCTAATTCAACCAAAGGTCTTATACTAGCAACCTCTTTCTCAATTGAACTTCGAAACTTACCATCAATCTGAAATCCAAAAATAACATCATTTACATCATTTATCGAATATGAAATATAAAAAGAATTCCAAAATATAAATATATAATTACTTTATCGATACACCGATTAGCATCCAGGAGATAGCAGAAGTAAGAGAGTTGCTTGTACACATTTGCCTCAGAGTACTAGTCAAGGTAGATACACTTTCAACTTTCAGTAAAATGTTAATAACAAAAAGAAAAGTTTTTACTTATATTAGGTTAAAAAAAGATAAGATAAAAAAAAACCTGTCTCACAAGACGACCGTTACATCGAGGATAATTTGGACAAACAGTTCCTCTCTCAGAGTCCCCAACAACTCGCAAGTTCAAACTTCGTGTGGTATAGTTGCAAGTTTCATCATCACACTACACAAAACTCACTTAACTAAATAAAAAATATTTTTAATATATTAATCATGGAAAAATCCAATTTGAAATGCTTCTGTACCATCATTAACCCTTTGTAGTATGTTGATATGAACACTTCAGCTCGTCTTTTTACCTGATAACACCACATCAAATCATATTGTAATCAACTTGTCAAATTTAGTTAATTCAAAGTTTTTTTATTTACCTGATTGGCTACTGAAGCTGGAGAGAGTTCTACTTGACATTTAGAGCAACATAACTTGCGCCAGAAGTTACTGTTGGATGATTCATCTTGCAAGTCTGTTGACTTTTCAACAGTTACCGTACGAATGTAACTCATGACAGAAGGACAGTCAAATGTACCAGAACAGCCAGGACAAGATAAAATTAACGGTTCACAACCCTTGAATCTGCAATTTAATTCAGATGATAATAAATTAATAATAAATGAAATGATTTTTTTATAAAAATTAATTGATTACCTCTCTTCGTCATCTGCCACACAAATGATTGACCCAGAATGATCATTGTTTGCAACTTCAACTGATTTGCTTTGAAACTAAAAATAAGTCGTAAAACAAATAGACCAAATATTACTAAAACAGTTGAAAAGATTTTTTTTATATATAATTAGGAAAAACAGTAATCTGTACCTTAGAAGGATCAAGACCTAAACAATCAGCCAAAACGGAAGGACTTGTACCCTCAATTGACGCACATAATCGCGATACTACTGGATGAATCTAAATAAATAAATGAATTGTTTATTATAAGTTAGCATTTAATATGAATAAATAAATAGAATAAAATTAAGCAGAAAGTGAAAAATGGTACCTGTTGTGCAAGATAATAATCGATGTCAATTATCAAATTGTCATTACCCTTTGTGAGTTCATCAGGATGTCTTGCACGCTGAGCAATTCCTGCTGATGAGCTCGAACCATTCCCCTGTTAATATAAATTTAAAAATAAATTTTAATTTGTAAAACAGAAATTAAGAGATAATGTGAGTGAGTAAAATGTTATCTTGAACCTGCTCACAGCAGATTATATACGGTACTGTATCGCCAGCAGAGCAGCCACTGGTGTACCCTAGTTTCCGCAACCTAAGTGCTACCTAAATACAAATGAATAAATACTCCAAACTATAAATAGAAAAATAAAAATAAATAAATAATTATTTTATTGCTTACTTCAACATGAGGTTGACTTTTAGCATCTGGGTATGCTTCAGGTTGTCTGGTCAACGATTTTGTAATGATATATTTCTCTAAACCTATTTCTCCTTTTCTCATATCCTCTTGAACCTACAAGAACAGTTATGTTCTCTCATTAAAAATTAAATATTAAAGTGATCATAATTTGCTAAATCTATAAATATAAATATAACTATAAATATACCTTCCTGAGTTTGTTGTGTATTGATTCAACAACTTCCTCACATGGCCTGTTAATATAAGAGTTTATCTAATGTAAGTTTCAAAAATTAATTACGTTTATAATATAAAAAAATATAACATATACACACAAAATTAATAAATAAATAAAACAGACATACAGTTCGGATAATATTTGTTCAAGGCAGAAATCTCCAGTCTCCTTTGATAACAAACTCCAGTCACGTCTAACCATATCAAGACCTTTACGTTCTATAACCTACAGATTTAAAAAACATTTAACAAAAAATAAATAAATATAAATGTTGAAATAACATGTAGAAAGATGTATATAATGAAGTACCTTGTAAATTTTTCCATCTTTTATTTGCTCTTTTACAGCTGCATACTTCTTCTTTTTAAGTAGCAGCATTCTCTTGTACAGACCATCAAGATCAATTTCTAATTTCTTGTATCTCTTGTTCACCTAAAATTAATTAATTAAATATGATCAATGATTAATTAAAATTACAAGAAAATTACAGCATTAACGACACTGTTTTGCAGTTAAAACTGTACCTCTCTAATAACATTTCCTGCAATAGATTTGGCTTTGCTAATATCATCAAGTCCCGTATATATCATAATTGAATCAGTGTCACCATAAATCACCTACAAACAAACAAAAAAAAATTCAAGTAATTAAGAAAGACGAAACACACACTGTTTCAAACTTTCAGTATTAATTAAAACTAATCAACTTACCTCTAGGTTTAAATTGTTCTGAACAAGATCAACTGTTTTTTGTAAAATCTCTCTCCCCTGTAAACAAATCATGTGAATTCCATTTGTTCTCCCATGATCATTTCATATTTAATTTACAAACTGAAAATACATGTATATATATAAATTCTTACTTGTAGTGTTATAAGTTCTGCAAGTGGTTTTGCATAAAATCTGGAATTAGAAAAACCTAAGCATCCATACATACTATTAGCAGTTAGTTTCAATGCTTGTTGTTGTATGTCAAATTGTTGGTATTTGAGACCCGTTGCTGTTTTTAACCATTCTTTTACATTTTTTCTTCTCTCAACCAAATTTCTCAATAACTACAACAACAAAAAAAGAATGTATAACTTACAAGTTTGAATAATTTATTCAAACACTAAATAATTTAATTGAAGTCAAACTTTGACTTGAGTTAAAGTCTCTTTACCTCAGGTAGGACTCCAGTTGCTTTTGAAGATGGTAAACATGGAACTAAACCATCTTCAGATCTGTCTACTGTTGTAAAACAGATATTATACTCCTGAAATATTAAAAAAAAAAACACATAAATTCATACAAGGTTTGACCAGCAGACATTTTCTTTAATTTTTCATCTTTATAGAAAATGGGAGGTCTTTTTCAGGGTGGAGATAAGACAAACCTGGATAATAGAAGGGTAGAGACTGTTGAAATCCAAAAGTAAAATATATTTATCATATAAACCTTTTTTGGGTTCCAAAACCAATCCACCTGCATACGATGATGTTTTTTTCGATTTTACAGGCTCGTTTTCTATCTCATCATTTACATTTACACCCAAATCATTAATTTCTTTATTCTCAGATCCATCCGATTTGCGTTTTGTTGTTTTGTTTTCTTTTGGTGAATAAAACTTATCTGGTACCATAAATTTCTTAGCATGGAATGCATGCAATAATAGATATTCAACTCTTTGAGCTCTTGCACCCTGAAATCATTTCACGTATATATATTAATAATTATATATAATAAAAGATTTTATTTATTTATTATTGTTTCTTCTTTCACTAGTTTACCTGAAGAGTTTTCCCCCAAAGATTACCACTAATATTAGTCAATTGACGTGTGAGAGGTAAAACACTCAAATGGAACATTAATTCCATTGATAACCATGCATCTGTCTCCCCAATTTCAATCTGCAAATTCACATTATTAATTAATAAAATTATCATCCATAATGCAATCAGATTAATATTTTGACTTTTTGACCAAAGGAAAGTAAAACATACAAGTTCCATTAGGGTTTGAGAATTTTGAAACATGCCAGGAATTTCATGTGGAGCAATTTCCTTGCGGTTTTTACTCAACTGAGTCTTTGCGAGTTCTGTCAATGAATAACTAACCTGTAAAAAAATCATTTATAAACAACACTAAATTATAGTCTTGCTATATTAAGATAAAAGATGTTATTTTTTTATTTTCAAACCTCTTTCAGAAGGTCACGAGAACACAAAAATGTATCACATAAAAGACGGCCTGCAATGCAAGACATAATTCCTGGACTTGCTCCAGACCCAAAAACCGTGTTTCCTTTATTTAATCTAGGCATCTCAGAACGTTTCAGTCTTCCTATTTTTGACCACATACTGTTTGGAACTTTGCAAGCCTGCAATATCATGTTACCGTAAAATTTATTAAATTAATTACATAATGTATATTTCTATCTTATGAAATTTGGCCTTTTAAAAACCACAGAAAGATAAAGTAAATTTGTATTAATATTTGAACCTTGACTCTGTTGAGAAGAACATCTAAATCAAATCCAGATATATTGTGACCAACAAGAATATCACTATCCAATTTGTGTAATTCAATCATCAGCCGATTTAATAAAGCTCTTTCACTGTGTAACCGACAGGATGTGAGCAATAATTTGTAAATAGAAAAAAAATAAAAAATAATTTGGAAACAAATATTACCTGCTTTCCATGCTAATGATGTTTGATCCAGCTTTAGAGTTTTTATCTGCTGCTTCTTTGGTAAATCCCATTGGAAAAAAGCCGTCTTCAAGCTTACGTACAACTGTAAAATGGCTTAGCATTCCAGCTCTTGTCCATTCAGAGGCTAACATTGGCATGTCAACCTGAAAAATTAATATTAACAAGTTTAAACTTAGTAGTTATATCTATATTTATAATATAATTACTTGATTATTGACCCATTTGAGCCAATTATATAGCAATTAGGATTCATTTTTTCCATTTATGCAAAATCAACAGTTTTTTCAAAAAAAATAGCCATTCTTTAAATTCAAATTTTGGTAATTTTTTTATTATTTTGTAATTTATTTTTTGATTTTCTGAGTTCCAAATAATGCAAGATAGATATAAAAAGAAATAATTTAGGTTGCCTAGATTTCAGATCAGGAGTGTTAAGCCATAAAGCCAGAAGCATATTAGTCATTGTTCTCTCACAAAAAAAAGCTCAATAAATCCAATCATAGAAAAACTCACTAAATTTATTTATAAAAACCAAAAAGAGCAGGTCTTTACGAAAATCATAAACAGGTAGAAACTTTTTTGTAATAAAAGTGGTTACTTTGAGACGATTGGCAATTTTGAGGTCAATTTGATATAATTATATGCCATTATTGTTAATTTGGAGATTAACCCAAAATTTAACACCATCGCTAATATTACAACCATGATGATGAAGAAAACGAAAGGTACCTTAGCTTTATGACAGCAAATGACGGATGCAGAAGCAATTTCATTTGTATTTTGTTTTTGGTTAATAATAGTTTTCAAATTAATTGCAGTAACAATCACAGGAGGAATCTCTCCAGTATTTTCTGGGTTAGTTGCAACTTTAATATCCTTTGACCAATCAACAGTAACTTCAAATTTACACCAGCTTACCTGTTAGAAAGGTAATCAACTCATAATATAAGAAAAACAATTATAACTTATAAATGTTTAAATGAAACTTTTAAAAGTTAACTCACACGTTGAGCAGCTGAACAGTTAGAAAAATTTGCAATTGATAACCATGAAGGTCCCCTTATCTTCCTTTTGATAAGAAAAAGCTCTAAAGCACTGTATACAACACGATAAATTCAAGTGTAAATAGAAATTTTAATATTTTATAATTTATAATTTAAAATTCCAGCTTATTTTACCCGCTATGTGTTCCAAGTAAAACACAAAAGGTCTCTCCTTTAAGATCTGTAGGAAGTGGTGGGTCCTACAATTTCAATATATAAGACAAAGGGACAAAATCAAGAGTCATATAACATAGTTAGTTAATCTTACTTACGGAATGTGCAAAGTACCTTAAATGGATAACTGATTTTAAGCACGTAATTCTCTTTGCGTTCTATGTCAGATCTCTCAAATGCATAATTCCTCTAAAAAAGGCACACATCATTACAAAGCAGTTTATTGTAAGAGTTAGTTAAAGAAAAACATACCTTGACTGGTTTCATGCTAAAGTTTGAGACATTTCGGTCAAGCAATTGTTTTGTTATGTTGGTCTTCAATCCAGACGCCATCTCCTATTAAAGTTTTACAAAATTATAAATAAAGAATGGATATTAAATTATTAACTAATAATATATGTAATAAGATGGTGTAATTTTAAGAAAGGAAACAGGTTTGTTACATGAAGCTTGGTGTGAAAAGCTGCAGGCGATATTTTTGACTCTTTAACATCTTTTTCAAGCTTCATAATGAGTGATTCTTCAAATATGGGACCGTTTGGGATAGCATATATACATCTTTGCATATTCTTCACCACCACACAGCAGCTATGATATGTATTTCCTGCTTTCACCTTTATTTAAATGACAAATTTCAAAAATCAAGATCAATGGTAAAACATGAAAACGCAGGCACTGAGTTAGATAGCCAAAATACCTTCCCAAATAGATAGATGTTGCCAGCATTAGAACCATAAAACTCCTCATAAGCATCCAGCAAGTAGAAAGGCAGAGATCCATCAGAATCCACTACAAACGGATGTTTTTCATCTGAATTCAAACTAGAACTTATAACTGCCTGCAACCCTGCAGTTGCACTAAAAGTTGGATCTTTTTCCTCTTTAATTTTCGCATTTAAAGTCCAAACATCAGCCTCCTTCACAGCTACTGGCTCAACTTTCACTTCAGTCTCATTTTTAACCGCCTCAACTTCACTCTGCACCACTGCTAGCTCTTCCACAACACTCAAGTCTTTACCATTTTCAGGTATGTCTATCAATTCGTTATCTTCTTCAAACACCTCATGTTTGTGCAAGCTATTTGAAGATACATTACTACCAACCACCAAATTTGCGGGAGATTTCTCAATCTTAAGCGGCCTAATTGAACTATTTGGCGCTAAAACTGTACCGTTTTGTGATGATTTTTTGTTTCCTCTCCTTCTTTTCTCTTTATCGTTCTCATCAGGTGCGAATTCAGCAAGTACATCATCAATTATACTATCGGAAGACACTATCGCAGGCTTACTCTTATTAAAATTGCCAGAAGTGAACAAGTTAGATATCCTTTGCTTACCCATTAAAGCAGCCGCAGCTTCAAACGAGGGCTTTTTATGCTCCTTCTTTTCAGTTTTCGTCTTCTTATGTTTCTTTTTCTCCAATTCACCTTCTGATTCCTCTTCAGATGATGGAATGACGCCGGCTTGAGTCCAATCAACTTCTTCGCCTTCGTCGGCGTAACCAAGGCCGTCGTCATCAACGATAAAACTTCTGAAATCTTCCTGGCGTTTGGCCACGAGACTCTCGTACTCGTCATCATCGACAGTGTCGTAGATCGGTTCATCGATTTTGATCTGGTAGCGTTGGCCACCGGTGTCGCCGCCGCCGCCGCCTTGTCTGATTGTTTTGAGTTTGCGGAGTGCTTCCTCACGCTTCTCAGCTTCTATTCCCCTGGTTTTCCTCTTTTGTCTCTGATGATCATCTGTCATTTCGATCTCGCACTCAATTCGCTAGCTTGCTCTTTAATTTGTGATAGATCTATGGAGGTCGATAGGGTTGGGTGAAATGAGATGTGTTAAATAGCGGGAATCGTTTTGGCGCCAAAAATATATCGGCAGATATGGAAAAGCCCTGTTTTGCAATCCGGGTTATTACTTGACCGAATAAAAAGGCCAAATTAAACGACCAGATTAATAAATGGGTTCGATTTGGGTTAACCTCGCAACTCGTTTTCAACCTTAGTTGTTTTTAACTTTTAACCCTAATATCTTACTCATTTTGATTTGTATAATGGGTTATTGCATTTAACTTTATATTTTAGTAGACATATTAAACAAATAAGGCTAAATTTTAGTTTAATTAATTGAAACATAGCTGTTATTATTTTGATTATTAATAACAAACTAATTATTAATGAGCTAAAGTGATTGAAAATAAGGTTTTTATTAAGATTTTATACTTATACTAATTGTTGATTGTGATGTATGAGTCTTATACTTCGTATACAATTGAGTTATGGATATCAATGCCACTAGAGTAATACAAATGATTTGTAAATCCACAAATACAACTTGACGTTTAATAAACATGTCCGAGTTAAATATTTTTTTTGTTTAAAACAAGTAAGAGTTGTGAAATATAAACATAGTACTAATTATAGTGAAATACTCCATCCGTCCTAATTTTATTGTCCATCTTTCTATTTTAATATGTCCCAAATTGTTGTTACTTGAAAATTCCAGCAATAAAAAAATAATTAGGTGGTAAAGATGAATTCTATTGGTTACACACCGCAATATATGCACTTTTCTTAAATTGTATGCTTCTTGTTTGTGGAAAATAATTTGGTAAAAATACTGACACGATACAACATGACGTATGTATAAATAAATCTCTATATTAGCCGTCGGCTGAAGATACTCGAAATTTTACAAACTGAATGCGTCTATTCACATATGTTTCGCACGATATACAACATAAGCAATCAGACAATGTACATGTAAATGTACATATGTACACACCTCATAACACCCGCGATCGAACAACAAAGCCAATCAGTGATGATAAATAAACGCCATTGGTTGTACATAAACTTATAACAGTATTAATATCAATGTCGTAAAAATTGCTACATAAAACCACCGTGGTTGAACCCCTGCATGAATCGAGAAAGCGTCACCAAAACCTCCTAATGAAACATCCGATGGCAGCTGTGCAGGTGGCGGCGGTGCAAGAACCGGGACATCACAAGTCCCAAATGTAGCATTCGCCTACACAAATCTTATCCATTAGATTATTATATGTATATGTGTATGTAATAATTAATGAACATACCCTGCAATATGCAATGTTGGGACATCCACAAGTCAGATGACCATTGGCTACATCGACGGCTTCTGGTGCACCTCCGCCATCGCTCCTCTGTTGCAAATCGATCAAAGTTATCAATATATTCAATTTCAAGAAATGGTAATTCTTTTATGTTGAAAAAAGTGAATGAGTTTTTTGATACCTCATAAAAATCAACAGCAATAAAATTGGGCCAACGCCCGCCCGCTGCTTGCTGACATGTGTTCATCATCGTTATCAAAGAAGCAGAGTTATCAATACAAGCTCCCGTCACATTAGGATTGGTGGAAAAATAGTTTTGAAGAACTAACGATCGCGATGTTGAGTTCATTGATAAAGATTCAGATCGATTAGGACAGGAACCAGGGATTTGACCATCAGCTCCATCTGTGCTCAATTAAAAGATTACAACATTATTATCGGCATAAATCTGTAACAATAAAAAGTTAATACTTCCTTCCTATCACAATAACAAGTATACACTTTCCATTTTAGGCCGTTGCAAAATAATTTTAATCTACCTTAGTACACCAACTAACTATCCCCTTTAAATTGTAAAATTACTATTTTACCCTTACTTTTACTTCTAAACATCATTAATATAATTTTATTCACAAGGATTAGCATATCCTCCACTAACTATTCAATTTAATATATGTTATCCCTCATTATATATATTTCTTTTGCCTAAAAACCCGTAAAATATTGTGATATGGAGGAAGTATTTATATTTTAATTTGGTGATGCATACATTGGTTTTCGACTACGAATGACCACGCATAAGCGATACCCTCGGATGCTTCTTTTGAAGATTTTGAGGTGAAGACAACGAGCCGTTGATTTTGGGCGATCATATCGGTGATTGTTGGCCAATCGCCACCGTTTCTAGGCATCCGATTCAAAGGAAACATGTATTTAGTGAGCCCAGATGCGTTAAAAACGTTGGTTAATCCATTTTGGGATGTCACATAATCTTCAATGAAAATGGTGACAATTTGAGTTGGGTTTGCTTCAAGAAACTTCTGAACCTCTCTTAGCACATTGATGGCTGGTGCCTGAAGTTATAAAGAATAATTTAAGAAATTACAAATTGTGTAAATTATACAAATAATAAAGAAAAAGTATACTTACATATGCTGTTATATTATAGCATCTGCCACCAAAAGAATGACACATCCATATGTCGTTATTGAAGTCGTACATATCAAACATTAACCCTCGAACCCCATTCTACATGGAACAAAAAGAAGTTAAAGTTAAATAATTTTTAAATCTTTAATTACCATGCAGTTCTATATTTTTTTTATATAAAACTATAAGTAAGCATATTAAAAACATTTTATATTTATAAAAAGAGTATTTCCGATTATAACGGGCTCTCCCAAGGTGGTTGAGCTTTGCTCATAATCTATATAATCTGATCGTTGTCGTCTTCGTATCCGAACCTTCTCTGATTATCTGGTAATGTTTATCTACAAAATTTATCTATGTAATCTTTTATGATGTTATTTCCGATGATATAGTGATAGCGTAATGAAAACAAGATGCGCCTAATTTCCAAAACCATACTTTACAATCCACTTACTTTGTCTTTTATTCTTCTTTTGCTTTATACAATTTTTAAATGTCTTGCTTGTAAATTGCAAGGAATTTGCTAGTATTTGAAAAGCCAATATACATTATTATTATTTTTATTTTTTTTAAATAATTATTGATAAAATTAATCATCCAGCAGCCAAGATACCAAAGGCAATCAAAGATGATTTGTAAAATAGTATGGCAAACAAGGAAATAATCAATTAATTTTCTAAACCTAATTAAATACCTAACCGCTCCCTCAAGTATTCCTTTGGAAAAGATAGAGCTTTAACAATACATGTATGGTTGAAACTCAACTAATTATAAGCAACCTGATTAGTTAACTTCTTTGCAAGTTGATTAGCAATTTCATAAATATGCTCCACTTTGTAAAACTATCAATAAAAGTTACAAGATTAATAAATTATATTGCTTCTAACATTATGAATGCATAATTTTGACTTTCGAGGTCAAGTCAGTTACTATTTTTCTTCAAGTGGCACTTTTTTAGCCAAAGGTGGCTAAATCTATAATATCATGACTTTTAAAACAGTTGAATATAGAATTAGTCTAGGTCTATAAAAGACCGGGTGTTAAATGTCGTTAAAAACAGATGTTCAACCGAAAACACAATTTGTGGATAACTTTCATGGTACGTTAGACTTATAAAACCATATAGCCATCGATTTTTCCATGAGTAATCATTTACCAAATGTTCAGGTGATGGTTTGTAAAACGTCACAAGATCGTACATCTCGAGCATAACTTCGGCCACCCCAGGAGTTTCTTATAAATATGAAAACTCTTTAAAGAAAAAAAAATATATTATAGACGTATACTATTCAAGCACCATACTACATCTCACTTTTGGTAACACCATGCAATCAGAAAAAATAGGATCCATTCCTTTTGGTCGTTTCATATATGTTAAGTTGACATTTAATTCATTATAACAATATTAACACACATTTAATCAATAAAATAGTACATGAAATATGCTTTAAAATCTTACGCGTAGTTGAGATGCAACGTCATCTTCCTGGTTGGCGGGACCCAGAACCGGTGAACCGCTCGGAGATTTTGTACCGGAAAGCGCAAATGAATTATGAGTCGTTAGCCATGAATACCGATTAAACGGAAGCCCGTTCACCTGTTCCAAATAACACAAAATCACGCCAAAACCCTAAAACAACAACAATTTACCGAATACAAAATCGAACAATCTCCAGACCTTAGAGGTTGGACTGATCGGTTGAATTCGAGTGCATCTAGGGCGCGTATTGCCACTCGCCGGGCACGTTCCGCAACGCAATCCGCCGTCGCATTTGTTATCGTGGATAGCACATGTTTCTCCGATCTGCTTATGGATTAATTACGCGCGAATTAGCATCGGGATTTATTTATTTTTTTTTTGCAAAAATGAAGAGAATTGTAGGAATTAACATACCTTGAGAGATGATGATAATTGGAATATGCAGAAAATTGCTGCTAATAATATATTGGTGACGAGGATAAATTTGTGATCGAATCGCGGCATTTGGAGGCTTCTTCTTCGGAAAGATTCTTGATTACAGATGGAGAGAGAGAAGCGGGGCGGTTATATGGTTTGGGATTCAAATATTCTTTCAACATTTTGAGCGTTTTTTGACTTTTTTCGTTAGTTTAGTTTGACTTTTGTTGGGTCATTTAAAGGGAAAATTTTGATTAGTATGCAAATTAAGGGAGAAACTACAAAATAGGAAAGAGCCATGGATTTTTCATGTATAGAATTAGTTGAGGTAGTTACAATGGTGTATCAGTCTACTTTGTCATCATCTGTCTTTTATCTTCGACGTGTCCGCTCCCTTGACAAGCTAGCCTACCGACGCATCCCACCCGCTGAAAAATTGAAAGTCCGGTCGTTCAGGCGACCGATGAAAGTCATTGTGTGTTATGTTATGCATAATAAGTCTTACATGTATTGAAAAAAATCATTTTTATGATTTTGTCCGTTAATTTGCTCAACATTATGAAAGTTTGGTCAGGTTCTTCATTTATTTGATATAAATAAAGGAAGCTAATATGACACTTATATGACATTCATGACTGTTGGATCACGAATCTTCAGGATGGCTTATCGGACGCTTTCTAGCCTAAAGAACCTGAAACAACAAGGTAACTCTTAGTCAGGTGCTCCCCGGGAGGTTTCCCGTGAGAACACTCCGACGGTCAAGTTAGGAATCGATTTATATGACGTGCATGAGGTCGTGATCGGTAAAGATCGTATTGAATGCAAGTAATTAATGACAAGTGTAATAAATGTACGGAAAGCTTGATTATTCCATTGATCATGGTGCGGTTGTATTTATAGCCGATCTTCCTTAGACGGGAAAGAAAAGTGCCATGCTCCGGATCGGTCCCTCCGGAGTCCTGCGGATAATGGGTAGTCCCGACATGCTTTAATCCGTCGGGCAATATCGCTACGTTACGCCAAAGCCGCCCTAGGGACTTGGTCGCATTTAATGCGCTTCGTACCTGCGAACCGTCTTTCCGTAATTCCCGTGTTGCGCTTAGATCATGATCATCGGGATCAGTGATCCTTCTGCGTCCGTTCCTTCTAACCGTTCGTGAGGGCTGCGTCCGGTCAGGATGGTGTATGTGACATGCCTCATTAAGTCCCCTAAGTTCAAAAAAGGTTATCTGGGGAACCGTTGTTTGAACTTGTTCTCTGTCGATTAGGCGCATGTCACTTCGAAAAAATGACCGTTACTTTTTAAAGACCTTTGGGTTTTAATAGAAAATGCCTCTTTATATTCCTCCCCTATATATTCTTTATTTCCTCATTGGTTTCGACTCTCCTTCTTCACACATATTTCCTTATCGATTTCAATTTTCCTTCTCCACAAATTTCTTTCTTTCGAATTTCCTTCTTTTCTACTTTCTTCTTGACCATGAGGAAAGATAAAACTTCTAAAGAGAAGTCTGAGAAATCTGTTCAGAGAGCCGCCGCTAATACACACACCAATCTTACTCCTCCTGATTTGAATGCGATCTATGATGATTATCATATTGATCGTTGTTACCGCCTTCTCCTTCCCGGTCCTTCCGATACCATCCGTTCTGCTCCGGATGGATTCGAACCGGTATATCTTCAATTTCTCTTAGGCGGGTTAAGGTTTCCCATTGATGACTTCATCCTCATTCTACTCCAGGATCTTGGTTTTCACTTGTCACAACTTGCCCCTAACTCTTTCAGAAAAATTATCGGTTTTATAATGTCCAGTCGTGCCATTGGTATCCCTCTCTCTACCAAGCTATTCCGCAACTTATACGTTGTTACCGGTCGGGGTGACTGGGCTGTATTCACCCACCGACCACGCAGGAGTGAGCGGAACTCTGGGCTAAAAGATTCCATCCGCGATTGGAAATATGGGTTCTTCTATGTCGACCGCTTAGCTTTCAACGACGTTTCTCTTTCCTGGGGACCCATTACCGGGCGATCTTCCGAGGCTGCTCCTGAATTGACTGCTGCCGAATGCCAACAGGTTGAGAGCCTGTTGGGGTTGAAAAATGGAATGGGAAGACTCGGATGAGTATTTCCTTGGGATGGCTGATTTGAGCCCTCACTTCTTCGTTCGTCGAGTTCGTCCGATCTGGCAAGTTAACGGGAAAAAATATCTCTCTACTTCAACGCTTAAAAATGCAAAAGCCTCCGAGAGAATCTGTAACAGTGACCGACGGAGATATAACCCCTTCCTTCCCCCTTCTTAAGTTGTCCTCAGCTCCGAAGGCACCCCGGACGCATTAGGGCGTGAAGCTGAGGGTACTTCAGATGTTTCCACACCCATTGCTGAATCGTTAGGTTTTAGGACGGAAGATACCATGATCCCAGACTCACAGTCGGAACTCTCAAAACCTGCCAAGGTGCGATCTGTTCGAACCCTTTAGAAGAGATCTCGTGAAACATCAACCTCATCACCCTCCAAACGGATAATTTGGATTTTGTGTTTGTGCCCTTTTTACAAAAGGATTGTATCTTTTTTCTTTTTTCTTTTTGCAGGAGAGACACCTGATTCACCTCCCTCGTCCGTCGAAGTTCCCGTAACAGTTTCCTTTACTCCTGCAACTTTGGTTATACCAACTGTTATTACTTCAAGTGTTATCCCGCCATCTTCTACTGCTGATCCCCGTGTATCGAAGCCTTTGCCGGTGCCTCCAAGTGCTTCCGCGTTGGCGATGTTTAGTGACCTTTTATTCAGTTCTGGTGCACAAACGTCTTCTGTTAGCAAGGGATCCCATCCTGTTCGTTCCTCAAGGCCTCCGTCATCGCTCCCTAATTTTTCTGTTTCTACGTAAGACTCTTATTTAATCGTTGCCATACATGTACTTTATGTAACTTGATTTTATTTTTCTTCCTTGCAGCCCGCCAAGTTCGTACTACCATTTCTGGTTCCACACGAGAGGTGTCCGTTACCAGCCTTCCTGATCCAGCGAGTCTAGCTGCAAAGCTAATCTCAAAAGAATCAAATTTGCCAGCGACCATTACTTCCACCCCTCCAATCGTGCATGTCACTGCTAGTCCGTCCGCCGTTGCTTTGGACCTGGCCAGCGTATCTGACGAAGGGATCTTTCTGCAAGCACAGTCCGATTTACTTAATGCTGTCGAGTTGTTGTCAGAATTACAATCAAGAGGAATCCGGAACCAGCAATCGTTACTCCACCGTCGTGATGAGTTTGCCCATATGGAAAAGCTGGTCGAGACCGCCCGTCGTTTACCTAAAAACGATGTTGATGAGAAAAACCGCTTGTCCGAAGAGAACAAATATCTGTCAACAGCCGTAGAAGAGATGAGGCGTGCCCTGTCTGCTAAAGATGCCCGGATTGTCGAGTTGAGCGCAGAACAAAGCTCCTCGTCCGCTCGTATTGCAGAGCTAGAGGTGGCATTGGTTGAAAAAGATAATCAATTAAATGAAGTCGTTCGTTGCCATGGAGAATTGGACCTTCATAACGACGGATTGAAGGAAGAAGTTGTTGTTCAATCTCATCAGATCGGTGCCTACCGCGAAGATCTTGATTGGTTGGTTCGGAAGGGGGTGTCCGAGTTATTCCGAAGTCTCTGGGATACTTTTTCCTTGCCACCTTTCCTTCCGTCCTTCGGGATTCCGTTGCAGTATAAACTTCGGAACGGTATGGACCGTATCTGTCACCTTGAAACTTCCCTTCCGGGATTCTTGCCTTGTAAGGTGATCTTCCGGAAAAGTTGGGTTTGGCAGAACCCTTCCCATTATCTCCCCCTTTGTACGAACTGGACCCGGCAGTGTTCCTCTTCTCTTGAGCTTCGAAACGCAATTTTTCAGCACTTTCCTCTTCCTGCTTCAATACTTTGTTTACCACATTGATCATGTCGTCGGCTTTGTCGAAATCTCTCTTTGATAACTCGCGAAATAATTCTCCCTCCTGGAGGCCATACGTGAATGCGGCAATGATCAAAGAATCCTCCCGAACAGGCATCTTCCGGCTCTGCTCGTTGAACCTTTTAAACTACGATTTGTTAGACTCCCTTCCCGTTGCCGACAAGCCATAATGGATTGAGATCGTTGCTGGTACTTTTTCTGCTGTATGAAACTATGGCTTAATTGTAAAACCAAATCTTCGAAACTGGAGATACTCCTTTGAGGAAGACTTGACAACCAGTACCTCGCAGACCCTTCAAGGGTCCCTGCAAAGTATAAACACCAAAGTCTTGGATCCATCGGGATCATCCTCACAGCTGTAACATCCCAAAACTCGGCCTATTAGTTTATTGACCTTAAGGTATCTTATTAAATGATTATCTGATTAAATGCTTAGTTAATTTAATTAGCCTGATGTCCTTTGCGGTATTTTAACCAAGGGGTTAAAATACCCGACTTGTGATTTATTTGGAATGAAAACGTGATTTTTATATATTTGGATTCCTTGTTAAATATCGTTTCCAGAAATGCTTTCGTTTTTAAAATTGGAGTCCGTTTGCTATTTTAAATAAATTAATTATGAAAGGGACCCCTCAGACATATACTGAAAAAGTATTAAGTGATGAAAAAGACCATGTGGGGCCCCTTGGCTTTGGCTGGTCGTGGAAAAGGAGAGAGGGATAAACTCTCTCTTTTCCTTTTACTTACCATTTTCAAAACACCTTATCCACACTATTCCATTGCCTCCTCCAAGAACCTCCATCTTCCTTTTTCTTGTTCTTGCTAAATTGTGGTCACCTCTTGCTTGAACTCCGAAAATCATACTAAAGATTAGTGTAGAAGAAGCTTAGTGGTAAGTTACACTTCCTCTTTTACTTGTTCTTGAAGTTCTTGAACCATAGTATGAACTAGGGCTTAGGTAGCTTGTTGAATTGTGGATGAATCTTGTTATGGATGTTGTTTTATGTGTTTATACAAGCCTTTACATCATTTGTATGGTTGATTGTTGAAGGAAGGAAAGAGTTGGTGAAAATCACCTTCAACCTCCATTAATGGTGGATGTTGAAGGTGGGTTTTGACAAATCTTGGATTTCTTGATGTTTGAATGCATAGAATTGTTTATTAGGTTGAGAAATCATGATTGGTAAGTTATGGATGGTGAAAACCTAGTATAGATGATTATGTGAATTAATCTAGTTGGTGTTTGGGTCAAAATGAGTAACTAGTGATCTTGGAAGCATCATACTTGGATTTGTGATGGTTGTGACCTTGATGGAATTGTTAAATGATTGTGAATTGCTAGTTTAAGGATTTATTGCTAGTTGACGGAAATGTGGAAGTGTTGGGATCATATTCGGGTTTTTGGCCCGTTTGGGTCAACTAGTTGTGAATACTTGATAAATGGTCAAAATGGTCAAATGTATTGATGAAGGATTTGTGCTAGTTATAAATGTCATAAAATGTGCATTTTATGAGTCTTGTGCGGTTAGTTGTTGAAATTGTTGATTTGGACAATTCGGTGGATTATCACTAACTCGGTATATTGTTGACAGGAACCGGGAAGGATACTCAGTGATACTAGCTCACTGAGTTAAGGAATCGGAAGTTGAAAGGTGAGCGGATCTAACCTACAACTCGGGTTTCGGTTTATTCCGTTTGGAAATTGCATACTTGTGAAAATGCAGGATTTTGGCAGGTCTGGGGAAGATAGCGGCGCTATCTTCTAGATAGCGACGCTATCTTGGTATTTTTGGGACAAGTCCAAACAGGAGGCTGAAATAGCGTTTGGGCCATTTTTAGCGGCGCGATCCCAATAGATAGCGACGCTATCTTTTGGCTGGGCAGTTTTGGCACCTTTTGTTCTTAGCTTGCGTGATTGTTATGTATGCCTAGTGTTAGGGAATACCATATATGACTATGTGCACATTCGGGACGAGGTCAGTGTCGGATGGATAACGGTTGGGCACAGTGTATCGACTAATAGGGTATCCGACCTTACCTGTATGCGTTACATGGTTAAGGGGAGGGAGTTGCCCGGGTGTTGGATGCAAAACGCTATCGGTTACCGTGGTTTTGGCCGACCATGGTTTAAGGCCCGCAAAGCCGCCGATCCTCTCAAATAAGTGATTACCTAACCGGAGATGTTCTTTAACTTCCGCGTTTATGTGTTTAGTGTAGTTGGTAGTGTTAGGAATCCATTCACTTAGCTTTTGTGCTAATCCCTCCTTTATCGACACATTTCAGGTTGGATGGCTTGAACGGGTCGGGCTTGGACGGGAAGTTTGACCATGCTTTA
Organism: Calendula officinalis; assembly: GCA_963853835.1. NCBI lineage: Eukaryota > Viridiplantae > Streptophyta > Magnoliopsida > Asterales > Asteraceae > Calendula > Calendula officinalis. The sequence goes on along the minus strand of OY970822.1, from coordinate 82,882,605 downwards.
AATTTTTATTTTGTTAAATGAGCCGTGTTTTGTAATACCGTCTTTTAACTTACTTTTGGATGTAATATTTGTGGGACCATGGTTTGTAAACTTAACACAACTAGGAACCTAACCGTATGCTTCCGTACTTAGATTAATACTTAATTGGATATTTAAAAAAAAATGCGGTTGTACAACTTGGTATCAGAGCTTCGGTTTGGCGATGAATACATGGGGTTGGTGTTCCATTCCCAAATCGTGGTTCGTGTTTTGGTCAAACCTTCCGGACAAGGGGGATTAGAGCAAGTGTGAATTGGGTTTAGTAGTTAGTAGGTGTGTACTAACGAGTTAAACTAAGCCTTGGTGAGATGTTGTGTTTTGTATCAGGAATGGCTACGGATGGAAACACCTTGGATAATGTCCCACCGAACACGAACCTTGGAAATGATGGAGCAACGGGCTCGGGGGGTGATGAAATACCGAACGAAGAATACATCGTGTTGTTGGAGACACGAAACATGGAACTTGAGGATACCATAAGGGCTCTCCGCCAAAGCCAATCGACTGAGCCGCGACCCGAGGCTCGGTCTACCTTGCCACCCCCAACCCAAACGAATCCACCCCCACTCTTCACTCAAACTACTCAAAATCCCGTCTTTCCCCGCAGTGACTCATCATCTCCCAATGCAAGCATACCACAACCGCCACCCACACTGTAACAAAACGTGGTCCCACAAAATATTACTACCAAAGTTATTTAAAAGACGGTATTACTAGACACGGCTCATTTTACAAAACATAATTTAAGCATGGTCAAACTTCCCGTCCAAGCCCGACCCGTTCAAGCCATCCAACCTGAAATGTGTCAAAAAGGGAGGGATTAGCACAAAAGCTAAGTGAATGAATTCCTAACTCTACCAACTACACTAAACACTAAAACACGGAAGTTAAAGAACATCTCCGGTTTGGTAGTCACTTAAACGCGGAAGTTATAAAAACATCTCCGGTTGGGTAATCACTTAATTGAGAGGATCGGCGGCTTTGCGGGCCTTAAATCATGGTCGGCCAAAACCACGGTAACCGATAGCGTTTTGTATCCAACACCCAGGGCAACTCCCTCCCCTTAACACTGTAACATATACAGGTAAGGTCGGATACCCTATTAGTCGATACACTGTGCCCAGCCGTTATCCATCCGACACTGACCTCGTCCCGATTGTGCACCTAGTCATGTATGGTATTCCCTAACACTAGGCATACATAACAAGTCAACTAGCTACGAAAAACACCGCGAAAAACGTCAAAACTGAGTTCTCAATCGCGAACTCTAGTTCACGATCGCGAACTAGAGTTCGCGACGTGAACTCTGATCGTGAACACTTCGCGACGGCTAAACATTTTCTCTGGACCGACTTCACGATCGCGAACTAAGTTCGCGTCGTGAACTCCCCTCAACTGGCGATTTTCTGCATTTTTCACCAACAAGACAATACCAAATGAAATAACCGAAACTCGAGTTGTAGGTCGAATCCACTCACCTTTCAACTTCCGATTCCTTAACTCAGTGAGCTAGTATCACTGAGTATCCTTCCCGGTTCCTGTCGACAATATACCGAGTTAGTGATAATCCACCGAATCGTCAAAATCATCAATTTCAACAACTAACTACACAAGACTCATAAAATGCACATTTTATGACATCTCCAACTAGCACCAATCCTTCATCAACATAATTGACCATTTTGACCATTTAGCAAGTATTCACAACTAGTTGACCCAAACGGGCCAAAAACCCGAACATGATCCTAACACTTCCATATTACCACCAACTAGCAATTAACCTTTCAACTAGCAATTCACAATCATTTAACAAGTCCACCAAGTTGACAACTTACACAATTCCAAGTAACATACTTGTATAATCACTAGATCACCATTTTGACAAAATCATCCAAACACCAGTTAAATAACTTCACCATTTAATTAATACTAGGTTTTTAACCTTCATGACTTAACAAACATGATTTCACAACCTAATAAACAATTCTATCCAACCAAAACTCAAGAAATCCAAGATTTGTCAAAACCCACCTTCAACATCCACCATTAACGGAGGTTGAAGGTGATTTTCACCAAATCTTGTATTCCTTCAACAATCTACCATACAAATGATGTAAAAGCTTGCATAAACACATAATACAACATCCATAACAAGATTCATCCACAAATCATCAAGCTACATAAACCCTAGTTCAAGTTCTAGCTCAAGAACAACATGAACAAGTGAAGGAGAAAGAGTAACTTACTTCTAGACTTCTTCTATCACAACAAGTAGTAAGATTTCGTGATTTAACCCAAGAATCAAACACCAAAAGCTCAAGAACAAGGAAGAAAGCTAGAGAGAAAAGATGGGGTTTTTCTTTCAATGAAATAGTGATAATAGATGGATAATGTTGGAATTAACAAGTAAAAGAGAAGAGAGAGAGACCCCCTCTCTCTAAGGACGGTCAACACAAGGGGTTGGGGCCCCCTTGTGGCTTTTGTTTTAATTAACAGTATATGTCTGAAAAGTCCCTTTCGAAATTAATTTATTTAAAATAGCAAACAGACTCCAATTTAAAAAACGAAAGCATTTTTGGAAACGATATTTAACAAGGAATCCAAATATATAAAAATCACGTTTTCATTCCGAATATATCACAAGTCGGGTATTTTAACCCCTTGGTTAAAATACCGCAAAGAACAGCAGGCTAATTTAATTAACTAGGCATTTAATCAGATAATCATTTAATAAGATACCTTAAGGTCAATAAACTATTAGGCTGGGTTTTGGGATGTTACACACACACACCGTACCAATTGCCAATGCCCAACACCAGCAATTCTTCTACCAACCTTTCCCGATCGAGAAGAAACCGTGCACTTACAAGAATTTTCTTGATTGTAAGCCAACCGAGTACCGGGGAAGTACTGACCCGGCGGAAACTCTAACGTGGCTTAGGGCCACCGAAAAGGCCCTTATTGCTTGTAATTGTGAGGACCACTTGAAGGTCCGGTATGCGTCCCGAATGTTGGGGGGACCGGCTATGGATTGGTGGGACGGGTTGACCGCAAATTTTAGTAATGAGATGATGGATGCGATCACGTGGAAACAATTTAGGTATTGTAGCCCGTTTGAGTTGGATAAAATCCGGAATGAGTTCATGATGTTGAAGATGACCGATCGGATGACGGTGGATGAGCTTATCCTCCAATTTAATGGTAAGCTCCGGTTTGTGACACAATGAGTGCCCGATGAGTCCACCCAAATCAAACACTTTGTTGGGGCGTTGTTGCCCGAGTATCGGAATGTAACAAGGCTTGCGGGGACTCTCTTGCAAGCCTATAATCTTGCCAAATCGGCCGAGGGTGATGTTTTGGCTCAAAAAGCCGCGAATCGGGAGAGAGCCCCGTTTCATAGGGGAAAGTATGAACAATCGAACTCGAGCAACCACAAGAAATCTCAAGGAAATCACAAGTCAAACAACGATCGTCGAAAACAAATCCTTCAAGGTTCCAACCAAAGGAACCCGTGGTGCTTACCTTGTAAGTCCGCCCATGCCGGTCCGTGTACAGCACAAACTCGAAGATGTATTAAATGTAGGCAACACGGGCATGAATCCTCGGAATGCAAGTTAGAGAATAGTGTTTGTTGGACGTGTCAAAAAGAGGGTCACCGGGCCATGCATTGCCCAATGAAGAAGAATTCGGGTTCGGGTTCGGGCGGGGGAGCGGCTTCGTCGGGAGGTCAAAAGAGAAAGAGTCATCCACCACCTACGGGTCGGGCATTCAAAATGACGGTGGAGGATGCCACCACTACCGACGATGTCATCACCGGTATGTTTCTAATAAACTCGATACCCGCTCGTGTATTATTTGATTCGGGTGCAAATAGTTCGTTTTCTTCAAAGAGTTTTTGTGACAAATTGAAATTGCCTTTTTCCTTAATCGCGACACTTCTAGACGTAGAGGTGGCCTATGGTGAAATAGTTCCGGTCACGACATCCGTGTCCGGGGCTAGTATTGATATTGATGGCGTGAAATTTTCGATTCTTTTACTTGTTATGCCGATATCCGGCTTTGATGTGGTTTTAGGTATGGATTGGTTAAGTACTAATAGGGCCAACATAAATTTTCACCAAAAGTTAATTACTTTTCTTTTACTCGACGGGTCACACGTCGTGGCCCGGGGAGACCGTGCGACCCCGACCATACCCATGATAACCATGATGAAAGCCCGTAAGTCCTTGACCAAGGGATGTGAATCGTTTATGGCCTACGTGATTGACGTGAAAAAGGAAAAGAAAGTGGTTGGTAATCTCCGGGTGGTTTCGGAATACCCGGAGGTGTTTCCCGAAGACTTGCCTGGGTTACCTCCCGTTCGGGAGGTAGAATTCAAAATTGATTTGGTGCCGGGTGCCAATCCCGTGGCTAGAGCACCGTATCGTTTAGCACCATCCGAGATTCGAGAAATGATGACACAAATCCAAGATTTATTGGATAAGGGTTTTATTCGGTCGAGTTCCTCACCTTGGGGAGCTCCGGTTTTATTCGTGAAAAAGAAGGATGGTGCACTTCGTATGTGTATCGATTATCGGGAATTAAATAAGAGAACGTTAAAGAATCGGTATCCCTTACCACGTATTGACGATTTATTTGATCAACTCCAAGTCTCAAAGATTGATTTGAGGTCGGGTTATCACCAAGTTCGGGTTCATGAAAACGATATTCATAAAACGGCGTTCCGAACTCGTTACGGTCATTATGAGTTCTTGGTTATGCCGTTTGGGTTGACGAACGCTCCCGCGATATTTATGGATTTGATGAACCGAGTATGTCGGCCTTACCTCGACAAATTCATTATTGTGTTCATTGACGATATTTTAATTTATTCCAAGACCGAAGAAGAACACGAGAAACATTTAAAGCAAGTGTTAGAAACATTGAAGCGGGAACATTTGTACGTGAAGTTCTTGAAGTGCGAATTTTGGCTTCGAGAAGTTCACTTTTTGGGTCACGTTATTTGCTCGAATGGGGTCAAGGTGGACCCGGCGAAGATCGAAGCGGTTATGAATTGGGTTGCTCCAAAGAACCCAACCGAGATAAAGAGTTTCTTGGGCTTGGCAGGTTATTACCGCCGGTTTATTAAGGATTTTTCGAAGATAGCGGGTCCTATGACGAGATTGACCCGTAAGGATGTGCCGTTTCGGTGGGGTGAAAATCACGAGAAGTCCTTTCAAACTCTAAAACAATTATTGTGTCAAGCTCCGGTTCTCGCCTTACCCGAAGGCCCGGAGGATTTTATTGTTTATTGTGACGCTTCACTTGCGGGTTTGGGTTGCGTGTTGATGCAACGAGACCGGGTTATTGCTTATGCTTTGAGGCAATTGAAGAATCACGAGAAAAATTATCCGACTCACGATTTGGAGTTGGCGGCGGTGGTTTTTGCACTAAAATTATGGAGACACTATTTGTACGGTACTAAGTGCGTGATTTGTACGGATCATAAAATTTTGCAATATGTATTCACGCAAAAGGAATTGAATATGCTCAACGAAGATGGTTAGAGTTGATTAAGGATTACGATTGTGAAATTCGATATCATCCCGGAAAGGCAAATGTGGTGGCCGATGCCTTAAGTAGAAAGGGAGATCCGGGGCGGGTACAATTTATGCGGATGGAAATTGTGTCGGATTTGGTGTCCCGGTTAAAGATTTCACAAATGGAAGCGTTGAATGTCGAACATTTGAAGGCCGAGATTTTATTGAAGAGGAAGGATGATTTAGAAGAAGATTCTCGGGGTTTGAAGACGTATCAATCTCGGGTTTGGGTACCGTTACTCGGGGGTTTGCGGGAATTGATTTTAGCCGAGGCTCACAATTCTCGGTTATCGGTTCACCCGGGTAGCACGAAGATGTATAATGATTTAAAGGCTCTTTATTGGTGGCCGACGATGAAGACCGACATTGCCCGTTTTGTGGGCCAATGTCATATTTGTGCTCAAGTAAAGGCCGAACACCAAAAGCCATATGGAACTTTAACCCAATCACCGATTCCCGAGTGGAAGTGGGACCGGATTACTATGGATTTTGTGACCAAGTTGCCGCGTACTCAAAGGGGTCACGATATGATTTGGGTTATAGTTGATCGGTTAACGAAGAGTGCTCATTTCTTGGCTACTAGTGAAACCGCCTCACTTAGTAGATTGGTGAAATTGTACATTGACGAAGTGGTATCCCGGCATGGTATTCCGATTTCTATCGTGTCCGATAGAGATCCCCGTTTTGCTTCAAACTTTTGGAATAGCTTGCAAAGAGAATTGGGGACGCGGGTGAATTTGAGTACCGCGTACCACCCCCAAACCGATGGGCAATCGGAAAGAACGATATAAACGCTAGAAGATATGTTGCGGGCTTGTGTGTTAGAGTACGGTGGGTCATGGGATTCCCACCTACCGTTGATCGAGTTTGCTTATAATAACTCGTATCACTCAAGTATTAAGATGCCACCGTATGAGATGTTGTATGGGCGTCGGAGCCGAACCCCGACGTGTTGGTTGGAAGCGGGTGAGAAACAATATGCGGGGCCCGATATTGTACAAATGACCGCGGATAAAGTAGCAATTGCCCGAGAGAAGTTAAAAGCCACCCGTGACCGACAAAAGATGTATGCCGACCCGAGACGTAGACCCGCTACGTTCTCGGAAAATAAGATGGTTTATTTGAAGGTTTCACCTTGGAAGGGTGTCATTCGTTTCGGTAAACGAGGAAAGTTGGCCCCGAGATTTATTGGGCCGTTTCGAATTAGTAAGGTGGTAAATTCTCAATCGGTAACACTCGAGTTACCCCCGGAGTTGTCGGCAATTCATAACACTTTCAACATTTGTTACTTGAGAAAGTGTAACATCGAAGATCCGAGCCAAATTCTTCCGGTGCAAGAGTTGCGGGTTGATACGAAGAAGAGATTGGTCGAAGAACCGGTGGAGTTATTAGACCGAAAGATAACGAAATTGAGAAAGAAGCAGATTCCAATGGTTTTAGTAAAGTGGAAGCACAATTTGGGTGCGGATATGACGTGGGAGACCGAGGCCGATATGCGGGAACGTTATCCCTCCTTGTTTGATCGAGATGGGATTCCGGGGACGGAATCTTCCTAAGTAGGGGAGAGTTGTAACATCCCAAAACTCGGCCTAGTAGTTTATTGACCTTAAGGTATCTTATTAAATTATTATCTAATTAAATGCTTAGTTAATTTAATTAGCCTGCTGTCCTTTGCGGTATTTTAACCAAGGGGTTAAAATACCCGACTTGTGATTTATTTGGAATGAAAACGTGATTTTTATATATTTGGATTCCTTGTTAAATATCGTTTCCAGAAATGCTTTCGTTTTTAAAATTGGAGTCCGTTTGCTATTTTAAATAAATTAATTATGAAAGGGACCCCTCAGACATATACTGAAAAAGTATTAAGTGATGAAAAAGACCATGTGGGGCCCCTTGGCTTTGGCTGGTCGTGGAAAAGGAGAGAGGGATAAACTCTCTCTTTTCCTTTTACTTCCCATTTTCAAAACACCTTATCCACACTATTCCATTGCCTCCTCCAAGAACCTCCATCTTCCTTTTTCTTGTTCTTGCTAAATTGTGGTCACCTCTTGCTTGAACTCCGAAAATCATACTAAAGATTAGTGTAGAAGAAGCTTAGTGGTAAGTTACACTTCCTCTTTTACTTGTTCTTGAAGTTCTTGAACCATAGTATGAACTAGGGCTTAGGTAGCTTGTTGAATTGTGGATGAATCTTTTTATGGATGTTGTTTTATGTGTTTATACAAGCCTTTACATCATTTGTATGGTTGATTGTTGAAGGAAGGCAAGAGTTGGTGAAAATCACCTTCAACCTCCATTAATGGTGGATGTTGAAGGTGGGTTTTGACAAATCTTGGATTTCTTGATGTTTGAATGCATAGAATTGTTTATTAGGTTGAGAAATCATGATTGGTAAGTTATGGATGGTGAAAACCTAGTATAGATGATTATGTGAATTAATCTAGTTGGTGTTTGGGTCAAAATGAGTAACTAGTGATCTTGGAAGCATCATACTTGGATTTGTGATGGTTGTGACCTTGATGGAATTGTTAAATGATTGTGAATTGCTAGTTTAAGGATTTATTGCTAGTTGACGGAAATGTGGAAGTGTTGGGATCATATTCGGGTTTTTGGCCCCTTTGGGTTAACTAGTTGTGAATACTTGATAAATGGTCAAAATGGTTAAATGTATTGATGAAGGATTTGTGCTAGTTATAAATGTCATAAAATGTGCATTTTATGAGTCTTGTGCGGTTAGTTGTTGAAATTGTTGATTTGGACAATTCGGTGGATTATCACTAACTCGGTATATTGTTGACAGGAACCGGGAAGGATACTCAGTGATACTAGCTCACTGAGTTAAGGAATCGGAAGTTGAAAGGTGAGTGGATCTAACCTACAACTCGGGTTTCGGTTTATTCCGTTTGGAAATTGCATACTTGTGAAAATGCAGGATTTTGGCAGGTCTGGGGAAGATAGCGGCGCTATCTTCTAGATAGCGACGCTATTTTGGTATTTTTGGGACAAGTCCAAACAGGAGGCCGAAATAGCGTTTGGGCCATTTTTAGCGGCGCGATCCCAATAGATAGCGACGCTATCTCAAAGATAGCGACGCTATCTTTTGGCTGGGCAGTTTTGGCACCTTTTGTTCTTAGCTTGCGTGATTGTTATGTATGCCTAGTGTTAGGGAATACCATATATGACTATGTGCACATTCGGGACGAGGTCAGTGTCGGATGGATAACGGCTGGGCACAGTGTATCGACTAATAGGGTATCCGACCTTACCTGTATGCGTTACATGGTTAAGGGGAGGGAGTTGCCCGGGTGTTGGATGCAAAACGCTATCGGTTACCGTGGTTTTGGCCGACCATGGTTTAAGGCCCGCAAAGCCGCCGATCCTCTCAAATAAGTGATTACCTAACCGGAGATGTTCTTTAACTTCCGCGTTTATGTGTTTAGTGTAGTTGGTAGTGTTAGGAATCCATTCACTTAGCTTTTGTGCTAATCCCTCCCTTATCGACACATTTCAGGTTGGATGGCTTGAACGGGTCGGGCTTGGACGGGAAGTTTGACCATGCTTTAAATTATTATTTTGTTAAATGAGCCGTGTTTTGTAATATCGTCTTTTAACTAACTTTTGGATGTAATATTTGTGGGACCATGGTTTGTAAATTTAACACAACTAGGAACCTAACCGTATGCTTCCGTACTTAGATTAATACTTAATTGGATATTTAAAAAAAAAATGCGGTGTTACAACAGCCCACCGAAAACTGGCCACATGATCATCTGGATCTCCGGTGCCGTCGTATGATTTTATTCTAGGCCCTTTCAAACCCAGAGGTATGGGCATTTCGTTGATGACGTCCGTAAACGAGACCGAAAATCCCTCGGACCGGATGACGTGCGACGATGGGGGGGTTTCTTTTCTTTCTTCTGCGAAGGGTGCCTTTCTTCTTCCGGCCTTTCGACCTGAGTGGTCTCCGTTTTCCGGGCTCTTCTCGGGGGAGATGGGTCTTTGTACACCTCTTCCACCGACTCATCTTCACTTGAGTACGTTAGGTTTCTATCTACCCCGAGTACTCCCCCCTTCAACTTCCCATGGGTTTTCTCCATCTGTCTCATTTCCCTGAATTTGCAGAAGAGATTGTACTCCTCCAGCTCTTCCGGGGTAGGTTCATTTCCCCCACTTTCGGGTGGTGGGCATGTGGAAGTTGATGCCGGCGTAAGCACCCCTTCTGGTGGCTCCCTGAGCCGAATCGGTGTAACTTGTTGACGATTGGCGTCGTTTAACGGATTTTCTTGGACCATTTTGTTCAAGGTCCCACGGATGGCGCCAAATGTTGGATCACGAATCTTCCGGATGGCTTATCGGACGCTTTCTAGCCTAAAGAACCTGAAACAACAAGGTAACTCTTAGTCAGGTGCTCCCCGGGAGGTTTCCCGTGAGAACACTACGACGGTCAAGTTAGGAATCGATTTATATGACGTGAGGTCGTGATCGGTAAAGATCGTATTGAATGCAAGTAAGTAATGACAAGTGTAATAAATGTACCGAAAGCTTGATTATTCCATTGATCATGGTGTGGTTGTATTTATAGCCGATCTTCCTTAGGCGGTAAAGGAAAGTGCCATGCTCCGGACCGGTCCCTCCGGAGTCCTGCGGATAATGGGTAGTCCCGACAGGCTTTAATCCGTCGGGCAATATCGCTACCTTACGCCAAAGCCGCCCTAGGGACTTGGTCGCATTTAATGCGCTTCGTACCTGCGAACCGTCTTTCCGTAATTCCCGTGTTGCGCTTAGATCATGATCATCGGGATCAGTGATCCTTCTGCGTCCGTTCCTTCTAACCGTTCGTAAGAGTTGCATCCGGTCAGAATGGTGTATGTGATATACCTCATTAATGACCAACCTGAATTTGTTCACAATTGCCCTTGCACTTAGTCTAGTAGTCACCACATTATTTTCCACAATTGCCATACGCTAGTGTTTCGCCGTGATGGATGCATGCCAAAAGCTCATCTTTTCCAAAATGTTTATGAAAATTGAAAAACAAAAATAATACCGTTTTTCACTTCTCAAATGAATTGCAGAGAACTTCATCTCGTGTTCTGATTTATTTTATAACTAATACTTCCTCCGATTAAAAAATAAGTGATACATTGTTGCTTTCATGATTTTTAAGGCAAAAAAATATAATGATGGTTAAATTAGATTATTTGAACGGTTAGTGTGAATGAGTCCAACTTTTGAGATTAATGATTTTTAAAAGTTAAAATAAGAATAAAAGGATCATTTCATTATACTAAAGTAGAGAGTTAGTGAGGTGACACTTATTATTATTACTTTTTGCCAAATAATTTTTTTTAAAGTATATCATTTATTTTAAATTAAAAAAGAAAACAAAGTACATCAGACCTTTTGATTCTTTCTTGCGATCTTTATTCTAGAACTATATATACACAATTTTCTAATTTGTTTAATATTGACCATATCAAGAATAGTCAGAAATCAAGAAGTCATATTTGGTTAAATCAGGTCGAAAATTAAAAGCATATGAGGTTGTGGGAATTAAGCAACTAAATATATCGAAGTATTCCCTCCGTCCCTAAATAAAGTTCCTATTTCACCTTGAATTTTTGTCCCTAAATAAAGTTCCCATTTCACAAGTTGATGGGGTCCACTTAATAAAATAATATAATTACTATGGACCCCACTACTAACTATCCACTTACTATCTTTCTCTCTCCAAACCAACTTTATATTTTAATCAAATTTAATACCAACAATCTCACCACTAACTTTTTCCTTAAATAATTTGCCCAAGACAAATGAGAACTTTATTTAGGGACGGAGGGAGTATATAACACAAAACAAATAAAAACCGTTTCAAACTTTTGAAACAACATTAATGATATTCAAACCCGTCAAATGTAGGGTATGAAGAAGGTAGAATGTGCACAATGATCATACTTGTACCTAGTAGTAAAGAGACCGCCCGAAAAACTTCCTAAGAAGTTTGTTGTGGGAAAAATATGTAATGTCATTAATATATAAATGTCCTAAATATATAAAAATATGTAGACATGTATGACATATAAATCTTGTTAAAAGAAAGTTTATAAATGCAAATTAAAATATACACTCAAACACTATATGTTCTTTTGGTATTATTTCTTTCATGTAAACTGCATGAATCATTTATATAGTTTACTCTATCTATTGTAAAAAAATTATCGTAATGTATGTTAAGTGTTGCTCGTATAACTCTATGGTGTAAGTTTTACGTTTTAATTGTCATATTTAAAAATAAAACTGATGTCTACTTTCAAACGAATAAGCAATAGTTAATTGTTAGTTACAATGGTCCTTGTACTCTAAAATGAATACTAAAGGGATTAGGTGGGGTAATGAATGTCATAATACAATATTCATACATCACATAATTATTGATATGTTAATCGCCAACTAGCATTTCTAAATGATACGCCAACCACATCTTACCAATCAATTATATATAGATTGTTTTTTAGTCATGGGAAATATTTAGTAATTAGGAGACATGTAAAATTATGTGTGTTGGTGCATATTTTTATGCATACACATTCAAATTTGTATACTACTTCGTGTAAATAACATGTAATGTTTTTAAACTTAAGTATTTGAAGATGATATGTTGTTTGTACATAATTTGTTATGCATAGCATCGAAACCATCCGTTCAGTTGTTATAAACAATGTGGAATCATACAATATTTGTTTGCTACAAAATACAGTTACAACTTGTCTGTCATCATATCGCGTGATTACTCTGCTTATATATTGTAAAGTTAAAAAAGAAAGCATGATGCATGTAAATTTATATAAAAATAAATTGTTATATTGTCCTAGTCTTGTAGACCGTGAGTTTATTTACTTATCAAATGTTTATTTAATGTATACTTAAAAACGCATATTAATGAACTTTAATTTTATTTTAAAAGATATAATAAACACTTTGTATGATTTTCTATTGAAATAGAAATATTAGGTTGGTTAATTACATGTAAGCATGTGCTATATAATGTTAGATAACTTTATCAATACATCTTAAACCCCTGCCAATGGGGCGTTACCAAAATCCGCCACCACCATATTTGACCGCCATTAGAACCACTCCATCACATAACACATCAGTAGAAAGGCGTGGGGGTGGGGGAGTTAGTGATGTGTTGCTATTGACACGATCTCATCATTAATTTGTCGGTAGGGAAGAAGTTACTTATGTGTTTAGTGATACGTCACTATTGGAAGATATCTTACTAAACATAACTTGATTTCTATATAGGTGTTCTCATTTAGTTTCACATAACTTGATTTCTATATAGGTGTTCTCATTTAGTTTCACAGCAATTTTTTTAAACTTCATTTTCATCATAACACAGGTTGTTCAATAAATACTTCCTTCGTCCCAAATTTATTGTTCACTATAAAAAATACACAGTTTAGGAAATATATATTAATTATACTATGTCACCAATCAAATTTTCTCTTTTATACTTAAATATTTTTCTATTGGTTGAAATTTAAAAAATACATGGGACAAAATAAAATTGTATACCAGACAATACAAAATGAGATGGATGGAATAATAATTTGTAACATGACTTACATTTTGCTTTTAATTATTCAACAATAATTCAATATCTTACAGATTTTGTTTTGCTTATTATTGAAAATAAAATATATAAATTCATAGATAGTAACATGGATCGCTTTCTTCTTGCTTCGTTTGTTCCTATTAATAAAGAAAAGCAAAAAATCAGCTTTCAAACCAACCTCAAATAACATGCACCTTTCTCTCTATTTTTAGAGAGAGAAACCCATCTCACTGTGTGTGAGAGAAACGTCAAACACTCAGTGGCCACTTTGCAGCATCAGTAGCAGTAGATCCACTTCCTTTTCTGTTCCATATATACTTGTCTGTCAAATCCACCAAATCAAACAAACGAAAAATGTCGATGCACGCAAAGACAGATTCCGAGGTAACGAGCTTAACGGCGTCGTCACCGACAAGGTCACCGCCACGGCGGCCGGTGTATTACGTCCAGAGTCCGTCACGTGATTCGCATGACGGTGAGAAGACTACCAACTCTTTCCACTCAACGCCTGTGCTCAGCCCCAGTGGATCACCCGGCCGTCAATCACGGAACTCTTCATCTACTAGATATTCCGGGTCGCTCCGACCCGGATCGCGGAAAGGTAGTCAGCATCAACATCATCGGAAAGGAGAAAAGGGGTTTGATGCGATTGAGGAAGAAGGGTTGTATGATGAAGATGGCCGGAAGGGGATTCCCCGCCGGTGTTATTTTCTGGCGTTTGTTGTTGGGTTCTTTGTTCTGTTTACGTTCTTCGCTCTGGTTCTGTGGGGAGCTGCCAGACCTCAGAAGCCCGTTATAACCATGAGGGTAAGTCTTCAAACTTTATATTCAATTACTAAATTCTGGATCTAGTTAGATTTCTGCTAAAAAATTCATATTCTCGTTAGAATTACATAATTAAGATGGATTCCTTTTCTTTTGCAGAGTATTGCTTTTGATCAATTTGTAGTGAACGCCGGTGCAGATGCATCTGGGGTTGCAACAGAAATGGTGACACTAAACGCCACCGTCAAATTCAATTTCCTCAATCGCGGGACTTTCTTCGGGGTTCACGTCTCATCCACCCTACTTGATCTCGCGTACACCGAGCTAACATTAGCCACAGGAACCGTAAGTCACAATTCATTTCAATTCGCAATGTTTATGACTCAAATCCATCTAAAAAGACTAAACCCTAAATTCGTATTTAACCTTTCTGCAGATCAAGAAATTTTATCAATCAAGGAAGGGACACAGAATCGTGAGTGTGAACGTTCGAGGTGTTGGTGTACCGTTATACGGCGGAGGTGTGAATTGGAGTAGCGAAAATGGAAAATTGACTGCACCTGTTCCACTGAACCTAAATTTCACGGTTAAAGCCAAAGCTTACGTTTTAGGAAAATTGGTGAAACCCAAGTTCTACAAAAAGGTTTCGTGTGCCATTGTTTACAAACCCACTAAGGTTATCAATACGCCCATTTCTCTCAAGAATTCTTGCACTGTTGAGTAACCCGTTAAAATTGAACCTACAAGTATTCCGGAATTGATATTTGTTGGAGAAAAGTTCATTCAGACATAAACACAAACACTTGGTGAGCAAATTGCATTATGTTGGCTTATTTTAATTATGTTATAGAGAAGCAACCGGTGATCTGATTGACCGTCGGTGACCTTTGGGAGGTATTTAATTCGACTATGGCGGAGCTGTGTATTATATTTTGATTTTGTTGTACTATTAGATATCATGTTAGAAGGAATAATTATATTTATTTACTTGTTTGGACTTTCTTTTGGTGCTATATGGTTGTTTTGGACTGATGTAGTCTGTGTTTGGAAGTTGGACTTGCATTTTTAAATTAATTAGTAAGGTAAGTGAAAACTAGTTAATTTTAATTGGGTTTTGCTGTCTCTAAGCATATGATAACAAATACTCCCTACATTCTACAAAAAAGTTCTCATTTCTCATGGGCACAAGATTTTAGGAGATAGATAGTAGTGGGTCCTTAATAATACTTTTGATTAAAATACGGAGTATAAGATTAGATTGGAGAGAGAAAGTATTTTAGTGGTTGAATCATTGGTAATAATATTATTTTATTAAGTGGGTCCCTTGAATTTGAGAAATAAGATTTTTTTTGTGGGACATATATTGAGGAGAAAATGGAAACTTTTTTATGGGACATAGGAAGTATTTAATAAACCAAATATTATTTAATTGATTTAAAATGATATTAATAAGTTATTAAAAATCTATTTTAATAAGTTTTATTATTAATATTATAATTAAAGATCGAATCCAAAACTATGCCTCGATTATCAAGTTGCAACGCACTAGAAGTCTTCTTCTAGTGGCTCTCTATATAACAATGTTCATCTTCTTTAGTCTTTTAATTGGCCGTGAAACCTTCCTCGTTAGTAAGGGGAGGGGTTGTTTGATTTGCTTCAGAGTTATTCTAGGTTTGGACTCAACCCGAGTCGGAATATTTGTTTTCCCCAACTTCGTCTAACTTTGTCGGTATTTTGTTAATCTGGTCCAGATAAAAAAAACAGAAAGGGTAGTATAACTACCCAAATAATTAGAAATTACAAGGAAAATTAAATTTCTATTTAAAAAATATATAATTTAAAATCATACCAAAATTTAAAAAGAAATTGTAATGAACACAAAGGGTATAACTATTCAACCATATTGTCTAATCATGTAACGACCCAAAATTTTGTATTAAATAAATTATGTAAAAATATGATAAACAAGGATAAATCATTTAAAGAACGTAGGAATTGGTTTCGTATCATTTGGACATCGTACGAGGAAGTTATGGGCGAAACCGGGTTGAGATAAAGATGAAAAAGTGCAGCCTGGACTACCTGAGGAGTTCGCGACGCGAACTTCGGTTAGCGATCGTGAAGTCGAGGCAGGGAATTTGGTGATCGAGCGTGAAGAGTTCCCGACCAGTTAACGAACGCGAAGTCTCACAACACGGGAACTTCGCGACGCGAAGTTGTGTTCGCGATCGCGAACTATGGACGAGCTGAATAAAACGGGAAAAAGTTAGGGTTTGCTCATTTTTTCACCCAAGTTGTGGTGCAGCCGATTTTAGAGAGAGAAGGGGCGATTTTGGTGTTCTAGAGCTCAAATCTTCTTCAATCTTGTGGATCTTAACATCAAAGGTAAGGATTCTTGATCCTTGATAGTTGGTAGTTAGTTTGTGAACTTTATTTGGGTAGAAATGGTGGTTTGGGGAACCATCCAAGTCATCTTTGGGGAAGATGACTAATCATGGGTGTAGAACACTCATTGTAAGCTTGTAATGATGTGTACAAGTTGGATTTGGGTTTATTGATGGAAATCTTGAACTAGGGTTTTGGGGTTTCACCAAGTTGGATGAACTTGGTGGTTAAGAATGTTGTTATGGGTTTATTGGTAGCAAGTTATGAATAATAACTAGATTTTATGATGATATTGATGGTAGGTCAAGAAGACCTAAAGTTTGGTGACATTTCACAAGTTGGAAAGCAAGGATTTGTGTTGTTAGACACGATTTGGATTTAGCTTGGCTAAGGTGAGTACATGAGACTTTTACTGAGTACATAACAAATGATTTTGAAAACTATGATGTTTATTGAGTCTTTATTAATAAATGTTTTTAATAAAGATATGACTGAAAAGATAAGAAAATGCAAATATTAGACTACCTAAGTATGTCTAAATGCCTAATGATTTTTGAAAGAGATTATGATAATGAAAAGTAATTAATAATTTTAATTAATATGATGTTTGACTAAGAGTAATGATTAAGAAAGTAAGATATTTGGCTTATTAGTAATATGTATTAATAAAGCTAATAACAATGATTTTCAAGTATCAAGAATTGATTAGTATATTATACTATTAAAGGTAGTGATTGAATTGTTAAGAGAATAGATAGAGAGTGACTAGTAATAAATATGCATTCTAGTCAAAGAGAAGTTAAAGTGATATAATTTTTATAAATGATAAATATGTTTTATTAAATAAAGGAATTGGTAAAGTCAATATTGAAATTGAATAAGAAACGAGAATAATATGATAATTAGAATAGATGTATTCTAATTTATGTTTGAGTATGTATTATTGGGGCATATGCCCGTATTTGATGATTTCAATATGTGTTGAAAAAGGATCCGGATCATAGTTAACCCACACAGTTGGGGGAGTTAGTGACACCTACTTGGGGAGGTACCACCCTGCGCAAGAGTAGACTGTCGAGAAATAGTTAACCCGAAAATCGGGGGAGAAATAGTTAACCTGGAAACGGGGGAGTTTCAGTTAACCCGGAAACGGGAGAGTTTACCTAGTTAACCCACATCGGGGGAGTTTGCTACGGAGAGGTCCGTAGCGTATGTGATAAAGATTTAGTAAGCTATGGATAGCTTACAAGTATGTGACTAAGTGATGGGTAAGCTTACGGTTAGCTTACTAGTAAATACGAATAAGCAGTAAGAATGTAAGATAATAATTAATAAGTGATTAAAGAAAAGAAATGAATAGTAATGACTTTTATTATTTTGAGAATGGGTCGAAAACCCATGTATCTCACGAGACTATTTTTGTCTCACGTACTACTTTGTTTTTGGCTATGTATTCAGGTTCGAGATCGTTGGATTAGAGGGTCGCGATAGAAGTGGCCTAGTGTCGATTAGCTCGGGAGCTCGTAGGTAGATCCCGTTTATCCTATGGTTATGATATTATTTATGTAACACCGGATTTTAATACTCTGATAATCTTTTCAAAGGTTTTTGTTAAACCGTATTTTGGGAATAATGGACTTGTAATATTTTATTCAAAAATATGATTTAAAAAGTGTTTTAAAAATTGAGGTGTTACAACTTGGTATCAGAGCTATAGTTTAAGTGAATTAGGTAGGTTTGACCTCCCTAGTCTTAAGCTATGCTAAGTAGGACCATATGTTTTCCATAGGATGTCCATGATTTGTCTTTTGAGACCGTAAAGTATGGGTATATTAGGGTCGAACCCT
The DNA here is from genome assembly GCA_963853835.1 of Calendula officinalis. Lineage (NCBI taxonomy): Eukaryota > Viridiplantae > Streptophyta > Magnoliopsida > Asterales > Asteraceae > Calendula > Calendula officinalis. Next base: position 82,864,366 of record OY970822.1, on the reverse strand, counting down.
AAGAAGGAAGATAATGTTTTGAGCTTTTTGGGTTATGGTTGACTAATAAGTCAATCTTCTAATTTTAATGGTTTAATATGTTGGTGTAGCAAATGGTGAACCAAGGAAGTGGAGAAATCCCACGAGATTATGAGACGGATTCAAATCGAATCCCGACTCATCCCAGTGATAATGGAGAGGTTCCTGTTTGGATGCAAACCAAACCCCGGTAACCATGGAAACTGTCCAGAAACTGTTTACCCTAATTATGGAAGTGGTTAATGAGGATGTTAACCGGATCATGACTAACCGGTTCAATGAGGAGAAGAATGATAATTCTAAGTCACATGGGGGAAGTAGGTCTTCGGGTAGCAAGGCACGTACCGAGGAGCCATCGACCGAGGAAAGCAACGATTCGGGGTCGGAAGAAAGAGAAGGATGTACATACAAGGCATTCATGGCGTGCAACCCCGGTGAGTATTATGGAAGTTCGGAACCGAAGGTCACGATGCGTTGGATTCGGGAGACCGAGCAAGTACTAGAAAATAGCAAATGTTTGAGAGAAGACATGGTCACTTATGCATCCCGACAGTTGAAGGATGAAGCGTTGTCATGGTGGAATGCCATGTATGATAATTTGGGTAAGAAAGCATTGTATGAAATGTCGTGGGAGGAGTTCACGAGTAGATTAAGGGAAAAGTTTTGTGCCACTCGAGGTGTCGAGAGGGGTATTCGGCGAAAAGCACAAGAGTTGTCGTCAGGAGGGGGAAAGAAGAAGTTCGATAGTAGCTTGAAATCGACAAAGGAAGATAGACTTGGATCGAGTCCGTCAAAGAAAGGTAGTGTTGGAAGTTGTCAAAGTTGTGGTAAGAATCACCAGGGAGAATGCAAAGCAAACACAGCTATATGTTTCAAATGCGGAAGATTTGGGCACAAGGCGAAAGACTGCAAAGTAAGGAACCTCGAGGAAGTGGAATGCTTCACTTGTCACGAGCTGGGGCACTATAGTAGTGTGTGCCCGAGGAAAGGAACCGACACGTCAGTACCAACCGCCAACGGGAACTGGGTGAAGGAAGCTCATGGAGCCGCTTCAGGTAATTCGTTTTTGAAGTTCTGATAAATGATTAGGGTTTAGTTGTTTATATGTCGCACAATTTAGTGCTTATGCGATCAAAGTATGAAAATAATTATAGATGAAATGTGTATTATGAAAAGGAATAAGGTTGGGAGATAGTCTCCCCGGGTTATTATGTGTATAGTCGAATGGGTTGGCGACCGGTATGTCGCGAGAAATAAGGATAAGAAGGACTATGTTATCATGGATTGTTTGAAGGTGAATCACGAGAGTGGTAAACGTTTTCAACAAGAGGATAGTAGTACAATGAAGTACTAAGTGCTAGTGAGAATTGGAAAGCACAAAATATATATATATATATATATATATATATATATATATATATATATATATATATCTATAAAATGGAACTTAGATATTGGAGGTGATTGATTGAATGATTGACAAAAGGTTGTATCATGGATGATGGATGCGATGCTAAGTGTAAAAGGTTAATCGATGGTAAAATGTCCTAGATATGGTATACTAAGTCAAGGGTGACAATTAATTGTTGGAGAAAGGGCATAGGAAAAAGTGTGATAACTTATGTATAGACTATGGATCGGAGTCAATTGGCTGACTCGAGTTGACCGCACGATTCGGTCAAAATATGGATGATTAGATGCAATGGTGGTTACCTAGGTGTTGGAAGAAAGATTGGAAAATTATGATAACGAGAAAACGGATCGACTAAAGACGATTGGTAAACGAATAGATTTGTGGAAAGCACTAGAGATGATTATGGGTATACCGTGTGGTGTAATGTATAAGCGGAAAAATTGAAGGTCAGTTATGAAAGAAAATGTTAGCATGATGCTAAGTGTTTTGATGCATACATAAATTGTATGCAAGATGGCATAGTAGTAGTTGAGTCTTGTTGGATCGGAGGCTTCCCGATTAACGAGGTTAGATGAGTCGCTTTGGATTGGAAGTTTTCCGATCATTGTGATAGTTTGGAATCGTGATGGATTGGAGGCTTTCCGATCATCTCGACAAGATAGTTAAGGTATAATTTGTTATAAGGGATATGATGTTTGTATCTGATGTAAGAAGAACCGTATGGTTAGTTGTTATGATTTTTATGGCAAATGAGAACTTGGGTTGAAAACACGAGTGGTGTTTAAGTATAAGTAGGTTTAGGAGATGCCTACAAGTTCATGGTTTATGAAAAATGAATGCTTTTAGGAAGCAAAGTTTGTTAGTAACCAATGAGTGGTGAAAGAGGTATAATGGGTGGTTAGACCACAAATTGGTTATGGTTGGGGCTCTAGAGCCGGTAATCGGGAATTTCAAGTGTGGTGTAAGGATATTTGAAAGAGATTATAAATGGTATAAGTAATTGGATGAAAGTAAAAAAAAAAAAAAAAAAAAGTAATAGAGATTTGGTATTGCCTTAAATGAATATTGTTAATCGATCGTGGAAATTGAAATCGAAGAAAAGAGGAACAATTGAGAAAGGAAATTAGATATTGAAATCGGGAATGAAAAGCTTGGGAAGCGATGCCTTAGTAATAAAGAATATGGAAATTTTGCAAAGTAAGTTTGACTTTAATCATAAGTCAAGGTTGGTCAACTAGTGGATTGTTGACTTTAGTCAAAATTGGGTTTTGACTTTCGTTTAAATTGGTTAGTCAAGGATAAGGGCGTAATGTATCATCTTCATGTGTAAGATAGTGGGTAATGGATTAATGGAATTAATGGTAGTCAAAGGGTGCGACTTTAACCGTTGGGTATTTCGAGTTGAATTTAGGAACCGAGTATGATTGTTATTGGACCATGAAGGTAAGGTCGATTGTTAAGGAAGTTATGGTTAATGGAACCACTAGTGGGTAAGGAAATTGTCAAGAAATGGTTGACTTTGTGCTAAGTCAAAGATTGAACAATGTTGACAATTTGGTCAAAGCGAGGAGTTGACTATCATTTTGGTCAAATGGTTAATAGTAGTGATTTGGTCATATCATCCCAATGGGGATAAAGAGTTTGGTTAAATGATGGGAAATGCTAAGGTCGAATTGTGAAATTTTAACCGTTCGGGTATTGGAAACACAAGTTGGATTTTTGACCCGTTTGGGGTATAACGGAGTCAAGTGGGCAATTAAATGCATAAGTATTATTGGATCATAATCCGGAAGTGAATTGAGGATAGGAAATCCTTGAGTGATTCCGAGGACGGAATCCTTTTAAGGGGTGGATAGTTGTAACGACCCAAAATTTTGTATTAAATAAATTATGTAAAAATATGATAAACAAGGATAAATCATTTAAAGAACGTAGGAATTGGTTTCGTGTCATTTGGACATCGTACGAGGAAGTTATGGGCGAAACCGGGTTGAGATAAAGATGAAAAAGTGCAGCCTGGACTACCTGAGGAGTTCGCGACGCGAACTTCGGTTAGCGATCGTGAAGTCGAGGCAGGGAATTTGGTGATCGGGCGTGAAGAGTTCCCGACCAGTTAACGAACGCGAAGTCTCACAACACGGGAACTTCGCGACGCGAAGTTGTGTTCGCGATCGCGAACTATGGACGAGCTGAATAAAACGGGAAAACGTTAGGGTTTGCTCATTTTTTCACCCAAGTTGTGGTGCAGCCGATTTTAGAGAGAGAAGGGGCGATTTTAGTGTTCTAGAGCTCAAATCTTCTTCAATCTTGTGGATCTTAACATCAAAGGTAAGGATTCTTGATCCTTGATAGTTGGTAGTTAGTTTGTGAACTTTATTTGGGTAGAAATGGTGGTTTGGGGAACCATCCAAGTCATCTTTGGGGAAGATGACTAATCATGGGTGTAGAACACTCATTGTAAGCTTGTAATGATGTGTACAAGTTGGATTTGGGTTTATTGATGGAAATCTTGAACTAGGGTTTTGGGGTTTCACCAAGTTGGATGAACTTGGTGGTTAAGAATGTTGTTATGGGTTTATTGGTAGCAAGTTATGAATAATAACTAGATTTTATGATGATATTGATGGTAGGTCAAGAAGACCTAAAGTTTGGTGACATTTCACAAGTTGGAAAGCAAGGATTTGTGTTGTTAGACACGATTTGGATTTAGCTTGGCTAAGGTGAGTACATGAGACTTTTACTGAGTACATAGCAAATGATTTTGAAAACTATGATGTTTATTGAGTCTTTATTAATAAATGTTTTTAATAAAGATATGACTGAAAAGATAAGAAAATGCAAATATTAGACTACCTAAGTATGTCTAAATGCCTAATGATTTTTGAAAGAGATTATGATAATGAAAAGTAATTAATAATTTTTATTAATATGATGTTTGACTAAGAGTAATGATTAAGAAAGTAAGATATTTGGCTTATTAATAATATGTATTAATAAAGCTAATAAAATTGATTTTCAAGTATCAAGAATTGATTAGTATATTATACTATTAAAGGTAGTGATTGAATTGTTAAGAGAATAGATAGAGAGTGACTAGTAATAAATATGCATTCTAGTCAAAGAGAAGTTAAAGTGATATAATTTTTATAAATGATAAATATGTTTTATTAAATAAAGGAATTGGTAAAGTCAATATTGAAATTGAATAAGAAACGAGAATAATATGATAATTAGAATAGATGTATTCTAATTTATGTTTGAGTATGTATTATTGGGGCATATGCCCGTATTTGATGATTTCAATATGTGTTGAAAAAGGATCCGGATCATAGTTAACCCACACAGTTGGGGGAGTTAGTGACACCTACTTGGGGAGGTACCACCCTGCGCAAGAGTAGACTGTCGAGAAATAGTTAACCCGAAAATCGGGGGAGAAATAGTTAACCCGGAAACGGGGGAGTTTCAGTTAACCCGGAAACGGGGGAGTTTACCTAGTTAACCCACATCGGGGGAGTTTGCTACGGAGAGGTCCGTAGCGTATGTGATAAAGATTTAGTAAGCTATGGATAGCTTACAAGTATGTGACTAAGTGATGGGTAAGCTTACGGTTAGCTTACTAGTAAATACGAATAAGCGGTAAGAATGTAAGATAATAATTAATAAGTGATTAAAGAAAAGAAATGAATAGTAATGACTTTTATTATTTTGAGAATGGGTCGAAAACCTATGTATCTCACGAGACTATTTTTGTCTCACGTACTACTTTGTTTTTGGCTATGTATTCAGGTTCGAGATCGTTGGATTAGAGGGTCGCGATAGAAGTGGCCTAGTGTCGATTAGCTCGGGAGCTCGTAGGTAGATCCCGTTTATCCTATGGTTATGATATTATTTATGTAACACCGGATTTTAATACTCTGATAATCTTTTCAAAGGTTTTTGTTAAACCGTAGTTTGGGAATAATGAACTTGTAATATTTTATTCAAAAATATGATTTAAAAAGTGTTTTAAAAATTGAGGTGTTACAAATCATCATCATAAAGTTACGGATTAAACTAACATCTATGCATATTGTCCCGCCTTATTTTAGCGAAGTAACAATATATTGCTTAGTTTGCTTTGTCGAAACTTAATTACTTTCATGATCATACTATTTCAAGTATCAATATGCTATTTTGTTTAAATCTTATTGATTCAATTTTGATGTGATGAAGTCGTGTCTAAACTCATAATATGAACTTGATATCAAATCCATCACTCATAAATTCAAATACTATTTTCCATAATCAAATTCTATAACCATTGATTATTTGATTATCAATTTTCAAAATGTATAATCTATTTTCAATAATAAATCTCAAACAACCCTAAAAAGTCGATGATGGATTGTACCTTCAGAGGTAGTGGTGCTAAAAAGTATCCGAAAATCGGGTATCCGAAAAATATATATCTAAACACCAAGTATCCGAGATTTAAATACCGAACCCGGATAACGTTTCAGAATTTTCAGATATCTGATATTTGAAAGATTATCCGAAATACATCCGTAAAATATCTTAAGTATCCGAAAAATATTTGAATGATTGGTTTGTTCAGATATCGGAATTTCAGATACTGAAGATAGTAAAAATCAACTATCCGAAATTTGAATATACGAAAATGCGACTACCTTGTTTTGAACATCCGCAAATAGAGCTTAAGGATTTGATCCGCTAAAAAAATAGAGCTCAAGGATTGTACCTCCCAGATACATATAGACACTTTTATTTCTGTTGCATTTAATCTAAAGTCAATAATAAAGCTATATAAATTCTATAGCGATTCAAGTCTACATTATTTTTGTTTAGTCATTTAATGCTATGTATTTCTATTCATCTATTTATAGATTATTGGATAAACCATGGCTTCTTCTTTTTTTAACCACCTAAAAAGGTCTACGAAGCAATTATAATTGCAATAACCGTTATACCGCACAACAATGCCAATTTAAAACTTGTTATACATTCACAAAATAGTATACTAATCATATTGATTAGATCAAATGATTTACAACTTGAATGCAATAAAATATTTTAAACGTTTAATGCGATAAAACAAAATATTATATCGTATAGTGAACCACGTTTCTTAAAAACAATGAGGTAGGCCATTGGGCCCATTAACAAATTATATGCATGAAATGGGGCTGTTAGCATCCATTTTGTGAGAACGTGAAAGTTGAAACGATCACCAAACATGTGTATTTTATTTTATTTGTATGGTCATAATAGAAATGGCACGTGCTCCAGCCCCTCTCTAGCGACCCCAAAGTACCTCATTTACTAGTCAACATTAGAGAAACGTGGCTCGACATTTTAAAAAACATAAGGTTTTAGATTCGAATGTTGTTCCACAATTTTATGTTTTTATTTAGGAAATTAAATTTTTCTTTTTCTTTTTAACAACAAATGGAGGAAAAAGGGAGTTTTCAACCACCACACAAGAGCAATAATATATTAAAGTTAGCAAGGAGCAAGCAAAGTACAAACATAAAATAGAAATACAAGTATACAACGTAGGACAAAAACACCACAAATTTCAAGAAAAATTGGTATATTTACTCTATATTTCAACCAAGTGAATAGAGTATCTTTCAAATCCTCTTGAACTTTTGAAACCAATACACTAACTCTATCGAAGATTAGATTGTTCCTTACAAGCCAAATGCACCAAACCAAACCACTAACAGCAGTTTCAAAAAATAATCTTTGTCTTTTGAATTTTGCCGAGTCAATGATGCCTAGAAAAATATGCATAAAAGAATTATGATGACCAACCTCGACTTGGCACCAACTTTGAAACCACACCAATAGTTCCGAACTTAATTGACAATGATAAAATAAGTGATCTCTATCTTCAGCCTGCTCATTGCATACTAGACAACTCGAAGAATATGTAGCAACTATTTCTTAGTTTATGTCGTTTTCTGATAGGATGGGATCAAAATCTAACTGAATGGATTCAAAATCAAACTGAATGGATTCAAACCTAAAATACTCGAGACTCGATTTCAAAGGATTAGTAGACCCGTGAACCAAATCATTTTACAGAAAACGATTCAGGTTCGTTTTAGGTTTCGTTTAGGTAAATCAGGCACCGACCTCGTTGGAACCAAAATAGTAAATGGTGCCGGTTTCAGATGTTTGTATCATATTTGTTAATTTATACACAACAAATCAAAGCATAACTTGTTTAAATACCAATTAAACGTTAACTATATAACCAAATACCAACTAAAATACATATCACTTACAAACCAATAACCATTTTTCATAAAATCAAATATGGGGTATAAACTAATACCTAATCTCTACCAGCAATCATTTCCATTTTGATTGCCTATATTATTAATTTAATTAGGGCTATAATCAAAAGTTAATTAAATTTCGGTTCCGGTTCTTAAACCCGATTCGCATAATACACGATCCACCTTGACAAGAAAGATCTGACACCTGATTCACACGAAAAAAGTTAAACCTGTTACCCGAACCGGCTTTTTACTAATCTGGTTCGGTAGGAATACGAGTTTGGATTTTCAGTTTTTATATCACTGTTACTTCAAAAAGATCCCAAACATAACAAAAACTTATACCTCAAAGTAAATTTACACCCAAAATATATACATTACTTAACTATCATCATGAACTCCGAATAACATAGAAAAAGTAATTCCAATGACAAACGCATCATAAACAATGAAAATGTTAATCGATTAACATGTGAGCACAAAATATATATATCTTTACACAGCTACCGCTATTTTGTTTGTATATATGGAGATATAGATTACAACTACCTATAACTATGATGCCTACATATCCTCATATTTATTTAAGACAAATGATTAGTATGTCTAAATTAAAAATAGTGGAAGATGATTAATACGAAGTATATCACCAATTTACTTATTAAAAGCAAATCAAACATTTTTGTTTGTCTGGTGTCATCTCAAAACTACACCAATCACCATATCGAACTACTTGGAGAACGGTATGCTTAACACTCAACACATCAAATTTAGAAATATTGCACCTAAATTAACTACACACACAACAAGAGAAGACCTATTGTACCAGATAACCTGTACAACTCATCAAAATTTTCAGTATATTGTTAAAAAAATATAAACTTTCTTTTTAGTGCAGGCGATACATAAAAAAAAAAGTATAATCAATTATATCCTTAAAAGAAAATCCCACACAACATACCCACCATGCCTCTCACGTAGATGGCACTTTAATTTTTACATTAAATCTTTGAAAATGTGCAACTTTCCTAGACTTCATAACTTCATATACATTACCATATTCAGCGGCGAAAAAAATATTTAGACCGGTGCCAACGGCACGTCGGCACGCCCCGTCGATCACCGTCGAGCCACGACGGCGTTGGCACCGAGCCGTCGTGGCCGGCGTCGTGCGAACTTCGTCGTGCCGAGGACGGGTGTGGGAATCACGTCGAGGGGGTGTGGGTCCGGGTGGAGCGTCCGAAATTCATTTCAAAATTTTTTTTTTTTTTTTTTTAATATAAATAATTAATACTACACAACACCTCTATAAAAACCCACTATACTCTACCATTTTAAACACACAATCACATACTTCCTCTCTTCCTCTCACAATCACATACTTCCTCTCTTCCCAATTTCCATATTTTTTTTCCACTCAATGGATCCAAACGATGACGCCGATGATTACTGGCAAGATTATGTCAATGTAACAGCTGTCTTCGATTTGAACCAAACTATTGAAACGCTTGATTATCTGGATCAAGAAGAAGCCGAAAATTCCACCGTGCCAAGAGCACCACGAAGATATATACCAAGAGATCGCGTTGCGGCTGCTGAACGTTTATGGAATGATTACTTTGCCGACAATGCCGTTTTCCCTCCGGACTACTTCCGAAGACGGTTTCGCATGTCGAAACCTTTGTTCATCCGTATATGCCAGGCTATACATTTTTATAATCCACCGGGTCAACTACCGTCGTATTTTGATTATTTCCGTCAAAAGAGAGACGCTACGGGTTACCCCAGTTTTAATGTATTTCAAAAGTGTACCTCTGCCATACGTCAATTGGCGTACGGTTGTGCCGCTGATATGTTTGATGAGTACCTACACATGGGTCAACAAACAGCGTACGATTGTTTGGACAACTTTTGTAAATGTATATTCCATCTATACTCGACTGAGTTTTTGCGAAAACCAACCACTCAAGATGTACAACGTTTACATGCCAAACATCAAGAGATACATGGTTTTCCTGGGATGCTTGGTAGCATTGATTGTATGCATTGGCCTTGGAAAAATTGTCCAACAGCATGGCAAGGCCAATACACACGTGGTGATCAAGGGTGTCCCACAATAATGCTTGAAGCTGTTGCGTCATACGACTTGTGGATATGGCATGCGTACTTTGGCCCGGCGGGTTCGAATAACGACATTAACGTCCTTAACGAATCAGATTTGTTTGATGAAATAAGGCAAGACAGGTCTCCCGTAGTTCCGTTTACTATTTCGGGTGAGCAATTTACGAAGGGGTATTATCTAGCTGATGGGATTTATCCGGAATGGGCAACGCTTGTCAAGTCGTTTAAATGCCCAATTGAAGAAAAGAACATGAAGTTCAAGCGGTTCCAAGAATCCGCTAGGAAGGATGTCGAACGAGCTTTCGGAGTGCTTCAAGGACGGTGGGCAATCATTAAAAACCCGGCACGACCATACAGTGTGAACAAAATACGACGGATCATGTACACTTGTGTGATATTACACAACATGATTACGGAAGATAACGGCCGCGCAATTTGTCCAATCGAAGAAGACTATACCGCTAACCCGGATAATCACCCACAACGTACATGGCATGAACGGGTTGCAGCACAATTGCGTATTGAAAAGGAGATACGTGATCGAGTTGTGCATCATAAACTTCGCAATGCCTTAATCGAACACATTTGGACCCTCCCGCCGAACTACCGTCAACGTTAATTTTTTTTTTCCGTAATTTTTTTTTTCCGTATTTTTTTTTTCCGTATTTTTTTTTTCCGTATTATTTTTTTCGTGTGTTTTTTTTAATCATAATGTTTTTATTATTATTTTTATTATTAATGTAATGTTTTTTATTTAATGTAATGTGTTTTTATATTAATTAAAATGGTGATGTGGAAATGATGATGTGGAAAGGATGGGTTTAGTGATGGGTTAGTGATGGGTAGGGTTGGCACGAACGTGTCAGTAGCAGGTCAGTAAGGATGCGATGACGTGGCGCTAGTGATGGGTTTAGTGATGGGGAAGGGTTGGGAGAGGCCTTAGGCACGAGGTTATTGAGACGACATTCGACGACTTTTTTGATGCTTAAGCGACGACTTGGTGGGTTTTTTCAGCTTTTCTTATGGTGTGTATTTATTAGTTAAATATTTAATTAAGTAAAGAACATAGTATTGAAACTAGCAAATTTTAGTTAATAAGGAATATATTTCGATGTCATAACTATCAAAAACCTTTTTACCTGCACAATTCTATTCACATCGTGACCAAAAATACAGAGCCAAAATTAAAAACTAGAATTATCAAGGAAATTTCTAGCGTCATCTAACTGTGATCCAACTGCTTGCGACAGACCAATCGGGAATCTCATCCCCAGCCAACTGCCGCAATCTACTCGCCGCCGACATACACGTTTCTTCTCCGATACAAAATTCTGTCACGGATTCCGACGAGTAACACGGTGTCGCCGTAAGCGTTTGCTCTGTTTCCCAGTCTAGAAAATCAAATGGGTTTCTTGGAGAAGTTGATGGGTTTTGATCTTCACCGTTGATAAACGAATGATTTAATAGCATCTCAGCCGTCCATCTTTTACTCGGGTCTTTCAGAAAACACTTTTCGAGAAAATCTTTTCCCGCGTCCGATAATTTCCCGGGAATGTCTGGGATTTCGGCGCCAACGCCAATTTTCATAAAAAGCACGCCGACATCGGAGTAGACCCACGCTGGGTTTCCGGTCAACATCTCCACCACCAAACACCCAAGTGCCCATATATCCGACGCTGATTCCTGCTCTCCGTTCACAACTGTCTCCGGCGCCATATACAATGGCGTACCTCGTATTTCATATGTTGACTTTGACTCATCCGCCCTCTTCGCTAACCCAAAATCGGCGATCTTAGATTCGTCGCCGGAGAACAAGAGGATATTCTGAAGCTTGATATCGCAATGCACAAACCCATTCCCGTGAATAAATTGAAGCCCTTTTAAGATTGATCTCGTGTGCCGTCTAACATCAAACTCTGACAACCTTAAATTTTCCGAATTTTTGACTCTGTCGTGTAATGATCCGCCGGAAGCATACTCTAACACGATATTATACAATTTCTCGCCATTCTCGACGGTGAAGCAGTCGCCGTAACACCTAACAATCTCCGGGCAACCCTTGAGTTCATCCAAGATCAATCGTTCTTTCATCAACGAAGCAGAATGAGACTCACCACAAGATTTGACGGCCATCAATGGCGGCAAATCTGAACTCTGTTTTGTGGGTTTTGCTAAACTGACCTTTGCAAAGCTTCCATGGCCGATTGCTGGACCTCTGATCCACTCCTTCTCCGTTTTCATCATATTCTCTCTTTGGATCGATCGATTGAATGATTTCTTTTGGGGAAAGAAAAGCAGTGGAGTAGCGGTATAAATAGGATTTGGATTTTTTACGAAGAAAGAGAAAATATTTTAAAATTGGAAACGAAAAGAGCGCGTGATATTTTTGGAAACGTGGTGGATATGATATTGATCAATATTAATTAAAAGATATACTCCGTATTTTTATTCCGATTTTTGTGGTGTGTCAAGATTTTTTTCTTCTTCTTATAATTAATAAAATTTTGGAGTTCTAATTAATCCTTTATTTATTGTTTATTTTCGTAGGATAATGTGATAGGGTGCTGATTCTTACAGAGCATATTTTAATGGACAAAATGCATAGAAGGGTAACCTACTTTCCATCAAAGTTTATTTAAGGGTATGTACTTTTGTTTTGATCACTAAAGGGTAACCTACTTTCCATTAAAGTTTATTTAAGGGTATGTACTTTTATTTTGATCACTAAAGGGTAACCAACTTTTATAAAAGTATATAAAAAGGTAAATGTGACTTGTGAAACTTGTTACCGGTAATCAATTCTTCCATTTGTTTCCCACGTGACTATTTAATGCTTACATGATTAGTTTTGTTTCACAGCCTTCAAATTAGGTCAAAACAAAGTCGATCAATTCTTTGTTCAGATTCCAAAATTCCATCTTTTCTTGAACTAATGGTTAAGGTATGGAAACAAAACTGATCTAGTGACCCAAGTTAATCAAGTTCAAGACTCATCTCAGAAGCTCAACTTTAAGAACCAATACATGATCCTTTTTTGAATTTATTGTTTGAGTAAAATGATTTAGAAACGAAGAAGCATGTACATTTTAAACTTTTTTTTTTTTTTTTGTAACCGTTCATTTTGGTTGGAACATGTAAATTAAACTTGTTGAGTGAGTCATTTCCCCTTTTTATATACCTTTATGAAAGTAAGTTACCCTTTGATCAACATATATGAAAGTAGGTTACCTTTGATCAACCTTTATGAAAGTATGTTACCCTTTAGTGATCAAAACAAAAGTACATACCCTTAAATGAATTTTGATGGAAAGTAAGTTACCCTTCTATGCATTTTGCCCTATTTTAATTGATGTAGAGCCATTTTAAGTAAATAGACAATAATACCTTTCATCCTCTCCGTAAGAATCTTACCCCTCCCATTAAATGTTCTTCCCAAAACTTATGTTATTTCTCTCGCTTGGTGTTTCCCTGTCAACATAAACTTAAGATTAGTTATATACTTATACATGTGTTCATCAATCTCGAGCATCTCATACTCAATTTCAATTCTATCAAACATCAAAATCTCGCTTCACTTCGAATCATGATGAAAACCCTAGATTTTTCGATGATAATTGGGGTTTTTTCCGGTATAATTCGAAATTCAGATCGTAAGAAACGGATTTTACAAATAAAAGAAGAAAACGTGTTATCGAATTCCAGAATTGTTAGGATTAGGACGGATTTAATGTTTATGATGAATTGAGTAAATGGATTTCCGTTTCCTGCTCCGCCACCGATTTTCGTTTCCTGCTCCGCCTCCGCCTCCGATTTCCGTTTTCTGTTTATGCTGTATATGATAATAATGCTATTATATTTGGTGAACGACCAAATTGGGTAGTCTTTGTTGAAATTATAGCAATGCCTAATCACTATTTGTTTTGTGTTAGTTCTGTTGAATTTGACTTTTTACAAACACTTTCCCCACAACCGTTTAATGTTTCTCAGATCGACAGATGCAGATTGTAGCTGAAAGTTTTAACAGGTTTCTGGTCCACGTTATTGAAAAGGTTTTGTGAGAATTCGAGTTCTAGTCTGAAACATCTTATAACGATGAATGTGGCAATATTTTTGGGAAGAGAGGGTTTTAATGAGAAGGTAAAATATTACTAATAAGAAAAGGAAGGGTATATTTGTCTATCTATTTGAAATTGCTCTGTATCACTAAAATGTACTCTGTACGAATTAGCACCCAATGTGATAAGGTATTCTAAATCGAAGCAGTATTATAAATTTAATTGTTTGCGAATACATTAAATGGATGAGATAATTTTAAATTACATCTACATCTTGTAAGGTAGTATGGAGTAATAGAAATTATCTTTTGAGCAAATATATTAGTATATAATTTTCAAATCTTGAATTTATTTATGTGGTGTGAAATCTTGTAACCGAGTATTAAAAGAAAAATGATTTAGAAAGATTTAGTGAATCCGATATCAAATTTAAATAAAAGATTTCCAGGGTTTCGGTTGTTTAATTATTGCAATAGTGTGGTTCAAAGTATTTTAATTGGGTCTAAAAGAAAAAGATTTCCTACTTGTGCACTATATATATTGCAATACTCTTTATCTTTTATATCAAGCCAATTTTGTTGCAATCGTAAAAATCATGATAAAACTAATTTTTTATCTAATTCATTAGTTTGATCTAAAATCCATGATAAAACTAATTTTTTTATTTGATCCTATCTAATTCATCAGTTTTGTCACACCACCACGTAATCATTTTTAAAATACAAATTTTAATATATTATTAAAAAATAAAAATCAATATATATATATATATATATATATATATATATAATTAAAGAAATTATTAAAAGAAAATAAAAATAATAATAATAGTACGTACACTCTCATTTTTTTATTTTTTATAACAATAAAAAGTGAAACCAGGAACGAGCTTTGACATGATCATCATCTATTCGACAATTCCAGAAAATAATATTAAAGTCAAAATAACTAACAAGGAGATATCTTTCCATCTTTCATTATTTTCCAATTTGTCAAACATCCGACGAGTTCCATGACGAGAAGAGTGATGAGGCAATGCCAACTATCTCATTCGACAACTTCTAGGGCTCCTTTTTTTTGGAAACGGCAAATAATATCAACGGAAGCCTACTCGTAATATTGTAACGAGCACCCCCAGATTCGAGCTCCTTTACAGGGTAAACCCAGCCCCATAGGGATTTCCAGGGAAAAATCCCTCATACTTGGCATCACAAGAGGTGTTTACAGGAATCGAACTCCCGAACTCACGCCTTATATGGAAGTAAAACTTATGCATCAATCCAGCTAGGCTAGACATCATCTGCAACTTCTTCTTCTTCACCAATGAATTCGAGCACTAACTATTGGGACATGCTTTAGTAAAATATTCCGTTAAGCTAGCCAGCCCCATTTAGTATTTTGATAAGAAACTAGGTGGGCCCATTGACCTATATCATATGCATGAAGATGAAGCTCTTATAACTCTATGATATGAAAAAACGTTGAATTATGACCAATCATCCAACATGTGTTATTTTCCTATTTTTATTCTATATACGTATTCTTTTGGTAGTTACACAATAAATATAGCACGTGCTCCATCCCTCTCCGGCTACTCCAGAGGGGGAGTTTTTTTATCAAAATTCCAAATAACGAGAGATAGCATAACGTCATTATTAAGTCTCGAGCTTTGGCGAGATGAAATCATGACAAGATTTTAATGTTTCTAAAACGTAATGCAAAGCGATAATTTATATAATTATACAAATAAAGATTTTATTTTAACACAAAAAGGATGCAATGGATCAAGCTTTGACAATACGAATTATACAAATAAAGAAGAAAAACAAATAACACAACTCATCAATTTTTTTCTTTATCTTCGGCATGTCCGACTATTTTTGTAACTAATTAATTATATATATCTGCTTCATATAATTTGGTGTCTTTAATACATTTAAAAAACCCAATTTATTACAGGTAAATGAGAGTCATTTTGGACCTCAGCATGCATAAGCCTTACGCCCGACCATGGTGTGGCGACATGATCAACTATCAAGCCTTAACGTGGCATTTTGGAAGCCAAAGCAAGCCTTTTAGAATCATGATACCGTGGAACAATTTAACTTACGATGATATATAATGTTACAAAGTTTTATACCTCCAATGTATAAGGTAGGTAATTTAACATTTAATTAAGTAAATTAATTGACTATTAATTAATATATTAAATGTTCCTTGATAATACTAAAATAAAAGAGGTGTGCACCATAATTAGAAAAATATGAGCTTAAAATTATGAATTATTAAAAGAACATATTTTTAAGTAAAAAATATGCATCTTAATTAATCAACAAAAAGTGTCCATTGATCAAATTTTTATGCAGCAAAATATAATCATTTTTCTGCAGCTACCATTATTTTGGTTGTAAATGGATAAAATGAGTTTATCTTTTCAAGGCACGTGATTTATAAGCATAACTAATATAATTTTATAAATAATATATGGTGCATGGTTTAAAACTTTTTACCTCACATGTTTAAAGCAAATTAATTAAAATTATCCTAGTTAGTTAAAAGATGAAATCACCACGTGGATGATCATTTTTAAATTAAACTGTAATATTTAATAATTGCTAAAATAAATTAAAATATCAAATTACATAATCACGTACACAATGTAGAAGTATTTTTCAAAGAAGCAGGATCCCGGATTTCTAATTTAATAAAAATCACATGGAGCATTATAAGGGTCAAAATGACACCATAAACACAGCCAGATATATATGTTATAACGCACGTGGATTTAAATTATATGTATTTTATATCTATATATTAATAAAATATTCCATGCATCAAAGAAGTGTTAACTTCGTAATAACAAACTTTACTCTGGGCCAAAAAGCCTGCAACCTGGAAGGCCCATTAGCCTTATAAAACCAATAAATTTCTTTAAAAAGCGTAAAGAAAAATAAAAAAGCACGCCCAGTGGGACTCGAACCCACAATCGCCTGATTAGAAGTCAGACGCCTTATCCATTAGGCCATGGGCGCTGTTAGCGACTGCATCATGTACAATAATATATTATAATCTAAAGGTTGCTATCTCTGATGACGTCATATATCCTCACACAATGAACTGAAATGTTCGACCATTATATATACTGATGATATCAATAGTGTAAGCATAATGTACTTTATTCGCATGCCTGATCTAACAACCTTTGTTTAGTATAAGAAGTCTAATAAGTTTATGATGCAGGTAGTAAATCTGTTGCAGTTTAGATGAAAAGTACGCAATTTTTATTTTTATTTTTATTTTTATTTTCTCAAGATGTCTTGTTGAGGTGAGGTGATGGTCTAGCCAAACTCATTGTTTGACACCCTTTTGTCGTAAAAAAAACGTAATTGTTTGTTGTTTAACTTTACTACTTTTGTACTCTAGTTTCTTGATAGGCTTTTGTCGTGTATTACATTTGCTTCACCGTTCATACAAGAAAATTCAATGCTACGTAGTTATCTGATACATCTGATCTTCCACATACAATAATAACAACAATATTCAATCCTTTTAAAGTAAGAGTACGATGATACCTCTTCCACATAGATAGTAATTAACCGGTAATATATTAGCATTCAATAATAAGGATTTAAATACCGATCATCACATGATCCTGATTAATTTATTCAGTATTGCTAATCTTGTTTTGTTGGACGTCTATTATTTTTTTTAGAATATAATGGATTCAGATAGTAAAAATCATTATCCGTATATCCAGTTTTGAACACCCCTAGTTGAGGATGCATATGTTGGCAGCTTGAACCTTAGATTATACATACTTATTTTCTCACAATATGAAGATATATATATATTCATGGAACTGCATTAATCTTGATATTAACATAACAAAACCTCATTCTCAAAATTGCAAGAAGATGCAGAAACATGCTTATAATCCACCATTTTCATCATGATAGTAGAGGATTATGATTTATGAGTGATGGGAACCAAAACAACAGGCGAGAGAAATCTTAGGATATCTGTATAAAGCCATGATCTTGCGTGGATTTCTAGGAGACTTGTTTGCTGACATCATCTTTCTCATTTCTTGGGCTTTCATTTGTGCCACGTTAAGCTTGCTCATGATTTTGTCCATAGATTCTGATTTCTTCTTTTCCAATTCCATCTGTAAGCGAAATTTAATACATCTGAATACATTACACATTATGATTAAGCGGTGGTTAATTAATAATTAATAACCTCAAGTTTTCGGATTGATGCCTCTGCTTTTGCATTCTGCAGATTCTCCCATGTACCAATCCTTGCTTCCTCTTTCTGTAGCCTGCAAAGACATTCTTTATTAATTAGCAAAGGTAATTAGACAATAATTAATCTTTAAGACATACTTTGATAATTCCCTTGCTCCTTGTGTAGGATTCCATGTTAAAGCAAGGTCTCTGACCTCTGTTGACCTATTTTTATCAGTTTTCTTTGTGTTTCGTTTTGGTATCTTAATCATGGTTACTCTTTTGTCCACCTGGACATCCCTCACTTCTGATCTGGCAGGTGGTGGTGAGGTGGACTCTGGGCTGTCCACTGGGCTCATTTGGGTAGCCATATCTCGTTTTGAGACAACATAATTAATGTTGTTTTCACCAATCTTTTCGTCTGCATATTTGTTTATCAGTCACCACTAAAGATTAAAAATAAAAAATTAGGGATATAGATTATACCTTCTGATTGAGCAATTCTATACTCAGAGTGTTCATCAATTCCACCATGATGAAACGAGTATCCATTAGGCACCAATACACCTGTTGTAAATGGTGATCCAACAAAAATATTGTTGGAGCTCCCACCTTCAAGCAGGTGAATAGCTTGAGAAGTATGCGTCCTCATGAGTGGACCCCAACGGGCCACTTTTTGACTTGATACGTCGCTGAGGTGGCGGTGCTAGATTCTTGCAAACTCCAGAACCAGAAACTGGGCTTGTAATCCATCTCTCTGCATCATCCCATTTTGAAGGCAATGTTCTCCCATTATTAAATGGCATCAGAATGTTAACACTGGTACGCCTTTGGTTACTGTTGGTTGATAATGGCACCCTTTCTGAACACCAACCCTTTTGAAACGCTCTCCCATGGTTGTTATCACCATAATCAGGAGTACCTGGGCTTGTGTATGCACCCGAATTACGGAATGAATTAGAATCCTTGTTCATGGATCTTAATTCTGGTGAATTGCACTCGCTCATTGCATCAATACATTACTGAATTAGGGTTTGGAGAAACTACAGAAAACAAATTCCTTCAAAGAGAAATCTGCAACTAAAAATCGATGCAATATTATCAGATTGAAGTGCACATTTAACCGGGGAGAAAGCAACAAGACATGTCAATTTGTAAAATTAATCACCACACCAGTGGACCAATGGAAGACTTGTGAAGATACAGATGCTTCCAAACAAAACGATAATTCAGGAAAACGAAATTGAACTTACAGCGGCGGGAAATCATGAATCATATTATCGGAAGAAAAAAAAAATCAGGAAAAACACAATTGAATGTAAGATAACGAAATAGTACAAGTAACAGAAACTGAAATTGCGATTAACATTAAGGATTTACCTGATTAAAATGGTGAAGATAAGAGTGTGTAGTGGTACTGAGAGTGGGATATTATTGGTGAAATGAAATTGCAGGGAAGGTGTTTGACAAAATGTACAAGTGAATCTGAATAAATTTGCAATGTTCAGTGTTTGTACCGGATGATGCTAAATCAGGACCTGCTACGATTTTGAGGTGTGATATTGGAGCCAAAAACTGTCTTCTCATGATGACATCATCCATGTGGTTTGGGCCCAATCGTTTTCAGACCGTTTTCTTTCCCTTGGTTCATATTAACAATCTCATCTCCCAATTTTACATGTGTTATTATTATTATTCTTTTTGTGTATTCTTTTTCTTTCTTAAAGCTTCCTTTCTATACTTAGTCCGATAAAGGATTAATTGATATCATGATAACAAAAAGATTAAAATAAGATCAAACTGTAGTTTTATAGATTTATTAATTATTAAAAGCATCTTTCAAATAGCTATCAAGTAAATAGAATGTCTTTTAATAATATAGAATTAAAAAGTTCTTATAATTCATCCATTTAAAAAGAATGCTATACTTTGAAATTTTCAAAATAAAATATAAAGTTTGATAATTTATTTTAGGAAAATGATAATGACAGCCCTAACGGCGGTTTACTGAGATATCATGACACGTATCAAAAACTTGTAAAATAATAAATAACCGTCCCTACATTTTAATAATAAACCAACATCAATAAAAGTACAAACGCTTTATGGATGTAACTATCTCTTAATGACAACCCTAAGTGTTGTTATTAACAAAACCCTTTATTTTATTTGATAAAAATAATAGTAGGATTTACGCTTACTAAGATATCCCGTTTACTTTTAATTTTACTTTTAAATGTTATTATTATCACATAATTAAAAATGTACAGGACTCATTTTAACTAACTATTCAATTTAATCTATTTTGACATTCATTATAGATTTGCATCAAAATCTATAAAACCGATATTTTATAACTTATTTTGAATAAGAGGAAATCATAAGTGTTATTAATCCAAAATATAGTGTTGCTAATATACAAAATAGTATATCACCGACAGCTACACGTGGTGTTGGTAAAGAGCCATACCACACTTGTTTTAGTTTAAATTATACATTGACCACCGAAAGAATAATACACGTTCGTTAGCTTACAGTTTACATATGTGTTGACTGTTGACCCTATAATAATAATACCTTTTTTTTCTTTTTTCTGTGTCAAATTAAAGACATGATCA
Source organism: Calendula officinalis (assembly GCA_963853835.1). NCBI lineage: Eukaryota > Viridiplantae > Streptophyta > Magnoliopsida > Asterales > Asteraceae > Calendula > Calendula officinalis. The sequence continues at coordinate 82,843,630 of OY970822.1, read as the reverse complement.
TTTAAAAAAGTTAATAAAACATACATAAAACCACCGAAAACATAACCAGGAGATGAATCTATATAGAACATGAGTATAGATTTTACATGATATATTGTAATAAAGGCAATTATACGAAATACAATACTTGCAGCAGATGGATAACATAAGCAATTTTAGATTTGGGATTTCTTTCACTATCATCAGATGCACCAGATGCAGGATCAATACAATTTTTGTAAAAAAATGAAGTGCTTAAAAATGGAGAATTTCGGTACTAAATTTACTAGTCTATACATACAATTGCAGGATCACCCTTCACGACTTCTTTTTGTCTTCTTTTGCCTTTTTATCCATATATACAAGCCACCCGTAATAACATATCATTTTAATTGCATATAAAACAAGTCTCTAATGTTAGTTTATACGGAAAGGGGTTCCGTAAAACCAAAATCTTTTCATCTCGTTGTAAATCATTATGTTCCGCTTCACCAAAAAGTATGAAATTATCAAATTAAGAACTCAGCTTTGTTAGATATCATTGATTGTTCCCACATTGCTTTGTGTACGATGTATAGTGTACTATATAAGAGCCCATAACATATCATTAATCAACGGGCTTGGTAGTGCTTGCCTATAACCCAAATGGGGGCACTAAAGTGGGCTGGACATTGAGTTGATCAAGTCTGGTTTGGTTTGATGTTGCGAAATCTAGCTTGCCCATTCCAAGTTGAGAGTTGGTTCATGTGGCTTGAGCGTAGGCTTGGGTTACTTGGACCTTAGAGAAGGACACTGCGTTAGGCTGGCTTCACAGAGCTGCGATAACCCCTTGCTCCCCACAGTGGAAGGATAACAAGCTTGGGCTCGTCAAACCTGTCTTGCCGACTTGGCTCTCAAATGAACTCCCACTTTTTCTTTTTGTGTCGAATTGCAGGTAAAGAAAAGACTGAATTGAAAACTAAGTAATTGATACATTATCAAGTTTTATGTTTTGACACATTTGTGCGTAGGCTTGGGTTACTTGGACCTTAGAGAAGGGGACACAGCGTTAGGCTGGCTTCACAGAGCTGCGATAACCCCTTGCTCCCCACAGTGGAAGGATAACAAGCTTGGGCTCGTCAAACCTGTCTTGCCGATTTGGCTCTCAAATGAACTCCCACTTTTTCTTTTTGTGTCGAATTGCAGGTAAAGAAAAGACTGAATTGAAAACTAATAGTACTATGATCTTTTTTGCTACGAGAAGTAATTGATACATTATCAAGTTTTATGTTTTGACACATTTGTGCGTAGGCTTGGGTTACTTGGACCTTAGAGAAGGGGACACTGCGTTAGGCTGGCTTCACAGAGCTGCGATAACCCCTTGCTCCCCACAGTGGAAGGATAACAAGCTTGGGCTCGTCAAACCTGTCTTGCCGACTTGGCTCTCAAATGAACTCCCACTTTTTCTTTTTGTGTCGAATTGCAGGTAAAGAAAAGACTGAATTGAAAACTAATAGTACTATGATCTTTTTTGCTACGAGAAGTAATTGATACATTATCAAGTTTTATGTTTTGACACATTTGTGCTTACGCTAGAAAGTAATCACACGATATGTGTTTGAGGTGACCATAAACATCTTAAGTAGAATAAAAAACAATGTTGTATCCTAGATCACTAATTAGATGTTATTAAAAGATTTACAAATCAATAGTTTTGACTTAAAAGTATTGCTTTTATTTAACAAGAACGAGTCAATGAGATTATTTTAAGCTAGAAGTGTACTTTTTAATGAAAATAATTAATAAACCTTATTGGCTATTTTTTAGAGATATGAAACAGCATTTGTAAACCAAAAGAGGGAATAAAAGAAAATTTTGATGTTTATAATTTAATCTAGAGATATAATGTGTTACATTCCATTTAGACGGTTCAAGTCTCGTTAAGTCGTTATAGATAGTATGTGTTATTTAAAAATAGATTAATACTTTTCGTTAAAAAACAATTTTTCAAGTTTTTTCATTTCGACAGACATGGTTCTTTTTCATTTCTTTTTAAAAAAAATTTAACAATATCCTTCATTTCCTCAACCTGGTTGTTGCTCTTCTTCATCGCCATCTTCACAATTTCACCTTTTTTAAAACAATATTCTTTTGCATTTCCTTTTCTTAAACAACTCAATTCGTCAGAATTTCAGATCATATTCCTTTTGCTTTGTACAGTGAATTGCTTTGTCATTGTTCAGAGTATATGTTCTGATATTTGTACGTCTATCCAAAATGCCAAGTGGAAAAACAATTAGTGACAAGAGAAAGAAAGAGTGAATTAATTGAAGCCAATAATTTTTAATTGTAATTCATCAGTTTGTGTCAAGTAAGGTGTAGATTGAGTTTATAAAACTGGTAGCTCGTTCAACATGCTAAATCTGGAAACATAATGTAGCACATAAGGTGTTTGATGAAATGATTTTGAGGGATATACTCTCTTGGAGTACAATTTAATTCGTGTATTATTTTTTTTCTAATTTTTTATATTATGATATTCAAATGGGTCGACTATTTGCAATGCATTTAGTAAACAAGCCGGGTTGAGAAATCTTTAAACATGTCAACCCGTTTATGATCCAACATATTTAATAAACAAGTTGAGTTGAAAATCTCCTCCTGTTTAGCTAAATAGGCTGGGTTGGGTTGAGATTTTCAACATGCGAACCCAAACATCTCAACCCGTTTATGACCCAACCCGACTAGCCGTGTGCGTGACCATCATATAACTCAAAGGTTAATTTAATCAACATGAGCCTTGGAGGACTTTCATATCAAATCTTAAACAATGGTCGACATGGGCTGCTGCGGTCGCATTTGTGGGAGAAGCTTATCTCTCAGCATCTCATTAATCTCATTGAAATCTGTATGAGACCGATCCCCCACAAAAAACACATGATTTCCACCCTTAACATACACCTGACTAAACCCAGGCCTTTTACTCACCACTTTCCCCTTCATCTCCCTCCTTACTCGCGCAACTTCCTCCCATTTTCCACATGATGCAAACACATTCGCCAACAATACATACCCTCCCGATTGACTCGGTTCAAGATCTATCACTTTCTGTGCAATTTCACATGCAATTTGATCATCCCCGTGCAATTTGCAAGCACCAAGAAGTGCTCCTAGAACAGCAGCATCTCGTTTATCAGAAGGCATCTGGGAAACCACTTTCAAAGCCTTGTGTAGGAACCCGGCTCGACCTAGGATGTCAACGAGGCAGGTGTAATGTTCAGCTTTTGGCTCCACTTTATAAGCACGAGTCATCGCATTGAAGAATCTTTGTCCTTTAGTGACAAGACCACCGTGACTACACGCGGTTAACACCGCCACAAAACTAATCCCATCGGGCTCAAAACCTAACCGCAACATCCGTGCAAAGGTTTCTACAGCACGAGAACCAAATCCGTGAGTAGAATAAGCCAGCATCATAGCCGTCCATGAGACTACATCTTTTGTATGACACGTGTCAAAAGCTAATCGAGCAGATATAAGGTCCCCACATTTTGCATACATGGTGATGAGGGAGTTAGCAAGTGACGTGTCGTGTACAACCCCGAGCCGGATAGCCAGTGCGTGTGTTTGTGATAACCGTGTGTAGTCCTCCTCACACGAGGTCAAAACACACATGACAGTTGACTCGTTTGGCCTTATGCAACGCTGACTCAGCACCAGGATTAGATGCTTAAAGGCCTTGGGCCCTCCAATTTTAGCATAACCGCCAATCACAGCATTCCAGCTAACAATATCTCTTTCAGGCAATGAATGGAAAAGCTCACTAGCCTCAGTCATCAGGCCTTCATCAGCATATGCACTTATCATTGCATTCCAAGCAGCTGTATCTTTTTCAGGCGTCTGATTGAAGTAGTGCCTCGCAAGTTTGGCAGAGCCATTTTGCGCCAAACCGGTCACCATTGTAGTCCAAGTTACAGTATTTCTTTTAGGCATAGAATCAAACAGCTCGATAGCTTCTTTAGCTCTGTTGTCATTAAAACAGCCTTGAATCATAATGTTCCATGAGTATAGGTTACGTTGTGGCATTGCATTGAAAACGTTAAGTGCTTCATCAGTCTGGCCATTATCGATGCAGGCCTTGATCATAGCAGTCCAGGCGACAACATTTTTATTAGGGATCTGGTCAAAAATTTCACGAGCTTGATGGATCAAACCGTTGTGAGCGTAACCTAAGAGCACGGCGGTCCAAGACACAATGTTTTTACTTTTAACAGGCATTTGATCGAACAGCTTCTGGGCCTCGCGCACGAGCCCGTTCCTAAAATGGCCAGAAATCAAGCTGGTCCATGAGTAGACGTTCCTGTGGGGCATTTGATCGAAGATTTTGCAAGCGTCATCCATGCGGCCAGCTTTGGCGTAAGCATGAATCATTGCAGAATCAGCGACTATATTTCTATGGCGAATTTCATGATAGAGAGTTTCAGCGCTGAGGAGATGATTGTTCTTTATGTAGATAGTGATCATAGAAGCGTAGGAAACAATGTCTCGGTGAGGCATTTCGTCGAACAGTTTTCTAGCTTCATGGACTCTCCCAATCCGACCTAGCTTAGTTAATCTGATATTGTAGCCGTATAAATCCTCCGTAACGGCTTTAGGATTGGGATTGGGATTGCGTTTAATGGGCGGAAGTGAACAAAATGGAGGGTTTGACTTGTGCGACTGTTGGTGGGTGCAAAAAGTACGAAGAGAAAAGGGGAGCAGAAAGCCCTTCCACCTCCGCCTCCGCCTGATTAAACTCATATATATATTCATAAAGGGAAATCACGCACCAGTACCTCCGCCGGCGAATTTCATATCTCCGTTGCCGACGAGGACTAGCCAAGACAAGAGTCTGGATGCGTATGCAATGTTCTTCAGTCAACGCTCATGTGGATCCTGTCGTTATATAATATACTTATATTTATAATAAAATCGTAAAAATAAATAAATCTCAGTTGCATTGTTACATAAATACCTTTGTTATTGTTAATAACTAGGCCAAAGTGTATATTAATATCTTAAACTTAGTACCATAAAATTGAAAAGGTTATGTGACAGAGATGTTGGATGTCTGATTTTCTCAAGTGCCATTTTAGGTGCTTAAAATCAATTACCTCTGAAATTTAACTCAAGGTGATCTTCATGACAAGTAAAAAACATGGAAAACCCCCAAAATTCATAATTTGGTGTACTCCAATTTCACAATGCAGTTACAATTGCAAGTCATCTTGGTCAGAGTTGTTAGTACTCAGACTTAATGATTAGATGGACAAATTAGCTAATGACTAGTATATTCCAGCTGATTAAATTATAGAAAATATAAAGAAACATCAGCTCGATGTAAGTCACTGATTAGATGCTATACTCAATCTAATAGCAGTTGATACAAAGAAAGAAGACATTCTAGACAAGATCAAGGTTGGAGACTGGAATAAAGACTTCATCAGCTTGTATGGAATTTAACACTCCCTTTAAAACTTTTTCCTCCAAGTAATTTTCATTGCAAGAAGAAAAGTTTTAAAGTGAGTGTTTGTTGTGTGGAGCCATCTGAAAATTATTAGATGCTTGAATTTTATAAAGCGAGTGTTTAATGTAGTTGTTCAACTTGTGACTTACAAGTAAGGTTTGTTTCTTCGAATTACATGTATATTAAGTTTTTATATAGATAAAATCTTAGCCATACAAGTTTTTGTTAAGTGTTCTTAATCCAAGTAACCGTATTACAACATCTTATTGTTGCTGAGAACCAACACGAGCTATATATAAATTCAAAATAATTAAAATTAATACACAGGTTGTTATATCTGTGAATATTTAAAATGTAGCATCCAACAAAAAATATTTTCATTTATAGTTGTTGACATTGACATTGACATCAACATGGTTCTTTGTGAAAATAATTTTGAACAAATTAAGGGTTACTAAAGTTGGGATTAAGCAGATGATTAGAGAACTGAAGAAACATGAACATAATGACTTGAGGTATCAAACAGTCGTTCTCCACAACAAGACAAATTTAAACCCACATCCACAGGTAGTAATCAAAATCAGGTTCCAGATCCATAGCAAAATGTCAACTTGCAGCTTCAGAGAAATTATAGCATCATCCATCCACTTGTGTTAGCTACCCAAACAAATCATCATCATCATCATCATTATCATTGTTCACAACATTAGTCTTTGGTGTTACAGAGCTTTGATCACCATCATCTTTAGCATATGCCCACGAAGAACCCACTTTGCTAGATAACGATTCTCCATCATAAATTCCACCTTTCAAAGGAGGCGGAGGAGCTTTAACTCTGTTTAGAATTTGTTGAAGTTTATCAGTCACACCTTTTGCGTTTGAGGAAACAGAAACAGAAACGGAATCAGTATTTGTCTTTGATTCCTTCCCTTTGGGTATGGGTATGACTGTGGTTTGTACAAGTGATTCATATTTCCCAACAAGACTACTACCTTCTTTCACACCCGTGGGACCCGGTTCTGTTTCTACATCTGCACCATCAGACACCCCAACAACTTCCACCAACTCTCCCCCCACTTGATCTCTAAATGCAACACGTGTCTTCTTAAATCTCTTTGCAGCTCTTTCACTTGCACATTTTGACAGATCATAACGGTTCACAAACGTGTTGTAAGCCAATATGGCCTCTTCATCAGACGGGTCAGGTGGTGGAGGCAGTTTGACTGATGTTGCCAGTGGAGGGAAAAGGGCGGAATTGTCTTTTTTCAAGATATAAACCCTAGTTGAAGCAGCAAACCGCAACGATTGTCCCACCTCAAGCTCAACTGGTGAATCCTTGCTTAATCTCTCGTTTGCAACAAAGGTGCCATGTGCAGACCCAAGATCAATCACATACACACTGCACAAATAACGCCTCTCAGCACATAATTATAAACGGAAGAGTAAATTACACCAATGGTCCTTAAGGTATGTACCAAATTTCACCAATAGTCCTTTAGTTTAACAAGTTGCACTGGTAGTCCTTATTTTTGAAAGATTTTGCACTCATGGTCCTTTTGACTAACGACTGTTAACTTATTTAAACAAAGGGCTATTGGTGAAATTTGGTACATACCTTACGGACCATTGGTGTAATTTACTCTTTTTGTAAGAAGTAAAATGGTAAATGACGAAAAATACGCTCGATTCAACGGAATAATTTAACAGTCGTTAGTCAAAAGGACCATCGGTGCAAAACCATTCAAAAATAAGGACTACCAGTGTAAGTATTTAAAATTAAAGGACTATTGGTGAAATTTGGTACATACCTTAAGGACCACTGGTGTAATTTACTGATCTAAACTGAAGAAGGAGAAAAACGGGACCTTCCATTTTTATGAGGAACAACAGCAGCGTGTTGGCGTGAGACTGATTGATGATCAAGGACAAAATCACATGTATGAAGCTGTCTTCCAAAGACATGTTTTCGCTTATTAAGATTAATGCGGTCAAGAGCCTCGCCATCCTTCAAAACATCAAGATAGTAAACACCGGGACGGGGTTCAATGGCCCAATCGGGAGGCTGCCAGCTGGACTGCCCACCTCCAATTTGTGTTACGGGCTGTTGCTGTGGAGCAGGAATTGGATCTAATTGTGTGGGACGAGAAGCGTCTTTACAAGTACTGGTTGTTGGTTTACTTGCTACTGCAAAGGGTTCTAGAGTTTGTGCCTTTTTGAACCGTTCAAGCCCTGTTCTACCATACATGGCTTTCCTTTCTTCAAACTAGTTCCTTATACTTTATGTAGCAAAGAAAATGATTCCTTTCCACTTTATATAGTACTCCAATTATGCTGAAGCTGAAATGGAAATTATCCATTTGAAATATATACATAGATCAACACCAAACAAGGTATCACTCTTCACAAAAACGCCCAAACATTACAAGTAAGTTCAATTCTAGAGTGAGAAAAAAAAAACCCTAAACTCTATTGAAAGAAACTCGGTAACATACAAACCAACACATGTCGTATTTTAGCTCTGGAAAAAATCCGGCTTATCTCGGACATTACGGAACCGGAGATAGAATTAAAACATAATCAGTTATAATCGATTATAAATTCAAACACCGGATAATCAATTAGACAATTACAAATTTCTAGTATATGCAGCCCAGGGCCCCAGGCAGATTCACCCAAAAATGAAGCTTACCGTTTGTATAAACTTCCAATCAAGAGCAAAAGAAACCTAACTGAGAAAGAGGGACAAGCGGTTATAGAGAGATACCTGTGAGATTTATTTGACGGACGAGACGAAGTATTATCAAGAAGGAGCTGATTATCACAAATCCAAATCCAAATCCAAATCAGTGGGGCACCAAATTAGTTGGAATCCAAATCCAAATCACAAATGGAAGGGTTGGGTGAATGAAAGAGAAATGGAAAACAAGGGTTTTGAGAGAAGGAAATTAAAGTCGACGAACTACTTTATTAAAACTGGGTTTTGTTAATAATTCCTCCGATTTAAAACAAGTGATACATTTTTTATATTTTTGAGTGTAACAAAATAAGTGATACACTTTGAAAACTTACCTTATTTGGTAAAAAGTAGTGGGACCCACATCCATTAACTATCTACTTTAATAAATTGAAATGACATCTTTACCCTTACTTTTTACTTTTAAACTCACTAACCCCATTTTATTCAAAATTTGTGGGACTCATTCCCCACTAACTATCCATTGATCTAATTTAATTATCATTATCATATTTTGCCTCAAAACCCGTGAAACCAACAATGTATCACTTATTTTAAATCGGAGGAAGTATAACATTGGGCAGTTGTGTACATTACAATAATTAATTATTGTACAAAATTTTTATGTGTGTCTTGACGTCTTATTGATAGTCCTTACAGCTGTTATTATCATTTTCCTTGAAAATTATATAAAAATAGTGATTAATTTTTAGTATAATTGTCAGTTTGCTGAAAAATTTCGAGTAATGTATGAAGTGAAAGTTGTGATATATAAATCACTTCTCATCATAACGTGTGGTGTGGCGGCATGCTCGTTTTCAAGCCTTAGAAGCTATGACGAGACAATGATGTTTCCTAAAGCGTGATGTAAAACGATGATTTTGTACGTAAATTATTTTTATATATATACAATTAGAGTTGCGTTCTAGGAAGTCCACTAAAATTATAAAGTCCCAAGGGACAACCCACAGCCATCGAATCAAACCTAATCAATGATCAAAATTACCCCCAAAATTATACACGGAGGGGTATTATTGTCATCTGAAAACTCCTGGAACAACCTTCATCACCTCTCAGACATTTCACAAACAATTCATCATGTTCAATTGAGCTTTCCTTTCACTTCATCTCTCTAGCGATTGGAATCACAAATAATAGAGATTTCCGGCGATTTCTAAGGCAATAATTCATTGAATCGACTGCAACAATTTAATCACCAACACCGAATCACGTTTTTCTCGAATTCGAGCCCTAATCAAAATCGCGATTGAATGAAATCGCCATAATCAAGAGCAGAAATTAGTTACAAAATCGAAATATATGACGCTATCAATGAATCTGGATCAAAAATTTGTTAATAGCAATGAAGATGATAATAATCGATGATTCAGGTACATTAGATGTATAATTGAATGCGCTCAGGTGAGATTGATAAGCAAATCACATGTGTTTTTTTTTGCATAAAACAGGGGAATTTACTAGATAACAAATCACAAATGATTTGCTTACGAATCACAAGTGATTTGCTTACGAATCACAAGTGATTTGCTTACGAATCACAAGTGATTTGCTTACGAATCACAAGTGATTTGCTTACGAATCACATTCGATTGCAAGTTTTGCGTTAATTGAATGCGCTCAAGTGATATCGATAAGCGAATCACATGTGTTTTTTTTTTTTGCGTAAAGCAGAGGAGTTTATTAGATAAAAAATCACAAGTGATTCACTTTACAAATCACATGTGATTGTATGCTATGCATTAGTTGACTGCATTGAGATGAGGTTGCTGAGCGAATCACATGTGATGCATTTGCTTAAAAACATGGGAGGTTGTTAAGAAACAAATCACAAGTGATTCGCTTTACAAATCACATGTGATTGTGTGCTATGCATTAGTTGACTGCTTCATGTGAGGTTGCTTAGCGAATCACATGTGATTTCTTTGCTTAAAAACATGGGAGGTTGTTAAGAAACAAGTCACATGTGATTCGCTTTACAAATCACATGTGATTGTGTGCTATGCATTAGCTTACTGCTTCATGTGAGGTTGCTAAGCGAATCACATGTGATTTCTTTGCTTAAAAACAGGGGAGGTTGTTAAGAAACAAATCACAAGTGATTCGGTTTACAAATCACATGTGATTGTTTGCTTTACGTTATTTGACTTCGTTGAGATGAGGTTGCTGAGCGAATCACATGTGATTTCTTTGCTTAAAAACATGGGAGGTTGTTAAGAAACAAATCACATGTGATTCGCTTTATAAATCACATGTGATTGTATGAGCACAACTTTGCTAGTAGGATGAGAGTGTGCAGAGAAGTAACAAGTCTTTCAAGACTTAAAAAGATGGATTTTCAAACATATTTGGATGGTCAATGACCTTGGTTTGAGAAGAAAAGAAAAAGCAAAAAGGAATTTCCATTTTGGTGATTAACTTGAAAAGTGGAAAAGTAGTGTTGTGTCATGTTTCTTGTGATCGACCGAAATGAATGGGAAGGAAGTTTGTGGGTGGTGTTTTAATGAGGAAAGTTGAACAACTGAGGGAATGCATGCATGCATGAGAAAATGAGCTAATAACCAAAATATGAAAGTTTAGGGGATGGGAAATGGAATCTTGATAGGAGGAAGAGACAAGCCAAAAAGCATTTGGCTTTTGAGAAAAATGAGGAAGAGTATTAATTTTATGTATTTGGTATAAGTGGGTATTTGTACTATCAAATGTTGTATTATTTCAACTTACATTTTATTTGATAATTAATGATGGTTAATTATTAGTTGTAGAATATTATTTTGGATGACTATTTTGTCATTATAAATATTTATGTTTAATTCACAAACTAACTTATTAGTCTTGTTGTTAAGTATTAAATCACATGTGATTTTATTATATCACTTTTGATAACTAAAAATCATTTTTTTCCATGTGATTTTGTTATGTAAAACAGAATTTTTGTTATAAAACAGAAGAGTCTATATACATAACAAAATCACATATGATTGGAAAGTAAACATCAAGTGACAAAAACAGTGACATGTACATAAAAACAATAACATGTGACTGTTAATAATAATCACAAGTAATTGGAAAGTAAACATCAATTGCTCAAAAACAGAGCATGTTATTTAGTATTAAATCACTGGTGATGTTGTTCCCAATCACATTGCTAGTTGATCTTTTAAGCCTTATTTTGATCTTCTTTGACACCTCAGTGGTTTTTGTTTTTGATGGTGATAGAGGTCTTTTTCTACCAATATTAACATTAGTTCGTATCTCAGGAAACTTAGATAACATAGTAGGATATTCATCATCACCACCACCTATAAAACACAAAGAAGCAAGTTATGACAACTAATAACAATATGAGATAGTTAATGTAACACACCAATTTTTCAAAATAATTTAAACTTTTAAATAATTAAGTTTAATGATCAAAAATCCACAATAACCAAGTTATGGTTTGAATGAAACATTTGAATGATTACAAGTGTCAAAAATCGGTGTTACAATAATATCAAAACTAAGTCTTAGCGAATCAAAGGGTACACCGAGCTTAATCATCCAATGCTAACACTACGGGCCGCCTAGTCCTTAGCTCCTGAACCTGAGTACATAGACATAAAAAGAAACGTAGTACGTGAGACAAAATTGTCTCGTAAGAAACATGGGTTTTAGACCCGGTCATAAATGATGCAATTAAATAATAATTAAAAGAATATCAAATTGCACATAAGTCCAACATAATCTCGAGCTTGCCCTAAGCTCACACATACGCAACGGGTCATCCCGAAGCAACACCCCCGATGTGGGTTATCATCAAAAGATCGCATGGTAATTGGGGTTCTCCCAAACTTACCGAGATCATCACTCCCCCGTCTCGCGGGTTATCGTAATCCCCCTTTTTATCGGGTTATCATAGTCCCCCGAATATCGGGTTATCGTTCACTTAGATATACAACCCTTGCACAAGGAGGTACCGCCCCAAGTAGTAATCTTAACTCCCCCACGAATGGGTTATCGTTTCCGGATAGTTTGACTAACACATTATTGGTCATCAAATATGAGCCTTAGCTCCAATTCAATCATCATTTCAACAAGTCAATGTCACAAATCATTTCATGGCATTTAATCATTTCAATCAATTTCTTTATCAATAATGTTTGTTCAATAAAGACTCTTTCAATCATTTTAAATCATAAAAATCGTTTTCCTATGTACTCAGAAAAGATCACATGTACTCACCTTAGCAATGCTATCCAACACTTGTGTTAATCAACACAAATCCTTACTTCTTAATCAAAGAAGTACTTAAAATCTCAAGGTCTTCTTGACCTAATACCATCATCATCACAATAACTAGTTATTATACATAACTAATCACTAATCTAACCAATTTAACACTTCCAACCACCAAGTTCATACTACTTGGTGGAAATCTCAAACCCTAGTTCAAGATTCTTATCCATAAACCCAAATCTAGCTTGTACACATTGATTACAAGCTCACCATGAGTGTTTTACACTCATGATAGACCATCTTCCCCAAAGATGGTATGGTGGGTTCCCAAAACCACCATTGATACCCAAATAGAGCTCAAAATACCAAAGAGATGCATAAACTAACAAGGATTCTTACCTTGGATCAATAATCTCCAAGAAATATGAAGGTTTGAGCTCAAGAACACCAACAATCGTGCACTTCTTCCAAAATAACGGTCGGTAGGGTTCTAGGGGTGTAGGTGTCTAAACCCTAGCCTCAAAGCCGTTTTGATACAGAGTTCAGCAGTTCACGATTGCGAACTGGAGTTCGCGTCGTGAACTCTGCGTGTCGTGAACACTTCGCGATCGGTAATGGGTCGTGAACTCCGATCGCCAAAACCCCCAAATCCCTGTTTGATGTTCCCGATCGGGAACTATAGTTCGCGTCACGAACTTCACTAGGCAGCAGAGCTGCACTTTTCGGTCTTCGTCTCGACCCGGTTTCGTCCATAACTTTCTCATACGGTGTCCAAATGACACGAAACCAATTCCTACGGTTCTGAAATGAATTATCCCTATTTATCATAACTTTGTACAATTTATTTATTTACAAAATCTCGGTCGTTACAGTTAAACTGAAATCACATGTGATTGAACTCACAACCTCACATAAACAACTGTAATTTAGCTTACTAATCACATGTGATTGAAAGATATGAATTATTTGACTGTGATTAGGTGAGATACTGAGAACAATCACATGTGATTGAACTTAAATAACATAATAATCAAATAATAAATAACAATCACATGTGATTTAAAAACAGAGTAAACATAAAAATAATAAAACATGTGAACACAATAAAATCACATGTGATTTACAACTAAAAAACACTAGAAAGCTGAAAAATCTATAATAAAATCCGTAAAATCACATGTGATTTAAAAACAGAGTAAGCAAAAAAATAATAAACGGCAAATAACATGTGAATACAATAAAATCACATGTGATTTATAACTAAAAAACACTAGAAAGCTGAAATCTATAGTAAAAACAGTAAAATCACATGTGATTTACAACTAAAAAACACTAGAAAGCTGAAATCTATAATAAAAACAGTAAAATCACATGTCATTTACAACTAAAAAATAAATAATAACTTCAAAATCATATTTGATTTAAAAACAATTACAAGCACATATGTTTAAACACAAAAAAAAAAGATGATTTAAAACGAAATAGATTTAGAATCACATGTGATTAACTAAAAACATTTGTTTTAGAATAAAAACATATCTAAATCACATGTGATTAACTAATAAGAAACATCTGATATAAAATTAAACAAATTTAAAATCACAAATGATTAACTAAAACATATACGTGGTTTAAGATTAAATAGATGCACAATCACATGTGATTAACTAAAACACATGTGTTTTAAACTTAAATAGATCTAAACCACATGTGATTTAAAATAGAGGTTTTCAAAAACAGGGGAGCTATTAACATTTCGCTAAATCACATGTGATTTACTAATACAAAATATTAGAAAGCTGAAGCACTTAATAATAAATTTGTTATTTTAATAAAAAACAACAAAATTAAGAGAAACGTATCAACAAACATCATATGAAATCGACAAATTATCATATAGAAACCCTAGAAAAGTTCGATATATAAAAAAACCTATAAATGAACAAGTATTTGTGCATAAAGTGTAAAAAACATAATAATAACAACAAAATCGCGACTGGATTTACATAGATTTTCATCAGAGTGATTTTTCGAAGAAGAACGAGAATCGGCCACTGTAAATCGCGTAAAAGCTGAATGTAGAAGAAAACCGAAGTCGTAGGGGCGTAAAACTAGCGATCTTCGCAAAATGACGGTAGAAATCGGCGAAATGAGTTTAATCACGTCGGTTTCCGATTGATTTGAGCGAGAGAGAGTGAGCAGGTGAAAGGGCGGAGAGAGAGAGAGAGAGAGAGAGAGAGAGAGAGAGAGAGAGAGAGAGAGAGAGAGAGAGAGAGAGAGAGAGAGAGAGAGAGAGAGAGGACGTAGAGAGAGAGGATGAAGAATGAAAAGTGAGGAAGAAGATAGTTTTAAGTCTAGGGTTAAATGACCAACATACCCCTCCACCTAAAAAACCCATTTAATTTGTGGTTTAATCTGAGTCATTAATCTTCTTGATCCAAGGGCCCATGATTGTCCCTTGGGACTTTATAATATTGTTGGACCTCCTTGAACAAACCACTATACAATTATACAATTAAAGATGTAAAACACATAATTATAAATATATAACATAGTTTATGAATTTTTTTCTTCAGTTTCGGCATATCCAATCATTCTTATAACTAATTAACTATATATAATCGGCTCATATAGTTAATACGCCTAAAAATACAACTTATTACGGGTAAATGTTAGTCAAGTTTGATCTTAGCGCACATAATTCTTACGCTTGAACTTTGAATCATGGCATCACGACATGCACACAACTTATGTCAGTGGTGGTGTTCGTAAATGCATATCTATGTTAGGCTTATTGTTAAACATTTTTGTGTTCTTAAAAAAACACCAAAACTTTGCTTTTTTTAGAATGGTAATTTTGTGTCATGCGTCATTTAGGTATGTTTTTAGCTTGCGTTTTTAGGGTGTTTAGTATTTTTACTGTTCGGGTGTAAGCAACGTTTTCGTGACCGGTTCGACCGGCCAGATAAAGCGGGCGAATATGTCAAAACTGAACCAGATTGAACCGGCGGTTTTTCTACAAAACCAGATCGAACCGGCCTCGAAACCGGGTTAGACCGGATTTAAAACTGAACCAAGCCAAACGAAGCAATGTTCAAGTCGATTTGTTGTAACGCTTGCATGCAGGTGGAATTTATATATTGCTCCTACCTAAACCCTTTCTCCTCTCAGAGATGTGGGACAAAGAAGCACAGCTTTTTTTCTCTTCTTTTTCTATTGTAGTATACTCACACGACTGGGACAAACATATAGCCACTACAACAACCTTGTTTTTCATTTATTTTCTTTTTTTTTTTAGATTTCTCATTGTGACAGAGATATAGCCCTTCAACAACTTCAGTTTTCGATTCACTTCTTTTCTTCTTTTAGTTTTTTAAGTTTTTAAAGGTAATTTTGATTATTTTATAACCAATTTTCTTTGTATTATTTAATATACAACATAACTATGTAACGATATTGTTAGCCGGTTCAACCGTCCGGTTCAACCGGTCCGACCGGTTCGACCGTATTTTAGGCATTGGCCGGTCCGATTTAAAATCCGGGTTTTAAAACATTGGGTGTAAGTCTTGAATTTTAGAGGTTTAGTTGTATGTGTTATCGGGTGTGTGTCGCGGAAAGGGCCTGCCCGCCTTTTCAAAAAGAAAGAATATAACACTAACAATTAATGCTAAATAAGCAAATGATTTAATAAGAAACAATGAGACTTAGCAACTTAATTAGAAAGTGTAATATATCTAAATTTTTATTTTGATGCAAATTTTCTAATCAAAACTTTGTAGTCAATTGCCTTTAAAAAACAATAATAATATGTGTTGCAAAGTATTGTTCTTATTTGATGCCGTTGTTATTTTATGAAGCTATTCATGCAGAACTGTATGTATCATTATAGTGAGAACCGGGAAACACTCAGTTACTGCTAAACTTTAATATATGTGTCTCTTACATTAAACATTTCAATAACTGAAATGAAAATCTTTCATAACATGATTTCATATGAAACCATTTGTTGGTCTTTGTAGAAAATACTAATCAATAAATCCATCTCATGTATATTTAAGCCCTCCTAAAAAATGGGTACAGTGTATATCTTTCATTTTCAGAGCATAGAAGAAATGGTGATGAAACTATGAGTCTATGATGATAAGAAAACCAACATTAGCGACTGTTAATTGATAAATAAGTTAAATATTATTGTCTCTTATGTCCACATTATACAACTCTAAAGAATATTTTCACAATCTCTAACATGACATCAAGCATTTTTTTCTGTGGAAACCCTAATCCGACCGAAATCATCACTTGGGTTGTTGTCTCCACTTGTTAAGTTCAGTTTCTAGTGTATGCCTGGCTGCATCAGCCAGGTCAACCGCTCTCTGAGCTTTCGTAATTTCCGCTTCCGTTTCTTTGTTTTCCTGCGTACTTTTCTCAAGCTTCTCAAGGATTCCCCTCTCTTTCTGTTTAATTGTTTCCAATTGACACATTATAGCTTCCACTTTCGCATCCGCTGCAACCGTTGCCTCCTCTGTTTTCTTACTCAACGCTTCATAATCCTTCGTTGTCAGAACCACGGTATTCTCAGATTCCGAATCTGTCAGACGATCGTAGTCTTTCCCAGAAGATGAAGAAGACGAAGAGGACGACCGTTGCTTCCGGATCTGATCATCCGCAAGCTCCTTTGCTGCTTCTGCTTGCTCAACCTCTCGTTGTGCAATCTGTAGCTTCTCCTCTGCTTCTTTGATCGCCATTTCTGACCGTTGAGCTTCCTTCAAAAGTATTTCCACCTGTTGATTCATTTCGTCTTCCTTCTGTCGTGCCTTTTCAGCTTCTAACGACATTTCGCTAATCTGCGATTCTAGGTCACGGACATCATCTGTTACTATTGTTTTTTGTGTCATGGCCTCTTCGATTTCCTGTTTCATTCCGTCTAATTCGGATTGCAATTGTAATTTCTTTTCATCTTCCTCGTTTACAGATTTAATAGCGTTTGTCACATTCTCAAGTTCCTGCTTCAGTGACTCCACCTCACCTCTAATTGACCTCTCTTCTTCCTTCATTTCTTCAAGTCTGATTTCGGCCTCTTTTATCTCCAATTCCACATTCCTCAGTAGCTCCATATCTGCAGCCTGTACCCCTTTCAATTGGTCACGTAATACGTTAACTGCTTCAGTTGTTTCTTCCAGTTTTTTTTCAAGATTTTCTGGATCCTCCTCAGCTTCTTCTTCCTTTAAACGCTGAATTTCTAACTCAATATCGTCATGTGCCTTATTTTTGGAGTCTAAAAGATCATCTTTTTCCTCCATAAGTCTGGCATGATCTTCCTCGGCTTTTGCAGTAGCAACTTTCACGCGCTCAAGGTTTTGATTCATGTGTGCAATATCATTCGACAGCTCATCTATTTTCTCGCGGTTGACTTTTTCACTTTCTTGGGCTTCTTCCGCTTGGTGAATGTAAGTCAACTTTGCTTCCATGGCGATGTCAAAATCTTGTTTAAGGTTATTCAGCTGTTGCTTAGCCGGAATAAGCTGATTAGCAGCAGCTTTATACATGTTTCGTTCTTTTTCAACAGATTGTTGCCAGTTTTCTTGCTTATTGGTGGATTTCAGTTGCTCAAGTTGTTGGGCTCGAGCCTTTGCAGCCTCTGTGGACTCAACTGATGCTTGTTTCAAATTGGTTGTTGCGTCTATCTTGTTGGTTAGCTCCTGAAATGTGTTATTGGCCTTTTCCAGTTCTCCAAGTGCTTGCCCTTTGGCAGATTCTGCAGTGGTTACATTTTCTTTGTACTTGTCAATCTCCTTGAGGATCCAGTGAAGTTGTGTCTCCTTCCCCAACACACTCTTCCAAAAGAAAATGAATTATTTAATTATATGGTTATGTAATATTCATATGCATATATCTTCAGGGTTCCATTGAGTTTTGCAAAATTGTAGAGATTGTGAGTTTTTGATCTATTCATATATGAATAAGTATATAAGACATAATTGTTTTATTCATATATGATTATTGTGAATGATTGTCAAGATGAGATTTATTCTCGCAATTAATCTCTATGGAACCAACTTATGCATATATATGATGGAGGTAGGTTACCTCCTCCTTGGGTTTGGATTTCTTGACAACGGGCTTAGGGTTGGGTTTGGGGGATGGCTCAACAAATAAATTAAGAGCGGCCTTAACCGATTCAAAGGGTGCCTTGGTATCGATCTCCCCAACTGCCGGAGACCCTGGCTCGCTAGTTGCATTTCGCCTGTTTCTTGTTTGAACACCGTACATGCTTTTCTACACATGTCATATATCAATTTATATTATCTATAAGGGATGTTCGCAAATTCTTTGGTTTGAGACATACGTAAGAGATGAATTAATTAATTAACATAGAAAACATACATTATATACGCACTGACGTTAAGGCTTGGCTGCTTCTTGTGGCTGTCTCAAAAGTTGTTTGCTTTGATCAGGCAGATATATCGAGCGTCCCTTTTGTTATGTATATGTAACCAAATGCATGTACGTAGACAGACAAGAGAAAGCAATTAAGATTCTCTGCGTTTGCCAAATGATGGAGGAAGGTGGAAAATGAGAGAATCTGACCGTGAAAAACGCTAAATGAAAAGGGTGGTGACCCTATTTTTGTGGTACACAATAAACATGTTCCCTTAGAAAATTAAATTCTCTACTTTATAGTGTGAAAAAAATGTCCTATGTACGTGCGCACTTAGGACACGTTATTGTCTCATTTACAGAGGGTGGTAGATTGTAAATTATTTAATTGACTACATTTTGTGAATTTCTTAGTTTTTGTCTGCTAATTATCTTTATAGATGAATTGTACAAGGACTTTTGCCAACATATGTCAAATAGCCCTGTGTTAAGAGTAGTTATGTGCATGCTCGTTTGAGAGTCGACCGGAACTCGCGAACCGGACCGGGCAATACCGGTCTGCTTACTAGTTTTGTTTTTCACGTTAAATCACTTCTCGGTCTGGTCCAAAACCAAAAAAGGTTTAAAAAAAATCAGGAAAAACTGAAATTATCCGGTTCTTGGCCTGGTAAGGCGTTATTGGTTCGGTCCTCGGTATGGCCAAAATCATTTTTGAGTTCTCGGTCCAATTGCGTTCCTATCCGTCCGTCCATCCCGGTTGTTGGACCGCGATCACATGGTTAACTTAAAATCATGGAATGGTTGGACGTGGGGATTTTAAGAGTAACTATATATCGTGTGATGGTTGGACATGGGGATTTTAAGATTATCTATATACTTCCTCCATATCAAAATAAGTTACACAAATTGGCTTACAAGTTTTTTGAGATAAAAGATTAAAATAGATGTTAAAATAGATTAAAGTACATAATTAGTGGAGAATGAGTCCCACTTTTTTTAAATAAAGTGATATTAATGAGTTTTAAAGTAAAAGTATGAGTATAAGAGTAATTTCACTTTATTAAAGTGGGTAGTTAGTGGGTATGAGTCCCACTATTTTTACTAAATAAGGAAAGTTTTCAAAGTATGTCACTTATTTTGATACATCCCAAAATATAAAGTGTGTCACTTATTTTGATACGGAGGAAGTATATCTTTAAGGTCAGTGTTAAGTCTCATAGTGGGACACATGTAGAATTTAAGATTAAATTATGATTTGTTAATAAAAAAAGCTATATATCGGTAACTTAAAATCACCCATAGATTCATGCGTGTCATGCAACATTAAAATCATTCCCCGGAATTTAATTAATTGCCTAGGATTTAACTTAATTAATATCAAGGAAAGGATTCTTGTTCACAAAGTGCCAAACTTTTGTCGGGCCTGACCATCTTACCTTATTTGGTTTCGTATCTAATCGGCTAATGTATAATTAATGGTGAAATCGAGAGGGGAAGACGTAACATACATCTAAGGTTCGTGCCAACAATGGCAATGGGTTTCAACCAATCGAGTGTCACCAAAGTGACATGTTAGTACAACTATGCCATTTTGCTCGTTACTTTCTTTTCCTTCAAGTTCGTCAATTAACCGACACATAGGAAAGAGAATTTGTGATAGACATTTAAGGATTTGAATGTGAAATATTGATATAATATCAATTTGGCCGGCAAAATGACTTGAACCACGGTACTTATCTTTTACTCCATGTTGGGCCACCGTCTTGTCTCATTACAACATGTTCAGTCATACATTATCTCTCTTAAATCCATACATATGGATAAAAACATACACACGTATATGTATATAACAGAGAGAGAGAGAGAGGAGGGAGAGAGATGGAGAAAGCAGTAGAGCATCCTTTGTTTGAAAGCAAGGTGGCAAAAGGGCGGTTATTATTCAAGGTGTATGCAGGTTTAATGGCGGTGGGCATATGTTTGATATCTGGGTACAGAGCAGGTCATGTACCAGAAAAGGGAGAAGGTGGAAGAAGATTTGCTTGGATTGGGTTGTTCATAAGTGAGCTATGGTTCACCCTCTACTGGCTCATTACTCAGTTGGTTCGTTGGAATCCTGTCACACATCATACCTTCAAACATAGACTCTCTCACAGGTTGGTACCATTTCTCAAATTAGCAAAACTTCAATTTCAGCTAGCTAGAAATAGGCATTTCTGAGACTCTAACTTATCACCTTAATTATATTAGTAATGAGCTCTAACCATGTCATTGTAATTTGACTGTTAGCATTCAAGGGAGTTAATTTCAGTTACCTTTTTACCCTTATGATTATTCATTAACCCACTGAACTTTTTTTTGGGTTGACTTTTAACTTTGTTGTGTTCTATTTTATGTATGTGCAAGTCTACATTTTGACGTCATTTTTTTTCACTATTTCCCCTGCATTGCGTTTACCCTAATTTAAATGTAACGGAACAACATTTGCTCGTTGCAAAATATATATAGCTACAGCGTGTCTGTTGTCGCGATACACGAACACTCTGCTTATATATGTATGTATATGTATATATATCATCATGTATCTACTTCTACTCTTATCTTATGACATCTTCAAAAATGTTATCTTATTAGGTATGAGAAGGTGCTGCCTAGTGTGGACATTTTTGTGTGCACGGCAGACCCAGTGATAGAGCCACCCCTAATGGTGATAAACACGGTGTTGTCTGCCATGGCATACAATTACCCACCAGAAAAGCTCAACATTTATGTCTCTGACGACAGTGGATCGGAGTTGATGTTCTATGCATTGCTACAGGCTTCACGTTTCTCTAAATACTGGTTACCGTTTTGCAAAAGGTATGATATTCAACCACGTTCGCCTGCAGCTTACTTTGCTCAACCTCCACACCATCCATATCCTATCCCAAATCAATGGTCATCCATCAAGGTACCTCTTATAACGTAAATAAAGGGTTTTGTTAACGATTGTATTTAAAAAAATATTATATGCATAATAAAACTACTCCTAAATCTACAACATTTTGTCCATAGAGAGACTCGAACCCATGACCACATGCTAATGAGTAACATTTTCTAACACCTTATAAGTGAACAAACATCTCATGTGGTCAAATTATACTCCGTATATAATAGCTAACTGCAGGATAGATTTTATGACTAATACGTACCGATATCTGAAAATCAGTAATCCAGGTTGTGTAATTCCTCAATTCTAATTCTGTTTTTAACAGGATAAATACGACGAAATGAAAATTCAGATAGAGGATACCATGAGGCTGGGCAAAATAACAAAAGAGTTGAGAAAAGAGCACAAAGGGTTTCAAGAATGGGACGCCAGTTCAAACAAACGTGACCATCAGGCTATTGTTCAAGTACTTTCAATTAGAGTTTTATGAATATATATACTGATACATCTACGTACAAAGCCTGTTTATATATATGCTCCTGATGTGTTTTCTGCAGATACTGATTGATCAACAAGATCTTAAGGCCGTAGACACTCAAGGAGAAACTTTACCAACTTTAGTATACTTGGCACGGGAGAAAAGACCTGGATGGCATCATAACTTCAAAGCGGGAGCCATGAACGCCCTCGTATGTAATCCATATATCACACGCACCAAAAAGATGATATAATTAATTACATTTTATTAATGAACAGATAAGGGTGTCATCAAGAATTAGCAACAGCCAGATTATTCTCAACATGGACTGCGACATGTACTCCAACAATTCAGAATCCATACGAAACGCATTGTGTTTCCTCATGGACCAAGACAGGATCGCTTTTGTGCAGTTCCCGCAGAACTTTGACAACCTTACAACAAACGATCTTTACAGCAATTCTTTGCGGGTCATCAATGAGGTAAGTTCAATACTTACAATTATAACATTAACTATTTACAATTATTTGTCTGATGACGAAATTGGAATTGGAATTGAAGGTGGAGATTGGAGGTCTGGACTCGCATGGAGGGTGCCTCTATGTCGGAAGCGGGTGCTTTCACAGGAGAGACGTTTTGTGTGGCAGAATCTATAGTGAGAATGCGAGATTGGACTGGGAGAAACAAACCCATCAAATAAAGATACAAGACATTGAAATGGTTGAAAAGGAATGCAAAATTGTTGCAAGCTGTAACTATGAACAGAACACCCAATGGGGAAAGGAGGTCTTTTCTCGCTCTCTGCCTTTTGATTTTAAAAGTAGCTAATTTTATCTATATTTTTTTACAGATGGGAGTGAAGTACGGTTGTCCAGTGGAAGATGTGATTACAGGACTGGCGATAAAATGCCGAGGTTGGAGATCTGTCCACTTGAACCCAGAACGAAAAGGGTTCTTAGGGCTCGCTCCAACTACACTACTGGAGACACTAATACAACACAAAAGATGGGCAGAAGGAAACCTTGAGATATTTCTATCCAACTACTGTCCCTTTTTATACGGGCACGGGAGGATCCCGCTAAAGCTTCAGATTTCATATTGTTGCTACCTCTTATGGGCTCTAAATTGTTTGGCGACATTATATTATGTTACTATTCCCTCTTATTGTCTCCTCACAGGCGTCTCTCTATTCCCAAAGCTATCGAGCTACTGGTTCCTCCCATTTGCGTGTGTATTTCTCGGGAAATATGCATACAGCTTGGGGGAGTTTTGTTGGTGCGGGGGGTCGCTAAAAGGTTGGTGGAATGACCAAAGAATGTGGCTATACCGAAGATTAACTTCCTATCTTTTTGCATTCTCTCATGTCGTGCTCAAGCTACTGGGGTTCACCAACACCCGTTTTGTTATCACACCAAAGGTCTCTCAAGAGGATGCATCTCGGAGATACCAAAAAGAGCTCATGGAATTTGGTGCTACTTCACCGCCATTGATGTTCATTGTTTTGTCAACACTTGCTCTGTTCAATCTTTTCAGTTTTGTTAAAGGACTGAAGCTGCTCATTTTGGATTCAAACACCAATCGTTTTACTGAATTGGGACTACAGATGATTCTCTCAGGTTTATTGATTCTCATCAACTTTCCTATATATCAAGGTCTATTCTTGCGTAAGGATAATGGCCGCATGCCTTCCTCGGTTACCTATTACTCAACTACTTTAGCCTTACTATTTTCTGCATTACCCAATATAAATATTTAGATTGCTACTATACCAACAAATACATACATATATATGATGATTGATAGATTTTCATGATGGTTAGAAAACAACATAAGTCAGGGATCTGTTAGTGTTTACATGAAATGTGAGATTAATTCGTGCTGAGTCAGCTTTTGCTCGCTTAGGAACTGAATGATGCCAGTCCCGTTGTGTATTACCCCTCATCAGCAGCAGTGACCCATGCTTCAAATTGAAACAATATTTCTCTGCACAATTATTCATCTTCTTCTTTGCTAGCTTTCTGGGAGGCTCTCCCTCAATGTCAACTTCACCTGTACCCATACAAATATATAAATATATGAAATTAAATATTAAATGTACTATTATATATGAGATGAGAATCTGAGATGAAACCTTGAGATTTCCTATTACTTTTACTTTTCAAGAAAAAGTCGCGTTCACATCCAAAGGAAACTGAGGCAATTTCAATCCTTTACTTGCAATATAACATACATCTCTAGGCTGTTCAGACAACCACCAATTTCAATTTCAATTTCAATTTCAATTTCAATTTCAATTCCAATTTCAATTTCAATTCCAATTTCAATTCCAATTCCAATTATATGAACGTGAAACAAGTACTGGTGTAAAATATCATGGTCCTCCATCTGGTACAAGCATGCTTACCAATAATTAAGCCCTAAACCGAACGCATATGAACAAAGAACAATAATAAAACTTGCATAAAATAGAAAGAACACTCGTCCATAACCGCACCAGGGAGGTTTCTAATTGATCACAAAAATATTGGTGCAGATTTAGGACAAATCCCCTACGATCACTGGCAAGGTAGCAATCTAGGTCTAAAATTACCATTTGGCAAAATGTGTTTGAAATTTCCAGCTTGGTTTAAACCCAACAAACACATAAACGAAAGGCCATGTATGGTGATATGGTGTAGGGGTAAATTTTCAGGTTACCTGGAGAAAAGGTTTACCGAAAACATGAATGGTAGGTCTGGTCCATGGGATGTGTTTATTGAGATAATCGAAATACTCCCATGACTTGCCGAGCGTCAGAAATCGCCCCATGAACACCACATCGCTACCATTTCCTAAATCCGTCACCGCCATCTTCCCTTTCAGTAATTCTCCTTCGCTAGGGCTTGAAACTGCCATCTTTCTTGTTTCCTCAAGACGGAGGTGCCTGTAAGCACACCGAAAATTAAATATGGGCTCTTGCAATAGATTACTATTAGATGATAATATTGTATTGGATCTTTGTTATTCTTGTATTTATCTTTTCCATTATCATTCCCTTTATATAAGGAATGTTTGTTGTAATTCATTATATAAATACAATCCTCACCCTCTCAATTGAGTATGGGTTTTGACCATAATTTTCACATGGTATCAGCCTAAAATCTCTCCCTTATTCGATTTTTCTTTTCCCTGGAACCCTACTCGCCATGGCTTCATCATCTTCTTCGAATGACACAGCCTTCTCGATGAACACGCTGCTTCATATGATGACTATTAAGCTTTCGTCATCTAATTATCTTCTCTGGCGGAACAATATGATACCGATCTTCACCTATCAAAAGTTGCTCGGTCATATTGATGGCACCACCGTTGCTCCGCCGTCAACCATTCTTGTTGACGAAAAACCTGAACCAAACCCCGCAGCCTCCGTTTGGTCCGATACGGATCAAAGAGCTGTTATTTTGTTACAATCATCGCTCACGGAGGAAGCTGCTGCGGAGGTTCTCGGACTAAATTCTGCACACCAGATTTGGGCAGCGCTTGAAGCTGCCTACAACAATGCTTCTGTCGAACGGGTCCATTCTCTCAGGGACTCGTTACGTCAACTCAGCAAAGGCATTGCATCAGTGTCCGATTTTTCTCGCAGGTTCAAAGCCATCTCCGACCAGCTCTCGGCAATTGGGCACCCGATCGCTGAGATTGATAAGCTCCATTGGTTCCTCTGTGGTTTAGGACCATCGTATGAGACGTTCTCTACCGCCACTCGCGCAACCAAACCTGCTCCTAAGTTCCGTGACCTCGTTTCTCAGGCAGAGAGTCACGAGTTGTTTTTAGTTTCGTTACATGGAACCTCTACTGCTCCTATCGCTTTTCAGGCTCAACATCATACGCTTGACACCTCCGGCAGTAACTCTCGTGGCCGAGGCAACTATCGGGGCCGCGGTCGTGGTGCAAATCGCAGGCCTCCTCATTGTCAGCTTTGCCGGACTACCGGTCATTATGCATCCTCGTGCCCGAGCCTAGCTACATATGCTACTCAAGCTTCCACTGTTGATGATTCCCTTGCTAAAGCATTCCATGCTCAGTGTCATGTTACCACTAATTCTCCTGATTGGCATGTTGATTCGGGAGCCACAGATCATATGACCGCATCTTGTGATAATCTTCATCAAACCGCTCCTTACAAAGGTAGTACACAAGTTTTATTTGGTAACGGTAACTCTCTACCTATTACACATACGGGTTTTTCACATATTACTAAGGATATTTCTCTCAAAGATGTGCTTGTTATTCCACATCTTACAAAAAAGTTACTTTCCGTAAGCAAGCTAACGACTGACCATCTTGTTGATGTTTTGTTTTCTCAACCTTTTTTCAATATTCAGGATCGGAAAACAAAAAGGGTACTTGCTAGTGGTCGATGTGAAAACGGTCTTTATGTGCTTCGGGATGCACATCGTGCTTTTGTTGCTACCAAAAACATAAAGGAGTCTTATGAGTTATGGCATGCCCGTTTGGGTCATGTCTCGTTTGATGTTATTTCTATTTTAAATAAGTTAGGTTTTTTGTCAGTTTCTTCATTGTTACCTAAACCTATTATTTGCACTTCGTGCCAAATTGCTAAAAGTAAACGTTTGCCTTTTATCAATAATAATTCTAGATCATTGCATCCTTTGGATTTAATACACTGTGATCTATGGGGTCCTTCTCCCATTTGTTCTGTTGATGGCTACCGATATTATGTTATTTTCATTGATGATCACTCTAGGTTTACATGGTTTTACCCGCTCAAAACAAAAACGGAATTTTATACGCTTTTGCCAAAGTTTATTAACATGGCGCAAACTATGTGCTCCCGCAAAATTAAAACCTTTCAAAGTGATGGTGGTACGGAATTTGTGAACCACACCGTTAGAAAAATATTTGAGGATAACAGAACTTTCCATCGGTTCTCTTGTCCCTACACTCCACAACAAAACGGCCGGGTAGAACGTAAACATCGGCACATTGTTGAAACCGGTCTAGCCATGCTTTTCAATGCAAGCGTTCCGGCACATTATTGGGTTGATGCATTTTCATCAGCAACTTTTATTGTAAATCGGGTCCCTACACCCGTTTTGGATCAAAAGTCGCCTTTTCACGTTCTTTTTGATAAGCTTCCAAATTATAGCAATTTTCGCACATATGGGTGTCAAGTGTTTCCCTATTTACGAGACTATTCTCCGCACAAACTTGCCCCGAGAAGTATTCCGTGTATATTTATTGGGTATAGCACACAATATAAAGGTTATCGATGTCTCGATCCTACCACCTCCAGAATATTTATCACGAGACATGCCAGATTTAATGAAACCGTGTTTCCTTTTAAAGGTACTTCTCATTCTTCAACTATAAGAAATTTGGAACTAACTTCTTTTTTGCAAGATATACCACATGTGGAACCTACTGTCACCAATTCACCAAATTTGCCACACTCGAATCCTTTACCCACTAAAATACCAAATTGTACTCTCTGCCCCACAAATACTCCTACTCGATCCATCCCGTGTCCCACTGGACCAACGGTGACAGCCCCTGGCCCAATACCCATTCCGGATCCACCTACACCTAACCCTCCACAACCAAATCCCGATCCACCACCACCAATTCACAACGGCCCACATCCGCTAAACACAAATTCCGGCCCAACAGACTCAACTGGTCCACCAGTAGCTGCAGCCCCTCACACGGAATCAAGCTCTACACATCCTATGTGTACTCGCTCAAAATCGGGTATTGTCAAGACTCGGCACATTGCCGACATTGCATCATTGGCCACTTACCCTCTTCATCATGCCTTAACTGCTGAAATTGAGCCACGCACCTTCAAGAGTGCATCTAAGGATCAAAAATGGAGAGATGCAATGCTTGAAGAGCTAAAAGCCCTTCAACACAACCAAACTTGGACGTTGGTTCCCCGTCCTCAATCCGCTAATGTGGTTGGCTCTAAATGGGTATATCGTGTTAAATACAAATCTGATGGGACTATAGAACGTTTTAAAGCCCGTCTCGTTGCTCAAGGCTACACTCAAGTCCCGGGCCTTGATTTTTCTCATACATTTAGCCCAGTTGTTAAAGCAACAACGGTACGAGTGGTTCTTTCTATTGCTATTTTACAAAATTGGAAGCTACATCAACTTGATGTCAAGAATGCATTTCTCAACGGTAACTTAAATGAAACCGTTTTCATGGAACAACCGCCAGGCTTTGCGGATTCGCACCATCCTAATCATGTTTGCAAACTATTCTAAAGCACTTTATGGTTTAAAACAAGCCCCACGTGCATGATTTCATCGTTTAAGCACGTTTCTAGTCTCCTACGGATTTACATGTAGTCGTGCCGACACATCCCTATTTGTTTATTCACGGGCCTCCTGCACTATGTATTTATTGGTTTATGTTGACGATCTCATCTTGACAGGTAACAATGAGACCGCCATCTCCAAATTCATTACATCACTCAACAATGAATTTGCAATCAAAGACCTTGGTGACTTAAACTATTTTTTGGGTCTTGAAGTACTACGATCAAAGGATGGGTTATTTCTTACTCAATCAAAGTATGCAAGTGACATTCTCAAACGCGCTCAACTTTATGATGCCAAACCGGTTCACACTCCATTATCTCCACACATCTCGTTTACAAAAGATGGGGTGCCGTTTCACGACCCTACGTTGTATCGTTCCTTAGTTGGTGCTCTTCAATACTTGACTATTACTAGACCGGACTTGTCTTATGCGGTCAACCAAGTTTCTCAATTCTTACAAACTCCAACTAACGACCACTTTGAATCGGTAAAACGCATTCTTCGCTATGTCAAGGGTACCATCTCATTTGGCCTCACCTACAAGCAGCCGACGAAGTATAATATTTTGGGTTATTCTGATGCCGATTGGGCTCGTTGCTTGGATACTAGGCGGTCCACATATGGTTACTCTATTTACTTAGGCGGCAATCTCATTTCTTGGAGTGCTAAGAAACAACCAACTATCTCACGCTCGAGTTGTGAATCGGAATATCGAGCTATGGCCAATACTGCCGCCGAGTTGGTTTGGATAACACATTTGTTGCGAGAATTGCATGCTCTCCCACCGGATCGTCCGACGCTACTTTGTGACAACAAAAATGCGTTATTTATGACACAAAACCCCGTTGCTCATAAACGTGCTAAGCACATTGATTTGGATTATCATTTTATTCGTGAACTTGTGACATCTGATAAGCTAGTCACGAAATTTGTTCCTACCAATCTTCAAGTGGTGGACATTTTTACTAAAAGTCTTCCTAGGACTCAGTTTGAAGCCTTCCGCACTATGCTTTGTTTAGGTCCGCCACCCTTTCGATTGAAGGGGGATATTAGATGATAATATTGTATAGGATCTTTGTTATTCTTGTATTTATCTTTTCCATTATCATTCCCTTTATATAAGGAATGTTTGTTGTAATTCATTATATAAATACAATCCTCACCCTCTCAATTGAGACCATAATTCTCACAATTATGATTTGGAATAGAATATATTTCTTCGATTAAAAAAAAAGTGATACACAGTTTGCTATCAATAACATGCATTAAAATGTTGTACTTTTATTACTGGATGAGTGATACCTAAAATGTAGGAGGTGGTTGTTGATTAATTTACAAGTTTTAATGCGCTTATTGACGGGCTGTCATTAGCAAAACCTTTTTTTTTAATAGGAGGAAGTATGATTATTGCATTTTATATTTTCAAATGTAATTAGTATAATGAGTGTATGATAAAAAGAATTATAAAAATTAATTATTTGCATTTTTGTGTTCACCTGATAAACTAGTGTGTCTTGAAAGTGTAATTAACTTAAAAATAAATCATTTATTTGTTAACTACATAAATAATTAGATTTTGTCAAATACTAAAAAATAATTATATTATTATGTTTTTTAAAAACGGCAAATGATAACAACGGAAGCCTACTCGCAATATTGCAACGAGCACCACGGGTTCGAGTTCTTATACCCGACCTCAAGCCTCATACGGAATTAAAACTCATGTATTAATCCAGCTGAGCTAGACATCATTTGCAATTATATTATTATGTGAATTTCAAATATGTGTCTCGTTAACACATTCTAATAATGTTAAATGTTTTTTATACTTATATATTTAATTCATCAATTTTTTTTTAACTATGGTAAAGATAAAATCAGTATAACACAAAAACGTTAATAACTCATGAATTTTATTTTAGTTAAGGCAACTTTTGGTTTATTAAACATTCAT